>CM070654.1:20448197-21048197 GCA_036346575.1 Dendrocalamus sinicus
GTCCTACTATATCGAGACCCGTAGCGCGGGTGGCCACAAGGAGGTGGGTTGAGAGCTTGTCGAGGAGGCTTTGCGGATGATGCGGCGCCATCCGCTGGCACCCTTAGCGCCAAGCGGGCGAGATCTGGCGTCGGTGATGGCGATCGACGATGATGAAGCTTTGTCGAACACCTTGCCGACTAATGACGCTAGCGCCCGGTGGGATCGCATATGCCGCGTAGTTTCCGCCAGAAGCTCCTTTCCCTCCTCGATCGAGAGCGCGCGAGGCGGCCGCGCAAACCCTTGCTTGTAAGTGTCGCCGAACACTGGAAGGACCGTGCGCGATCTTTATCAATCGCATAGCTGGCGAGGTCTCCTCCGGCCGGCGAGCCTTGTAAGAAAGTGAAAATGGGCTCTACGCCAATCTCGGCGATCAATCACGGTGGACAAGTGCGCGTCCGGTTGTCTTTGCTGCGATGGCGCCTTTGCTAACACGTCGTGAATGCCCCCTCGGGAGGCGATTCTTGGTGGCCGCCTTGGCGAGTCGTCGGCTTGCTCATTCTCCGCCCGGGGATGGCCTTGCGGTGACACCCAAAGTGCCTTTCCTCGCCCTCACGCTGCGAGTGCCAGCCTTCGGGGTCCTTGGCGGTATGACTTGTCCCACATGGCGGCCACCAAGCGCGGGCTCGGTGCGGACCGGCACCGTCTCGCGCCGAGCGCAGCGAAGCCGCCCGGGCCAAGAGCGAGTGCCTCGTATTCAGCCGTGTTGTTGGTGGCGGGAAAGGCAAGGCCGCCGACGTACAACAAATCTTGTCCTCGGCGTGATGATCACGCCCCTACGCCATGCAGCGGCGGCGCAGCGTAAGCTCGCGTCCGATTATAGCGTCGGGCGGGATCATCGTGCGTGCGGGCGAGTTGGGCGGTGGGGTCCATTCGGCAAGAAAATCCGCCGAGACTTAGGATTTAATTGCCGTCCATGAAACATATGTCGAGGAGAAGGAAGCGAGCTTGGTGGCCATTTACCGTCGCCCTGTGGACTCCTTGTTGTGTAGCATCTGCCGAGAGGGCGAGGAAGGCGCGTGATGGGGTGAGCAGAGAAATAATGCGAAGCTTCACGAGGCCATGACCAGCGCATGGCGAGCTTCTCAAGCTCAGTGTATCTTGTCTTGGCGCCTTGAAGAGCCAGGAGACAAAGTAGGCAGACCGCTGCATGGCGCCTTCCTCTAAAAGGGACGGCGAGCGGCGGCGATGATAGCGCTGCGAGATAGAGCTGAGAGGAGCCTCAGTGTCTTTGGGGCGACCCAGTGGGAGGCTTGCCAAGTCTTTGTGAGCTCGTTGAAGGCCTTGCGATCTCGTCCCAACGAAATCCATCGCACCAGCGGAGTGTCTTAAGCAGCGGGCCCGCTCCGCCCCTGGATAGGAAGCGGTAATGCTGCCATGCGCCCGACCTCTGGACCTCCTCGTTGTCTTGGCGGTTCTGAAGGAGCAGCGTAGGCTATGAAGCGAAAATAAAAATTTCTACCGCACACGGGACATCATGCTAAGGAGGATCATAGATGGATTACCACTGAGCGCGGTATGGCGAATGATGAGTGAGTTGGGAAGCGATCAACCAGCGCCGTTGAGGTAGTAGTGGAAATGCGATCGTCCGAGCGATCGTCTCCTCCCGCGATCAACCACACCACGAGTCCGTTCAATCGTAGTTTTTGTTGATGCGATCAGCGCGCAGCGGCGCCTCTACCGGTATCCACTGCGTCGGGGCTGGAGCGCCCGATCGCGAGTGTGCCGGCCTCGTGGCGCTAGGAGTTTTGCTTGGGAGAGCAGTCGTACATCCCTCAGCCCCCAGCCTCCAAATATATAGACCTCCTCACTTGGGCCTCGTGGACCGAGGCCCAATAGAATCTATCCGGATCTCTATCCGAATTGAGCCCACATCAGAATCACATTGGTGTTCCAACCCGTTAAGTGTCGACCACAGCAGGATTCACGTATGCTTGATGCGACCGGAAACACCTTTCCGTCACCACATTAATAGCGACCTCTAGCAAGACATATTAACCCGAAGTATGCGTAAAGATCATATCGGCTGAACACATGTAATGTTCTCGTATACAGATCCCTTTGCCTCACGATATAGATTAAGCACAAGGCGAGACACTGTGTCATCCTCTTAATAAGCTCAATCACTCTCTACGATTCCGTGATGGATTATAAACTTGTGATTGACTCCTCAATCACATTGGCATGGCCATGCACTTTCCATAATCCATTACATCGAGGGCAGAGATATCTCTCCCATAAGGAGGGGCAAATTCTATCTTGATCATTCACATCCACTACATGTTTCATAGCAAACCGAAGACTACTTTTATGACTACCGATTCACGGAGTAGTGGTTAGTAGTCCCAAAATAGGCTACTCGCATGTTAGGAACCATGATGATCTCAAGTCTAAGGATTCTACATAAACACTACTTGAGACCAACTAATGACACATGGAATCTCTGCGGTGTCTCATGGCGGGTCTATCAACATATGTTCACTAACACATGTCCATATTATTGATTTGGTATCTCCATACCATGATCCATGAGACATGATCATCAATCAATACATATCTGATCTTTGAATCATATTTGTTCCTCATATGATATATGATCGGGGATCATTTAGAAATAACAACATTTTGGCATTAAGAGTCTCATGAATAAGTCACATACTCATTGATCAATAATGATAATGTCTATTTCAAGGAACAAAGCAATGTATCATAAACATAGTATGTGATATATTCAACATCTCCATGTTGCCTCTAGGGCATATCACCAATGATCTCCACTTGCACTAGAGTCAACCATGTCAGGTATCTAATACCCATTGCCCTAGTGTAGGCCTCATGCTTTGGTGAGGCGGCTTTGTCCGCGGATACGCAATGTTCAAATCGTTTGTACTTTGCATATCTTCACACGCCTCTCTCCACAATCTACGCAGATGAGATGAAATATAGTAGAATGTGCTTGGACTTTTAGTGCGATCTAGGCTCCTTGGCTTTGCAATGGCCCCACTATTGTCCTGATAGAGAGTCCATTGAAGTGGAGGCATAACCACCACACCAAGCTGAAACAAATTTCTTGATCCAAACAGCCTCTTTAGCGGCTTGAAGTGCTATGTACTAAACCTGTTGTAGAATAAGCAACGTCTCTGCTTGGAACTCTTCCATTTCCGCACCGCCATTCAGCGAACACAAATCAGTTGCGATCTAAAATCATCTTTGTCGGTTTGGAAGCTAGCATCGGTGTAACCATTTACAACGAGCTCTTCCTCACCCCCATAGGCGAGAACACATCTTTAGATTCTTCTCAAGTACTTCAAGATGTTCTTCACGACAATCCGTGACTTTCACTGGATCGGCGGTATCTACTTGTAGCACTTAAAGCATCTGAGACATGCGGGCGTGTACAAGCATGGCATACATAATGGATCCCATAATGAAGCATATGGAATCGCATTCATTTTATCCGCTCATCAGTGTACTAGGACCTTGACTCTTGCTAAGATTTATACCATGTGACATAGGTAGGAAGCCTTTCTTGGAATCTGCATGTTGAACCTTTTCAACACCTTGTTAATGTGCATTATCTTGGCTTAATCCAATTAGCCTTCTTGATCTATCCCTATAGATCTTGATGCCTAGAATATATCATAGCTCTCCTAAGTCTTTCATAGAAAACTATTTTTCAATGAAGACTTAACAGATTCGAGCATAGGAATGTCATTTCGATCAGTAATATGTCATCCACATATAAGACCAGAAACACGAGTGCGCTCACTAGCCTTTTTAAACACAAGGCTCTTCTTCGTTCTTGATGAAACCAAACCCTTTGATTACTTCATCAAAGCAGATGTTCCAACTCGAGATGCTGCTTTAATCCATAAATGGATCTTTGCACTTGCATATCTTTCAACTGATTGCGGATCGACAAAACCAGTGAGCTGTGTCATGTACACATCCTCACTCAGATTTCCGTTAAGAAAGCTGTTTGACATCCATTTGCCATATTTCATGAGTCGAAATATGCAATGCGCTAGAATGATCGAATAGACTTTAGCATTGCGACGGGCGAAAAAGTTTCATCATAATCAACACCTTGAATTTGTTTGAAACTTGCACAGCCTGTCGCGCTTTATAGATGTGAACATTTCCATCTATGTCTATCTTTTTCTTGAAAATCCATTTGCACTCAATGGTTTTAACACCATCGGTGGATCAACCAAGTTCCAAACTTGATTCGTGCATGGATTCAATTTGGATCTCATGGCTTCAAGCCATTTCTCAGTCTGGTCCCACCATCGCTTCTTCATAGGTCTTAGGCTCATCGTTGTCTAACAACAATATGTCCCGTTGTTGAGTAGTCAGAACATGTACCTCTCGGAGTGCAGACGTGACCTCTCGACCTCGTGGTGCGGTGTGTCCAGCGAGTTCTTCAATAGTTTGTTCATCTGTTGTGGTTGCTGCAAGGAGCTTGTCGGGACCCGGATTTCCGACCCGGACCCTCGTGTATTACGCACTAGTCCCGGATCAAAGCTAGTGCACACGATTAAGCGAGAATGGATAAACATCACCAACAACAATTTATTACAATAATTGAGAGTACTGACCGAAAGGTCTCATTATTACAATAGAGGTTTAAGACCTCACACACATGAAGTAGCGGAGCAAATGATAAACTTCGGTGAGAGCCCATCAATGCGCTACGAGGCAATTGGTAGGAAGCGCGACCTAGAACTCTGGAATCCTTCATCGAAGCCACTAGCGAGTAGTCGTAGTCACCTTCTTGAGCCGTATTCTTAGATTTATTTTTGAGTGTAGCATGAGTACATAAAGTACTCCATAAGTCTTGGGAAAAATGCATAGATGCAAGGCTTGACAAAGGAAAGGCTATATGGTTCTTTTGCACAAAGCAATGTTTTAAATTCAATTACTACTAATTATTTTGAAGGCATCCATTTAATAAAGTAAATGTTTTACTGAAACTATCAATAATTCTATAGTGAGGTTCCATCTACCAACACTAGCTTAAACAACTTGAACAAGTTTAATGTTGGGTTACATCCACCTCTCGGCTCCAAGCGCGGGATACATTCCGAGAGTTCCCTCCACTCTCGAATACAAAACTTTTGATTTTAAAACAAAACCATAAATCTACCATGTGCATGCATTCCTTGCCAGCCCTTGACCAGTGGGCACGGCTATTCGAATAGTTTACACTCTGCAGAGGTTGTACAACTTTACCCACAAGAGATAAATTATCCTAAAAGTCAACACGCTTCCTTTGGCATGAGACCGGATAAAATATCACAAAGCTTTTACCTTACTCTAATCTAGCTAGATACCACCCGTGAGGTTTCACATGAGTGGGCTAACCTTGAACCAGAAGCCCTCTTGCGCCATATGAGTCTGAGTAAATCCACATCCCTCACTGTGAATAACGGTCCATCACGGCACTCACTTTCCCATCGGTGGCACCTAAACTAGACTATCATAAGTTAGTCGGCTAGGTACGTACCCATATAGACTTGTGGTTGTGCGGTTAATGCTCGGTTTGGACAAACACAAGCGTCGAGTCCTTAATTGACTAGGGTGGAACATACACTTAACAAGTTCTCGTGCTACTGCACCAACCCAAACAACCATCCACCCTAATCTAAACCAACTTTCACATTTTTATTTTATTTTAAAATCACAGTGACAACTCAATTGCCACTTCACTTTCAAACACAAGGATTTAATAATAAACCATAATTTCCCATTTCAAGATTTTCCAAAGGTACTAGATAGCATGACTAGCATTAACCTACCTTTCTAATATTCACAAAGATTAATAGTAATCTCATTATTGAGACAAAGGAGTTCTAGGTGACAAGGTACATGGCAATCAATGTCAAAGGAGGTATAACAAAGTTGGAGTAACTAATTCCTAAAGACTTGAACTAGTGACTTTATGTAAATAGCAATGCACATAATTTAAAATATTTTAAAAACATTTCAAAGCATGAGCTAAATGATCAAAGGAGACTTGCCTTCTTAGGGTTTCGGGTCTTCTTGCTGCTTGTGAAGAGGGATGGCGTGCGACAACGTTGGAATCTCGCGAGGAAAGACAAGCAACAAAACAAATAAATACAAAGAAAATTCAAATAAAATCCAAAAATTAATAGAGGCCATAGTTGGATAGATTATGATTTTAGATGAATTTAGAAATTTGAATAGCTGGAATTGGAGTTAAAATGAGAAGAGTTATGCTCATTTGAAAATCTCGATTTGAATAAATCGAGAAATTCGGAAATTTCTGACAGTGGGACCCACTCGAGAATTAAATTTTAATTTCTATTTTTATTTTGAGGGCCCGGCAGGTGGGGCTCGATCAACAGTAACCACGGCGGTCAGCGACATGTGAGACCCATCGGGCGGTGAGCCCGCGGCTCGACCTCGACACATGGGACCCACCGGACTCGGGCCCACTTGTCGAGATAGCACGAGAGGTGGGGCCGAGCGGCAGATGGCCCGCGGCGATCGGGCGTCGGCGGCACGGGACCCACTTGTCGGCAGCGAGAAAACAACGAAACTCAACTCAGCCACAGGCCGAGGACTGAACGCCAGCGGGAGTTCTGGCGCGGTGATAACCAAGTGGCGGAGGCGTTGTTTACCCAATAAGGGTAGGTAACCCTCTTGAGGGATACCTTCGGGTGGCGAGAGATGGTCGGGGCGAGTGCCGGCAGCGAGGAGGCCGGAGTCGTTGAGCGTCGTGAAATGCAATCCCGGCGAGCAGGAGCCGGTTGGAGAAGTGCGAGGCTCGGGGTGAGCGGAGATGGCCGCGCGAAGAAAGCGTCTGCGCGCTCGGGTCTCTGATGCGGCGCGCTCCGGTGACGGGAGGCGGCCAGGTGTCGGGAGGATCGCCCGGCGCGAGATGCTCGGGGTGGCGGCAATGGGCTCGCTCCGGTCACCGAGGCGGCGATTGCTCGTCGGCGACTTCACGGCGCCGCAGGAACTTCGGTGCTGCGCTCGAGGCTCGGGGTGGTGGAGCGCAGGAGGTGGTGCGGGAGAAGGCGGAGCGGGGCTTTATAGGCGGAGGAGGGGACACGGCGCGCAATCGCCACGCCGGTGTGTCGAAAAAGGAAGAAAAGGGAGCAGAGAAGAGGCGCGATGGAAGGGGCTAAGATCGGGATCCCGATCGCGGCGACGTCAGGGCTTCCAAAACCGAGAGAAGACGAGGAAAGGGCGGTTCGGCTCACGGCCACGTGGCGGCGAAAGGAAAGGGAGGAGAGAAAGGAAGGCGTCGGCTCGCGGGGGCAGCGGATCCGGCGGTGGGCCTCGCAGTGTGCGGAGAGAGGAGGAGAAAGCGGGCGGTGCGGATGGGCGCCACGCGACGAGAGGCGGATCAGGCGTCCCGAGAGCGGGCGGCGAGGACGGCCGAGATGAGGCGGGCTGTACACACGTCGCCCAAAGAGGAGGGATGGCGGGATGCGAACGCGGGTGGCGGACAGCCGGGGCCGAGCGAGAGAGAGAATGAGGGAAGACGCGAGGCGACAGCCGGGCCGCTTAGCGGAGGGAGAAGGGAAAAGCGGGCGGATCGGCCGGCGCGGCGATGGGCGAATCTGGGCCGTCCACGCGCGTCGGCCGGAGGAAAAGGAGGATTTTATTTTCAGAATTTGATTTAGATTTTCGTAAAAGGTTAGAAAATTATTTAGGCCTCGAGAAAAATATGAAAATACCTCCAAAAATTCCAGAAAAATTCACGAAGCTCCTGGACATATTTTGGGCTAAATAAGATTATTTCCAACTACTGTTGATATTTAATTTTCATATTTTGAATTACTTTTAAGCTCAAAAATAGTTTTAAATTCGAGAAAATCCGAAAGGCAAATAAAAGCCAAGTAAAATCCAATTACCTTAAAATAATTAATTTGAATTTAAATTTTCAAAAGCCAAAATTTTGGGATGTGACAAACCTACACATAGAAAGAATCTCGACCAAGATTCGGATGGACTGAGGAAAAGGTCGGGGAACTCTTCTTTTAGATCCTCTTCACGCTCCCAAGTTGCTTCCGATTCTCAATGGTTGCTCCAATTGCACTTTCTGAACTTGATAACCTTCTTGCGTCTGGTGCTCTCGCTTCCTCAATACCTTGGTGGATGCTCGGATAGGTGAGGTCCTCCTTCACGTTTATTTCATCTAGAGGCATCTGCTTCTTCGGAACTCGAGACACTTTCTTAGTGAGACACATGGAAGGCGTCATGCACCTTTGACTGGTGAGGTGGAAGCTCCAAGCCGTAAGCCACTTCTCCTCGTTTCGCCACAACAGAAAAGGTCCAATGAATCGGGAGCTAGCTTTCCATCGACTCCAAAACGTCTCATTCCTTTGAGAGGTGACACCTTCAAATAAACATGATCCCAGTGCGAATTCTAAGCTTCTACGTCGATTATGCGCATAACTTTTACTGCGTCTTTGTCTTGTTTTTAATCATCTGGATTAGACGAACTTGTTCTTACCTTGCTTCAGCACATCTGGTCCAAACACTTGTCCTTCTCTGTTTCCTTCCAATACAATGGAGTCCTACACTTTCTGCCGTATAGGGCTTGAAGGAGACATTTGCAAACCGGATTGATAACTATTGTTGTAGGAGAACTCTGCATAGGGCAAACTCGATCCCAATTACTCTTGTTTGCAGTACACAAGCTCTCAACATGTCTTCCAGATTTGATTTACTCTTTCTGTTTGACCATCCATGCATGGATGATAAGTCATCTTAAGTTTAAGTTTGTGCCCAAAAGTTCATGTAGCTTTGCCAAAATCTCGAAGTGAACCTGGGTTCCTCGATCGACACAATCTTCTTTGGGATCCCATGCAAACACACAATTCTTGACATGTACAACTCGCAAGTCTATCCGGAGTAGGTGGTCTTTCTTTGGAATGAAATGGGCGACTTTTGTCAAAACGATCCACTATAACCCAAATTGAATCGTGCCTGTTTTGGTTCTTGGTAATCCAGTTATAAAATCCATACCAATTTCTTCCCATTTCCACTCGAGGGATCTGCAATGGCTGCGAAGTCCAAAGAGGTCTCGGTGTTCGGCTTTAATCCGTTGGCATACATCACACAGGCTACGTGATTCTGCAATTTCTCGTTTCATACTTGACCACCAATACCTCTCTTGAGATCTTGGTACATCTTGGTACTCCAGGATGAATTGAATATCCAGATTCATGGGCTTCCTTGATATTAACTCCTTTACCTCTTTCTTTTAGGTACAATAATTCTTTTCCCAAACCAAAGGGTACCTTCTTCATCCTCTGAAAATCCCGAGGCTTTCCCTTTCTTCATTATCCCTTGATCTCTGGACATACTTGTCCTCCTTTTGAGCCGCTCCTCGATTTGATCTTCTAAGGTTGGTTGAACTTCCAAAGTGGCTAGAAATCCTTCCTCCACTACTTCTAGGTTGAGCCGTTGGAACTCTTCTTGAAGAGCGTGCATCTTCATCCTTAATCCTGACTTGGCACAATAACTCTTCTGCTCAAGGCATACTGCTACCACATTAGCCTTTCTGGGTGATAATGTATTCCAATATCATAATCCTTTATTAACTCAAGCCATCTCCTTTGCCTCATGTTGAGATCGGGTTGAGTGAATATATATTTCAAACTCTTGTGATCCGTAAATTTCACAACGGTTACCAATCAAGTAATGCCTCCATATTTTTAGTGCATGTACTACGGCGTGACTCTAAATCATGCGTTGGGTAATTTCCTCATGGGGTCGTGCAGTGCCTTGAGGCATATGCTACTACCTTTCTTTCTTGCATCAATTACACGCCTAGTCCCCGCCTTGACGCATCACGGAAGACTTCAAATCCTTCCTAATGTCCGGAAGCGTCAACACTGCAGTGCAGTTAACCTCTTCTTCAACTCTTGGAAACTATCCTCACATGGTTTACTCCATTCAAACTTCTTTTCCTTCTTCACAAGTGGGTGAGGTCTTGCGAGCTTGGAGAATCCTTCAATAAATCGACGATAGTAACCACCAATCCAAGAAAACTCCCGATCTCGGATCGACTTTGGTTGTGTCCATTGAGCACATCATTAACTTTTTAGGGTCTCTGGATACTCCTCCCACAGAAATCACATGGCCCAAGAAAGCTACTTTCTTCAACAAAACTCACACTTACGAACTTGGCATACAAGCGATTTTCTGAGCTTTTCCAAAACTATCCTCAAATGTTCAGCATGTTCTTCCTCATTCTTGGAATATATCAAAATATCATCGATGAATACAACCACAAACTTATCCAAATATTCCATGAACACCTTATTCATCGATTCATGAAGTATGGGGCATTGGTTGAGACCGAAAGACATCATCAGTATACTCATACAATCCATAACTGGTGGCAAATGCGGTCTTGGGTATGTCCTCTGGTCTTAACTTCAATTGGTGATATCCTCGATCGAAGGTCAATCTTAGAGAATACACATGATCCTTTCAAGCTGATCAAACGGATCATCTATTCTGGTAAAGGGTACTTGTTCTTAATAGTCACATCATTCAATGATCGATAGTCCACACATGCGAAGACTACCATCTTTCTTCTTTACTAGCGATCTGGTGCTCCCAAGGTGTGAGCTTGGCCTTACAAATCCTTTATCCTGCGGCTCTTCAATTTGTTTCTTAACTTCCGCCAAATCATTTGCGGACATCCGATAAGGTCTCTTGAAATTGGAGCTGCTTCCGGTACTAGGTTGATGACAAACTCTACTTCCACATCTGCGGCATTCCGGGCAAATCTTCAGGAATACATCAGGGTACTCTCTCACTATAGGTACTTTTTTTCAGAGTCACTCCTTTACTGCTCAAACTACACCTGCTGCGGGTAGGGAGTTTGACTTATACCTACTTGAATCCCATCGAGTTAGTGATTGTAATAATTTCGATTAGCACAATCTATCGCCCTTTATACTTGGTTAACCAATCCATTCCAAGTATTACATCTAAACCCTTGAGTCTATTATAATAAGATTTGCTAAGAACTTAACTCCATTTATATTCACAGATTGCGTCAAGGCAAACTGTGTTAGTCCTCATTTCTTTCAGGGAGTGGACTAGCATGGGATTCATGGTTTACTCACATCCCAATTATACCTTTCAACCACATCTTTTGACACAAAAGAATGCGAAGCTCGGAATCAAATAATGCTGATGCAATTACGGAGTTGACAAGAAACTTACCGAACTCACGTCGGTGCATCCCGGGTGCTTCACGGCCACATGGTTGAGATGCCCTCTGCTCACCACTTGTGGAGTCCTTGGTTTGCGGTTGCCCACGCCTGACCTGCGATCGGAGCTCTTCTGGCGTAGTCCCAGTTGAAGCAATCGAGTCATTCTTTGGCGTTTACGGGGGATTCTTGGCATAGTGCCCCATGTTCTTGCGATTAAAGCACCGCACTCGCTGCTGAAGTCTTGTTCTGTGAGGGTTGGCCACCATTGTTTGCCGGGAGTTGGTGGATTTGGCGAGTCTGAAAAGGAGTCCTTAGCACGCTTGACTCGAGAGCTTGTGATAGTGAGTGCGTTGGGCGGAATCGAGAGCTGCTTGCTCCTTGCTGGGCTTGAAACTTCCTCTTCCGATTTTCGTACAGCTGGCGCTGAGCATCTTCTTGGACAAAGGCCTTGTTCACTAGGTGCTGGAAGGTTGGGAAGTCATTGGATACCAGCTGCACCTTGAGATTGGGGTCAAGTCCCTGCGTGAACCTCCAAATCTTGGTCGCCTGCGAGTAACCTCTTGTGATGCATACAGACAGGTTGGGTGAACTTGTTCAGGTATTCGGAAACACTGAGGTTTCCCTGTTGCAGTTGATAGAATTCCCTTTTCTTCATTTCCATTATTCCCGTAGGAATATGGGCAGTGCGGAAAGCTTCGACAAACTCCTCCCAAGTGATGGCTTGTGCATTTTGATGGGCGGCGCGGTAGTTTTCCCACCAGTTGGCAGCCATTCCCTTGAGCTGATGAGCAGCATACAACACCTTTTCATTATCGTTGCACTGAGCTAGGACCAATTTTCTTTCCACATCCTTGATCCAATCATCTGCCTCCAAGGGATCCACTGATCCAGCAAAAGTGGGAGGCCTTGTCCTCATGAATTCCCCCAATTTAGATCGGGGTGCACAGTTTGGGTTTCTTTGAAATGGCTGCACTTGGTTCTGGGCGAGAGCTTGAAATAACTCAGCTGCATAGCCATCATTGCTCAAGTTGGGGCCTGAGCGGGAGGTGGTGGAATGTTGTCCTCCGGTGGTTGTTGGCGTCACTTGTGCCGCTGTGGTTGCTCTGTGTTCACCATCACAGGCGGTTTAGGTTAGCGAGAAGGTAAGAGGAAATAGCAAAGGTAAGAGATTAGAGGAACTAAACCACATCCTGCCAACACACAAGAAAGAACTAACAACTACTTAGGGAAACTTTTTATTAAAATCAGATAACTCCAAGGATGGCTGTACCACAAGTGCGCATAGGCACAGTGCAGTCCATCTAGCACACAAAACATAACAATAAGCGTTCTAAGGACGCGGACATTTTATTTGGGTACTACGGACTCAAAGACTACTAATCCTCTCCCAAGACGCTCCTCGGGGTCTTCTTCCGGTCCTCTTCGGATCCTCCTCAAGGTCTTCTGGCGCTCTCTCACGTGGTAGCGTGAATAGTCACACTCGTCGAGGCACGATTATCGAGGCGATCGGCCGAAACGGGAAGGAGAAGGCTTGCGCTTCTTGAGTAATGACCAGTGGCGGATGGGCGTCGCACCTTCTTGCGTCTTTGTAAGTCGATGTGGAGTCTGAAAGTCGGTGGGGCTGGGTTGTTGGGGATGACGGTGGTGCTGGGAAGACGGCGTGTAGTCAGCTACGGTGAAGATGGCGCGTAGTCGGTGCGGCCGAGAGGCGTCCCAACTCAAACTCACTTGCTGGCTCTGGAGAAGGCGTGTGCGAGCGTGTCGAATGCTGGTAGTGGAAGTGAGAAGCATCAGAAGTTGTCCAATCTCCTCTGAGCTCTAGCATAAGTAGACGGCCATCGCTCAGGGTGAGCTGCACTGATGTGACGATCGAGGATCGTCGCTTGGAATATCAAGGGATCTGGATACCTGTCTGGCGAGGTTGATGAAGAAGCAAAGGGGGACGATATACAGCATCTTTGTGCAGTGGCACAACTTCGTCAATGGCGGCGTCTGCGCTCGACAGCGTCAATGCAAGCGGGGACCGAGGGTGCTTGATGGGGTAGGTGTGGGACTTAATTCCTCTTCCGTGCATACAGGAATACCTCCATCGTCCAAGAGTCTCGATCCGAGATCCGTCTTGAGCCCACACGAAGATGGCGGTGACGGTACTCAGACTCTGCATCACGTGTAGGAGAAGGCTAGCGAATGCTCCAGCATCCTCTCCATGTGAGTAGTAGTCCCACGGGCAATGGAGAGGATGAACCAACCATCTACAAAGTTGAGTGAAAGAAAAGATTAGTAAAAGTTTTAACAAATGGAGTTGGAGACAAGAACGAGTTTCTAAGTAGGAAGAGAGTAGAAGCAAAGAAGCTTACACATTTTTAATATACTCTTTTTATAAATATAAGTCCTTATGGTTTGCCATTCCTAATCTAGGTCACGTCCTCTGATCCAACTTGGCTCGATACCATCTCTCTGGGACCCTGATTTCCGAACCGGACCCTCGTGGTATTACCGCACTAGTCCCGGATCAAAGCTAGTGCACACGATTAAATGAGAATGGATAAACATCACCAACAACAATTTATTACAATAATTGAGAGTACCGACCGAAAGGTCTCATTATTACAATAGAGGTTTAAGACCTCACACACATGAAGTAAAGCGGAAGCAAATGATAAACTTCGGTGAAGACCCATCAATACGCTACGAGCAATTGGTAGGGAGCGCGACCTAGAACTCTGGAATCCTTCATCAAGCCACCGTGAAGTAGTCGTAGTCACCTTCTTGAGCTTTATTCTTCTGAGATTTATTTTTGAGTGTAGCATGTGAGTACATAAAGTACTCCGCAAGTCTTGGGAAAAATGCATAGATGCAAGGCTTGACAAAGGAAGGCTATATGGTTCTTTTGCACAAAGCAATGTTTTAAATTCAATTACTACTAATTATTTTCGAAGGCATCCATTTAATAAAGTAAATGTTTTAACAGAAACTATCAATAATTCTATAGTGAAGGTTCCATCTACCAACACTAGCTTAAACAACTTGAACAAGTTTAATATTGCGGGTTACATCCACCTCTCCGCTCCAATGCCAGATACCCCTTCCGAGAGTTCCTCTACTCTCAGAATACAAAACTTTTGATTTTAAACAAAACCATAAATCTACCATGTGCATGCATTCCTTGCCGCCCTTGACCGTAGGCACGGCTATTCGAATAGTTTTACACTCTGCAGAGGTTGTACAACTTTACCCACAAGAGATAAATTATCCTAAAAGTCAACACGCTTCCTTTGGCATGAGACCAGGATAAAATATCACAAAGCTTTTACCTTACTCTAATCTAGCTAGATACCACCCGTTGAGGTTTCACCGGTGGGCTAACCACCCAACCAAGCCCCTCTTGCGCCATATGAGTCAGAGTAAATCCTGTCCCTCACTTGTGAATAACCACCATCAGCACTCACTTTCCCTTTGGTGGCACCTAAACTAGACTATCATAAGTTAGTCGGCTAGGTCGTACCCATATAGACTTGTGGTTGTACGGTTAATGCTCGGTTTGGACAAACACTGGCGTCGGTCCTTAATTGACTAGGGTGGAACATACACTTAACAAGTTCTCGTGCTTACTTGCACCAACCCAAACAACCATCCACCTAATCTAAACCAACTTTCACATTTTTATTTTATTTTAAAATCACAAAGTGACAACTCAATTGCCACTTCACTTTCAAACACAAGGATTTAATAATAAACCATAATTTCCCATTTCAAGATTTTCCAAAGGTACTAGATAGCATGACTAAGCATTAACCTACCTTTCTAATATTCACAAAGATTAATAGTAATCTCATTATTGAGACAAAGGAGTTCTAGGGTGACAAGGTACATGGCAATCAATGTCAAAGGAGGGTATAACAAAGTTGAGTAACTAATTCCTAAAGACTTGAACTAGTGACTTTATGTAAATAGCAATGCACATAATTTAAAATATTTTAAAAACATTTCAAAAGCATAGGCTCGAAATGATCAAAGGAGACTTGCCTTCTTGCAGGGTTTCGGTCTTCTTGCTGCTGTGAAGAGGATCGTGATCGACAACGTTGGAATCTCTGCGAGGAAAGACGAAGCAACAAAACAAATAAATACAAAAGAAAATTCAAATAAAATCCAAAAATTCAACAGAGGCCATAGTTGGATAGATTATGATTTTAGATGAATTTAGAAATTTGAATGGCTGGAATTGGAGTTAAAATGAGAAAGTTATGCTCATTTGAAAATCTCGATTTGAATAAATCGAGAAATTCGGAAATTTCTGACAGTGGGACCTTCGGAGAATTAAATTTTAATTTCTATTTTTATTTTGAGGGGCGGGTGGGGCCCACGAACAGTAACCACCGCGGTCATCGACATGTGGGACCCACTGGACGGTGAGCCACGGCTCGACCTCGACACATGGGACCCAGGCTGGACTCGGGCCACTTGTCGTGAGATAGCATGAGAGGTGGGGCCCAGCGGCGATGGCCCGCGACCGGCGCGGCGGCCGACGGTGGGACCCACTTGTCGCGGAAAACAAACGAAAAACTCAACCCAGCCGCGTGAGCCGGGGACTCGAGCGCGCGGGAGTTACGACGGCGGTGATAACCAAGTGAGCGGGAGGCGTTGCCTACCCAATAACGGTAGTAACCCTCTTGAGGATACCTTGAGCGGCGAGTAGATGGTCGAGCGAGCCGCTGCCGGCGGGGAGGCCGAGTCGTTCGAGCGTCGTGAAATGCAATCCGGGCAGGAGCCGGTTGGAGTCGGCGAGCTCTCGGTGGTGGCGGAGATGGCCGCGGCGGCGAAGGCGTCTGCGCGGCTCGGAGTCTCTGGCGACGGCGCTCCGTGACGAGAGGCGGCGAGGTGTCGGGAGGATCGCGGCGCGAGGATGCTCGGGGTGGCGGCAATGGCTCGAAGTCACCGAGGCGGCGCGATTGCTCGTCGGGCGACTTCGGGCGCGCACGGAACTTCCGGTGCGGCAGCGCTCGAGGCTCGGGGTGAGTGGAGCGCTCGGGAGGTGGTGCGGGAGAAGGCGAGCCAAGGGGGCTTTATAGGGCGGAGGAGGACACGGGCGCTGTCGCTCGCCGTGTGTCGGCAGAAAAAGGAAGGAAAGGAAGCGGAAAGAGGGGCGCTGATGGAAGGGAAGCCGGAAGATCGGGGATTGGTCGCGCGACGTCAAGGGCTTCAAAACCGGAGAAAGCGAGAGGAAAGGGCGGATTCGGCTCGGAATGCGGTCGGCGGCGAGAAAGGAAAGGAGGAGAGAAAGGAAGGCGTCGGCTCGCGGGGACGACGGATCCGGCAGTGGGCCCGGGCGTGCGGTGAGAGAGAGGAGGAGAGGCGGGCGGTGCGGATGGTCGCCACGCGACCCGAGGCGGATCGGGCGTCGAGAGCGCGCGGCGAGGGCGGCCGAGATGAGGCGGGCTATACGCGTCGCCCAAAGAGGAGGATGGCGGGATGCGGCGGGTGGCGGACAGCCAGGGCCCAGCGAAGAGAGAATGAGGGGAAGACGGGAGGTGACAGGCGGGCGCTGGGAGGGAGAAGAAGGGGCGGGCGGATCGGCGGCGGCGATGGGCGAATCTGGGCCGTCCACGCGTCGGCGGAGGAAAAAGGAGGATTTTATTTTCAGAATTTGATTTAGATTTTCAGAAAAGGTTAGAAAATTATTTAGGCCTCGAGAAAAATATGAAAATACCTCCAAATATTCCAGAAAAATTCACGAAGCTCACTGGACATATTTTGGGCTAAATAAGATTATTTCAACTACATTGATATTTAATTTTCATATTTTGAATTACTTTTAAGCTCTAAAAATAGTTTTTAAATTCCGAAAAAATCCAGAAAGGCAAATAAAAGCCAAGTAAAATCCAATTACCTTAAAATAATTAATTTGAATTTAAATTTTTCAAAAGCCAAAATTTTGGGATGTGACAGAGTGAAACGTTTTGGTGTTTCCCAAATTTCTTCAAGTTGCACCATGCTCCCACTATCCCTTCTTGAGAGAAACTCTTTCTCTAAGAAGACACCATCTTAGGCGACAAACACTTTGCCTTCTCCTTGATTATAGAAGTAATATCCTTTTGTTTCCTTAGGATACCCGATAAAGAAGCATTTATCAGTTTAGGGTGAGCTTATCAGTTATAAGCGTTTTACATAAGCCTCACATCCCCAAATCTTAAGAAAAGACAAGCTAGGGCGTTGTCTGTCCACATCTCATATGGTGTCTTTTCTCTGATTTTGATGGAACCACATTTAGTGTGGCAGCATTTTTTCAAGAGCGTACCCCAAAAAGACAACGGAAGATCACTTTGGCTCATCATGGGCGCACCATATCTAATAAGGTGCGATTTCTCGTTCGAGATACCCCATTCCATTGAGGTGTTCTGGCGAGTCAATTGTGGAACAATTCCACAATCCTTGGATGATTGCCAAACTCATGGCTCAAATACTCGCCTCCACGATCGGATCGTAGAAACTTGATTGTCTTGCCTAAATGATTTTGCACTTCATTTTGGAATTCTTTGAACTTTTCAAAGGATTCAGACTTATGCTTCATCGGTAGATATACCCATATCTACTAAAGTCATCGATAAAAGTTATGAAATACTGAAAACCCCTCTGCTATTGAGCTCATTGGTCCACATACATCGAATGTACGAGTGCCAATAAGTCACTTGCCCGTTCACCTTGACCGGTGAAAGGTGCCTTTGTCATCTTGCCAAGTAAACAAGATTCGCATGTCTCAAATGATTCAAAATCAAATGAGTGCGAATACCATCTCTATGGAGCTTCTCCATGCGTTTCTCATTTATGTGACCTAAGCGGCGATGCCAAATAAGCGTGGGATTTAAATCATTGAGCGTTGCCTCTTTGCATTAATGTTATAGACGGTGACTCTTCAAGTAAGAACATATAACCCATTCACCAATGGAGTATGACAATAGAACATATCTTTGAAATAAAGAGAACAACCATTGTTCACAGATCTAAAGTCATAACCTTCGCTTGCAAACATGAAGCGAAATAATGTTCTTGGAAAGAGATGGAACACAATAACAATTATTCAATTCCAAAACTAATCCACGAAGGTAAAGACAATGGCATGGTGCCAGCATGCGCAAAGCAACTTTTGCTCCATTGCCAGCGAAGATCCGCCGCTCCTCCTCAAACTTCTACTTCTTCTTAGCCCCGCAACGATTTGCAAGGTGAGCAACCGATCCGGTATCAAATACCCAAGAATCGGTGGATGAAGTAGCAAGATTGATCTCTATAACATTTATACGGAGAGGAAGTCGTACTTCCTTCTTCTTCTCAAGATCCTCCAAGTACTTTGGCGGTTCCTTTTCCAATGACACGATTGCTTACATGTAACAATCGCATTAGAGCAGCGCCCTTCTTGACTTGCTTGGCCTTAGGCCGCTCGCGATCTCATCGGGAGCTAACTCTTTGACCGCCTTTCTTGACATTGGGCTTGCCCTGCCTTTCTGCATCATCATCACATGATTGCTGCTTTTCTTAATGCTTTCCTCGTGACTTTTAGCATCCCATGCAACTCTGCCAGGTCTTATCCATGTTGTTCATGTGATAGTTCAATATGAATGGCTCAAAGCTCGGGGGCGGCGGAGAATCACATCGATAGCCAACTCTTGGCTAAGGGAAAACCAAGCTTTCGGACTCTCAATGTAGCCAATCATCTTAATCACATGAGGGTCGACGGATTCCCTTCTGCAAGCTCGCACGCAAACAAGGACTTTGAAGTGTTGAACCTCTCACCCTTGCTTGGTTCTCAAACATACCACGCAACCCCACAATGATATTGTAGGCATCTGTGTTCTCATATTGCTACGAAGCTCGAGAGGACATTGTGGCTAGCATGAGGCAGACTCACATCAAGGTAATCATTCGTTTGCTTCTCATAAGCTCTTCGTGCGACCGCGATGGCATTATCGGGCAAGTCATCGGGATAATGAGACTCAGGACATACTCCTTGCGCTCTTGCTTGAGAACAATTCTCAAGTTACGATACCAATCCATAAAGTTCGTTCCATTGAGTTTTCTTTCTCAAGAATAGATCGCAAATTAAAAGAAGCTGGATGCGGCATTAGTTGACATGATCTACAACAAAGAATATGCAAAGTTTAGCACTATGTTTATGTTCATCTTTTATTAAACTATTTAACAAAAGACTCCCACTATGTGTTTTGCAACAAAACTCCTCTAAGTCACATAGTGGGTCAAGATCCTCATTTCACAAATTCCTAGTGAGCTTTGGCATCACGGCTAGAAAACTAGTGACATGGGTAAGCAACACCTTGCTAATCACATCTCTATGTGACTCTTGCTTGTTGGGTGACATCAATATGCCCAGGCCCCAACCTATGCCCCAAGGTCCAAAACTGTTTTGATAACCTTGTTAAATAAACCAAATGCTTCCGCATGTAGATGTCCGACATCTACCCCAAATAATGATGATAATCGACGGCACTCTACTTTGGTAGACCTACCATGCGGTGATCATTATCTTTTGGTGCAACATATGGAGGGCATGAACACCTAATTTTATGAGGATTCTATCCTACCAAAGCAACATATCACAAAAACATTGCATAAGAATAAGATAGATAATATCACAGATGAACACATTTAAGCGTGAGTAGTATGGCCCAAAAATGGTGATCTCCATCTCCATGTAGGTGTAGACGATCTCCATCCTCCACATCACTCCTTTAGGCCACCATGCTTGAAAGCTTGTAACCTCAAAACTAGGCTACTACCTATAATAGCTAGAAATTGAAGATTACAAAGATAGATTCAAGCATAAAGGTCATTTCATGAGTCGTTAAATACAATATAGACAGCTAACAATAGCTGAAATAATCATGACACGCAGGCCATGAGCAGATGTTACATGCATCACATACATCTCATACATTCCAATAAGATATAGGGCCATACTATTCACATCATTCTCTGCAAAAACAAGTTAGACGTAGAATCGTATTGTACCTAACGATGTGAACCCATGACGCTATACAAGTTAGACGTAGAATCGTATTCTACCTAACGATGTGAACCCATGGCGCCCTGAACACCCTACGAAATTTACAGATCCAATCTATGAAATCGCAACAGAAAAACTATTCGGCACAACCACCTTATGCCGATCCAAGACATTCTCTAGGATGCTAGTTTTTCCACTGGGCCGAGGCCATCAGATCCGTAACCTACTAGTATTCGGCATAACCACCTTATGCCGATCCGAGACAATCTCTAGGGCACTAGTATTCCCATCGGCCCGAGGCTATCAGTTCGTATCCTACTAGTATTCGACATAACCACCTTATGCGATCCGAGACAATCTCTAGGGCACTAGTAGTGATACAATCTATGCCTCATCCAACCCCTATTCACCGATTGATCTCATCAACCCGTGCTACCATCGATTCATCACATGAACCGATGATCTAGACTGTAATAGATCCAATCTACTACAACGCATATCATCATATGCGCCCGATCCGATCGCAAACTAAGCAAGATGGCTCGATACCATCGAAGGAGCAGCGTGAGCTCTGCCAAAGCAGAAAATAAAAATTTCTACCGCGCACACGGGACATCATGCTAAGGAGGATCATAGATCGTTACCACTAGGCGCTTGCAGCGAAGATGAGTTGGAGAAGCCGATCCAACCACGCGCGCGTTGAGGTAGTAGTGGAAGTAGCCGATCGTCCCGAACGGATCGTCTCCTCCACGCGATCAACCACACCACGAGTCCGTTCCAATGTAGTTTGTTGATGCCGATCAACGCCGCGAACGAGCGGCGCCTCTACCGGTATCCACCGTCGGAAGGTGGAACGCCGATCGCGAGTGTACCGGCCTCGCGGCGGCTGGGGTTCGCTTCGGGAGGTGGCGGCTAGGGTTTTGCTTGGGAGGAACAGATCGTACATCCTCAGCCCCGCCTCCAAATATATAGACCTCCTCACTTGGGCCTCGTGGACCGAGGCCCAATAGGAGTCTATCCGGATCTCTATCCGAATTGAGCCCACATCCGAATCACATTGAATTAGTGTTCCAACCCGTTAAGTGTGCGACCACTGTGGTTCACGTATGCTTGGTCGCGACCGGAAACACCTTTCCGGTCACCACTGATAATAGCGGCCTCTAGCAAGACATATTAACCCCAAAGTATACGTAAAGATCATATCAATTTGAACTGTAATGTTCTCATGTACGAATCCCTTTGCCTCACGATATAGATTAAGCACAAGGCGAGACTGTGTCATCCTCTTAATAGCTCAATCACTCTCTCGATTAGTGATGGATTATAAACTTGTGATTGACTCCTCAATCACATTGGCATGGCCATGCACTTTCATAATCCATTACATCGAGGGCGGAGATATCTCTCCCATAAGGAGGGGCAAATTCTATCTTGATCATTCACATCCCACTACATGTTTCATAGCAAACCCGAAGACTACTTTTATGACTACCCGATTCTGGAGTAGTGGTTAGTAGTCCCAAAATAGGCTACTACGCATGTTGGGAACCATGATGATCTCAAGTCTAAGATTCTACATAAACACTACTTGAGACCAACTAATGACACATGGAATCTCTGCAGATGTCTCATGGCGGGTCTATCAACATATGTTCACTAACACATGTCCATATTATTGATTTGGTATCTCCATACCATGATCCATGAGACATGATCATCAATCAATACATATGTTGATCTTTGAATCATATTTGTTCCTCATATGATATATGATCGGGGATCATTTAGAAATAGCAACATTTTGGCATTAAGAGTCTCATGAATAAGTCACATACTCATTGATCAATAATGATAATGTCTATTTCAAGGAACAAAGCAATGTATCATAAACATAGTATGTGATATATTCAACATCTCCATGTTGCCTCTAGGGCATATCACCAACATCTCCCACTTGCACTAGAGTCAACCATGTAGGTATCTAATACCCATTGCCCTAGTGTGAGCCTCATGCTTTGGGTGAAAGCGGCTTTGTCAGCGGATCTGCAATGTTCAAATCCGTTTGTACTTTGCATATCTTCACATCGCCTCTCTCCACAATCTCGCAGATGAGATGAAATCGCCGTAAAATGTGCTTGGACTTTTGGTGCGATCTAGGCTCCTTGGCTTAGCAATGGCCCCACTATTGTCACAATGAGGTCCATTGGGCTGGAGGCACTAGCCACCACACCAAGCTAAACAAATTTCTTGATCCAAACGACCTCTTTAGCGGCTTGAAGCTGCTATGTACTCAACTTCATTGTAGAATCAGCAACCGTCTCCTGCTTGGAACTCTTCCAGCTCACCGCACCGCCATTCAGGCAGAACACAAATCCAGTTGCGATCTAAAATCATCTTTGTCGGTTTGGAAGCTAGCATCGGTGTAACCATTTACAACGAGCTCTTCCTCACCCCATAGGCGAGGAACACATCTTTAGTTCTTCTCAAGTACTTCAAGATGTTCTTTATGGCAATCCAGTGACTTTCACCTGGATCTGACTGGTATATACTTGTAGCACTTAAAGCATACGAGACATCTGGACGTGTACAAAGCATGGCATACATAATGGATCCCATATCCTTTTGATTTCTAAAATAGAAATTTTTACTCAAAATGCTTTAAAATCATTTGAAATACATAGTTAAGTACTTTTATTTAGTTATTCGCAATTTTAGCCCTTTTAAACAATATTTTTTATTTTTGACCAAAGAGGCTCTTTTGAATAGGTAATCTTGCATATCATTTGATTATTACTCCATGAATTGCAAAAGAAGCAAATGAGAATTAAACACATTCATTCACAAGCTCCAAAAACCATTATTGTGCAAATAAGTAAAATAATTTTCCTAATAGTAATAGTTTACCCTTTTTGCTTTAGTAAGCACAAAAATATTATATATGTTTTTCACAAAGAAAAACTCCCCCTTGCACAAGGTCTCTTCTTGGCAATTACTTTTCCTTTGATACACAAAGGATTCTTCTCTTCTTGATTTTCTTCTCTTTTCTTATCTCTTCCTCCTTTGATTAACCATGTTTCTTCTTATGTCATCTAGTACAAGGATTAATGGGTACCACTTGTAAACCACTTGTCCATAATTTGTACCACTTTGATCTTTATATCACTTTAGATGACATTAAAAATCACTTGAAAGAATATACCACTTGTAAACAGAAATGTCATTTGAAATTGCACTTGGAGGAGGATGATATCATTAGAGGATATACCACTCGTAAAGGTGGATACAACTTGGAAGACGATGATATCATAGGTGAAAGAGATTGATTAATAGAAAAGATTATCTCGGCAAAAGGATATCACTTATTTTCCATATGAAAGAGATACTAAGTCAATAAAGTAGATACCACTTGAAAGATAATATCACTTGGAAATCAATGATATCATATATGTGAAGAGCTTGGTTAAGAAATATTTGCTTGATAAGATGAAAAGGATATCAATCCAAGAGACATCAAATGGAGGAACAAGGATACCACTTAGTTTCCCACAACCAAGGAATACCACTTGAAGAAAATGGATGATATCACCCGAAAAGATTGGAGTGAAGTACATGTCGATATCAAAATGACTAAAAGTCTACCACTCTTTAGAGAGGATGCCATTTTAATGAAAAGAATCAAATTAAGAGCAAAATGGCATATGAGGTCAAGAAATACTTGAGGGTAGCTATCAAGGATTCACAAGGATCAACTTGACTGAGTGGAGCAAAGGAAATGGCTGAGGAAATTTGAAATCAAATTTTGAATCAAACCAGCCACTCTCCAGAAATATCGGTAGTACCGCAGTTTCACTGTCGGTAGTTCCGATACCCGGAAGTACCGCAGAATGACTACCGTAGTTCCAATTTTTCTGTGAGTTCGTCAAGAATTTTGATTTTTGAGAAGAGGTTTGATATAGTGTTGTATATTGCTCCAAAGTTTTTCACAAAGTGCTATATTGTGACCACATAGGTCAACTTAATTTTTTGGGCGTAAGTTTTTGGGCGAGTTGCAAATCCAAATAACTTTTGATTGGTTGCTTTTTGGAAAACTTTTGAATATCAATAATGTTTGAAATAGCCAACTCTAGGTTTTTGATATTGAACAAATTTTCAAATTCCTTTTAGAATTGATTTTGGGGAATTTTTGAGTTTAAAGCCAAAACAAGATACTAAATTGATAGTTTTGGGTTGGAAACTCAATTTTACTTGAAATAAGATTTTTCAAAGCCAAAATCTTTGTAAAACTTTTTAAAAGCATTTGTATACATTTTCCAACTAATTTTTCAAAGATATACTAATAATTTCAAGATTTTGATTGAGAGACTATGTGGTTATGACCCTATGTCTGTGATGAGTAATTGACATCGATTTAGGAAAGTCGAGTTTGGTTTATGTGGTTCGGACCATGTCGTTACGTGGTGCAATCGGTTTCGGTCGGACTTGGTCAAACCTGGTCAGAGGGATTAGGATGCATATTATGTTGACTTGTCAGGTTTGGGCTATCTCATGCTTAATGTGATTCATTGATGCTATTTGTGCTTACATGTATCGAGCGGTGCTATATGATGTATTTCTTGTCTGTGATGGCTGCAGGACGTCGAGGCGGAGTCGTGGCGAGACACGAGGTGACCGGACTAAACACAGGCGATTTTGAGGTCAGAATGGTCGGAGGTGTCGAAGATGGCCGAGACTCGAGGTGGTTACGAGGCTTGGACGACAAGGAACGCGGAAGCTTCCCGGAAGGTGCAGCAGGGGCGTTTCGGTAAAAGCGCAAAGATGCACAGGTGGAAGTGGTTCCGTTCGGGATTTAGCGGGCGTAACGGGTTAGACCTGTTAGCTAAAGGCTATAAATAGGAGAGGAATTCTCAAGTGCATGTATGCCTCTTGTGAGGGAGTGCATGGCTTTAGGGTTTGCTTTAGTCAAAATGACCTTTGGAGAGGTTGTTTTGCTTTGAGGTTTTAGTTGGTGAGGAGTTGTTGGGAGAGGCAGAGCTCTGTTGGTTTTTGTCCCTATGTGTGTTCCTGTGTACGTGAGTTCTTGGAGAGAGTTCCTCCCTTCTCAAGCATGTAGTGAGGAGATGGATTGAGTAGAGACTTCATGTAATCATTCCTCTAATTGTAATCGCGTATGGGGACTCCTCTGTGATCCTCTTGTTTCTAGGAATGAAATCACTGAAGTTTATTTCTTTTGCCTCATGTGTTCTTCGTTGCTCCTCGGTTGATTTTTAAGTTTCTGCATTTTGTTGTTGATTCTTGCTGAGAAGTAGCAAAATGGGTTGTTGTGATGTAGGAGATGCTCCAAAGCCATTTGGCTAGTCCATCCTACGAGCAAACCTCGTTTAATTTTAGTGTTTGCATTTTGGCCTTCTCTGTTCATCATTTTCTTTTCTAGGGTTTTGGTGTGGTTCTTGTTTCCCTTCATGAGATGACATGAAACTTGGTATCTTGAGTCCAGAGGCTATTAATTAGCTATTCTCAAATTTTCGTGATCAAAGGATCAAAGGTTAAATGGGAATTTGATTTTTGGGCAGCTCTCTGTACTCTTTTAAGTGTTTGGCAAAAATCTGAAATTCATGAGTTTTTATTGATTTCCTGTGTTGTTTGGAGCCTCTATGATGTTTAGATTAAGTCTTTGGTGTCTTGGTCTGAAAAGAAAAGGGGCACTTCTCTCATTTTCTTGATTTAGGCCACAATATGAAATTTCAGGGTTGTTCTTGAGTGTTCATTTCCTTGTCTTTTGTTTGCTGCTGTTCTTGCTCGTTTCTTTCTTGTGTTGGCTTGGTTGTTTGTTCAAAGGGCATATTTCATCTACCTCATAGCTTTTCATAGCTATCAAAGGGGATTCTCTCTTGTGGGTAATTTGAGGGGGTATTTTTAAAAAGTCGACATTCACCCCCCCTCTGTCGCCGATTTCGATCCAACAATTGGTATCAGAGCCGGTTAGCTGTTCCTCATAGATCTTTACCGGTCTTTAGAGTCATGGCGACAGACAAATACTCGACCAACCCCTCGGTTTTCTATAGGATCGATTATCCCTTCTGGAAGAGCCGGATGGAGACCTACATCCAGGCTCAGGGCTACGCCATCTGGCGTAAGGTCAAAGTACGATATGTTGTTCCTACCGATGAGAACATCAATGCTGGAAACATGCTTGATGTTGAGGCGAATGCGATGGCAAGGAACATCATAATCCAGGGGTTGAGTAGAAGCGAGTTCGATCGCATCTCTCATCTGTCGTCGGCCTTCGACATCTGGGAGACCCTTGATGCATACCATGAGGGCACCACCCAGATTAAGACGGTTCGACAGGACCAGTTCAAGCGAGATTACAGCAAGTTTAAAATGCTCACTGGTGAGTCCTTGGATGAGTGCTTTGCGCGTTTTCACAAGATTCGAGCAATCTCCGAGTGGTCGGTCTCACATACCCCGACTCGGATAATGCTCGACAAATGTTGTCTGCTCTCGATTTGCGCATTTGGGAGATGAAGGTGACCACGATTAAAGACACGACCGACCTCTCGACCCTGACTCTTGACGTGTTGTACTCACACCTCAAGACTCACGAGATTGACATAATCTCTCGTAGGTCGAAGTCGCAGTCGATGGCCTTAGTCACCGATCCCGGCTCTGCTTCTGGTTCTTCTGACTTTTCTTCTGGTTTCTCTCTTGCTCTCTCGTGATATAATCGATGATCGCTTAGAGCGGCTTGCGATGAGCGATTAGCCCTCTTAGCTAGAAAGTTTTCTCATGCTTACAAGAGAAGTAGGCACAGAAAGAGAGGTGGACCCGTGATCTGCTTCGAGTGTGGTGGCCCCAACCACATTCGGGCAAACTGTCCTAAACTGGAAAAGGGCAAGGGCGACTACAGCGGTGTGAGCAAGAACGACTATATCGACAAGAACCGCAACAAGAAGCCCTCAGCTCATGCCCAAGGTAAGAACAAGTTCCGCGACCTTGGCAAAGCCAAGAAGCTTTTCCACCGCGTCCTTGGCAAAGCCAAGAAGCTTTTCCACCGCGTCCTCACCGCCTTCGACGACCTCGACCTCAGCAAGGTGGAGGGGTGAAGCGATGACGATGGGATGGATGAGCAAGATCCCAAGGGCGGCGATGACTTCTCTGGCATGTGCTTCCTGGCCCTTGAGGGCGAGGTTAGCGACAGTGAGCTCTATTCCGACTCCAATGAGGTATACCCTTCCTACGATCAGCTTAATGATGCTTTTCTTAAGCTAGGTAAATTCCATGCTAGATCTAGAGCTAGGGTTAGCGAGTTAGAGAAGGAAGTAGAGAGCTTGTCACGGGAGCTTACTTCACTTAGATCTGCTCCCTCCCGTGACGATTGTGATGTATGCACTGCTTTGCTTGATGACATGGAGAAACTAAGGATCTTGCATGATAGTGTGTCCTCTGAGCTCAACATGATTAAGGTGGAGAATATTAGTCTTCTTGCTAAACTTGAGATGAGTAGGGTAGTTCCTCTTTCATCTACTACTGTTGAGACTATATCTTGTACCTCATATGAGGATAAGGACAATGCTTTTAGAGGTCTTTATACCATACTCCTTGATTTGCCCGAGTCTTGTGAAAATTGCAATAATCTGAAGATGAATCTAAAAAGGGCAAATCATAAAATTGCTAAACTACAAGCTTCATTACTTGAGTCGATTGTATCTTGCACCAACTGTCCAAAGTTAACACTTGAGCTTGAGTTTGTTTCTAAGCAATTCCAAGAGATGATTGATCATAACAACAAGTTGGTTCAATATGCTTCTAAGGACCCTATTAGCTCACCATGCAAAAATTATGAAAAACTAAAATCTGACTTGATTGCCTTGGAGGAAAAATGTGTGAAGCTAACTAAGGATTTACTAGAGAAGCCACAATCTTGTTGTGATGTGATTGCTGATGTGGGGGAGAAGCCCAAGGGTAAGGTAGAGACGCTTAGCGACGTGAACCAAATTGCTAGCAGTAGGATTGTCCCTTCCGAGTCGGCTGTGCGTGCACAAGCCATTCACTCTTCTGCTATTGGTTCTTCTTCTGCTCCCTTACCTTCTGCGGTTTCTCCTTCCTCCTGCTCTTCTTGCACCTCTCTCTTTCGGGAGTATCAATATCTTATGAACACTCTCGAGAGATTTGTAAGAGGCAAGAAGAAGCTAAATCTTATCCTGGACCAATCTAAGATTTGCAAATTCAATCAAGGTCTAGGATATGATTTTCATGAGGACATGAGGAAGCATCCACCTATCGTGCTCAGACCCATAGCCACAGGTGTGATCGAGGTCGAGCCCAAAACTGAGAAAGTTCAATTTAAGTCAGCGGGTTTTGTCCAAGGGATTTCTGATAGCAAGGTGAGTTCACCTGTTGCTTCGGCCTCTCAGAAGGCGAAGCTTCTTCGTGCTACTTCTACCTTTCAGAAGGTGAAGTATCATTGCACCTTCTGTCAGAAGGATGGACACTTGATCGAGCGATGCTTCAGGCACACCAAGATCGCGCGTAGAGACCGTGTTGCAGCTCTTAGGCGTATTCAGGGTCAGCCCCAGACCTTGAGTACACCTAAGACCAACACGAGGTCTAGGCTTGCTTCTGTTGATGGGTTTGGGCAGCATCGAGGACTTGGTTTTTTTTGAGTTTTCTGGTTTTCATCCTCATGCTCCCTTTGGTCGTGACTTCCGCCGTTCTGAGGGTAGATCTCGCCTTCTCCGTCGAGATGGCTACCCGCGGTGAGATCAGCGTGTTGCCGGTGCTCCGACTCGCTCTCAGTGCGATCGGACCCAAGAACGCCAGTCCGCTCACGGACCTTCGCTTCTTTGAGTGACAGAGCGTAGGGTAGATAGAGGTCGATGTGTGTGGTTACTTCTTCTACTCGACGTGTTACTCAGTATTGGGTGCCAAAATCACTCTTGATTTATCCCAGTACTGAGACTTTACTCTCTGTTTGACTCAGGTTCGTCGGGCAGGGAAGGGAAAGGTTTGGCTCGTAGACTCCGGGTGTTCACAACATATGACCGGAGACTCACGTTGGTTCTCTTCCCTAACCCGCGCTTTAGGTGATGAGACGATCACCTTCGGAGACGCTTCATCTGGATGTGTCATCGCCAAAGGTACAGTGTGCGTTAATGAGTCTTTTATTTTGAAAGATGTTGCCTTGGTTAGTAAGCTGCAGTATAATTTTCTTTCTGTTTCTCAGCTGACCGATGACAGCTTTGAGGTGAGCTTTAAGAAAAATGCTTGCAAAATTCTTGATTCTTCGGGTAGTCTAGTTTGCGGGATTTCTCGTTATGGGAGGATCTTTCGTGCTGATTTTTCTGCGTCTTCTGGTGATCCTCTCCTGTGTTTGGTTTCTTCTGAGTCCTGTGACCTTACTTTCTGGCATAGGAGACTTGGTCATATTGGATTTGACCATTTGACCAGAGTTAGCGGCCACGATCTCATTCGTGGTCTGCCGAAACTCAAGATGGTCAAAGATCTAGTTTGTGCTCCATGCCGGCACGGCAAGATGGTTGCCGCTTCTTATCCTCCGGTCATAGTGACTATGATCGATGCACCAGGATAGCTGCTTCATATGGACATAGTTGGACCAGCTCGAGTGCAGTCAGCAGGAGGGAAGTGGTATGTTCTTGTCATGGTCGATGACTTCTCGAGGTACTCTTGGGTGTTTTTCTTAGCCTCAAAGCATGAGACGTTTACATATTTTTGAGGTCTTTTTAGTAGGCTTTCTGTTGAGCTCCCGGGTGCCTTATGAGCGATCTGCAATGGCAATGGCACAGAGTTCAAGAATTTCTACTTTGAGAGGTTCTGCGATGAGATAGGTGTAGAGTACCAGTTCTCTTCTCCGCACGTCCCCCAGCAGAATGGCGTTGTGGAGAGAAAGAACCGTACCTTGGTCGAGATGGCCAGGACGATGCTTGATGAGTATTCTACACCCAGGAAGTTTTGGGCTGAGGCTATTGCGACCGCATGCCATGTTTTGAATAGAGTTTTTCTTCGGGCACACTTGCATCACATTTCTTATGAGTTGAGATATGGGCGAAAGCCTAGTGTCTCGCATTTTCGTGTGTTTGGTTGCAAGTGTTTTATTTTGAAGTCCGAGAACCTAGATAAGTTCAAGTCACGTTCTTGTGATGGTATCTTTCTAGGTTACTCGACTTCTTCGCGGGCGTATAGGGTTTGGAACTGCGAGTCTAATAAGTTGGTAGAGACCTATGAGGTGACCTTCGATGAGGCCAGTCCGGGGACTAGGCCTGATATCACAGGTTCTTTAGAGCAGTTCGGGCCCATATTTGTGGATGATGAGGATGATGGAGATGAGGGTTGTCTACCAGATCCAGTTCCTCATCCTCCCCTTGAGGTGCCTTCCTCCACTGCACCTCCAAGTGATCAGCCCATGCCTTCTACTTCCTCTGGAGCTAGTGGCTCTGTTCCTACCTCTTCAGCTCATGAGGTAGAGGACACTTCTTCTTCTCACCCAGGACCTTCCAGACATATCCAAAAGATCATCCTTCTGAGCAGATGATTGGAGACCTCTTTGAGCAAGTCACACACTCAAGTCTGGCATGTCACATTTCTGTCTCCATTCTGCCTTTGTTGCCTCATTTGAGCCCAAGAACGTGTGTCATGCTCTTTCTGATGAGTCTTGGATCAATGCCATGCATGAGGAGTTAGAGAATTTCGAAAGAAACAAGGTCTGGTCGCTTGTTGAGCCCCCTCGAGGTCACAATGTCATTGGGACTAAGTGGGTGTTCAAGAACAAGCAGAGTGAGGATGGGGTTGTCATTCAGAACAAGGCTAGATTGGTAGCTCAAGGCTTCTCCCAGGTTGAGGGTCTAGACTTTGAGGAGACCTTTGCCCCTGTATCTAGACTTGAGGCCATTAGAATCCTGCTTGCCTTTGCAGCTTCTAAGGGTTTCAAGCTTTACCAGATGGATGTCAAGAGTGCCTTCCTCAATGGCTTTATTGAGGAAGAAGTCTATGTGAGACAGCCTCCAGGTTTCGAGAACCCCAAATACCCAAACCATGTCTACAAGCTTTCCAAAGCCTTGTATGGACTTAAGCAGGCCCCTAGAGCTTGGTATGAGAGGCTTAGGTCCTATTTGTTGAGTCATGGTTTTGAGATGGGTAAAGTAGACAAGACCTTGTTCATTCGTAGACATGGTAATGACCTTCTGCTCGTCCAGATTTATGTGGATGGCATCATCTTTGGCGGCTCTTCTCATACTCTTGTTTCACAGTTCTCGAATGTCTTGAGCACCAAGTTTGAGATGAGTTTGATGGGCGAGTTGACCTTCTTCCTTGGCTTCCAAATCAAGCAGACTCGGGAAGGTACTTTCTTGCATCAAGGCAAGTACACTCGTGACCTCCTGAGACGCTTCGACATGAGTGATGGTAAGCCCGTGTCAACCCCTATGGCATCCACAGCTTCACTTGACCCAGATGAGGACGGCGAACCAGTTGAGCAGAAGGAGTATCGCAGCATGATTGGCTCCCTCTTATACCTCACTGCCTCGAGACCGAACATACACTTCGCTGTGTGTCTTTGTGCTCGGTTTCAGGCTTCTCCTCACGTATCTCACCGCCTAGTGGTGAAACGCATCCTTCGGTACCTTCAAGCTACCATTGACTATGGTATTTGGTACTCTTTCTCATCTTGTCTTTCCTTGAGAGCCGACTCGGATGCAGACTTTGCTGGCTGTAGGATAGATAGGAAGAGCACTTCTGGCACTTGCCAATTCATTGGCACTTCCCTTATTTTCTGGTCTTCGAGGAAGCAGTCCGGTGTTGCACAGTCCACCGCAGAAGCCGAGTACGTGGCTGCCGCCAGTTGCTGCAGCCAGGTACTTTGGATGGTCTTGACCCTGCGGGACTTTGGGTTAGTTATCAACAGTGTTCCACTCTTTTGTGATAACACTAAAGAGATTAACATTGCTAAGAGCCCAGTGCAGCACTCCTGGATAAAGCACATTGATATTAGATATCACTTCCTTCGAGACCATGTGGAGAAGGGTAACATAGTGCTCCAGTTCGTGGAGAGTGACCACCAGTTGGCTGATATCTTTACCAAGCCTTTGGATAGCTCCAGGTTTTCAACTCTGCGGGGAGAGCTTGGGTGGTTTGTCCTTATGGACTGTTGTGAGGGGGAGTGTTGTGCTTCATGTTTTATCATGTTTATTATGCTCTTACTCCTCTCTGTTGCATTGCATGCGGGTGCACTTGGGTTAGTCCTCCTAGCATAGATTAGAGTGTTTCTCACGACTAGCTGTTTAGACTTCTTACTCTTATCTTGTGATTCTAGGATGCTGCTTATTAGCTGTTTCTCTTCTCACTAGGTTGAGCTCATTCACTTCTTATAGGTTCTAGCGAGGGTTGGGCCACCTTCGGGTAGACGGGGTACGTGTTTGCTCCTTAGTGTGTTAGATGATCAGTTGATAGTCCTAAAGTCATATGGGGTAGACGAGAGTCAGTCTGAGCCATATTATCCTCTATATCTTGTCTATGCTTTAAGGACTGCCTTTGATGATTTTCTTTCCCAGCTTCTCGATTTTATCGCTTCGGTTCAGGGGTAGTTCATTTGGAAGCTTCTAGATCTTAATATTGACATAACTCAACTTGAACTAAAAGTTGCATCACATGTTGAGGGGGAGCTGGATTTTCTTGTATTTTAGCATTTTGTATTGTAATATAACTACATGGAGCCTTGATTATTATCCTTTCATGATATGTTTACATTGCTTTACATCCTGCCATGATTTGTGCTTCATTGCTAGATTGATCATGACTTTATATGTGTAGTCAAGTCTTTGCCATGATAGGTTGATTAAAATGCACAACTTGAATTAATTCATGTCATGTTAATTTTTGAGACTAGTCTGCCTTTTAGTTATCCTCTTATGATTCATGCCATGTCAAATAGGCTGAGTTGAGTCTTGAATCTTTGTTGAGCTTTAGATTGATCTATTCTAGTTTCTTGATGACACATGAATAAGTACAAGTCTTATGTTCATGAAAATGCAAAAGGATCTCTTTTGTGCGAAAAAAAACTGATCTCACCAATTCTTTCTCATGAGACGGCTTGCCATTGCACAAGGCATGAACTCAGGGGGAGTTTTGGATGACCAAGATCATCTTCTTAAGCTCATTGCTTGGAGTGGTCGCATAAGGCTTGAGGTCTAGCACATGACTAAACAAAAAAAGTGGTTGGAAACAATCATGTGATTTCTAAAGTAAAATTATGTCATTTGTGCTCACTTTGCTAAAATTTACAAGTACTTAAACAAATGTCTCATTCTAGAACTTGTAGCACTCTAAATTGATTCAACACTAGCTTCTTGGTTTCATTTAGCTTATTGACATGGCCTACATCATCTTTGGATACCTTTAGCTAGACTAGAATCCTGGTTGACTTGACATGCTAAGAAATTTGACTAAATTTCAGATTGTGACTTACTTGGCTTAGCTTGATTCTACATGTCTTGTTATGATCTTAATAGCATACTTGTATGTTATGGCTTGATGTAATTTTCATATGGCCATTTTGGATAATCTTCATGGCTCTAAATGCTTAGAATAAACCAACTTCAGCCATTTCATCCATTTTTGTGACCTTATTATCTTCTTTGCATCCTTGATGTGTTTATTGCCAAAAGGGGAAGAATAGCGGAGAAAAAACCATTTGGGAACCTTTTTGAGCTTTGGAGAACAATTTGCTCTTTCTTTTGTAGCTTTAGTGTTCCTTTATCGACATGGTTATAGCTTCTTTATCGAACTCAACTTTGCGCTTTTTCTGGGTTTGTCAATATACTCATCAAGGGGGAGATTGAGAGACCATGTGGTTATGACCCCATGTCTGTGATGAGTAATTGGCATCGGTTTAGGAAAGTCGAGTTTTGTTTATGTGGTTCGGACCATGTCGTTGCGTGGTGCAATCGGTTTTGGTCGGACTTGGTCAAACCTGGTTAAAGGGATTAGGATGCATATTATGTTGACTTGTTAGGTTTGGGCTATCTCATGCTTAATGTGATTCATTGATACTATTTATGCTTACATGTGTTGAGCGGTGCTATGTGATGTGTTTCTTGTCTGTGATGGCTACAGGACGTCGAGGCGGAGTCGTGGCGAGACACGAGGTGACCGGACTAGACACGTGGGTGTCGAGGTCAGAACGGTCGGAGGTGTCGAAGACGGCGGAGACTCGAGGTGGTTACAAGGCTTGGACGACAAGGAATGCGGAACCTTCCCGGAAGGTGCAGAAGGGGCGTTTCGGTAAAAGCGCAAAGCTGCACAGGTGGAAGCGGTTCCGTTCGGGATTTAGCGGGCGTAACGGGTTGGAGACTCGTTAGCCAAAGGCTATAAATAGGAGAGGAATTCTCAAGTGCATGTATGTCTCTTGTGAGGGAGTGCATGGCTTTAGGGTTTGTTTTAGTCAAAATGACCTTTGGAGAGGTTGTTTTGCTTTGAGGTTTTAGTTGGTGAGGAGTTGTTGGGAGAGGCAGAGCTCTGTTGGTTCTTGTCCCACTGTGTGTTCCTGTGTACGTGAGTTCTTGGAGAGAGTTCCTCCCTTCTCAAGCATGTAGTGAGGAGATGGATTGAGTAGAGACTTCATGTAATCATTCCTCTAATTGTAATCGCGTATGGGGACTCCTCTGTGATCCTCTTGTTTCTAGAAATGAAATCACTGAAGTTTTCTTTTGCCTCCTGTGTTCTTCATTGCTCCTCGGTTGATTTTTGAGTTTCTGCGTTTTGTTGTTGATTCTTGCTAAGAAGTAGCAAAATGGGTTGCTGTGATGTAGGAGATGCTCCAAAGCCATTTGGCTAGTCCATCCTGCGAGCAAACCTCGATTAATTTCAGTGTTTGCATTTTTGGCCTTCTCTGTTCATCATTTTCTTTTCTAGGGTTTTGGTGTGGTTCTTGTTTCGCTTCATAAGATGACATAAAACTTGGTATCTTGAGTCCAGAGGTTATTAATTAGCTATTCTCAAAGTTTCGTGATCAAAGGATCAAAGGTTAAATGGGAATTTGATTTTTGGGCAGCTCTCTGTACTCTTTTAAGTGTTTGGCAAAAATCTGAAATTCATGAGTTTTTATTGATTTCCTGTGTTGTTTGGAGCCTCTATGATGTTTAGATTAAGTCTTTGGTGTCTTGGTCTGAAAAGAAAAGGGGCACTTCTCTCACTTTCTTGATTTAGGTCAAAATCTGATATTTCAGGGTTTCTGTTGGCCTGATCTGCTACCTGCACCCGAGGGGCGGTCAGACCGGCCGGTGGTTGGCGATCAGACCGGCCGGTGGTTGGCGGTCAGATCGGCCGGTGGTTGGCGGTCTGACCGGCCTTGAGCCACCGGTCTGACCGGCGTAGTGAGAGCGGTCAGACCGCCCTGCCCATTGCGGTCTGACCGCCCAGTTGTTCTTGAATGTTGATTTCCTTGTCTTTTATTTGCTGCTGTTCTTACTCGTTTCTTTCCTATGTTGGCTTGGTTGTTTGTTCAGAGGGCATATTTCATCTACCTCATAGCTTTTCATAGCTATCGAAGGGGATTCTCTCTTGTGGGTAATTTGAGGGAGTATTTTTAAAAAGTTGACATTCACCCCCCCCCTCTGTCGCCGATTTCGATCCAACATTGATTTTTGGCTAAATGGCTCAAATTTGAAAAACAATACTAGAACTTAATTACTATGGGCACACTTAGGAATGTGATACACATGAATATGATTTAGCACTCCCCCTTAATGTGCCACTAGTATCTTTCTCATAATTTATAATAATGAAATTTTAGCACAAGAGCAAGAGAACCCATTTTTAAATGATTTTCATGCAATGCAATCTACACACGGCTAGGGGCTATATAAATTAAATGTAGATACTTGTTACCGAGATGGCATTGGTTCATGATGTGGTAAGATTATCCTCAAGCTTGGCTTTCTTTTTGCCCATGGTGGAATTCACCTCTTCATGAATGAGCCAAGCCTCCAATGCCTCTCCAAGTACCTATTAAGCCTTTAAGCACATTTTGGTACCCAAAACTTGGTTGGGTCCATAAATGTTAGTCACAATAGATTTGGGCTTTTTTTGTGGCCCTAGGAGTGATTTTATTTGAAATAACATCACTGGCAAACACATTGCCATTTCTATCCTTTCTAAGCAAATATTGTTCATTAAATAGAGAAGGCTTAGTAATGATACCTTTGGGACAATCCTTACTAAAATGTCCCTTTTCCCGGCAATTGTAGCAAGTTTGGTAATTATTACCTCTTCTTATCTTCTTGCCTTGCTCATTACCGGTTTGCCTCTTCTTTGATGGATTATTCTTGTTTTCCACCTTGTTGGGGCACTTAGAGGTAGGGCTGTAAATGAGCCGAGCTCGAGCGAGCTTGGCCTTCCAGCTCGAGCTCGGTAGAAGCTCGAGCCGAGCTCAAGCCGAGCTCGAGTTGGGGTTCGAGCCTGGACCTAGGCTCGAGCTCGGCTCGTTGAAGCTCGAAAACAATTAAAATAATTTATTATGCACTATTTTTCAATAATAAAAAAATTTAAGTTCGAGCTCAGCTCTAGTAAGCTCGATAACAATCAAAATAATTCAAATAGACATTAATTTTCAATAATAAGACAAGCTCGAGCTTGAGTTCGGCTCGAGTAAGCTCGGTAAGAATTAATATGTATTACTATTTAAGCTCAAACTGGGGCTCGCGAACTATTCGAGCTCGGCTCGGTGAAGCTCGCGAGCTCGAGATCAAGCTCGAGTTCGGCTCGTTTAAAGTTCGAACCGAGCTCGAATCGAGTCTAGAACGAGCCGAACTCGAGCAGCTCGCGAGCTTCGAGCTTTTTTTACAGCCCTACTTAGAGGCGAAGTGACCCGTTTCATTGCAACCATGGCACTTGACTTTCGTCGTGTGTCTTGCATTGTGCCTTGTCTCGCTATTCTCCTTCTTGGAGATGAAACCAATACCTCTCTTGTCATTTGATGTTCTTTGACTACCCAATATCTTGTCAAGAGAGACCTTCCCTTTGTAGCTTTTCTCCAAGTCTTTTCTCAAACTTATGACTTGGGTCTTGAGCTCATTATTTTCCTCTACAATGTTAGTATTGTAATGCATAGAGAAAGTAGAAGCATCTATATTTGAGCAACAAGGTAAATCAAGCAAATCATCACAAGATGTGGATACATTAATTTTAGATGAGTTGCAAAAACTAGGAACTACACATGGCATGTCATCTATTAAATTACATGTAATTCCTAGATCCATATTTGGTTTAGAATATTCCATGAGAAGAAGAATTTCATGTTCTTCTTTTAGCTTGTTATAATTATTTTGAAGGGAAATATGTTCATTCTTCGAAATCTTAAATCTAGCCTTTTCTTTCCCAAGGAATTCATTTAATTCTTCTAGCATATCCATCAACTCATCATAAGAAGGTGCATCATCAATATCATCAAAGTTCACCTTCTTTTTACCTTTTGCCATAAAGCACCGAGTTGATGTGGAGGGAATGGTGGATTCTTCATCGTCGGAACTAGAAGTTGAGCATTCTTCTCCCGACATCCACTCTTGTATGCAATCTTCATCACTTGATGTGGACACTTCATATTTATCTTGAATTTTTGTCCACATATCATAAGTGCTCTCAAGATTGCATATTGTGTTAAACACCTCTACACTCAAAGCACTAAATAAAGCGTTAGTTGCTTGAGCGTCGAAATGTAGGCATTTCTCTTCCTCAATAGTTGGAGCTAGAGGATCCAATGGAGGAGAAAAGCACACATCTACAATCCGCCATATTTTCAGGTTCATGGCCTTAAAATAGCAAATCATGCGGATTTTCCAATTATCATAATTTGTGCCATTAAATAGAGGTGGTTCATCTAAGTGCACAAACCCACTAGTCGTTATCCTTTTACTCTCTAGGCGATTAAGCTTAATAAATGAGAAACCAAGCTCTGATACCACTTGTAAGGTCGAGGTGGCCGACTAGAGGGGGTAAATAGGCGGTTTAAAAATTCTCTACAATTAATGCTAATCAATTCAAGAGCTATTCTATTTGCCTAAGCTAAGTATATAGTGCGGAAACTTAAGTCAATTTGGTTTAGCTCAAATAACAACTAGAACAAATAAATTCGCCTAAGTGCACCAATAATTCTATCCTAGGTCAAGGTTTGCAATCCTAGGTTGACAAGCAAACAAATTAATTCTATGAATATAAATTACTTGAAAGTAAATTGGAAAAAAGGCTAAGTTCCGCCGTTCAAATCCCGGAACTTCCGATTTCCAAGAGGCTAAGTTTCTCAAAAGTTGCTCTCTGGAAAAAGCGTTCCGCTCAAAAATCAGAACTTCCGCAAATCCGGAACTTCCGCAATTATAAAAACGGTACTTCCGTTTTCGGTTTTTCAGCACAGACGACACTCGGTCATAACTTTTGACTCCGATGTCGGAATTGAGTGATCTTGGACTCTATGGAAAGCTTATTCAGAGGGCTACACAACCCATCTATTTGCATGACCATAAACACATTAGATCAATGCAGAAATCACAAGACATCGAAGAGTCACTACCATGGTCTAAGTCCAAGGAAATAGCAATACACAATCTTAGACCATGCCAAGGGATAATGCATGATCTCCAACTTTTGCAAAACACATTTGCAAACTTAGATCATGCTACAAGGATTAGGTACATGGACTTCAACCTTTTGCAAAACATATTTGCAAAGTATAGTCAAATGTTACAAAGATTAGATTCATGAGCCTCAACTATTTGCAAAACACATTCGCAAATAATGGCATCATGTCAAGATGAGCTAGAGCAAGTGAGGTTTGAACTATCAACACAAGATGAGACTCAAACTACTAGACATGACCCCTCTCAATAGTACGGCAACCTACACTAGCAATCCGGTCTTCCAACCAAACACCAAGACCGGTAAAAGACTAGAAACACATCCTTAGCCCTACCTAGTCATACCTTGCCTTGGGTCATCGTCTTGATAGGCATCAACTCATGATGCATTCTTTTCATCAACTTCATTAACAGATTATGGTCTTCACTTGTCTTGATGATCAACATATGATCATCTCCATTTGGACATGTATCAACTCATGACGCATCTTCTTCTCGATGGCCTTCAACACATGAATCCATCTTCTATTTAATAGCCTTAAACTCATGAAGCTATCTTCTTCTCAATCATGACTTAATGATCTTCAACACATGAAGTCATCCCAAGTCGTTCTCATTTGTGGAACCTAACATATTCATCCAACTCATGGAAAATGTTAGTCCACAAAACAATTGTCATCAATTACCAAACTTCACCATTAACACATAATGGAGGAACTAGATTCAACAATCTTCCATTTTTAGTAATTCATGACAATCTCAACAAATAATGAGATATAGAAGTTGATTTGCGAGTATACACCTTGTACACAACAATTGTATACTCTAAGATAAGCTTTAAACAAAGCTTACTTATCCGGTTGTCATTAATCATTCAACCATTAACACATAATGGAGAAGTTAGACGACAACCCGATTGCACATGAGTATATATAAACTACACAAGCTATATATACTCAAAAATGTATTTCCAAGTAAAGATCCTAAATATGCATATTAAGAGAAGCATGGATCAATACTCATGAAACTCCAAAATTGTCAGACCCGGATTTTTCAATCCGAATCTTACTGTGTTTCACTGCACTAATCCCTGGATCAGTAGTTAGTGCACACAGGTACATTGCTGAATCATTTCATACATCGCATAAGCAACCATTATATTACATAAACTGAAATACACCACGTCGGGTGATAGAGTTTACAAAGGGGCCGACTAGGCCAAATGCCATTATTACAAATACGCACAGCGGAAATACAGCAAAAGCAAACCCAAATCCACGAGCAAGCGATCGGAAGGTACTGTGCATTATATGTCACCACTAACTAGTAACATACGTGCACACAATGCCGGATGTCCACTTGTCCATGTCTAATCAACGAAGCCTACGCCTTAGTTTCCTTCGTCATTCTTCTCCTCCGTAGCAGGAGCATCTTCGTAGGCATAATGGTCATGTGTTCCTGTTCCTGAATTTTTGTCGCAAAAGCGAGCGTGAGCACTCCGACCCCGTGCTCAGCGAATCAACACACAGAATGCAGTATATAACATGTATGGCTATTCAAAGGATGGTTTTGGTTTATTTTATTTTTGCGAAGAGTGCTTTTGAATACAATTATATAAAAATCCTTAAGACCTAGCATTTTGAACACATGTATATGTTGAATGCAGTAATAATAGTGATTCAGATTCCATCCACCATTACATGGCATCTGCACCATATAGCAATTCTTCAGCGTTATAGCCGCTTAACTTACCACTGGGACGACACCCAGGACAATTCCAAACTAGGGCCTTACACTGCCCTTTCACTTTTCCAACCCATCATAAAGCATTTTGAAATAGAACTATATCTGGTTAAGTTCCCATGTCTGCCCTTGACCGTGGGCACGGCTATTCGAATAGTTTTGACTCTGCAGAGTTTGTACACTTTCACCACAAGAGACAATCAACTCATTGCCCCACACGATTCCTTAGTCATGTGGTTGAGCAGACCATCACAGTGACTTTTCAAAGTATCTAGACCCTTTTGTCATCTCACCCCATGGGAGACTGCCCACTTGCGGTGGGTCCCATATGTTGCACGGGATGTTTCCCACAGCTACTAGCGTCGGGCTCCACTCCCTCTGCTAGCACGACTGGGAAACTTCACCCTCCACTCGGTGTCCCTTTAGGCCTTCCCTTGCCCTTGCATAATTACTTCTCTCCCCTATTAGTGAGATGAGTCCGAGTTTTGATAAATCTACTTAGCCAAGTTGTACTTTACAGACTTGTGGTTGTACTGTTTTACACGGGTGACATGACAAGATTCGGTCCTTAGGGTTATCTGGGCGGTCTATCAATAACTCACTTTGTGCTTCCACTGCACCACATATTCACATTTAATAACTCACTTTGTGCTTCCACTGCACCACATATTCACACACTAGAACTAGTCCACCCAGATATTTAAGCATGTTGAGATTTTTGGAGGGTATAAAATAGTCATGTCAAATATACCAGTCATTCCCACCATGACTGCCCAAACCATTTTCTCATTATTAAAAGCGATCATGATGTATGGGGCATTTCAGCGCCCCCTGAGTATTAATGCAACACTAAGCATAGCATATCATTAGGGACTTATTTTCGAAATATAGTATTATACTTTTGCTAGGGCGACAAGGTTCACACATTCAAATACTCAATGGAGGGGGTAATATTATTCAAGGTAAACAATGGCATATAACTAGAATCTTAAATTAACATGTACTTGCATATAAAATAATAGCATGCAATTTGATAATTTAAACCAAAGTAGTTTGCAGAAAACGTAGGTTCAATATGATCAAAGTATTGACTCGCCTTGGTCACAGTGGTCGGGATCTGGATTCTCTGATGCTTCTAGTGTTGCGGCCTCGATCTCTTCTTCTTGTGCCTCGTATGCTATTTTAGCGCGCGCCAAAAATTTATACAAAAAGAAAAGCAGCAAATCAAACCAAATAACATCAGAAATTCAAATGAACTCTAAAAATTAGGATTTCAGTTCCATTGGATAGATCTTGATTTTAGATGAATTTAGAATTTTGTCCCAATCAATTTGGAGTTAAAATGAATAAGTTATGATTATTTGAAGTTCTCAGTTTGAATTAATTCTGGAAAATATGAAATCTCTGACATGTGGGTCCCATATGTCATATTTTAATTTTTATTCTTTTCCTTTTACTATTTTTCTTGTCTCTATGGCCAGCGGGGTCCATCTGTCGGCGACGTTATACTCTGACGGGTGGGGTCAGGCTGTCAGTGGGTCTGCGGTTCCGCAGCGGCTGACGAGCGGGGCCCACCTGTCAGCGCAGCAATTAAAAGAAACTCGACCGCTACGCGCGGAGCTGAGGCTCGAACGCGCGCCGCGGGAGCGAGGGGGAGGGAAGAGTAACGCTGGAAGCCACTCGGACGACCGAGCGATGCTTACCCATATAGGGTAAGTATACCTTTTGAAGTATGTCTTGGGGGAGGCCAGCTGAAGAAGAAGAAGGCGACGGCGCCGGCGGCGAGTGGTGGTCGAGAGGCTTCGGGGCTGCGTGGAATATAATCTCCGAGCGACGGGGAGTCTTCTGGTGCAGACGGCCGGGGTGGAGAAGCACGGTGGCGGGCCGGCGGCGTGCAACGGCGGCGGCTCGGGAGGGTTGTCGTCGCCGGCGAAGCTCAGGCGATGGGAGACTCGAGGGAGGAGAGGGTCAGCTTCGCCTGGCTCCCACGTAGCTCTGGGAGCGAGGAGGGGTTCGGGGATGGCCGGAATCGGTGGGGAAGGTGGCGCCGGAGTTGGGGAAGAAGGAGGGGCCGGCGGGGATTTGGGGGCTTTTCGGTGCAGTTGCAGCTAGGGAAGGGGAGAGGAGGGAGCTGCGACGCGGTTGAAGCTCCCAGACAAGGCTTTTATAGCCGGGAGAGGCGCGCGGCGAGGTCGACATGTGGAGCTCCGCTGTTCACGCCGGCGAGGGGGAATGGACGAGATCTCGCCGGGATTTGGTAGGAGAGAGAGGGCGGGAGAGGTGCTTCCCCCCTCCTGTAGATCCTTTGATATTTTTCCCGCGAGGTGAGAGAGAGAACGGGGATCTGCTGCGCAGAGGAGCGAGCGCGAGCGAGAGAGCGGCGCGGGCGCGTGGAGAGGAAGAGGGAGGAGGAAGAAGACGCGGGCGGGGCCACCGGTCGGGGGAAGCGGTTGGCGCGCGGGGGCCGCGAGGCAGCGAGACGTGGGCGCGGGTCCACTGGCCAGCGAAAGCGAGCGATCGGGCGCGGCGTTGGCGCGCTGCGCCGGCAGCAGCGCGCGCTGCTCACGCGGGCGCGGCGGATCGAAGCCTTGCGAGAAGTCGGGCCGGGGTGATGGCCGGCCTGGCTGGGCTATTTCCATTTTATTTTTCTTTTCCTTATGTTTTATTTTGTTTTTGCATTTAAATTATGCATGTATATACATTTTCACATATATCTTGGGTATATACCTATATATATATTTTCCTTTCCTTCCCTGATTTTTGTGCCTAATGTCTATATTTATTTATTTATGTTATTCATGTGTATATATGTATATATGTCTCTATATACATATGGTTCTTTACATATATGCATGAATATTAACTTCCTTTAATTTGTTTTCCCAAATTTTTAGGGATGATATCTTATGCTTACTTACAATTCTCTTTTGGCACTTTATGGATCATCTTTCCAGATTCTTCATTTGATGTTCGTGCTGTATCATTTTACGTGTGATTTCTTCCTTCTTTTTATTTTTGAAATTCCTTTAAAAACTCAAAAAGCCAATAAACTCCAATTCAAATAAAAAGCAAATAAAATAATCCAAAAACTCCATAATTTATTATTTATATTTCCCAGGATGTTACAAAAATATATAGAGAGCTCCCCCTAAATGTGTGCATACAAGTGTATGTAATGAGGACATATGCACATATTTATTTTGGACTATTTGAGGAGTCCATCATTACCAAAATCTCATAATGGCATTTGTCATTAGCACCAAAACCAACTTAATTGGGTTTTAATATTTCAATCTCCCCTTTAACCAATTTAATCGGAGCTTGATCTTTTAGACACTGACACTGGAAATACAGAAACTGAAGGAAAAACACAGGAGTTGCTGCAAGATAGTTAATCTTCTTAGCTCACAAAGGCAGAGCTTCAAACTCAATAGCAAGAGAACCCCAAAAACAAAAGAAATGCAGACTGAGACAAATTAAAAGGGCTAAATTGGATTTGTCAGGAACCATTCATCAGAATGAAGCAAATTCCATAATATCCCATGATTCTTGGATCCTCTCCACAAGAACTTTTGAATATGGCAGGGAGATCATCTCAGAAGGAAGAATCATATCCCAAAGCCATCTTTCCTCCAAGAAAATCATACGAGCAAAAGTGCTCTAACTTCAAACCCTAAATTTTAGAGAACAGAGGAACAATGCCGCAAGGGAAGAAAAAGAGAATAGGCATTGAATCTGAGTTTTGCTCTCGGGAATGGCTAGCCAAATGGCTTTAGAGTATTTCCCAGTTCTGAGCAATCCATTTTACTAATTCTTGAGCAAAGAATCAACCTTAAATCTTAAAACACAGAGAAGAACAGAGACCTTCAAACTCAACCAGAAAATCAACACAGGAGACAAAAAAGACTAAAATTTTCAAATGGATTCATTCCCATGAATGCTTCATAAAGAGGAATGATTACACAGGAGTGTTCTACATCCACACACTACATCCCCATACGCACTTGAGGAGAAATGCCTCTCATCTCACTACATGCTTGAGAGGAAACTCATGTACACACAGAGCACAAAACCCTTGCTAGCTGCCTTGCCTCCTGCTGCTTCCACCATTCCACATAAGTAGCCAGAAGCTCACCCTCAACAGGAAAATCAAGAAGTGGCATACAACCCCCACTTCATGACTTCATCACCATAAGAGGCAAGAGTCAAAGCTCAGGAAATGGAGGGAAAATCAGCCCTCTCTCATTACTTGAGTCAATTCTCTAAATTGCCCCTCAAGCACCTTCCCGGAAGCTTCCCGCAACCGGCACCTTGACTGTCTGACCTCGACTCCTCCCTGAGTCTAGTCTCGGTCCGCTTCGCTGCACACGACCGCACCCGGCATCCTGACCGACTGGACCTCCGACTCCACCTGAGTCTAGTCCTGGTCTGTTCCGTCGCACACGACTGTAACCGACATCCAACCGTCTGGACCTACGACGACTCCTCCCTGTGCCTAGTCCCGGTTCGCTCGTCGTTGCCCGTCGTGTCCATCACCGATAGCTCCAGCTCCGGTTCCTCATCTCCCGACTCGCAACCACCTCAGCAGCCTCGATCATCTTCGGCATCACCAACCGTCTGGACCTCACACCTCCTGTGCCTAGTCCCGGTCCTCCTCGCTCCAAAGTCCTGCAGTTACACAAATAAGCAAACCGTCACATAGCACCACACGAAACAGCATAATCATCATTAGCATAAGTAAAAGGTACTCAACCCTAGAATACCCAAAACGAACTCAAACTCTCTAAAACAACCGTCAATTACTCATCACAAACATGGAGATATCTCCACATGGTCTCTCAAGATTTCAAGAAACCAATAGCCGATGATGAATATCAGTTCGGTTATCACTTAAAGAGCCTGTTCTTTTTGGCTGCGGCTTGTGGCTTTTGGGCGCGGCTTGTGACTTTTGGGTTGTTTGTACGAGAGATTACAGAGTAACAGAAACTCGCGTGCGGTTTTTGCCGATATAAATGAAGTCTGTAAAGTATGTACTACAATTAACTAGTAGACCCTATCTTGAAAAAATACTCCGTTTAAAAGCTAGTTAATATAGAAAAGCCGAAAAGTAGCTTTTAAAAGCTAAAAAGAACAGGGTCAAAGACTGCAAAACCCTAGGATGCAACAGCCTCAAATTTGTCAAACTCCCCGAACTTCAATACGTACTCTCTAGTCATAAAAATGCACTCTCATCTACTCATATTCCAATGCAACCCTTTAATCTTCTACATGGCTTCGCTCGGTTGGGCTGAAAAATAGTGGCTTATGATTGAAATTGCATTGTAGCTGGCTGAAATTACACTGTAACTAAATGTGGCTTATTTAGCGTAATTAAATTTAACATAGACATTTCAAAAGAAAGACCAAATCTGGCTAGAAAAAGTCTCTCAAAGCCATTGTCCAGCTTCCAAGTAGAGCTAGAAAAACTATCCATAGATTTCTAGAAACCAGTAGCCGATAATGAATATTAGTTCGGCTATCACTTAAAGACTGCAAAACCCAAATGCAACTTCCCTGTTCCCTCACACGTGTCAGTAGTTTATTTGTTCTATTTTACTTTTTATGGGGTCTGCAACAACACACACCCCTCCCAGACTGCTGCCACGTATGAGGAAACACATAAAAGGGGACAGCGAAGCTTGATTCGCAAAACCCTAGGATGCAACAGGCTCAAATTTGTCAAACTCTCCCATACTTCAATACGTACTCTCTAGTCATAAAAATGCACTCCCATCTACTCATATTCCAATGCAACCCTTTAATCTTCCACACGGTTATGGTCCCTCTCGGTTGGGCTGAAAAATAGTGGCTTATGGTTGAAATTGTACTGTAGTTGAAGATAACTTATTTGGCGTAATTAAATTTTAAAAAATTAAAAATGGAAAAAATATATTAGCTCATCACGGACAACGCAAACGAATACGGGGAAAAAGCTAAAAAACGCCAAAAATTCAAAAAAAACGAAATTTATAAATAGTAAAAAATAAGTTAGAAACTCAAATCGAAATGAACGGAGCGTATATGTACAAGCAAATGCTAAATTCTACTAAAAAACTCTATAGTGTCAGATATACAAGGATTCGGCAGCCAGGTCCCCAATCGGGCCGAACCCAACCAGACAGAACCCGGCGAGTTCATCCCTGACTCTAGGGCTGTAAACGAGCCGAGCTCGAGCGAGCTTGGCCTTCCAGGCTCGAGCTCGGTAGAAGCTCGAGCCGAGCTCGAGTTGGGGTTCGAGCCTGGACCTAGGCTCGAGCTCGGCTCGGCCTAAGCTCGAGTAGGCTCGAGCTCGGCTCGTTGAAGCTCGAAAACAATTAAAATAATTTATTATGCACTATTTTTCAATAATAAAAAAATTTTAAGTTCGAGCTCGGGTCTAATAAGCTCGATAACAATCAAAATAATTCAAATAGACATTAATTTTCAATAATAAGACAAGCTCGAGCTTGAGTTCGGCTCGAGTAAGCTCGGTAAGAATTAATATGTATTACTATTTAAGCTCGAACTGGTGCTCACGAACTATTCGAGCTCGGCTCGGTGAAGCTCGCGAGCTCGAGATCAAGCTCGAGTTCGGCTCGTTTAAAGTTCGAACCGAGCTCAAATCAAGTCTATAACAAGCCGAACTCGAGTAGCTCGCGAGCTTCGAGCTTTTTTTACAGCCCTTCTGACTCCGCCTGTGCCTCGTGTGAACCGCGCGCGCGAGCTTCGCAAACAAAAGCGCACGCCCATGCATCGCCCGTCGGACCGGGAGAGCGCCTCGCTTTCGCTAACCCGCCACCCACCACGAGGCAAGCGAACACGCGGGTGACACCAGCCGTGCCTACGTCACCGCGGCGACGTCACTGCTAGTATTTCTCGCCTGCCGCTCGGCATGTCACCGCACCGCACCGGCTGACGTGCGACGCCCGCGAGACGAGACGTTTTCCCTGCTATGCCCACCAACGACTGGTGCGGTGACAGTCGACAGGAAGGGCCGATGTAGGGGTACTTTCGTCACATCAGTTAACAAAGACGACCTAATGGGCTCTGGTCTCTCTGTAAATACACAAGTTGACGTCGTGTCCTTGTCAGCGAGGACAAGGTAAGACAGGACCAACTGCAGCACTTTCTCCTCATTTTTCTCTTCTTTCCAGCGCCTCGGACTGTACCTTTTTCGAAATTTGGACATATGTATCACTGTTGCAATCATAAATTCCAATTCTAGCTTCGTGTGCACGCGAATTCCACTTCTAACCCCTAATCGACCGCGGGATTGCGCCGGCATGACACGTGTCCGATCGTGCAGTCCCGAACCGCACGACCACGCACTGTAGCTAGATCGTGCGATCCGGGATCGCACGACTCTCCTGTTGCAAGCGGTCGTGCACTCGACCAGGGGGAGACATAATGCTTGTGGGGACATAATGCTGCCCAGAAACAGAATTAGCATTAATTGTTGTATCTGATCTGGCTCAAGAAATGGCAAAAAGGGGCTACAACACTCTTGATGCCATTTTGGCTGAGAATCAAAAGGCCAGCAGATGTTTCTTGGGGACCGGACCATCCTAGCTAGTCGTCCGTCCTATTAGTACTGTTATTACTGGTATAGCAACATTGGAAAGGCAACTCCAAGCGACCGCTTGCAAGAGGAAAGTCGTGCGGTCCTGGACCGCACGACCTAGCTATAGTGTGGTCGTGCGGTGTCGGACCGCACGACCGGACACGTGCACACCGGTGCAATCCCGCGGTCGACCAGGGGCTAGAAGTGGAATTCGCGTGCGCAAGGGCTAGAATTGGAATTTCTGATTGCAATAGTGCTACATATGTCCAAAGTTCACCTTTTTCTTTCTCTCTTGTTTGTATAGGACAGACGACACATACTGTCGCATCCAGTACTGGACTCCTAAAAGAACACGGTCACTGGTTGCAGTTAATATTTTTTAGTTGCTATTAATAGTTTTGGGTATCAAATAAATAGTATTGGCTGAAAGAAGTAGCTTTACAAGGAGGGATGAGCAATAAAAAAAGTGATAGAGAGGTACATGTGTGAGATGAGAGTGAGATGAGTAAGCTGCATGATGTGTTTATAACTCATGTCTTATTCTCGAAGCGAGAGAAGTAGAGAAACCTTTAAAAAAATCAGGTGTTCATATAAGTTTCTAATGAGGTTCCACTAATCCCAGTGTACTTTAGTAAAGTGGTTTTATTCTCACGAGTAATGTGGTTTATTCATTTAGGCCCATGTCAACTGTGAATTGTAAATTTTTCTTTTACAAATCATGAATTGTATTGGACCATAATATATATGCTAGATTGCACAACATACTTCTTTCGTGGGTTATTTGATTTTGCACATGGGATCATTCAAACTAAGTTTTGGGGTGAATTTTTTCTTGCTGTAGCTTCTAGTTTTTAGTTTAAATTTTGGATTATGTCTATTCACAAGGCTAGAGTATGGAGAGAGATATTCACGTATGATTTTGGCCGATATAGATGAATTTGGTATAGTATTTATTATAATTAGGAGCAATCAACAAGAAAGAGCAAGTTTTCTTCAAAAGCTCTAAAACTTCCCCTTCTATGCCTTTTTCTCTATTAGTCTCCCCTTTTGGCAATAGAGTCATCAAGATCATGGAAGAAAATAGAACATGAGTGAAATGGAGTGACTGGAATTTATTCATTTTAAGCATTAGGAGCCATGAAGATTATCCAAAATGACTTTCTAAGTATTACACCAAGCCATAACAGAAAAAATGCTATCTAGATCATGACAAACCATGTATAGACAAGCTAAAGCCAAATATGCCAGAATCTGAAATTAAATAGATTGTTTAACATATCAAGTCACTCAAGATCATAATCTAGAAAAAAGATATCCAAACATGAGTCAAGCCAAGTCAATATTCTAAGTGGAACCAAAAAGCTATCATTGAGTCAGTTTAGAGTGCTATAAGTTCAAGATTGAGACACTTGTTCAAGTACTTGGCATTTCTTGTAATTGAGCAATTTTAACACATTTGGCATTTTTCAGAAATTCATGGTTGTTTTCAACCATTTTTTTTATGCTTAGCCATGTGCTAGATCTCAAGCCTTATGCGACCACTCCAAGCAAGAAGCTTAAGGAGATGATCTTGGTCATCCAAAACTCCCTCTGAGTTCGTGCCTAGTGCAATAGCAAGCCGTCTCATAAGAAAGAATTGATGAGAACAATTTTTCGCACAAAAGAGATCTTTTTGCATTTTCTGGATTTAGTGCAAGAACTAGCTAACTCATGCTTCACTAAAGAACTAGCATAGCTCAATCTGAAGCTTAATGTAGATTCAAGACTCAACTCAGGCTATTTGACATGGCATAAATCATAAAAAGATAACTAAAACCAGACTAGTCATAAGATCTAATAAGACATGATTTAATTTAAGTTGTTTGCATTTATCAAGCTAACATGGCAATGGCTAGGCTACACATGATAATTCTAGCAACTTAGCACAGTTCATGGCAAGATGTAAGGCAATCAAATCATGTCAAATAGGGATAATAATCAAGGCTTCATATAATTATATTACAATGCACAATGTTGAAATTAAATGCCATGAGATGCAAGAAAATCTAGCCCCCCTCGGTATGTGAAGCAATTTCAACTCAAGTTTAGTTAATTCATCTTTAAATTCTAGCAAATCTCAAATGAACCCCCTATACCAAAACAATAAACAAGAGAAAGAAAGCTAGGATAGAAAGAAGAAATGGCAGTCCTTAAAGCATAGACAAGATACAGAGAATATCATGGCTCAGACTGACTCTCATCTATCCCATATGACTATAGGACTATCAGCTGGTCATCTAACACACTAAAGAGTAAACACGTTCCCTGTCTACCGAAGGGGGGCCAACCCTTACTAGACCTATAAGAAGTGATGAACTCAACCTCATGAGAAGAGAAGCAACTAATAGAAGCAACCTAGGATCATAAGATGAGAGAGAAAAAATCTAAGCAACTGAGAAAGAGAATAACTCTAGTCTATGCTAGATAGACTAACCCAAAGGCACCCTCATAAAATGCAGCGGAATGAAACATATGCATATGAACAATATGATATGAAAAGTACAATAAGCTCTCCCTCAAATTAACTCATAAGGACAAACCACCCCAAGCTCTCCCCGCAAGGTCAAAAACCTCGGATTATCTAAAGGCTTGGTAAAGATGTTAGCCAACTGGTGGTCACTCTCCACAAACTGAAACACTATGTCACCCTTCTCCACATGGTTCCTAAGAAAATGATATCTGATATCTATGTGCTTGGTACTGCAGTGCTGTACTGGGTTCTTGGCAATGTTAATGGCAGAAGTGTTATCGCAGAAGAGATGAACACTATCTATGACTAACCTAAAGTCCCACAAGGTCGAAACCATCCAAAAACACCTGACTACAACAACTAGCGGCTGCAACATACTCGCCTCTGCGGTGGACTGAGCAACATTGGACTGCTTCCTGGAAGACCAAGAGACAAGAGAAGTGCCAATGAATTGATAAGTGTCAGAAGTGCTCTTCCTATCTATCCTACAACCAGTAAAGTCTACATCGGAGTAGACTCTAAGGGAAAGATAGGAAGCTGAGGAGTACCAGATACCATAGTCTATGGTAGCTCGAAGGTATCTGAAGATGCGCTTCACTACCTGGTGGTGAGATACGCGAGGGGAAGCCTGAAATTGAGCGCACAGACACATGGCGAAGTGTATGTCTAGCCTCGAGGCTGTGAAGTGCAAGAGAGAGCCAATCATGCTTCTATACTCCTTCTGATCTACTAGCTCGCCATCCTCATCTGGATCGAGTGAAGTTGATGTCGTCATCGGAGTTGACATTAGCTTACCATCACTCATATCAAAGCATCTCAGGAGGTCTCGAGTGTACTTGCCTTGATGCAAGAAAGTACCCTCCCAAGTCTGCTTGATGTGGAAACCAAGGAAGAAGCTCAACTCGCCCATCATGCTCATCTCAAACTCTTTGCTTATGACATCAGAGAATTGGAAAACAAGAGCATGAGATGAGCCACCAAAGATAATGTCATCCACATAAATCTAGACGAGTAGAAAGTCATTGCCATGCCTACGAATGAATAAGGTCTTATCTACCTTACCCATCTCAAATCCAATTTTGAAAACCCTAGCTTGTGCCGCCTCGAGGAGCCGTGGACGGGGCTCTTTGCAGTGGAGGATCAAGATTCATGCTGCCACCCCCACTGCGGACGTCCCTGCCGGTAGAGACTCCCCACCGGTCCGCCGTCGTTGCCTGTGGACCTCCCCACTGGCTCGCTGCCCCAGCCATCATGGAGAGAGGATGAGACGGGAACAGATAGAGAGCCCCGTGATTGGTGGGGATGGGGATAAGAACAAGGAATGGAGATAAAAACAAGAAACAGTACATGCATCCACTGATGGTGGGGCATTTTGCTAAATTGGCCCACCTTGCCAGTGATCTAAATGGCAATTTATTGTATGCAATTGTTTGAGAAATATGGTACAATATTCACTGTTAAAACTTTTCGTGTTCTTTTTGTTCCTACCATTCCTCTATTTTGCCACTACGTTTCTGCGCCTTTTATGTGTTTTTTTCCCATTCATATGTTTTGTATTCCTATGTTTCAAACAGGCCTGTGGACACCAAAAATGTCTAACAGCAGCACCCTATCCCTATAAAGGGTGCTCTTTAGCAGTGTATGCAACGTGTCAGCTGATTTTTATCCAATCAGCAAAGTCGATAATAGATAAACTTGAAAAAAATTGGTGAAAAGCCCCAAATATTTCAAACAAAAATTTCCTTAATTTTTGCTGCATTTTTGAGTGATTTTTGAAAGCTTTCCTTTTTGGGAAAGTTTTCCCCGCCGCCGCTTTCCCTTTTCGGCCTGGCGCCTCCTCCCTCGCGCTGGCGCCTTCTTCCTTTCCACCTCCTCTCCTCCCTGGCGCCTCCCGCTCCCCTCCCGCGTTGGCGCCGCCCCGATTCCGCCTCTTCCCCGCGCCCCGCGCCTCCCTTCGCGCCCCTCGCTCGCTGGCGCCTCCCGTGCTCCCGCCGCCTCGCGCCGCGCGCGCGCCGCGCGCGCTGCGCCCGCCGCTCGCACCGCCTCTCACGCGCGCCGCCAGCGACAGCGCCACCGCCTCAGCGCTCCTCCGCGCCATCTTGTTTTGGACCGCCGCCCGTGCCGTCCCGACCGCTGCGAGTCTCGCGCCACGCGGTGCCACTTCTCGCGCCGTCCCCACTGCGGCCCCGCCTCCCCTTCTCCCGCGCGCGGACGCCTCCCTTCCCATGCCGCAGCTCCACCTACTCCCGTGCTGTCCCGTCGCCATAATCGCTGTGCAGCGCCCGGTCACCACCCCGTCTGCGCGGAGGAGACGCCCCCAACTGCCCCCGTCACTCCTGTTGACCCCGGAGCCCGCCCGTTGGCTTCCTCTCCACGCCCCGCTCCCCTCCGCTCGGGGTATAAAATTCCCCCTCCGGCTCCTTGCTCCTCCTTTGCTTCCCGAGCCGCTCCACCACCTCCATTCGCCTCCCCAGCCTCCAGAGAAGCTCCCCGAGCGGCCGATTGAAGTCCCGCCGCCCAGAGCTTCCCTGTTGCCGCCTTGTGAGCCGGCGGCACCCCGAAGCCAATCTCCCTCTCCTCTCCCTCATTCCTCGATTGCATTCGTCGAGAGCATCTCCTCCCATCGCTGACTCTTTTGGTGCTTGCCGTTGGACAGGTGTTCGCCCGAGGAACGCCGCCGTCGAAGCTCCTCTCCGGCCGTCGCACCTCTCCCATGGCCAGCCCGCTCCGAAGCTTCCCAGCTCCTGCCGCCACGGCCAATGTGAGCCCCAGGACCCCCTCTCTGTGTAACCGTAGCTGATTGAACTAGTTCGCCGCCGGCGACCTCCCTCACCTCCGAGCGCCCAAATCTTCCCCATCTGTCCCCCGCCCTCTCCGTTGTTCCCCTCGCCTTCCCAGTGCCCAAAATGGGTTTCCCATGTCCAGGAGCACCCAGTGGAGCCCTCCCCGGCCATCAGAGGCCTTCGCAGTCGCCGGAACGCCGCAGCTCCGTCGCCCCGCTTCTCTGTCGCCCCCGCCCGGCTGGAGGTAGACGACGACGGCGTGGCGTTATCCCCACCGCCCATCCTCTTTGGCGCCTTCAAACCGCAGCCGCCCGATCTCCCTTACCGCTTCGCCCGCCTTCCCGTCTTCATCGCCGTCCGATCCACCCCGCAGCTCATCCGGACGCCGGCGCTCGCCCGCATCCCGCTGCCCGCCGTCCCACGCGTCGGCCATCCGGACAGCGGCGGACGCTACGCGGCATGGGCCGCCTCCTGGCCGATCCCTCCCAGCAAGCGCCTTGCGCGCCGTTGCCGCGGGCCTTGGCGCGCGGGCCATCTCCCCGGCCGGGCCGCACTGTAGCCGTGGGCCGGCCTTTACTGTTCACCGAATTTTCAGAGGATTTATCAATTTCTAAAATTTCAGAAAATCCAAATAAATCCTAGAAAATCACAGAAAATCCCAAAACTTTCCAAATTTCACCACCTTGCTCCAAATAATATTCCAGACCCATTGGTGACCTCCATTTCCACAGATCCATCCCAAATAAATTCCAAAAAATTCTATTTGAAGGATTTATGCATTTTACTCCTTTTTAAATAGTTTATTTTCCTCGCTTGATTAGTCTCAAGCTGGATTTAATTTGTTTTATATGTTTGCGCTAGTGTGGAGTCTCGGAAGTTCGATTGCAGCCCGAGAGCCGGGAGGTTCTTCGTTCGAGCTAGCGAAAATCATTCGGATTGACGGCAAGTCCCAAATCCTTTGATCATATTGCAACCCATGATGTTTATTTATGTTAATATGCTATTTGCATTATGCTAATTGTGAAATGTTAGTTTGAAATAAAATAAAATGTTTAGAATGACTTGTTACGTAGTTAATCCTACCACCGTTAAATGCCCTGTTAAATTTGTTGCCATGCCTCTGTAACCCTAGAAATAATTATCTGTTAATCTAGATAAATTGTAGGGTATTATTATCATGCAAAGTCTTACACTAATAAGGTTGTGGCTGCGGGCCAATAGAATTTGCAAACCCGACTCTAGGGTAGGGTGGTATGGGACACCGTGCCCTAGAGCGGAGAGTGCTTGCGGGCACAAGGTAGGGTAAGGGGGTTGTGGTGCGCCGCGAGACGGTTTTCGCCCATCTCTTACCCTAGGATTGGAGTAGGGTAAGTGGGGTTGTGGTGCGCCGCAAGACGGTTTCGCCACCGCTACCCTAGGTTGGGTCGCGGGCTGGTGAGGTTGCGAACCATGTGAAAATATAAGGATTGAAACCCTTATCTTTGAGCAAATGTCATAGAACCCGCTCAAACCACGAGGAGTTGACTTGTCAACACTTGTCTAGTAGCTGCTCAACTCGATTGAAACTCTACAGTGTGGCGGTGGAGGAGGTTTAGCGGTGAGGTTAGGCAAGCCGTGATTGGGTGCCTAACAACGGTAGAGTTCACTCGAAGCGGCACCGTTTTCTCATGTGTGTGTGTGTGTGTGTGTGTGTGTGTGTGTGTGTGCGAGCCAGACCCGAGTGAATTCTACCGGGTAGAGCCTATATAAAGAGCTGAGCAGTGAAACGACCTGGCTTTCTTAACTCTTTAGCGGGAGTTAAGGAATCGTGTGGGTAAAGCTGAGCAAACTCTGCAGAGTCAAACAAATGGTATTCGAATACGCCGTGCTCCCAGTTATTGGAGCTGTGTCACTCGGGTGATTCCAGCAGCAAAGCTTAAGTAGTTTTGTAAATGTTTAACTTGATTAGGTTGGTCGATGAACTCTTGTTGAAAACCCCTGAGATCTTGAGGAGTAGTTTTGGGTCCCTTTTATAAAATGATTGTAAATAAAATTGCATCCACTCAGAATTAATAAACCAAGTATACTCCCTTCCTTTGATGTTCCGTGCATTTAATAAGTTAGGGTCCCTTTGGGACTTGGCAGTTGATTGGCTCACGGCTTGCTTAATCTAATCTTTAGAGAATCAAGGCGAAGGTGGAAGTCTCCCGTCGAGGAGGTCCCGAGGATCTCTTCTTCGGCGAGGATCCTTGGCTCTAGGTCTTCGCCGCACTTCGAAGCGGATTCTGAAGTCTTTTGTAATGTAAATATACTTGGGCTTGCACGCCCATTGTCAAAGCCTGGATGTTAATCCTTATATCAAATATATGCTGGACTTTTGTTGTAAGCATGCAATGGTATACTCTTGCGCGACATTCCATAACTGTTCATGCGTGAATAGTTACGGTGTGTCGTGTCCGTACACGCCCCTGGAAACGGGGGCGTTACAAGAAGTGGTATCAGAGCAGGCTCTTTGACCGTAGGTTAAGACCTAAGGCTGTTTAGGAAGCGATTTTATCGCAAAAATTAATTTAAGGCATAAAAAGAGTTTATGAAAAATATAAGTATTATTGCTGTCTTGTTCCTCTCTTGTTGCTACTTTCCCTGTCTTAGTTTATTTCCGCATAAGCTTTAATTTTCGCAAATGTTTATTATCTCACTTGTCTAACTTCAAAATTTTCGTTTCCGGCAGATGGTGCACCACATCTTTTCCCGCCCCGACCGTATGGATGGTTGGGCCCGTAAGGTGTGGGAGATGCGGAAGCATCTTGGAGCGAGAGGCAACTTCAACCCGGTGTACCATCTTTGTGGGACGTTTCGCGAGACCGGTTCTACGAGTACGAGGCTTGGGTGGTTCTTGATCCGTTGCCTGTCCGCCCAGACAGGAAGCGGAGGTTCACAGCCCGTCGGGTGAATGAGGAGGATGTTGTTCAGGATGTGGCTCAGAAGGCCGCACTCTACCTCAGGGACTACTACCACCAGGAGCTAGCAGGGACGCCCTTCAACCTGGTGCCGCGTCCGCACTTTGGGGAATTTATAGTCCCTAGGTTCAATGAGGATGACGATCCCCGCCTGGCGGGCATCGCCACCCTTATGACGCAGCAGGTCGTCCGCTACGACGGAGCAGTCGCGGAGGCCAGAGTTCTACGGAGGCAGCTTTGGGACCCTCGCGAGGAGGTTCAGCGCCTCCGGGAGTCCCTTCTTCGCTTTGAGGCCCAGGAGGCAGCAGAGATCTCAGATAGTGCAGAGTCGCCCAGCGTTCACTCCTCCTGTGCTTCAGTGCAGTCTAGGCCCAAGCGCCGGATGACTGCGATCGCGTCCGTGCCGGTTCCGCCCCGCAGCCCCACTTGACCCTCCCAGCGCTTGAGGATATGGAGGAGTAGACGCTGACCGCTAGCGTAGCCCGACCTTTTGTATTAGTGATACTTTTGTAATGTAATGCAAGTGTAACATGAACCTTTATGTGGTCTGTGCACCACTTGCTTAATGTAAATTATGTTTGCTATCTCTTTTAATTTGTTTGCTTAATTATCTGTATGTTCCTCCTATGTTCGAAGTTTCTTTCTGTCCCCTTTCACTCTCGTACTTACCCTGTTCACCCTATACTTACCTTGAAATTCGAAGTCTTACTTACCTGCTCTTAATTGTCAAAGCCGCTGCAAAGCTAACCTCAAGTTCCCAATAAACAGATGGAGCCAGCAGAGCAGACGGGTTAGACCAGCGGGCAGGGTGCACCTGCCACAGATCAAGCCACACTTGCCAGCGTAATTGCAATGTTAGAGAAGAATCGTTATCAGGGGGAACTGAACATCTTGAAAGTGCTAGATAAGCAGGCACAACTCCTTGAACAGATGGCAGCCAGGTCTTCGGGTGTTCAAAGTGGAGGGAATAATGGCCCTCGGGATGGTTTCCCAATAACCATTCGATGGGCAGATTTCCAGAAGACGCGTCCGCCAGTTTTCACACCCTCGGCTGATCCCATAGCGGCTGAGGATTGGCTGGTGGACGTGGAAAGAAAATTACAGACTGTGCAGTGCGACGACAAAGAAAAAGTGTTGTATGCTTCCCACCTACTGCAGGGTGTTGCAGCTACATGGTGGATCACCTATCAGCGCACCCTTCAAAATAGGGAAGTAACTTGGGAGGAGTTCTCAACGGCCTTCCGTAAGGCACACATCTCTGATAGCATCAAGGAAGCCAAGCGCCGAGAGTTCTTAGCACTTAAGCAGGGTGGTCGTACAATTATGGAATATCTACACCAGTTTAATCACCTCTCCAGATTCGCCCCCGAGGATGTCGACAGCGAGGACAAGAAAATAAGCAGGTTCCGTGCAGGTTTACAGCAATCCTTGAAATTCCATATTTCTGCCTTAAAATTCAAGGATCTGCATGACATGGTGGATAGCCTGATCACCTCAGAAAGAGGCTAGAGGAGAAATGGAGGACTATAGAAAGCGTAAGGCCGTACATAAATCTCAGTCTTCTTCGCACAGTGCTCAGCGAATCAGGACTACGGGATCGCCCTCATATCGATCCCAATCCTCCCGCCAGTTTGTGATGTTGCCCAGGAACCAATCTAACATGTCTCAGCAGAGCACTTCTCTCTTACCACTAGCTATCAAATGCCCCACCTGTGGTGGAAATCATCTTGCTAGTAGCTGCCCAAAGAGATCCAATGCTTGTTTCCACTGCGGAGAAATTGGACACTACAGAGATCAATGTCCTAGAAGGAACTTGCCATCTGATGCGGCAAGACTACAAGTCCAAAATCAGCAACAAAGAAGAAAACAAGACACACAAGCCCTGCACTCCCAAGGAGGATACCTCAGATCAAAGCACTGGACCCGGTCTCCAGTAAGCACGCGGTAATTTCACGTCAGTAGGCCGAGGCAGAGGCCGTACCAGACCCACCTTCTACGCGAGGGTGAACCATGTGTCGGCAGAGGACGCAGCAGGAGCTAGCGATATCATCGCTGGTATGTTTCCAATCAACTCCATACCTGCATTGATTTTGTTTGATCCTGGTGCAACGCATTCATTTATTTCGAAGGGTTTTGCTTCAAGAAATCAATTGCCTTCTGTTGCTTTACCAAGACCTTATGTGGTTGAGACCCCTGGGGTTAGAATGGAGTCCCACAATGGGTGTGCGGGACTCGATATAAAAATCAAGGGTAGATTTTAGAGCAGATTTGTTGCAACTAGATATGACAGATTAGATGCCATTTTGGGCATGAACTGGTTGGCCAAGAACAAAGGCAAGGTAGACTGTGAGATCAAGACAGTGTCATTGGTCAATCCTGAAGGTCAGAAAGTAGTAGTAGAGACAGATCGAGAAGTATTAAAAGATGCCAGGAAGCGTATGATCAACATGATAGCAGCCACACCTAATCAAGTGCCAGTAGTGCAGGAGTACCCTGATGTGTTCCCGGAAGAATTGCCCGACAGACCCCCTGACAGACAAGTGGAACTTGCTATTGAATTGGTACCTGGTACCAAGCCAATTGCCAAGCATCAATATAGGATGTCAGCCAGTGAGTTGAAGGAGTTGAAGAAGCAGTTAGATGAGCTACTGGAAAAAGAATTTATAAGACCAAGTGTTTCACCTTGGTCAGCCCCAGTCCTGTTTGTGAAAAAGAAGAATGGAGAATTAAGGATGTGTGTTGATTACAGAGGCTTGAATGCTGTCACCATCAAGAACAAGTATCCTCTCCCCAGAATTGATGACCTGTTTGATCAACTCAAGGGTGCCAAAGTGTTTTCCAAGATTGATCTGCGCTCGGGTTATCATCAGCTTAAAATCCGAGAGCAAGATCGAGAAAGACTGCTTTCATCACGGATATGGATTATTTGAGTTCACGAGTGCGTGCCATTTGGTCTAACCAATGCGCCAAATATTTTATGAATCTTATGAACCTGGTGCATATGGACCAATTGGATCGATTTGTGATTGTCTTCATTGATGATATCCTGATATATTCCAAGAGTAAAGAAGAGCACAAACAACATTTGCACATGGTATTGTCAAGACTGAGGGAACATCAGCTATATGCAAAGTTTGACAAGTGCAGTTTTTGGCTGAGAGAGGTTGCTTTCTTGGGTCATATCATATCTGAAGATGGAGTCAAAGTCGATCCAGAAAAGATTTCAGCGGTTATGGAGTGGAAACAACCCAAGACAGTGACTGAAGTGAGGAGTTTTCTTGGATTGGCGGGCTATTATCGCCGATTCATAGAAGGCTTCTCAAGAATTTCTCGACCACTCACTCAGCTATTGAAGAAGGACAAGCCGTTTACATGGACAGATGCATGTGAAGAAAGTTTTCAGATGTTAAAGACCAAATTGACAACCACGCCCGTTTTGATATTGCCCAACCCAGAGAAAGAGTTCCAAATATATTGTGATGCCTCAAAGCAAGGTTTGGGATGTGTGCTTATGCAAGGCGGAAAGGTTGTCGCTTATGCCTCAAGACAGTTGAAGCCGCATGAGGAGAATTATCCCACACACGATTTAGAACTAGCAGCTGTAGTGCATGCCCTAAAAATTTGGCGGCACTACCTGTTGGGGAATCGATGTGAGATATTTTCTGATCATAAAAGTCTGAAGTACCTGTTCACACAGCCAGAATTGAACATGAGACAACGCAGATGGGTGGAACTGATAAAGGACTATGATGTTGATCTCCAATATCACCCGGGCAAGGCCAATGTAGTTGCCGACGCCCTTAGCCGCAAGGCTCGTCCAAGCAAAGCTAGCAAATCAGAGTATCCGCCAGAATTGCAAAGGGACATAATACGACTGAACTTGGTGATCACAGAACAGGGTGAAGAAGCAGCATTAGAGATTCAACCATTACTGACAGATCAGATTAAAGCAGCACAAGATGAAGATGAAGAGATTCAAAAACTGAAAAAGGACATTGAAGAAGGAGATTCATCAGAGTATGCGGTGGACGAGCATGGAATCCTTACCTTCCATGGTCGTTATTGCATACCCGACAAGAAGGAATTAAGAGAGTTAATCTTGTCTGAAGCCCATTTGTCCCAATTCTCAATTCACCCCGGAGGTACTAAGATGTACCAAGATTTGAAGAAGAAGTATTGGTGGAACCAGATGAAGAAGGAAGTGGCAGAGTATGTAGCTAAATGTGATGTCTGCCAGCAGATCAAGATAGACCACCAGAAACATCGGGATTGTTGCAACCTTTGCCAATACCCGAATGGAAATGGGACAGTATCGGCATGGACTTCATTACTAGACTTCCTAAGACTCGCGAGGGATATGATGCTATTTGGGTCATTGTCGATAGATTGACCAAAGTGGCTCATTTCCTCCCGATCAAGCAAACTTATGGGAAGGATAAACTTGCTGAGTTATACTTGACAAGAATTGTGACTCTACATGGAGTTCCGAAGAAAATTGTGTCAGATAGAGGAGCACAGTTTACATCTAAGTTCTGGGAAAAATTACATGAAGCAATGGGCACCGATCTGAATTTCAGTTCAGCATATCACCCACAGACGGATGGACAGACAGAAAGAACAAATCAGATTTTGGAAGATATGTTGAGAGCTTGTGCCATTGTGTATGGTGCAGCCTGGAATACTTGCTTACCATTCGCTCAATTCTCATACAACAATAGCTACCAAACTAGTATCCCAATGGCCCCGTTTGAAGCACTTTATGGCGTAAAATGCGAACCCCTACGAATTGGGCGAAGCAGAGAGCGACAACTTATTGGTCCTCAGTTGTTCAAGATGCGAGAAGAACATGTTAGAATTGTCGAGACAAACTCAAAATGGCACAAGATCGATGTAAGAGTTATGCGGATAACCGCAGAAGGATTTGAGTTTTGAAGTTGGAGATTTCGTCTACATCAAAGTCACTCCATTCAAAATAGTTAAGAGATTTCAAGCTAAAGGCAAATTAGCACCAAGATATGTGGGACCGTTTCAGATTATCGGAAGAGTTGGGAAGTAGCTTATCAAGTGCAGCTCCCACCCAACTTGTCAAGAATGCACAATGTGTTCCACGTATCTCGACCAGTGTCTGCGACAACCAGCCGATGAAGTGCCATTGTCGGATATTGAATTACGGGATGATCGCACGATATCTTTGAAGAACCACTACAAATACTTGAAACATCGAGAGGCAGCTCGAAACAAGAATATCAGATTTTGCAGTGCGGTGGAAGAATCATACTGACGGATGAGTCCACTTGGGAACGAATCGATTTGCAATGGATTTTCCAACTTACTCCTGGACCAAGTTAATCTTGGGGTCGAGATTCTTTTAAGGGGGGTAGGTTGAAAAGCCCCAAAAATTTCAAACAAAAATTTCCTTAATTTTTGCTGCATTTTTGAGTGATTTTTGAAAACTTTCCTTTTTGGGAAAGTTTTCCCCGCCGCCGCTTTCCCTTTTCGGCCTGGCGCCTCCTCCCTCGCGCTGTCGCCTTCTTCCTTTCCGCCTCCTCTCCTCCCTGGCACCTCCGCTCCCCTCCCGCGTTGGCGCGCCCGATCCGCCTCTTCCCGCGCCCGCGCCTCTCGCCCGCGCTCGCTCGTGGCGCCTCCGTGCTCCCGCCTGCCGCCTCGCGCCTGCGCGCGCGCGCTGCTGCGCGCGCCTGCGCCGCCTCGCACGCCTCTACACGCGCGGCGTGACGTTCCACCGCCTCGCGCTCCTCGCGCCTTGTTTTGGACCGCCCGCCGTGCCGTCCCGACCGCTGCAGAGTCTCGCGCCACGCGCGCCACTTCTGCGCCGTCCCCACTGCGACCCCGCCTCCCCTTCTCCCGCGCGACGCCTCCTTCCCATGCCGCAGCTCCACTGCTCCGTGCCGCCCTGTCGCCATAATCGCTGTGCACGCGCCCGGTCACCACCCGTCTGCGCGGAGGAGACGCCCCAATCGCCCCGTCCTCCTGTTGACCCGGCCCGCCGTTGGCTTCCTCTCCACGCCCGCTCCTCCGCTCGGGTATAAAATTCCCCCTCCGGCTCCTTGCTCCTCCTTTGCTTCCCGAGCCGCTCCACCACCTCCATTCGCCTCCCGGCCTCGAGCTCCCGAGCGGCCGATTGAAGTCCGCGCCGGAGCTTCCCGTTGCCGCCTTGTGAGCCGGCGGCACACCAAGCCAATCTCCTCTCCTCTCCTCATTCCTCGATTGCATTCGTCGAGCATCTCCTCCTCGCGGCGACTCTTTTGGTGCTTGCCGTTGGGCGGTGTTCGCGAGGAACGCCGTCGTCAGCTCCTCTCGGCCGTCGCACCTCTCCGTGGCCAGCCCGCTCGGCTTCCCAGCTCCGCCGCCACGGCCAATGTGAGCCACAGGACCCCTCTCAGTAACGCACCGATTGAACTAGTTCGCGCGGCGACCTCCCTCACCTCGGCGCCCAAATCTTCCCTTCGTCCCCGCCTCTCCGTTGTTCCCTCGCCTTCCCGGTGCCCAAAATGGGTTTCCCATGTCCAGGAGCACCCAGTGGAGCCCTCCCCGGCCATTAGAGGCCTTCGCAGTCGCCGGAACGCCGCAGCTCCGCCGCCCCGCTTCTCTGTCGCCCCTGCCCGGCTGGAGGTAGATGACGATGGCGTGGCGTTATCCCCACCGCCCATCCTCTCTGGCGCCTTCAAACCGCAGCCGCCCGATCTCCCTTACCGCTTCACCCGCCTTCCCGTCTTCATCGCTGTCCGATCCACCCCGCAGCTCATCCGGGCCTTCGGCTCGCCCCGCATCCCGGCTGCCCCGCCGTCCACGCGTCGGCCATCCGGACCGCGCGGACCTTGTGCCGGCATGGGCCGCCTCCTGGCCGATCCTCTCCGCAGCGCGCTTAGCGCGCGTTGGGCATGCCAGCGCTTCCTTCGCCGCGGGCCATCTCCCAGCCGGCCGCATCAGTAGCCGTGGGCGGCCTTTCTCGCTTCACCGAATTTTGGAGGATTTATCAATTTCTAAAATTCCAAAAAATCCAAATAAATCCTAGAAAATCACAGAAAATCCCAAAAATTTCCAAATTTCGCCACCTTGCTCCAAATAATATTCCAGACCCATTGGTGACCTCCATTTCCACAGATCCATCCCAAATAAATTCCAAAAAATTCTATTTGAAGGATTTATGCATTTTACTCTTTTTTAAATAGTTTATTTTCCCTCGCTTGATTAGTCTCAAGCTGGATTTAATTTGTTTTATATGTTTGCGCTAGTGTCGGAGTCTCTGGAAGTTCAGTTGCAGCCCTAGGAGCCAGGAGGTTCTTCGTTCGAGCTAGCGGAAATCATTCGGATTGACGGCAAGTCCCAAATCCTTTGATCATATTGCAACCCATGATGTTTATTTATGTTAATATGCTATTTGCATTATGCTAATTGTGAAATGTTAGTTTGAAATAAAATAAAATGTTTAGAATGACTTGTTACGTAGTAAATCCTACCACCGTTAAATGCCCTGTTAAATTTGTTGCCATGCCTCTGTAACCCTAGAAATAATTATCTGTTAATCTAGATAAATTGTAGGGTATTATTATCATGCAAAGTCTTACACTAATAAGGTTGTGGCTGTGGGCCAATAGAATTTGCAAACCCGACTCTAGGGTAGGGTGGTATGGGACACCGTGCCCTAGAGCGGAGAGTGCTTGCGGGCACAAGGTAGGGTAAGGGGGTTATGGTGCGCCATGCGACGGTTTCGCCCATCTCTTACCCTAGGATTGGAGTAGGGTAAGTGGGATTGTGGTGCGCCGCAAGACGGTTTTCGCCCACCGCTTACCCTAGGTTGGGTCGCGGGCCTGGTGAGGTTGCGGACCATGTGAAAATATAAGGATTGAAACCCTTATGCTGAGCAAATGTCATAGAACCCGCTCAAACCACAGGAGTTGACTTTTCAACACTTGTCTAGTAGCTGCTCAACTCGATTGAAACTCTACAGGTGTGGCGGTGGAGGAGGTTTAGCAGTGAGGTTAGGCAAGCCGTGATTGGGTGCCTAACAACGGTAGAGTTCACTCAAAGCGGCACCGTTTTCTCGTGTGTGTGTGTGTGTGTGTGTGTGTGTGCGAGCCAGACCCGAGTGAATTCTACCGGGTAGAGCCTATATAAAGAGCTGAGCAGTGAAACGACCTGGCTTTCTTAACTCTTTAGCGGGAGTTAAGGAATCGTGTGGGTAAAGCTGAGCAAACTCTGCAGAGTCAAACAAATGGTATTCGAATACGCCATGCTCCCGGTTATTGGAGCTGTGTCACTCGGGTGATTCCAGCAGCAAAGCTTAAGTAGTTTTGTAAATGTTTAACTTGATTAGGTTGGTCGATGAACTCTTGTTGAAAACCCCTGAGATCTTGAGGAGTAGTTTTGGGTCCCTTTTATAAAATGATTGCAAATAAAATTGCATCCACTCAAATTAATAAACCAAGTATACTCCTTCCTTTGATGTTCCGTGCATTTAATAAGTTAGGGTCCCTTTGGGACTTGCTGAGCCGCTCACGGCTTGCTTAATCTAATCTTTAGAGGATCAAGACGAAGGTGGAAGTCTCCCCGTCGAGGAGGTCCCGGAGGATCTCTTCTTCGACGAGGATCCTTGGCTCTAGGTCTTCGCCGCACTCGAAGCGGATTCTGGAAGTCTTTTGTAATGTAAATATACTTGGGCTTGCACGCCCCGCTGTCAAAGCCTGGATGTTAATCCTTATATCAAGTATATGCTGGACTTTTGTTGTAAGCATGCAATGGTATACTCTTGCGCGACATTCCATAACTGTTCATGCGTGAATAGTTACGGTGTGCCGTGTCCGTACACGCCCCTGGAAACGGGGGCGTTACAATTGGTATCTATAGCCTAAAACAACCGACTCAATCTTGGAATATGGTTCAAGTCTCCCTCTTCGTACCGGCTAAACTTTTCATTGGATAGAGTCCCTGTCCATCTTCTAATCATTTCGTTTCCAATCTATGCTGATGATTTCCTTCTTCACATCTAAGGGTCCGTTTGGTTGGGCTTCCTGGAGGTGCTTTTGCTTCCAAAAAGCCAAAAGCTAACCAAATGGGTGGAAGCAAAAGCTGCTTCTTGGAGAAAGCTACTTTGGGTACAGTTCATTTTCACAAAGATACGGAGGTGCTTCCACCGCTTTCACGAGTACCCACCGCCAGGTTAATGCAACGAATGTTTTTCCTCCCCTTTTCCCCCATCCGCGTGAACTGTCCCCGTCTCGGTTCGGCAGGCGCGTGAGGCGGGCGCTAGGGTTCGTGCTCGGCGGCGGTGCTTCTTTGGCCGCTCTGCTCCCTCCGCTCCGCTCCGCTCCGGCCTCTCTAGTCTCGGCTCGGTAGGTGCGTGAGGGCGGGTGCTAGGGTTCGTGCCCGGCGGCGGCGCTTCTCTGGCCGCTCCGCGCCCGCCACCCCAAGCCCGCCGCCCGGGGTCCCTGTAGCGCCCTCGACCGACAGGTAACCCTCTGCACCTTGTCTTTTTTTCTCTTCCCCCAATTTGCATGATGCAGCATAAATAGAGCCATGGTTAGCATCTAGAACATCAGCATGGTGTATATGGTGTTTAGCATTGAATGAAATAATTTTTTTGGTTTGATTCAAGAATGGGTGATAAGGCAGATTGGGGTGATGCCTTTGTGAGGCATTTGATTGATGCCTGCAAAGGAGAGATAGAAGCTGGGAATTTTTACTAAGACTGGTTGGAAAAATCTGGTATCTAAGTTTGAAGAAAAATCGGGTAAAAAACGAACAAAGAAACAATTGAAGAACAAGTTAGACAATATGAAAAAGGAATATACATGGTTCATGGAGTTCAAGAATTATGCCACTGGGCTTGGATGGGATGAGGCAAAGCAAACTGTTGACTGCTCTAAGGAATGGTGGGATGAACACCTTGCGGTAAGATATGGTGTCATTGTTCATTATTCTTTTTCCATGCTTTGATATGGTGTGCCTTGCTAACTTTTCCCATTTAATTTAGGAGATGCAATAATCCCGACAAAGGAATCAAATGCAACCATGTGAGGTTTAGAAAACAAGGGCCGAAGCAACTTGATGATCTGCATATATTATTTGACAAGGTACATGTTACTGGGGCTAGTGCATCCTGTCCTGGAGATATATCCTCTGATGAATCAAGTGATGAGGATGTGGCTGAGGTACAAAAACTCAGATAATGATGATGTAAAGTGGCTGCTTTGAAGAAATCGAAACCGGGAAAAAGAAACGCAAGGGCTCTGTCTTCTCTTCAAGAGAAGGATGAGAAGAGCCCATTCTTTCGTCTGCACAAGAACACATGTTTGAAGATAGAAACGCAGCGAGAGAAGATCTCCTCAAGTGTTGAAGCATCATCAGCTCCTCCAACCAACCTAGTCCCTACCATTGCAGAGGCCATGAAGATGGTGAAAGATTGTGGGGTGCAAGAAAGAACTGCTCTAATGCACACAGCCACCTTCCTGATCATCAAGCCTGAATTTAGGGAGGTCTTTAGCTCTCTGGAAACAAATGAAGGAAGGCTCGATTTGATTGAGAGGGAGCATGAAAAGGAGATGATGAAGCGCCTATGAACCTTTTTAGTTATTTATTTCTATTGTTGTGTTGTGAACCAATATTTACTTCTCTATGTTGAGATTATTTGCTTGTGTCATCTGTGAACCTTTTTAGTTATTTATTTCTATTATTGTGTTGTGAACCAATATTTACTTCTCTATGTCCATATATTGTTGTTCTTCTTTCAGAAAATATTGTTTCCTTGCTGTCCATATATTGTTGTGCTTCTTGTGTAGATGGATGATAACTTGGAAGATTTGGCCAAAGAAGGGCAAAAGGGACTACTCCTGCTAGCTGAACTTTCCCGACATCTTTCTTGTTATTGGTCAAATGGGCAAAGCGTACATCGAGCGGTATTTGCACAAAGGTGAATACTGGAAACACGAAACCGGAATTCAATGGGTGATGAGGAGCTTGGGTCGTCAAGTACTTTTATAAGATGTTTGGATGAGCACCGAGGTTTTCATGGCACTTCATGAGTTGCTAGTCTCGACCTACGGTTTGACCTCAACTAACAATGTTTCATCCATTGAGTCATTGGCGATGTTCTTGTGGATCGTTGGAGGACCCCAATCATTTTCACAAGCTGAAAATCGTTTTACGGTCACTCTGGACAGTTCACACCAAGTTTCACGAAGTATTGAAGTGTTTGCGCAAGTTAGCTAAGGACAATATTAAGCCAAGAGATCCTACTTTACATGCACGGAGCATAAAAGGGTCAAAGAGGACCGTTTCGCCTTACTTCAAAGGCACTATTGGAGCAATAGGCGGTTCACATGTTCGATGGCGGTGCAAGCAGAGGAATGGTTAACCACACATGCCGACATGGATATACATCTCGAATGTGCTAGCTGTTTGTGACTTTGACATGAGGTTTATCTTTGCGGTTGCTGGTTGGCGGGTTACGCACATGACACACGGATCCTCAATCATGCATTGGCAAATTTTCCTTCATTTCCGTGCCTCCTAAAGGTATACATGGTTCCTTACTAAGTTAGCAATACTTGTATTATTATTTGCCTTTGCTGATTTGCCTTTGGTTTTATAGGAAAATATTATCTCGTGGACTCGTTATCCAAACCGAATAGGGTATCTTGCCCTTTCAAAGGAAGCACATACCATATACGAAATTTCGGCATCGTTCGGGCATCCTCCTCAAGGGAAGTACGAGGTGTTCAATTTCTTGCATTCATCCCTTGAAATGTCATTGAGCGGGCTTTGAGTCTTGAAGCGTATGGCGTATTTTGAAGGGCATGCCAAGTTTCCCAACTCGTACTCAGAAGCATATCATTCTTGCTTGTCTGGCGTTGCATAATTTTATTCATGATAGCAATTTGCATGATATGGAGTTCGATAGATTTGATACTGATGAGGAGTACTTGCTAGAACAGACAAGTGCCACGGCACAAACACAAGGAGATGAGAGTCCAGATGTGGAGAATGAGGATACTATGAATACCATTCGCAGTAGGATAGCTGATGCTTTGGTTAGTGCAAGAGAGGGATAATTATGTTGACGGAGGACATCATTATATGAGCCCTATATCTTTTGTAAAATGCTATCATTCTATTTATGTGGACCATATGTTAATGCTAGATGCAAAACTTAGAAAATTTAATTTTCCCTTTCTAAAATGGTCATTTACATGCGAATCAGCGAACATCATAATGTTTAAGGATCAATTTGCATATAAACAATCTCTCAGGCCTTCAGGGATTACAGGTATTTCTTACCAAACCTACAGTTTCACATCTGTTTCAACGAAACAGTTTTCAGCTTTTCTCACAGCTCTCAGCTCACAGCAGCTTTCTCACAGCTCACAGCCCACAGCAGCTTTTTCACAGCTCACAGCCCAACCAAACAGACCCTAAATTTTCTTAATCACATCTTTTGGAGGCTTTTTAGTGTGGTCGATGTTTGATTCTCATTTTTGGCAAAATCCCATTCTCTCATTATAATTACGTCAAATGCCAAAAGTACTTTTGCCAACTACTTTTCCTGTCAAAATCCGATGACAACATGTGCCCTCTATTTCTTATGAAGGTGAAACCTTTACAAAAATATCAAGCATCCTTAATTATAGCTAATTTTTCATCCAGCTTAATCTTATAGTCTCCAAAATACCAGTCAAACTAGAGAATATCAGCATCCTCCAATTCTCGTTTCTTGAGCCAATATGTTCTATCCACAATAGACCACCTCTTGTTATAAAGCCTGGTATCTCACGAACCACATCAACATTGGTCTTCATGAACAGGGATTCACCAAGGATTACTAGTAGCATCAACTTAACATAGACATTTCAAAAGAAAGACCAAATCTGGCTTGCTAGAAAAAGTCTCTCAAAGCCATTGTCCAGCTTCCAAGTAGAGCTAGAAAAACTACCCATAGATTTCTAGAAACCAGTAGCCGATGATGAATATCAGTTCGGCTATCACTTAAAGACTGCAAAACCCTAGGATGAAACAGCCTCAAATTTGTCAAACTCTCCCGAACTTCAATACGTACTCTCTAGTCATAAAAATGCACTTCCATCTACTCATATTCCAATGCGACCCTTTAATCTTCCTCACGGCTCTGCTCGGATGGCCTGAAAAATAGTGGTTTATGATTGAAATTGCACTGTAGCTGGCTGAAATTATACTGTAACCAAAGGTGGCTTGTTTAACGTAATTAAATTTTAAAATATAAAAAATATGTTAGCTCATCACAGACAACGCAAACGAGTACAAGAAAAAGAACCGGTAAAAAAGCTAAAAAAACAAAAAAAATAGAAAAAAAAGACGAAATTTATGATTTGTAAAAAGTAAGTCAGAATCTCAAACTAAAATGAGCGGGACATATATGAGCTTGCGAAGGCTAAATTCTTTTAAAAAATATGTATAGCGCCAGATATAAGGATTCGGCAACCGGGTCCCCCAATCGGGCCGAACCCAACTAGACGGAACCCGGCGAGTTCAACCCTGACTACGCCCGTGCCTTGCCCTTGCGTGAACCGCGCGCGCGTGCTTCGCAAACAAAAGCACACGCCCATGCATCGCCCGTCGGGCCGGGAGAGCGCCTCGCTTTTGTTAGGAAACCTGGACTCTATCCAGAGTCCTGATCTAATTGGGCACCCCACCGTAGACTATAAATAGGGACCTAGACCCCCTCATTATGTACCCCGATGCAATCTAAAGCAATAAAGAAAGACCGGAGTTCTCTCTACCTCTCGTGTTCAATCTATTATTCGTGATTACGTGATTGATCGTTCTTGTTCTAAGCGGAGAATCGCTTCGGTGGTCTCCGTCGGTTCCTCAACACGTTATCAGCACGACTTCGCTCCGGTGAACGAGGTAATCATCGAAACACAAATTGAATTTTTCTAGATCGCTTTTGAATCTGTATTTTCTTTTCGCGTTCTAGATTGAAATTCTACGGTGCAAATCCGCCTAATCTACCGCGAGCGACTTGAAGTCGCGGCACAATGCCGATCGGTAGACCGAGAAACGGGTAGATGTTGATTGCATCAGAACGATGCAAATCCGCACTAAATCTACCGCGAGCAGATCTGAAATCGCCGGCACAATGTCGATCGGTAGATTGCGAAACGGGGTAGATATCGATTGCATCATAGATTGGAAATTTTGCATTAATTTGTTTGATCCTGCATGATCGTTATATATGCATCTGTTCTATTCATGCAAAGCATCACACAGAAAAGAAAAAAACAAGCATCGGCCTGAAGCGCCGGCTACACCATCGGTCGGCGCCGCGCCGCATGCGGCGGCCTCATCGCTGCGGAATCACCGGCTCGGCCGTTGTTGATCTGACGTCGGCCGCTGGATAGGTTGCGCCGCATGCGCTAATCTCGATCGCATGCCCGCGCGGCATTGCCGCGACATACCGCCTCGATCTGGCCGCCACACCGAAGAGCCGGTTGTCGCCGCGACGGACGGCCGCCGCGCAGGCGCGCCACGTGGAGTCCCCGCACGCCGCCACTACGCCCGAGGCACCGCCGCCGACCGCCTCGCCTCCCAACCCGGTCGGACGCGAGCACAGCGCCACCGGCCGCTCGGCGCCACGCCTGCAGCGCCCCGCCGCCTCGGCCTCCTAACCCGCTGGCCGGTCGCCGAGCACACGCCCGCGACGGCCGCTCCGCCGGTCCGGCCCGCGCCCGGCTTCGCGCCGCCACTCGGGGCCCGTGCCGCCGCCGCTTCTTCGACGCGCGCCCCAAGCGGTCAATGCGCCGTATGCGCCTTCGCGCCACCTGCCGTCGGACTTGCAGGAGGCCGTCCGCGCTGCCGCTCGCCGGCCTCTCTGCGTCGCGCTTGACCTCGCCGACCGCCGCCGCGCTGCGGCAAGACCAGCGCCGCCGCCGCGTGAGCAGCGCCACCGCCGCCCACCCGGCCGCCGCGCCCGTGCGGTCGCGCGCCGCGCGGCGCTGACCGCCGGCCTCCCGCCGCCTCGTGCGGCCTCCCGCCGCCTTGTGCCGCCACACGCGCCGCCCGGCGGCCAGCGCCTCGATCGGCGCCTCCGCGCTGCGCCCAGCGGTCAGCGCGCCGCTGGGTAGGAAACCTAGCGCCACCAAATGAACCGGCCGGATGGGCCTCGCCATCTGCCAACCCGAGATTAAGTGGGCGGGAGCGAATGGGCGGACGGTGGAAAGAAAAAAAGGGAAGGGCCGGTGGTTGGGGGCCATGGTGAAATGCGAGAAAAGGCCCAAGTCTTGTATATTACTGAAAGGCCCTTATTCATTTAATTTAAGCCCAGAAGTTTGCAGAAAAGGCGTCGCAGTTCCGAAAATTGCGAATAAGCCCTCAAATTTACGAGTGGGTCCAGATTTTTGCAGAAAACCCCTCTGTAAATCGGGAAATTGCGCGAATTTTCTCTGAACTGAAAATTTGCGTAAAAACCCTTTGGAATTGCAGATTTTGCTGAAATTTCATATTTTAGCATAAAAGGGCCTCGGGAATCTGAATTTTGAATTATTTTTAGCATTTGAAGCTCATTTATTTATGCCATTATTATTCTCTGTATTTTCTGTATTTATTTACTGTTTTTGGTTAATTGTAATTGCTGAAAATTGCTTTTAATCACTGAAATTAGCAGTAAAATTATAGAAAATGCATAGAAAATTATGAAACATTGCGAGAACCTTTTGTACCATTTATTTACCCAGATGAATTATTCCGCATGTCTACCAAATGAGACTTATACACATTTAGATGACTAGCATCACGAATCGAAGTTCGAGGAGCCGCCCACATGGCCAAAAACTATCCGCATAGGCATCCGATGTCAAGATTGTGCTTGGAGCCAGGAAGCTCCGCGCAGCTATTGGGATTGGCGGACTGAATGACGCCCAACCCAAACATGAGGAAAATGATCAGGCATTTCATCTTCTCAGGCACCACTTCTGCCTCACTCTCAAGAATGAGTACATGGTAGAGAATAGCGCGCTAGCACTCTGACCGCACCCAAGAAGCAGGTTTGAGAGGCTAAAGTACACCATTCTTCCTCAAGCAGAGTAGGAGTGGATCAGACTGAGGTTTGCCGACTTTAAGACGGTCGGGGAATACAATTCTGCCTTGCACAGGATTTGTACCCCAATATAGAAAATTGAGAAAATCCTTCCACCCCAATGTAGCACAATCCGCACGCAACTATCGTCAAGATGGCTATGAGGAATACGCCGAATTGACTGATATGATGCAAGTTGCGAAGGCTCAGGACAAAGTTCTCTGTAAGAACTCGTCCACTCGACCACAGGAGCTCACGTTGGCCGTGAAGCCAACGCCGGGAGCTACAAGGTGCGAAAAGCTCTTAATGAGAGAAGGGGAAGGAAGGATAAGGCCGCAGCCCAGAAACGCAAATCAGATGCTCCACGAGAGAATAAGGCCAGCAAGCCAAAACGGGATGACAAAGGGCAGCATGAAGCCCACTTTTCATCGGCTGAGGGGGAGAGTTCAGAGTAGCTGCCTGCACTGGTGAATGTTGAAACCATCACGATAGCAAAGAACCCCTCTCGACCTAGCAAAGCGACCAACGCCATGATTTCTCTTGAAGAGAATGTCACCCCGATAAAGTAGCGAGAAGAGTCTAGTGCATCAATGCATTTTGACTTTAATTGTCATTTATTTTGTGTGGAAGAATATGTTAGAATTTGCATGGATGGTACTTAAGAATTGTTATTTTCTCGTGATGGTTGAATGATATTTGAAGAATTCATTCATATATTCAGTTAATGATGGCATGATATGTTCTGATATTGGAGTATTTTATCTATGTGTTGATTGCCTTCTCATGCATATTAATAAAATACCCTATATTAGAACGCGTGTAGCGCCCTATGAAGGAAGTGTGCTTAGCTAGCAGCGGCACAACGCATACCATCTTAAGAGAGACTAAGTATTTTTCAGTCGATTCGTAAAAGCACTGGCAGCCTTACGACAATCGCCGGAAGCGATGCATGTATAATTGGTTCCGGAAGAGCCACATGGGCACAATTTGGTCATTGAAGAAGCCTTATTGTACCCAAAATCGACTAGAACTCTCCTAAGTTTTGAGAATATCCGCGCAAATGGTTTCCACGTTGAGACTGAAAAGAGTACGGTAAGGAATACCTGCTCATTATGAAGCGCAAAGAGAACAGAAAATTATATTAGAAAACTTCCTTCACTTGAAACTGGGCTATATTATACCAACATTAAAGCGCTGCAGCTGTATAATCTTCAAGAGCGGTGTTTAGAAGCTCAACTCTTACATCTCGCATGACAGATTAGGCCACCCAAGTCTTGGATGATGAGAAATATAATAAATAACTCGCATGGGCATAATATTAATGTGAAGAATTTCCAATCATGAAGATTTTGTGTGCCCGCATGTGCCACCGAAACTAATAACTAGACCCTCCACTCAAAAAGTTAAGGATGAAGTCCCCGCATTCCTAGAACGCATCCAGGAGACATTTGTGGTCCCATTCAGCCCGCCTCGGGGCCGTTTAAGTATTTCATGGTGCTCATTGACGCTTCTTGAAGTGGTCATATGTGGGTTTGTTGTCCACAAGAAACCACGCTGCAAAATTGATCTCGCAGATCATTCGCATCGTAAATGTGTTTCAGATCATCATATCAAGTCCATCCGAATGGACAACGCCAGAAATTTACTTGAAGGCATTTGATGATTATTGCATGGCGATGGGAATTGCGGTTGAGCACTCGGTACCGCATGTCCATATCCGAATGGTTTGGCGAGGCTTCAATTAAAAGAATTAAATTTATTGCCCGACCCTCTTGCATAATTGTAATTTCCGGCTACATGTTGGGGACACGCAGTCCTCCATGCGTGAATCTCATCAACCTTAGACCTTTGGCCTACAACATCCATTCACCTATGCAATTAGCGCAAGTGTCACCACCGAAAATTTCCCAACATTAGGGAGGAAATCAACCCTTGATGCGAAATGTCGGAAAATTACGTGGCAAGCTACGGGAATCCATGCGGATGACCCACGCATTAGTGAAGCAAATAGAGAAGTCCGAAGACAAGAGAAGTCTAGAAGACAATCGATTTGCAAGAACTAGCAAATCAATCGCTGATCACTTTAGTGATTTGAAGAGCGTGACTAAGTCGCATGTGCTCGCACGCATCGCACCGGAGAGGGTTGAAATACCAAAGAAAGCGTAAGGTATCCTAATCTCGTCCAGAGGCCTCGGAAGAAAAAAATAAGGGCGAGAACTCGGTTCCTCGAATCCTTAGTAACCGGGACGCTGGTGAAAAGGATAAGAGGGATTTATCACACCGATCATTGAAGTCCCCGAATGAAAAGGAGCGGTTGAGACTGGCACAAGTATGACACCTTCGAAAAGGGCATACGGATCTGAATATCCCCATCGGCATGGATGTGTGCGCACACATCGGAGCCGAAAACTAAAGGACTTGCCACCGCAATTGAAAGAAGCGATGTGCAAGGTAAAGCTCTAGCGAAGCAATCGCTCCGAAGAAGCATCTCATGAAGAAATAGCTATAAATTATGTGCACACGGAGAGTCCTGAATAGGACAACGGCTAATATCGATATCTACTTGCAAAGAAAATTGCCACCATCATCGATCTTGATCCCGAGCCCGCATCGCTCATTGAATGTAAGAAAAGATCAGATTGGGAAGATTGGAAGAAGGCAATAGCAATCGAATTGCTATCTCTGAACAAAGAGAGGTGTTTGGGCCAGATGCCACACACCTCCCCACATACGCCCGTTGGGCACAAGTGGGTATTTGTTCGTAAGAGAAATGAAAGAAATGAAGTAGTGAGATACAAAGCAAGGTCAGTAGCCCAAGATTTCACTCAACGTCCCGGAGTTGATTATGAAGAAACCTACTCCCAGTCATGAGTGGAATTACCTTTAGATACTTGATCTCAATGGCGGTGAACTTGAATTTAGAAATGAAATTGATGGATGTTGTGACTACATACCTTACGGTAACTTGGATTCGAGATTTACATGAAAGTCCTCAAGGAATTCCTCTCCCGAACCAAGACAGAGCAAATAGAAATCTCTGATGTGAAACTTCGAGAAAGTCACTGTATGGATGAAACAACTGGAAGAATGTGGTATAATCGCTGAGCGACTTTCTCTGCAAGAAAGGCTACACGAACAATGAAGACTGTCCTTGTGTATTTATACGGCGATCCTGAATGGATTACAGTATAATCTCTGTGTATGTAGATGATCTGAATATCATCGGACAGTAGAAGACATAAAAGAAGCAAGCTCCTACTTGGAGTCGAATTTGAAATAAAAGATTTGGGCAAGACCAAGTTTTGCTTAGGCTCGCAACTTGAGCATGTCCTCAAGGAGTCTTGGTACATCACGACCTACACCCGTAAGGTGCTTGAAAGGTTTGGCTTTGAGAAGGCATTTCCTCGAAAGTACCGATGATCGGTGAGGTCTTCTGACAAGAAAAGATCCTTTCCGACCAAGGGAAGAGGAGAGGAAGTCTGGGACCGGAATTCCCATACTTGAGTGTAGTGGGAGCACTCATGTATTTAGCAAACTGCACTAGACCGGACATTGCATTTGCCGTGAACCTCTTAGCAAGGTATAGTGCTGAGCCCACCAAAAGGCATTGGCGGGGCATAAAGGACATTTTCCGATACCTCCAAGGTAGCAAAGACCTCGGATTGTTTTATAGAAAGAATCAAGATCTGAACTTGATTGGCTATGCAGATGCTTGGGTATCTGTCGGACCATATACCGCTAAGTCACAAGCAGGCTATGTATTCTGTGTGGTGGAACGCAATTTCATGGAAATCGTCTAAGCAAAGTCCGTAGCTACTTGACGAACCACTCGTAAATTATAGCATCAGTATGAAGCCGCACGAGTGCGCTTGGCTCCGCCGAATGGTTCACCACATCCGAGAGTCATGTGGGATGAATATTGTGCAAACCCCACAATTATCTATGAAGATAATGCCGCTTGCGTTGCACAAGTGCAAGCGGGCTATGTGAAGAGTCATCTCACAAAGCATATCAACCCCAAGTTCTTCTATGCACATGAATTGCAAGCGATGGACGATATTAAAGTCTCGCATACTAAGTCATGTGAAAATCTCGCAGATTTATTCACTAAGTCACTCCCGCATCTAGCTTTGAAAGGTGCGTGCGTGGAATTGGAATGATGAGACTTAGAGAAGTGCAGAATCGGGGAGAATTCTCACAAGCCCGCTAATAAATCTTGATCATGAAGATTAAGTACCCAAAAATAAAGTCTTGCGACTAAATGAATTTGGGTTAATTGTACTCTTTTTCCCTTGACGAGTTTTTCATGAAGTTTCTCGACAAGGTTTTTAACGAGGCAATTCGTGCATCGCAAAGATCACATGTATCATGTACTCTTTCTCCAAATTTTTCCACCGGGTTTTATGGAATTTTGACGAGGCATGAGCATGTTGGGTGAGTGCCCAAGGGAGTGTTAGGAAACCCGGACTCTATCCGAGTCTGATCTAATTGGGCACCCACCGTAAACTATAAATAGGGACCTAGACCCCTCATTATGTACCCCGATGCAATCTAAAGCAATAAAGAAAGACCGGGAGTTCTCTCTACCTCTCTGTGTTCAATCTATTATTCTGTGATTACGCGATTGATTCGTTCTTGTTCTAAGCAGAGGAATTGCTCGGACTGGTCTCCGGCGTCGGTTCCTCAACAGCTTTCACCCACCACGAGGCGAGCCACACGCGGGTGACACCAGCCGTGCCTACGTCACCGCGGCGACGTCACTGCTAGTATTCCTCGCCTGCCACTCGGCACGTCACCGCACCGCACCGGCTGACGTGCGACGCCCGCGGGACGTTTTCCCTGCTATGCCCACCAACGACTGGTGCGGTGACAGTCGACAGGAAGGCCCGATGTAGGGGTACTTTCGTCACATCGTTAAAAAAAGACGACCTGACGGGCTCTGGTCCTCTCTGTAAACACACAAGTTGACGTCGTGTCCTTGTCAGCGAGGACAAGGTAAGACAGGACCAACTGCAGCACTTTCTCCCTGTTTTCTCTTCTTTCCAGCACCTCGGACCGTACCTTTTGCTTTCTCTCTTGTTTGTACAGGAGGACGACACCTACTGTCGCATCCGGTACTGGCGCCGTATTATTTTTGGAAGACCGTGTCCAGGTCAAGGTTTAAGGGTATTCTTTTGATTTTTTTATCTTTTGTCTGCAAAATATAAATAAATACAATAATTTTTATAGTGGATTTTTAAATGGCTTTTCAAATTAAAATCATATACGCCGTCCGTTTACGTCTCCACCGTATGTTGCTGTCTCGAAAAATACAGACAAAATTCACCAGTCGCATACAAAAGCCATCAGCACTATCCTAAAAGAACAGGGTCACTGGTTGCAGCTGATATTTTTTTAGTTGCGATTGATGGCTTTTGGTATCAAATAAATAGTAGTGACTGAAAGAAGTAGACTTCGAAGGAGGGATGAGCAATGAAAAAAAGTGATAGAGAGGTACACGTGTGAGACGGGAGTGAGATGAGTGGGCTGTGTGATACATCTATAACTCTTGTCTTATTCTCGAAACGAGAGAAGTAGAAAATCCATTTTAAAAAAATCAGGTATTCATATTAGTTTCTAACGAAATTCCACTAATCCCAGTGTACTTTAGTAAAGTGGTTTTATTCTCACGACTAAGGTGGTTTATTCATTTAGGCTCATGTCAACCGTTAATTGTATATTTTTTCTTTTACAAACCATGAATTGTATTGGACCGTAATATATATGCTAGATTGCACAACATAGTTCTTTCGTGTGTTATTTGATTTTGCACATGGGATCATTAAAACTAAGTTTTGGGGTGAGTTTTTTTGGCTGTAACTTATAATTTTTGTTTAAATTTTTAAATTCTGCCTGTTCATAAGAGAGAGTACGAAGAGAGGTATTCACGTGTGATTTTGGTTGATATAGATGAATTTGGGGCAATATTTATTATAATTGACTTATAGACCCATCTTAAAAAGATACACCATTTAAAAATTAGTTATTATAGCATGAATAAAAAACCACAAACAGTAAACCAAAAAAACCAACCTTGGTTGCTAGGGCAACCCGAGTAAGTTTCTCCGGCATTTTCCTTCCGTCTTCCTTCGCTGGTCGAAATGTTCATCGAGGTTTTCAAACTCTTCGTACTGACCAATGCATAAACCAATAAAGTTATGAATAATCCAAGTCATGAAGGTAGAAAAATCACTAGTTTAATTTAATTTACCAACGCACCTAGATTTCTTTACTCTCTTTTAAAAAGAAGACTTGTCAGCCAGAAAGTGGTCCAGAAGGTATCATGGCTCATGAGTGTGACACACGTTTTACGAGCAATAATCCTTTTTCACGAGAAGTGCGCCGGCCCGGCCCCTATTTAACCACCCCCACAGCGTTTTCCAGCTTCATAGCCTCTCTCGTGCCCCTCTTTCTCCGTACGACGAACATATATATGTTGTAGCAAGCTATATACCAAGTTAGATAGACCTGGCGGCGATGGATGCCACGGCAGGGGACAGGCAGAAGGCTCCGGCGCCGCCAAGCGACGTCGGCCTGCCCCCGGCGTCCGTGCCGGAGGCGCGGCGCGCGCCATTGCCCGGGGTTGTCGCCGGCGGCAGCGGCGGTGCGGCCGTGGAGAGCGGCGGTGAGGATGACGAGCAGGTGGAGATGTTCTACGCGCTGCTGGCCAACATCCGGGCCCTGAGGGGCATGTACAGGGCCGGCGGCGGTGTGAGCACGGACAGCGGCGGGGATGGCGGCAGGTCGAGGAAGCGGGCGAGGGGGGCCGAACCGCCCTGGAGGCCGGCGTTCAGGATGGAGGACTTCGAGGAGGCCGTCGTCGACGCGGGGTGCGCCAAGAAGGAGAGGAGGGGCGCTGTGAGGCAGCCGGCGGCGGCGGGGAAGGAGGCGGGCGACGACGAGGAAGATGAGGAAGGCCAGGTCGTGGAAGGGCAAGACCGGGTCTCCACGTCGCACCGCGCGGGCGTACTGACCAGCTAGCTAGCTAGCCCGTAATCGAATCCAATGCATGCCTTGGACGTTTCTGATGTTATTAATTTTCCATGAACAGTATGTACCATCTACCATGTAATCCGTTTAACTCTGCAAATTGCCATGTATCAAAACTGATCAAAAGTAGCATGGATGACGAACCTATCCCAGCTAGCTGTCCCTGCAACTGTAGAAGACGCGTCCACACCTTGCAAATTTGAAAGTAAAAAGGCACTGGAAATTACACCAATTATTTCAAGTTAACTTTCAAGAGGACACTTTGGTGGGGATGGAACTTACACCAATTATTTCGAGCCCGTTTGTAACGCAGGAGAAGAAAGGCATAGCAATTTGATGTCATGCCTAGCAGAATACTATAAATAGAAAAACTTAAAAAAAATAGACTCCCTTTATAACACAGGAATAAGAAAAAAAAATAGACTCCCTTTATAACGCAAGAATAAGAAAAACACAGGGTGAAATGTCATGAATCCTATAGGAAACAAAATCACAAGAATGGCTCAAAAAGAGTTGTTTGGATGCCTCATAAGAAAAATACATGAATTTTGAGATTAGATTGTGCTCTCTTCAGTCACAAATATATCATTTTATGATATGTGCAGTCAAACTTTTTAAAATTATTGATATCTTTTTAAATATTTAAATTGGATATATGAAAATCATATGTATGGATTTATCTCAAAAAGTATTTTTATAATATTATAATTTGATTGGGTTTTATAAATATATTATAACATAAATTAATGGCCAAAATTGTGTTTCAGAGACCATGTCGATATCCAAATTGATATGTATCTGTCACTAGAGGGAGTACTTGATTAGAGAGAAGGGAGGGAGGGAGAGAGAGAAAGGGGGACTCTGTCAATGTCTAAATTAACATGTATTTATTACTGGAGGGAGTACTTCATTAGAAAGAAGGGAGAATGAAAGTGCACTAGAACTCTAAAAGTTTTAACATGGGTTTGGAGCCCATGTTTGGTTTCCTCCAAAATTTTTAGGCAAAATTCATATTCTATTAAATTATTTTGATGTAATCCAAAAGAGTGTTCATTGAACTTTTTAAATGAATTCTTCATGCGAGGTGAGCTTGAGAGACCATGTGAGATGTCGTTAGTATTTATTGAGTTGAGTTTTGATTGTGCAATAGAACCTCAATTTTCAGTATTTCTCGAAGAGGGGCGATCTAACTAATTTACAGGGCCGATCAGACCAGCTCGGTAACTTTGGTTGATTTTGGATTTCCTAGACCAAACAAATATGAGGGATTGTTTAGGTGTGAGTTTGCACTAGATTTCACTGAAAATGGAGTTATGAGGCAAAACTAGATAGAGATTTCCGAAAAGTCTAGAAAGGGACTTCTGGGGGAGTTAGCCAATTGATAGGGCAGTCTGATCGGCCGCACCATGGCGGTCAGACGGGCAAAGGAGTGGATTTCTGGAACATTGGCATCATTGGGATATTTTATCTTGGGTTGACCTTGGTTTAGTGATCATGGTTGGATTGCATTGCATGACGTATTGGTTTGACTAATGTGGTCCAAGTGTATAGAACTTGAGCTCGGTATGGTTGCTTGGTCTTTAGATGTGCAAGTGGCTTGAAGGATGTAGTGGTAGATAATAATAGACTGGGATTAGGCAAGGAGCTAAGGTCTAGAGAGGTCATGTAAGTCTAGATGAGGCTATGTGGTTCAAGCGGGAGCATAGAGAAGACAAGAATCATGGTGATGTGAGTTCATGCATGTGATATACCAAGTGACGACGCTGATGCACGTAGAGATAGTTCGAGGGATACAGAATGCATGAAGATGTGATGGCTAGTCATTAGGCATTACGGGCGATGTATCAAAGCATACAGAGATACTTTGAGGTAAAGGCAATGACGAAATCAAGGGAATGTGTCCAGAAGCTTTGTTAGGGGTATTTTGGTAATTGGCCAAATATGGAGTTGGTGATTTGATCAAAATCATGGCACTGGGAGGTCCAAAGGAGAAATGGTTTAGGTCAAGGAGAGCTAGAATTACAAGTGGATCAATCCCTAAGGTATTAGTAGGTTGAGTCTTATAAGTGCTTTGAAAAACGTGCGTGAGTGTGTAAAATCCATGTTAGTTAGGATTGGCTGGTTTCCCCAGTTTTCTTAATGGGTTGGGCCCGTTAAGGGTGTGTGTACTGGTTATTTAGTGGGAAGGAGAGGAGGTGGTTAGGGGGTAAGGATTCTAGGGTTAGAGTTTCATCTTTCACCTTATCTCCTTCTATGGTTGCAAGAGAGAAAGTTTGAGGGAGGGAAAGAATGGTGTTGTGGCTGCACCTTGTAAACATCCATTGGCATGTAAACACCTTCCTCTACTGAATCAATCAAAGTTTTGTCTCAATCATGCTTTTGTTTGTGTTCTTGCTTGATTTTGCTTGTTCTTGAGCTTGATTGGTGATTAAGTATTCGTGGTTGTTCTAGCTCGATTCCTTACCTAATCAACCTTGTTAGGACATCTGAGAATTGGTCTAGAAGTCCTCATGCCCAAGATTCTCATGAGCAAGAAGTAAATTGTGATTTAGGGTTTTGTGGTGTTCATATGACCTAAACTCGATTCTCTTTGATTCAGTAGATTTGAACCCAGAACTAAAGATTCTTGCTTAGTTTAGGCTCGTGATAACTCGAACAAGTCTTATGTAAAATTTGAAAGTGTTGAAATGAGATTTGAAAAAGTTTTTGAGATTTGAGCTTTTATCTCGAGAGGTTTTCAGATAGGGAACAAGGGATCTGTCAAACTAGCCCTGCTCCAACGGTCAGACCGGCCTCATACCGATGGTTAGACCGGTAGGCTTGGTCAGACTGGTCATTGACCTGCATTTTGACTGCCACAAGCTGATGGGTGTTCATTTCAGCTGGCTCGAATTTATTGCTTTGTCTTGCCAAGTCCAAGTGATGTGATATGATCTTTGTGACTGCATAGTCATTGAGTGAAGATTTGAATACCAAAGGAGGAAAAGTTTCAAAAAACTTTCATGTGCAGAACCCCCATTCATCTTTCTCCTCTCTTTTCCCAGCTCTCCTTATGCCCCCGCTACGGTGCCTTGCCGCTTCGCATGGGCACGCACCGCCTCACCATGCATCCTTAGCATCTTGGCTTGCCACCGCGGCCCTGATTTCTCGATTCCAGTACCATTGTTGTCAATTGTAGATGAAAGTGGAACCTTTCTCAACCTATTTAGATCTCGAATTCATGGTGATTTTTTTTAAATTTTTTAGTTCATAAGTTGAATTCAAGCTTAAAGTTGCAATTTTGAGTGTATGTCCTTGAATTTGAGTTAACATTTTCTATCGTGTTTGGTTGCCAGAGTTGAAAGGTTCATGGTGCGAGGTGGGGTCATCGTGCATGGGAGAGTTGTCGAGCGGGAAGGGGAGGCCAGCCGGAGATGGTAAGGAAGATTAAAACAAGGGGTCAGAAGCTGTTCTCTATGCAATTGCTCTTTTTTATAACAACTTACCACTTTATGTATTATAATTGTAACATCCTGAAAATTTAAATCTATAAATATAAAGTTTTTGAATTTCTTTTGCAAATGTGGTGTATTTGAATTTGGAGTTTATGGTATTTTTCTGAATAACTTAATGAAGGTTCCCAAAAAAGTCAAAAGGACCAAAGGGAAAACAAGCATGTCTAAATATTAGAAAATTTAAAATCTAAAGTAAGAATCTGAAAAGATGATCCATAAAATACCAAAAGGGAACTGGGTGTAAACATGAAATCCCATCTCTAAACATAATGGCATGAATGACAAGGAGGTGAACAATTAAAATGCTAACCTATATGGGGGTATATATATATATATATGAAAAGACATTAAATCTCTGTATCTACAAATATGTGCCAAAAATATAAATACAAATATAGGTGAACAAAAGGGGAGAAATAATGTACAAGGGTATTAAGGAGAATAAGAGCAAAAAGGAGAAATGTAAATAAGCATGAAATATCATCTCCAAAAATTATGGCAAGCAAATTAAGGGAGGCTAGCATTTACATATATATGCAAACACATATGAATATCAATACATATATAAATAAACATATATGTACATACACAAAAATCAGAGAGAAATGAAAATAGGTATACATGTATATACCCCTAGGATACATGTGTAAATAAATTCAAAAGCTAATTAAAAGAAAATAACACAGCCGGGCCGGCCGTCACCCCGGCCCAGCCGTTCCCTCCACGCGCGGTCCAGCGCTCCGCGGCCCAGCCCGCCGCCACCCGCGCCCACGCCTCACTACGCCGCGGGCCCGCGCCCGATCGCGCCTCTCCTCCCGCTGCCGCGTGGCCGCGCGGTCTCCTTCCGCGCCCCGACCGCGCCTGCGCAGTGGACCCGCCTCCACCCGCGCCTCTCCCTCTGCGAGCGGGCCCGAGCACCCCGCTCCTTCTTCTCCCCGGCTCCTCTCTTCTCCACGCGCCCGCAACGCCGTTCTTCCCCTCGCGCTCGCTCTCGCAAATCCCCCTTCCCTCTCTCTCACACCCCGCGGTCAAGTTCAAAGCACCCCGCCCCCTCTCTCCTACGCAATCTCGGAGGAGATTGAGTTCACCCCCCGGCCAGCGTGCACAGGGCGGAGGCAGACGCAGCCTCGCCGCGCGTCCCCCCTCTCCCGGCTATAAAAGCCTCGCTTGGGAGTTTCAAACGCGTCGACGACACTCCCTTCATTCCTCCCTTAGAGCAATTGAGCCATATCGCTCCAATTCCCCGCCGCGCCCTCGTCTTCCTCGCGGCCGGCAACCGAGCCGCCGCCGATTCCGGCCGCCTCCGGGCAACCCCTTACTTTCAGAGCTTCACGGAAGCGAGGTGAAGCCGAACCCCTCCATCACCGAGGCTCCCGTTGCGTGAGCTTCGCCGGCGACGACCGCCTCCCTGAACCGCCGCCTTCACCATCACCCTCGCCGACTTCACCAGAAGCTTCACCATCACACAGGGGTTGTATTCCACGCAACCCCAGGCCCTCTCCGACCACCGCTTGCCGCCGCCACCGTCGCCCCCGACTTCCTCTACCCGGCCCCTCCGCGAGCTAGCTCAAAAGGCTTGATCATCCATATAGGGTAGGCAACGCCTCCCCGCTCACTTGGTTAACACCGCTCGTCTCTTCTCCCCGACTCCTCGGCGCGCTCGAGCCCGGTGCGTCACCCGAGGTTGAACCATTTTAGCCCATCGACAGATGGACCCTGGGCCGCTGTCGCGAGCCCACGACACTGACCGACTCAGGGCGAGGCCGAGGCCGAGGGCCCACCTGTTAGTGACCAGCCACATGCGTGGTTACTGACAGCGTGGTCCCACATGTCATACACACATAATTTGGAATATAATAAATAGGTTAAAAGATTAAAATAACCAGTGGGTCCCACCTGTCAGATATTTTATGTTTTCTAGAATTAATTCAACCTGAGAACTTCAAATAATCATAACTTTCTCATTTTAACTCCAAATTGGATGAGACAAATTTCTAAATTCATCTAAAATCAAGATCTGTCCAATGGAACTGAAATCATAATTTTTAGAGTTTATTTGAATTTCTGGTGATATTTGTTGATTTGAGGTTTTCTTTTTATCCAAATTTCCGCGCACGATTAAAATAGCTTACGAGGCTCACGAAGAAGAGTTCGAGGCAGCAGCCCTAGAAGCTCCAAATAATCAAGCACCAGATCACTGTGACCAAGGCGAGTCAATACTTTGATCATGTTAAACCTACATTTCATGCAAATTACTTTGTTTTAAATTAACAAATTGCATACTGTTATTTTTATGCAAATACATGCTAAATTTAATATTCTAGTTATATGCCCATTGTTTACTTTGAATAATACTACCCTCTCCTTTGGAATGTTCGAATGTGTGAACCTTGTCGCCCTAGCAAAATTATAATAGTAATGTTTTGAAAATAAGTCCCTAGCTATATGCTATGCTTAGTTTTGCGTAGATACTCATGGGGCGCTGAATTGCCCCAGACATCATGATCGCTTTTAATGATGAGAAAATGGTTTGGGCAGCCATGATGGGAATGACTGGTATATTTTGGACATGACTATTTTATACCCTCAAAGTCCCCAACTTGCTTAAATATCTGGGCGGATTGGTTTGATGGTGTGAGTGTGGTGCAGTGGATGCACAAAATGGGTTAGTGATAGACGGCCCAGATACCACTAAGGATCGAATCTTGTCATGACCTCCTGTGTAAAACAGTACAACCACAAGTCTGTAAAGTACAACTTGGCTAAGTAAATTTATCGAAACTCCGGACTCATCTCACTGGTAGGGGTGTGAAGGGGATATGCAAGGGCAAGGGGAGGCCTAAAGGGACACCGAGTGGAGGGTGACGTTTCCCAGTCGTACTAGCGCAGAGGGGAGTGGAGCCCGTACGCTAGTAGCCATGGGGAACATCCCGTGCAACGTATGGGACCCACCGCAAGTGGACAGTTTCCCATAAGGTGAGATGACAAAAGGGACTAGATACTTTGAAAAGTCACTGTGATGGTCTGCTCGACCACATGTCTAAGGATCATGTGGGGCAATGAGTTGATTATCTCTTGTGGTGAAAGTGTAAAAACTCTGCAGAGTCAAAACTATTCGAATAGCCGTGCCTACAGGTCGAAGTGCATATGGGAACTTAACCGATATAGTTCTATTTCAAAATGCTTTATGGGTGGGTTGGAAAATGAAGGGCAATGGAAGGCCCTAGTTTGGAATTGTCCCGGTGTCGTCCCCAGTGGTAAGTTAAGCGGCTATAACGTCAAGAATTGCTATATGGTGCGATGCCATGTAACGGTGGATGGAATCGATCACTATTATTATTGCATATTCTTGAACATTATGCTTTTGTTCAAATGCTAGGTCTTAGGAATTTTTAGGTAATTGTATTCAAAAGCACTCTACACAAAAATAAAATGAGCCCCAACCTTCCTTTGATTAGCCATACATGTTAAATATTGCATTCAGGTGTTGGCTCGCATGAGCACGGGTCGAGTGCTCACGCCGCTTTGCGACAAATTCGAAGGTGAATCGGATCACTACGCCTCAATAATACTTTTGGATCACGATGGCGAAGAGGATGAAGATGTCGAGAACTAGGTCGCGAACCTCCAGTTGGCTGCCTGTGGGCATGTCCTGAAGGTCCCACCTGTGTGCTTCGTTCTTCCGCTGCTGTAATTTATTGATTTCAGCCTAATCGGCCCATGAGTAAGTTTATTATTTTAATTATGTTTCCGCATGATATGTACTTTGATATTCGAATCAGAATCGTGCACTATCTACGATCCAGGAATAGTGCGATTAAATGATAGATTCCGGATTGTAAAATCTGGGTCTGACAATAATACTGCCAGATTAGCTCCCCACATTTCCAAAAATTTTGGCATATTTGGAACTGTTGCAACCCGTATTTACAGAAATGGCAGTATGCTAGTGGTATTGCCAAAAATGACATTTTTGCCGCTCGGTGGCCGGGCGGCGACATCGCAGAGCCGATGCGTGTGAGATGTTGGGTGGCCAAGGCCTGCCACCCAGCTATGAGCACCAGGTGCCCTGCCGCCCCACCACCAGACGACAGGTAATTAAGCCGGCTTAATTACCTTCCTTAATTATTTTTTGTGTACTATTTGTTTGAATTTTTAAATATAGCAAATAACCTCAAAAAATTACAAAATTTTATTTGTATCCTTTTGACACAACGTACTTGATTGTGTAATTAATTTGTTTTGATAATTTTATCCACTGTGAAGTTTGCTCAACAATTGATACGATTATGATATTTGTAGGAGTTGTTACATGTAGCAAACGAGCACCAAAAATTACAAAATTTTACGTGCAATCTCTTGACAAAGTCATAGTAATTATCAATTTTTGTGAGAATTTTATGCATTACGAATATTTGTAGGAGTACATATAATAGTACAAAAAATGCATCGCACGGGATGTGATATGGCTCACTTATCTGTGCCACTGCTATCTCCTCACCACATCTGCCTCCATGTGTGTGGCCTTATGTTGTGTTGACCATGTCTCGTGGGATACGTCAGCTAGTCTGGAGCTTGTGTGTCAATTTGGAGGAAGTATAGAGACCGTTGCGTTTGTTGAGTGGCTGGCGGTGGCCTAGTAGGCTGAGGTATAGCATGATGGGTCCGGTAAGCGTCATGTCCTTCTGCTGAGACATGCTGAACTGCGGGCCACTAGAAATTAAGTCCTAAATGAAGGACTCTAAAAAACCCCCCTCATGGTGTAGAGGAACTCTAGCCGTGACCGTACGACGTATTAGTGAAGCCAGAGGAGTGCTGTCTATCGAAGTATCCAAACCCTACATATGGTGTGAACGATAAGCTGTGCCCTACAAACACTACAAACCCTGACAATGTGTACCGATCCCTGGAAGCTCCACGAGACTCCTGCAAGAGTGATGCATCTCGATGATGTACCTGCGGTGGGAGAGCGCCATGATGTTAGACAAATGCAAGGCCTAACAGGAAAACAATACATAGGTTTGTATGTAAGTTACCTCATCGATGTAGCCCGTGGATGATCGACAACTGGTACTACAACGCCGAGTAGACTCAATAGATTGTGATGGCCGGTCGGACTCGCTAGGTCGCGATGACCTAGTGGGTGAGCATGGTGCCCCCACTGCATGCCCGATTTGCACAGTGTGCTCCGTCGAATGGCCACAGTTCAGGTTGTCAACTTATTTTTGGCCTACTCTAGGATGTACTTCAAAGTATTCTACAGGACTAGTGGTGTGTCTGGGCTGCTGATGGTGGTCTCGGACACACTTGCGATGCACTGTGCCTGCTCTAATTGGAGTGATATACAAAATATGTTCGATAACAACCAGTATGAATTTCGTAAATGAAACGATCAGAAATTTCAACATATCTTACACTGTCATGGTGCCGCGAAGCACTGTGGCAATCGATCAAGCATTGTAGCATGTTGTCATGCATGACCTGCTCGAGGAGATCTGGTGGAGGAACGGTAAGTTTGCCACGTGACCGGGGTACGTATCACTATAGGTACTGGTCGTACGTCCAGATATCATATAGACGCTACTCCATGATGACATCTAGTAGTGCCCTATTCATCCATGCTGTCGTTCACTCTTACTGCAGTGGCTGCCAGTCTGTACTATGCCAACCCGCCCTTGATTGCCTATATTTCTGGAACCACTGATGTTACAGAGCAAGACATACAAAGTGCAAACATTACTCAGATGGAGTTTGACTCACCGGTGTACGGCTCATGGTAGGAACCCACCATCCGGAGGGGGCATGACCTGGTGCAAAATGAACTATTGCATTATGCGCGGCAGCGCATAAGACTCCACCATATACGAGAACACCAAATGGCATGTCGTCGCCCATAGCTCATGTCCTACATGCATTGTAGGGATAGCCCGTAAAGCAATACATGCTCCACGAACTCTACAGTCTATGGACCCCAGATGGTGTTATTGTCATGCAACGACTCGAACTCGTTGTGCCACAACAAGTAGCATCTCGATGGTCTGCCCTTGGCCCAGTGCAGACGGGCACTAACATCACGATGGCCGGATGGGCGATTGGGAAGTGCTCCCAACTCCATAGGTGCAGGAGCACGTAGTGGACGACCAAGTTGGAGGTATCAGTACTCTGCTCGCAAGCCTCACACAACCCCTGATATGTAGCACATAGGATGGCTGATCCCCAGCTATATTTAGGCATCGCCCCAACCTCCGCCTCAGCCAAAGACTCGGTGAGGCGCATGAACTCGGCATTGCAAATATCATCGTGTGTGGTTAGAAACATGCTCCAACCAAAGAGCTGAATAAGGTACGCGATGAGGTGTGTTCTGACGACCTCGACCGGTGCATCCTGTGGGCACACACTGAAATTCTTTAGTCAACTACTGGGGATGCCAAGAGCACCCTCTAGGATAGTTAGGCCAAACCGATACGCTAGCCTCTTCTTCTAGTCCGCTAGTGTAGGAGCTGGAACAAGTACGTCACCTTGAAGAGGGAGATTGATCAAGAACGAGACGTCTTGCAGAGTGACCATTATCTCACCTCACTGAAAGTGAAATGTGTGTGTCTCGGGCCTCCACCTGTTCACCAGTGCCGTGAGTAGGCTGCCGTCGAGGGTGAACTGGCATCCGATGGAGACCAGCCTCGCAAAGGGCAACATTCCCGTGCCTCACAGGATTAGGATATAGTGCTCGTCCAGCTCCCAATGATCCCTCTCTCCCCGTAGCTTGAAGGGTGGAGGGCCAGCCGCATCACCCGTCATCTATGGGTGGCACCGGTGGTTCTCACCATAGAATTATTCAAGAAGCTCTGGTAAAGACATACATTCGAACAAATAGGATAGTCCAAATATTAATGCAAAATTGATAATGGTAGTAAAATACTACAAATTAAATTTTGCGACTAAATAAATAGTACAAAATAATGTACATTTATGACTAAAATGAACACTGCAAATGCGTACTGGTCCAAATAAATGGTGCATATAAATACATGCTCATAATCTGGTCAAAAAAATAACAGTAAAATATTTTTTATGTTTATAATATACTCTTTTCTCTGGCATCATAGTTTAATTAATTGCTACACTTATTAGTTAAGATTTTAATGTCTAATGCAGTCAACATAAAATCATACAAAAAATATATAATTAAACAATATATACTTGCTAACAAAAATTAATATAAAAATTAATTTATTATGCCTAAATAGTTAGGACAAAATTAATTACAGCTAAATAATCACAACTAATTACATACACATTTAACGATGACAATTCATATGACAAAAAATTATCTGTTAATATGACTACTAATAACGACACTAAAGAATATTTAATCAGCTGTGAGGAAAACGAACGAAGAGCGTAGGCGAGGATTGTGTGCGAAGAGACTGCGAGGCGAGGAGTGTCAGGGAAGAGACTGCATGAGTTTGAGTGCGCGCAGCTCGAAATTTATAGTGAGAGCAATAGCGAAACGTGTACTAACGATGCACTGATAATGCCTAGAGTGAATTGTGTGTGGTGAGACAAGTGACACTTTCAATGGTTTATTTTATGCAAAAGTGCTCAATTTCCATATGAACCAAATGCCTATGGCCCACTCCGTTTGTTCACATGTAGATTAAACAAAGTAAACAAAACTAAAACAAAGTAAACTAAACCAAAAAACCCACCCCGCCGCCCGGTGGCCAGGTGACAGGCCATTACAATGCACCTAAATGGGTATTAATCACCTGCTAACCATATGAATTTTTAAGCAACATTCACAGTGGATAAATTTGTTAACAATTACACAATTTAGTATGTTGTGTCAGTAGGGTGCATATAAAATTTTGTAATTTTTTGAGCTCATTTGCTATATTTAAAAATTTAAAATCACTTGCAAATTGTATGAATTTTTGAGCAATATTCACATTAGATAAAATTATCAAAAAAATTACATAATCAAGTATGTTGTGTCGGAAGGCTGCACATAAAATTTCTTAATTTTTTAAACTCATTTGCTATATTTAAAATTTAAAAAATTAGTATATAACAAAATAATTAAGAAAATAATTAAGTCTGCTAATTAGTCGATTTACTTACCTGTCATCCGATGGTGAAGTGGTAGGACACATGATGCCCGGTGGCCGGGCGGCAGGCGTTGGCCACCCGTGGCCGAGCGGCAAGTGGCCATTAGCCAGCAAATATAACGTTTTTAGCAATCTCACCAATATATTGTTATTTTTATAAATACTGATTGCAATACTACCAAATATGCTATTCTTTCCGTTTCCAATTGGAATACGTTTCTACGCTCGAACAACAGAAGGTAGTATTTCGAACATTAATGCGCGCAGCGTGACGAGCTGAGGCGGGATGGGTCACCGCCTGGCCGGCCGGCCACTTATTGCTTGATCAACCGAACCAACCAAATCCGCACCAATTCCATTGTTCGAAGAAGCTGGCCTGTCTGGCCAGCTGTATCGTGTGAAGCACGCGTGCTGCTACGCAACAAAATTAGACCAACAACTACTTGTTCATATGCGCCGGATCGGTGACATCTCCCGTGATGACATCACTGGAATGTCGTCAGCAGGGTGACCACCATTCGTCTCTCCGTTTTCTTTCGTTCTTTTTAAAAGCTGGTCTCTGCTTTGTGGTTCTATTCTTTTGCGTGTACATCTCTACTATAATTGACCAATTGAAATTACACTCAGTCCACCCAAGAATACGTCCCCCGCTGAGAGCACCAACCTTCGTGCACCCACAAAAATGCACCCAGCAAATTGTCTGCATTAAAATCAAGGGCTAAAAAAAAATTTTCCCTGATTTTAACCCAATCGTGCGGCCTGGATGGAACGTAGGCTTCAACGCAAGGCTTCAACACGAGGCTAAAATCTGCAGTACCCTCCCCATCCCGCACCGCCTCCTCTTCCTCCTCCATGCGCCCCCGAATCTTCCGCCGACGCCCCCGCTCCCACCCCGCGCCGCCGCGTCCTCCGCCGCTCCCACCCGCGCCGCCGCCGCCGCCTCCCCGCTCCCACCCCGCACCGCCGCCTCCTCCTCCTCCCCACCCCGCACCGCCTCCTCCCCACCCCGCGCCACCGCCGCCTCCTCCTCCTCCCACCCCGCGCCGCCGCCTCCTCCCCACCCCGCGCCGCCGCCTCCTCCGCTCCATTGCCGCCTCCTCCTCTCCCACCCCGCGCCGACGCCCGCTCCCACCTCGCGCGCCGCCGCCGCCTCCCGCCCGCTCCCACCCCGCGCCGCCTCCTCCTCCTCCTCCCCCCCGCCCGCCGCCTCCTCCCACCCCGCGCGCCGTCCATCTCCAGCGCCTCTCCTCGACCCGCCCTCCTCCTCGCCCAGCCGCCACCGCCGCCGCCCGCGCTGCTCTCTCGACCGGCCGCCGGCTCGCCTCCCTCGAACCTTGCCAACGGCTCCTTCGCCTACCTCTCCTACCCGTCCGACGCGCTCCTCCCACCGCCGCGCCCAAAGGCCTCTCCCCGCCGGCTCTTCGGCAAGAAGATGACCATGGACGACCTCATCGCGCGCCAGATCCGCATCACCCGCCAGAGGCGCCGCTCGCGCCGCAGCCTCCTTCAACCGCGACGCCGCGAACGCTTCCAGCTCTACTTGGCGAGGCGCGCCGCTAAGCGGCGGGTTTCTCTACGGCCGTGTCGACGCCGAGACCAAGGAGGTGTTCGCCGACTTTATCTACGAGCCGCCGCAGCGCGCGCAGAGGACGCCGCCCACCGTGCGGGATGCCGACGAGGAGGCCCGCGTCGATGCCATCGCCGAGGGGCTCGAGATGCGCTGGTGGGTTTGGTGTTCACACAGCCGCCGGGAGGAAGGCGAGTGAGACGGCGAGTGAGACGGCGAGTACACCATGTCGAACCGGGAGGTGGTTCAGCTTCGAGCCGCAGCGAGGGTGGATCCCGGAGTGGGTCACCGCGTGGTGAAGCCGGAGGTGGGGATGACGGCCATGACCGCCGACTTCCTCCGTGCGCGCCTCCTCTCCGAAGCGCTCCGCTCTCGCGCGCCAAGGAGCGCGCCGACCAGCTCGCCAAGCGGTGCGCTACCTCCCACCGCTCTCCTCCCCGCGCATTTTTGGTTGTTTCAGCTTCACATTGCGGTTTGCCTCACGGCGGAGCTGTTGCTGCAGGTTGCGGAGCCGAGGAGCAGCCCGCACGGAGGGTGCGCTGTCGTGGTCGGAGCTGGCCGGGGCTGTCGTGGAAGGGCGCGCGCGGCCGCGACTCGAGAGGCGCAACCGCAGCGAAGGGCAGGCAGCTCGAGCAGAGGCATAGCCATAGCAATAGGAGGAGCTACTTTACCGCTGGCGCGATTCATCGCCCAAGTACCACCGGGCAACGTGCCGAAAGATCAAGAGGAAGGAGCTCATGAGGTCCAGCATAGAACACCGCTGAAATTCTGTGATAATTGTTGCTCAGATGTGCATTGGCCATCCGACATGATGTACTGCTTTGACAGATTGCGGATCAAGACGAGGAGGGCGAGCACAATGTCGCGGGAGTCCGGAGGAGGGGCAGAGAGATCAGATTGTACTGCTTGCACCGACGAGCAACATGATTTGGATGGTGAGGTGAGCCAGATGGACAGTGGTTCTTGCAGTGATGGAAGAGTTGAGGATGGCGAGGTATGCCATGGAGTATGAGAAGGATGGGGAGATGGAGAGGGTGCTCGAGAAGCGGTGAGCTGATTGGGCAAGATGAGGCGTAAGAAAATGCTCGAGAGGAGTGGGAGAAGAAATTCAGCGAGTGCCGCGATTCAATCTGCGGTATGTGCTGTCCTTCCGAGATTCGAATATTGCTGATTGAATAGCTAGCGCCAATACTTCTTGCAAGTATACACGTTGTGCAATGTTCAAAGATTAGTGTTGCATTTTGCTGCGCTTTCATAGAAATATAGGATCTGTTTAGGAACTTAAGATGGATTTTGGTGGTTGGTTTAAGCATTTTATATGGACTTGCTTATCATATCGATTTGTTTATTATTGAAATAGTACATCGCATTTTACTGTGTTTGCCTTTTGTGAAACTCGCTTGTCGATCCGGTATGGAATGATTTGTTTACTTTTAACATGAAATACTTGTGTCAATGTAAACCAAACTTTTCTTTCACTTTCTTTTTATATCGAATTTTGCAATTTTAACATGAAATACTTGTGTCAATGTAAACCAAACTTTTCTTTCACTTTCTTTTATATCGAATTTTGCAATTAATCGATAAAACTAACAGGGCTAAAGATTTCCTTGTTTGACATGTTGAATGTACATTTATTTGACATGTCCTAGACTCCTAACACACCAAACGAGTTGTAAAATACTCCATGCCAAAATGGTTAAACCTGTTTGATTTTCAGTTGCAGATGCTCTAAAGTTTATGAACAGAGTTTCTCTTACTTATCGAACAACACCAATCTCAGTTCCAAATTATGGAGTTGATGTGTGTCCTTTGGAATACAATGAGTATATTCCCTGTCATGATGCAGCCTATATAAACAAACTTAAAGAACCTTGATAGATCTAGGCATGAAGATCTTGAAAGTATTTGCCCTCCACGAGAAACATTTGTTCTGTTTGGTGCCCCCACCAAATGACTACAAGATACCAATAAGATGGCCAACAAGTCGGGACTATGTATGGCATAGTAATGTCAACCATTCGCCTTGTGAGGTCAAAGGAGGGCGAATTGGGTGCATTCGAAGGGCAAGCTTTGGTGGTTTCCTGGAGGTGGTACTCACTTCAAGCATGGTGCATCAGAGTACATAGAGAGGTAACCCTGAATTGCTTGTCTAACTCAGATTGAAAATTTTCATATTTAGACTATAGAATGTTTTGCCGCTCTCACAGCTCAGAATGCATGTAGTGTAAATTGCAATGCTTGATTGCTTGTAATCTCCTGTAGATGATTAGTTGGTTGTGATGACTAGCAGCAGATGCTGAGTATTAGCAAATATTCAAATTTGATCATATATCTTCTTGAGCAAAAATAGTATTGGGAGCATGAACCCTTGAGCAATATTAGCAATACAGTGTGTAATGAAGGGACCATAAGTTGGAGCACCAATTAATTATAGCAGTTTAGTGTGGATGCTCTTTTTTATCTTGTAAAAGAAATATTCTGTTGAGGTGCTTTTTGTAATCGGTTGATGCAAAGCTAGGGAATATGACGACAAATAGTACTGGTGATCTCCGTTCGGCAGGAGTAGTTCAAGTTTTCGATGTTGGATGTGGTGTTGCCAGCTTTTCTGCTTATCTTATACCCCTAGACATTCATACTATGTCATTTATGCCAGACAAGACTTTATTATGCCTTGTTATGCATGAGTGTTCTCCGGATAACATACATGGTTATATACAATTGCGGGTTACTTAAACTATCGAAAAATGTTGTTGTTTGGTTATTTTCATGTGAATCCTGAATAAAACCGCTATGCTAGCACGGACACTATACAATTGTGTAAAAGTTGAACTATGCAAAAAGAAATATTAGCTGTTCTCATATGCAACCCTAAGATTAAACCGTGGCGTTAGCACGGGCATTATACTAGTAGTTTTTAGTTGTATCTTTTAAGACGGTATCAGATAGTAAAGACTGCCATTTATTTCAACTTCCAAATAAACTAAAGCAAGAAAACATTAAAAAAAACAGTGCCCACTTTGAATGGGAGTGTGATGGATGGAGCCTTCTCCTCTGGTCGTTTGCACGTCCATCACCGGCTGACGACACAGATGAGACCATCTGTGAATGATGGTGTCCACTGATGCAGACATGGAATCCATTGTCCTCTCGTTCCCCACTTCGCCCATCACGGATGAGCGAACTGGCTTACAAGGACCAAAATGTAAGATTAGGGAATACGGAGTACTATATAGGAGGGGCCGCCATTTGCAGCTGCTCTATTTGTTTTACCTTTCTTTCTAAAATATTATTAGTTTATAGCTTATAGTTTCTCTTAAATAAATAAATAGAATACCATTTTGTTGTCTTTTAACGTGGTTTATTAAGATATCTTTTTCAAAACAATTTATCAGCTTATTATTATTTGATTCATTTACACAAACGTTCGCGCTAGAGCTAAAAACATCAACCACACCCACAAGCTATCCTGCCTAAAAAACCCATAGTATAGAAATATAGAATATAACAGCCGAGCAACCAGTTTGTACGTTCGCCATTATGTTTGGGAGACTGGGTGCTGGTCACGGCCATGAATGTATTATATGTAAGTTTCTAACATTATACTTTGATCACGGTTAATTATTCCGGCTCTATTTAAAACGCCGGAATTTTAAAATAAAGTTATAAGATTTGTATTACTTTCTAGAAAAATTTTTGAAAAATTTTTGCATTCCAAATAGTGTGCAGCGTAAACTTGCTTTACGTGTACTACGTACGGTTTCCAGAGGATGTGCGTCTGCTTGGTGAATTGGCAACGGAGATGCTGATGCTTTACGTAGTTACCGTGCAATGAATCGAATAGCAAAGGTCCGCGTGGTTGACCCAGGACAGCAACAGCACGTGATTTACCAACGATTCGGTTTCCCTCCAAACAATTTTAGCTTCGACACGAGCCTGTTTTTTTTTTATTGAGACTTCTTTTAGCTGTAGTTTATAGTTTTTAGGTTATTGATATAAGAGATTACAGAATAACAGAAATTTATATGCGGTTTTTGCTAATAAAGTCAGTACAGTAGACACCATCTTAAAAAGACACCCTATTTAAAATCTAGTTACTGTAGAAAAGTCAAAAGTAGAAGCCAAAAGCTGAAAAAGAATGTGTCCTAATTTTGATTTCAACTTATTTAAACTTGAAACCACTTAGAACACGTTAACTTCTAATTTCAACTTATTTTAGTTTTTTTTTTGACTTTTTTGGCTTTTTTCCCCTTTTAATGCTTTGCATTATCTATGACAATATAGCAGGTTTTCTTTTTTTCCCCCATTTTTTATTTCTTTAAAAAAGCTAAAACTATAGTAAAAGACTCAAGCAGTAAGTCACTTAGAGCACCACCTTTCGGCTCGAAGAAAAATGAGAATAAATTACACTGGTATTGATCAACTAGCGTCCTTATCTACTAGCACGTTTAATTATCTTTTTTGTTTAACTGAACATAGGTAACGAATCTGTTCCCCTTATAAATTTACTCACCATGCCTCGACGTTCTCCGTGGCAGCAAGCTCCCCCCTCTCGTGTCTCTCATTTTCCTAGTCGATCGCATCACGACATTGTGGTTAAGCAGCTAGCTACTAGGCCGGCCTACAGCATTGCCATGGACGCCACGGCGGCAGCGTGCGACGAGAAGGCTGCGGCGGCGGAAGGCGACCCTCCGTCGTCACCGCGAGCGGCGGTGCCGGAGGCGGTACCAGGACAGCAATTAGCGCCGTTTCCAGGCGACGCTGCGGCTGCGGTCGACTCGGCGTCCGCGACTGAAACGACGAGTACTGTGGAGAGCGGTGGCGGCGGCGAGGACGAGCAGGTGGAGAAGTTCTACGCGCTGCTGGCCAACATCCGAGCCATGAGGGACATGTACAGGGCCGGCGCCGGCGCGAGCACGGACAGTGCCGGCGGGTCCAGGAAGCGGCTGAGAGGGGCGGAGCTGCCGTGGAGGCCAGCGTTCAGGATGGAGGACTTCGAGGAGCCGCGCAGCGCCTCCAGCCCCAAGAAGGAGAGGAGGGACGACGTCGACGGCGCGAGGCGGCCGGGCAAGGAGACGGCGGATGAGCAGGGCCGGTCCTGGGATTTTAGGGGCCTGGGACGAAACTAGAAATAAGGGTCTAGTATAAATATCTAAATATAAATCTACATACACACATATATATGTATCTAATTTACCAACAAACACTTAAAATGCGTTATGTATTAAAGAAAAATTCATATTGTTTGTGGCTATTGTTTGTGGCCTTAAAGAAAATATAAATCTACATACTGACCTATTGTTTGTGGCCTTACCTAACAATGCATAATACTATGAATTGTATTAAATACAATCATAAACCTGGCACCCTGAATTCTTACTAATGTTGAATATGACACAGCTGCAGTTGCCTATTTTAAACACTTAAATCATGTATGCACATGACACAAAATTTCAGGCAAGATGTGGCGAAGCAATCGAAACTTGTAGCGACTGATACCTTGAGAATTCCAAATAATTGATGATCACAAAAGACTGAGGTGCAGGCAACAGTTGTTTCAATAAATGGGAAACTGCATAACACATGTTATTGATTCATGTTGCCAGGCTATCTCACGTAAGGCTCTTGAATATATTCTCAAAGCTAAAACAAATATTCTCAAAGCAGATGGGTAACATACCTTGGAAAGTTTCTCACGAGCTTCAAGCGATAGATTTGTCATCAAGTGGTAATCTAAGTCTTCAGGAAGTTTTCTGTGTTCCTGATTTACAATCTTGAGAGGAAAAATACAATGAGGGGTCAGCAGGTTTTCCAAGTAGAAAACAAGTGTTAAACAACTGAACTTATCAAAGTCAATGGAGGTGGACGTTTTCTTAAGCAATGGAAGAAAAAGTTACACAAACGTTCTTTATTATAATGGAGAAAGATAGCGAATCAACTACTGCTCTCAAGTTGGGAGTCCCAGCAGAACAGTTACCAAAGATCTAACAAGTTCCTCAATAAAGAAATAGAACCAGAATCCACAAAATGACAAATATTTGCACAAGGGATGCAACATGTATTACTGATGGAGATCTTATATGATGTATATACCATTTTTCTCATGGTTCAAAGAACTTATAAATTTACTCTAGGACAAAAGCACACGATCATAAAGCAAATTACCTGCTGTAATTGACTCTGCTAACGTGCTATAAAACCTTCATACGACGCGGTCGCGCCGTCGCGGTCACGCCCTCACCCACCGGAGCCGAGAGACGAGATCACGAATTCACGAGATGACGAGAAGACCGAATCACCGAAGACGAGATCTCAGATCTGTGCCGATTGCCGAAGACCGAAGACGTCGAGAATACGAGAAGTCGGCCGATCGGAAGACGGAGTATATATACTATGTATTGTGTAGGTGGGGCCCCTGAATTTTAGGGGCCCGGTGCGGCCGCCCCGCTCGCCCCCCCTCAGGGCCGGGCCTGCGGATGAGCATGGCGACGACAACGAGAGGAAAGGCAGCGGAGTCGTCGCGCCGCCGCCGCCGTCGCCTTCTCCGCCGCGCGCGCGTGCACAGCACGTACGGGAGTAAGAACGTTTGACTTGCTGCGGTAGGGATGAAACGCGTGCGTCGTCGGACGCGCGCGCATGCGAAAGATCGATCAGCTGTACCGGCAATGCGATGTGATCGATCAGCTGCCTGTTTAACACGAGCTGCAATGCGATGCATGTACTATCAAAAATGGTCAAATGAATGAAGTTCGATTTGTCCGTACATTGTGCAATTTGTGGGATGTGTATGGAACCGCGCCTTGGCTCTTGGAAGAGCGCGTCGTGGGTTGATTCTTTGGTGATTGGGTAGATGCAGCCATGTAGGTAGCTCACATGCTCAATACCTCATGGATATGCAATCATGCACACATCGTCCGTGGTGTCCTTTTTTTTTTTTGCGTCGATCATCCACGGTCTGGCGTGTCCCTCTTTTTCTTAGAAGTTGCCATCCAAGACTTAACGAAAGAGAGTAATTTCAATCGTTTTTCTCATTTTTAGATCAACGCCACTGTTTGTGCACCGGTAATCTCTAGTGAGACGGGTACAGTGTACGTCCCAATTTGATAAACGGGTGCTCCGCCGATGCACCCACACCTCCTTTTCTTTTAATAAGGAGATGAGGTCTCTAGAGATAGAAAACAACTATGGTGTGGTTATATTGATGCAACAGAGGCACTAACAAAGGAGGTGACACATGGGAAGAGGAAGGGAGGACAAGGTGGTGGCCCAAAGCAGGGGCGGAGCCAGCCTGAAGTCCGAGCAGATTGCTGACTAGCCCAAGAATCGCCGCTGGCTAGGCTTGTCGTCCGTTGTTGGCTATCCCAGAAATCGCTGATGTGTTAAGGGTTACTCGCCGGCGAGCCCAAGCAGCCGCCTAAGGTCACTGGGCCTTGGCTCTGCTGCTGACCCAAAGGGGGCCTACCGAAAGGGTGGTGGTGGTTGGTTAAGTCGATTCTGAGTGGAAATTTGGAGGGAGGGTAGAAACACGTGCCACTCATTAGGATAGGTCCAAACTGTGATCAAATAACCTAAAATTTGACTAAAATCCGTAGAGCGTTACATAGCAGTCTTAAAAAAAGTGTTGTATAGCCACTATCATTTTTTTCACTCACATGTGGCGTGCAACCCATGTGTTCAGGAGTGTGGTGCATGACCAATCGTACCTACCTACCTGCAATGCCTTCCTGATCTACTGGACCCATCCCTCTCAGATCTTGTAATCAAGCCCATTTCTTGACCATGTTGTTGTCCTTATTTCGACAAACGACACTTCGATCTCCAACTATTCTTCTCTTTCCCAGCTTTTGGTCTCTCAACTGGGCCAAAAGAGCCAACAGGGCACGTATTTGCAGATATTTTGCTTGGGAGAACCGTATACCAAGCGTAGCATGCATGCTACTGCTTGTTATCCCATTCCTAGGAATCAGATCGCTGTTAATCCGTAGATAAAGGAGGGATTATGGGATTCCCACTAAGTGGTATGAAATTACAAGTCAACAGTGAATTTTCTTGCCAACCTTACCATAGCCTAACAATACGTCACACCATCTCTCTGGCTAGAGAAATTTTATTATACAAGACGAGTTTATTCCACGGCCTAATTAGAGACTGACACGAGTCATATATACTGTAGAAAGCACTATTTAGCACTGTAGCAGTGCTAAAGCCATATCGGAAACTCCAAAAAAAATGCTACAATACTTTCCTTCTGCTACAATATTCAACAGTGTTTGCTACAGTGTTAATAGTGCTTGCTACAGTGATATACACCACGTGTCAGTCTCTAATTAGGCCGTTGCATAAACTCATATGTGTAACAGTTGTATAATAAAATTTCTCTTTTGCTATATACCATTCCCAAATTTATCTATGTGGATTTTTCGCTATGATTTTTTGGGATTTAAACCCATGACCTCTGGGTTGTAAGTATTAAACTACACTAGTCAATTCTGCTGAACAACAATGCATTTATTGTAGAACCGATTATGTGTGGATACTTTATCTGAACGAAAGACCATTATAGAGTTACTGGCCCACAAGGTCTATAGCTAGTTCAATCCTATATTGCTTATCAAACTATGAAGGTGACCTCCTCTGCCTATATAAAGGGGCTAGGGGCTCTTATTGTACACACAAGTCTACGGGCAGAAAGATCAATAAAGAAGGAAGGTTAGGACTACATCTTTGTGTTCTCATCTATTTTTAATTCTTGGTTGCGAGTTGAGAGCTTTGTTCATCGCAACGCGATTGCAAATAAACAGCACATCATCAGCATGACAACACTCAAAAGCTAAGGCTTTTCGACAGTTGCTTTGATCTAAGTTTTCAATTCTAGCGGTAATGTTTATATTTGATAGATTAATTTTTATCCTACTATTCATAGTTGCCATCCCACCGGCTGGTAGGGCTTAAGCCTACATGTGCTCGCCGACCATGCCTTCCCATGTCCGTTTGGTCGTACACTTCTGTGTACACGTTGGTGTGCCATCGCCAACACCGATTGGCCAAGCGTTGTGCCATTGGCTTATGCCCTAGATCTGTGTAGGTTCGCCTCCTCGTACCTTTGCCAATCGCCACTGATAGGTTGACTATCCGTGCGCCTCCATGCACACACCATCAATCGTGAATGTATAGGTAACAGCCGTACACCTTCGTGTACGTGTCACCGCCATGATCTGAGCATGGGCACTGCCTTCGCAGCATGCCATTGATGGATTGGGCATCACCTCTGTGCTGCACCACCATCGGTATAGGGATCATCGTCGCTTGCCTCTCGCACATGTCGTCGGCCATGATTGGGGCAAGGATCTCGTCGTTGAGCGAGGTGTGCCGTGCGTCGCCTCTGAGTCACACATTGCTGGCCAATTCGACGCCTTCACGTCATGGCTATCACCATCACCAAGCCTCACCATAGTTGTCGCCTTTGCATGGCTCATTGGAGATGAAGAGGGGCGGGATGACCTTAACGCCTTTGCGTCATGGTTGCCGTCATCCACCTTCGTGCCTATACCGCTGCCTCCGTGGCAATGCTAGGTCGAGGCTACCTTGCGCCGCACCATCTCCGCGTGCGTGTGGGCAAGGCAAAGGCGCTCTGACTCTGTCCTTAGCGAGGATAGAGTAGAGGTCACCACTACCCACTACCATCGTCCATGGCAAGGACGAGTTAGTTAGGGCATAGGCTGCGCGGTCCGCATTGTTGACGCTACATCAACTTTGGGATGCCACGACGTAAATAAAATCCGATAAGCACGTAGGCATGTGGGATGCCACCACTACTGCTGAGCCTCACCATCATTGTTGCATTGCCTCAAGTCGCCGTTGATTGCCATATCAACCATAACAAAAAAATAATTAACTTCAAATTCCTTCTCGCTTGCCTTGCGTGCCATCGTCGCTTGGGCACTGACCTCGTTGAAAGATCGAGGAGGTTGACTAGAGGGCGAGGGTAAAAAGGCGGTCTTCAATTTCTTTTGGCTAAAATTAAGTTTATAATACAGAAACTTAACTCAAATTGGTAAAGTCTAAATCAACTAGGTTCACCTAAGTACACCAACACCTTAAGTTTATGTTAAGATTTGCAATCATAGGATGACAAGCAATCAACTTAATTCTATGAACATAAATTACTTGAATGTAAATTGAGTATAAGAAAACAAACCATAATTGGCACGGTTAGTTTTGACCGTGGTGTTCAGAGATTTGCCAGTCTCCCTTAGTCCACGTTGAGGTAAGCCCAAACTAATTGGACCAGCTCCACGAATTAAGTCTTCCACCTTAAATCCACTAGTGGTGCTCTTTCTTGCTTCGGGTAAGTAAGCTCCAACCTTCACAACTCACTGGGCCTTCTCACAAGCTTCATTGAAAAGATCACCGTATGACACCTCCAACATCGTCTAGGAGTCAGCAACCTCTAACAGTAACAAGTCAAGTCTCTTGCTTCAATCTCACCACGTGCAACAAACGCACAAACTCAAGTAGACACGAAATCCACATCTAGATGCAACACATGCAATTAGAGACCTATCTCCTTGCTCACAAGGTACAATACATGCACAATTGAGAGGAGAAGCTCACAATAGCTCAATAGAGCAAAATAGAGTGCCAAAGATCTTACCCTAACTGGTCACAAGGGAGTATTTATACCCCATACATCGAAACTAGCCGTGAGGACAAAAATCAGGATTTTTTGAAGTACCATAGGTAAAACTCTGATACTACTGTTTTCCATGATAATGGCTAGAAAAATAACCGTTAGTTAGCTATTTTTGAAACTACTGCAGTTATAAGAGCGGTACTTCTATTTTCAGAACTACCACAGTTATAAGGACGGTACTTCCGTTTTCGGTTTTTCAATATAGATGACACTCGGAAAAATGGTCATAACTTTTGATCCCGATGTCGGAATTGTGTGATCTTGGACTCTATCAAAAGTTTATTCAGAGGGCTATACAACCTATCTATTTGCATGACATCAAACATAATAGATTAATGCAGAAATTATAGATCCAAGGAGTCACTACCACGGTCTAAGTCCAAAGAAATAGCAACAAACAGTCTTAAACCATGCCAAGGGATAATACATGACCTCCAACATTTTACAAAACATATTTGCAAACTTAGATCAAGCCACAAGGAGTAGGAATATGGACTTCAACCATTTGCAAAACATATTTGCAAAGTATAGTCACATGTTACAAGGATTAGATGTATGAGCCTCAACTATTTGCAAAACACATTCACAAATAATGACATCGTGCCACGGAGAGTTAGAATAAGCGAGATTAAGTTATCAACACATGATGAGACTTAAGCTACTAGATAAGACCCCTCTTAATAGTACGACAAATCTATACTAGCAATCCGGTCTTCTAACTAAACACCAAGACTGCTAAAAGACTAGGGACACGTCCTTATCTCTAGCTAATTATACCTTTGCCTTGAGCATTCTTTTGATGTTTGATGACACATATCTTTACTTCAAGTTTGGGTTGTTGTCTTCTCTTGACTTGATAATCAACTCATGACTATCTCCTTGATGATCAACTCATGATCATCTCCTTGATGGGATCTTGATCAACTTATAATCATCTCCTCTTTGAAATCTTGATGTGCATCAACACATGATGCATCCTCTTTTTGATGACCTTCAACTCATGAATTCATCTAAAATCTTCATCATCATGGGACCTAACCTATTCATCCAACTCATGCAAAATGTTAGTCCCATAAATTAATTGTCACTAATTACTAAAACTCACCATTAACTCATAATGGAGAAACTGGATTCTCAAATTTTCTCTTTTTGGTAATTGATGACAATCTCAATAAATAATAAGATAATAAATTGAATATAAAACTATTTAAACTAAAAGTGCGGTACTACAACCATTATAAGTCTGGTAGTTCCAATTTCATGCGCCGTATTTTTGTTTATCTTGATGTCCAAACTTGGTCCTCTCTGAAAAAACGCACAAATCCGGAACTTTCGGGTTTCAGTGGTTTCGTTCTAGCGGAAGTTTTGCTGTTCAAATCTCGATACTTTTGATTTCTAGGAGACGAAGTGTTTTCAAGGGTGCTCTCTGGAAAATATGTACCGCTAGTTTTATCGGAACTTCTGGGTTGGGAAGTACCGATGTACAAATGCCGGTACATCCGATTATCCTAATAGTGCACAGTTTGGCTTTTGAATTAAGTTCAAATGCATGTATGGCCTTTGTCTCATGTGGTACATAGTGTATTTATTCATTACCTTGTGATAATTATGTATGTTGTTGCATAGTGTTGCAGGCAAGATGGACAATATGAACAAGGTCATACCCACATGGGAGTTCCCAGAGCTGAAGTTTGATTACTTCAACTGTTTGTTTTGGGAGATGGAAGCTTTAGACCATCTTATAGCTCATGACTTACTACCTACCCTATTCAAAGAAGGGAATGCATCTGCTACAACCAAGAAATGGGTTCTGATTTATTTGATGAATTGAACAGCATGTGGAGCTCATTGCTATTAAAGAACCCAACAAACTCTAAGATGCTCTAAAGGAACGCTTTGAGGTTGTGTAAGGAGATCTCCTCTAGACTTATGCATTCAATACATGGTTGAGTCTAAGAATGCAAGATTTTGCCTCTATAGAATCATTTAGTATGGATCTTGTGACCAATGCCAACATACTTAGAATGTTGGGCATGAATATATTAGAAGAAGATATGACAGGATATTGTAGTTCTACTTGCAGAAGATTACCATGTAGGAAGCATCCTAAGGGAGAGACAAATCAAGAAGTATTGTGTCTTGCTCGATTCTCTATTTGAGATGGAAAGAGCAAAGGACCTACTCAAAATGTTGGGCATGAATATATCAGAAGAAGATATGACAGGATATTGTAGCTCTACTTGCAGAAGATTACCATGTAGGAAGCATCCTAAGGGAGAGACAAATCGAGAAGTATTGTGTCTTGCTCGATTCTCTATTTGAGATGGAGAGAGCAAAGGACCTACACCCAAGCATACTAAATAGGGTAGAATTCCCTATGGTGGCAACGAGTTGGTCCAATGGACACTAGAGTGTCGCCTGATCAAGTTCCTATGATGAAGGCAACAAAAGCTGTTATGACAACGGAGTAAATTAGGAATGAGATATTTCCAAAAATTATCCCCTTAAAATTAGGAGTCAATTCATGGTGTGTTTAGGATAGTGTTGTTAAATTGAACACCAAAATTTGTCAATACTAAATTAGTTAGCAATATTGCTATTTGGAATTAAAGTTACTCGTTGTAATCTTTAGTTCATGAAATAAATAAAGTATTTTTAGTCCATCTGCATGTCTTATTTTTGCATTTATGTGTATGCAATGTTTTTAATTCATGCAAATTGTTTTTCTCCTACTTATAGTTGATGTACAATGGAGGAGGAACATTGTACCACAAACACTATCCTAAGAGATATGAAATATTTCCAGACCTTCAGTTCTAATAGTGATAATATTATGACCATAGCTAGGAACTATAGTAATATTGTAGGGACTAGAAGAGCCACGATAATCTTATCGGTAGGAACAAAAATAATCATTGAGAATGCATTATTGTTCCTAGATTCAACTAGAACTCTACTAAGTTTCAAAGATATCTAAAACAATGGTTTCCACATAGAAATAAAGGAAGAGAATGGTTTTGAGTACATTCTCATCACTAGGAAAGAAGGATATCGAAAAGAAATTGTAGATAAACTCCATACTTTCTTCTCAAGATTGTACTACATGTTTATTAAATGTGACAAAGAATATGCTATGATGACTATCTAGGTTAAAGGCCCCGAACTATTCAGAAAGTGGCATGAATGTTTGGGTTATCCTAGAGACAATATGATGCACTAGATATTATACCATTCTGCTGGCCACAACTTGAAGTCCAAAGATATCCTTGATCTTTCACACTTTGTGTATGAAGCTTGTGCCAATGACAAGTTGGTTACAAGACCCTCGTATCATAAGATCAAAGACGAAGTGCTTGATTTCCTTGAGACGATTCAAGGGAATATATGTGGACCTATAAAACCCATATCTGGGCCATTTAGGTACTTTATGGTACTAATAGACGCACCACTCAGTGGACACATGTATGCCCATTATCTACCAAAAGCATGTCTTTGTCAAGCTAATTTCATAGATTATTGTATTAAGGGCAAAGTTTCTAAATCATAGGATCCCATCCATAAGAATGGATAATGATGGAGAGTTTAACACAAAAGCATTTAATGATTATTGCGTGGTCTTAGGCATAACGATGGAACATTTGGTCCCGCATGTTTATACTTATATAATGACCTTGCTGAATCATTAATCAAGCGGATCAAGATGATCATTAGACCCTTGTTAATGAAATCTAGTTTACCAACTACATGTCGGGGACATGCTATATTACATGCATCGGTATTAATACAACTCCGATCATCTGCATACCATAAGTTGTCACCTTTTCAGTTAGTGTGTGGGAAAGAGTGAAGTATTCTCCATCTACGTACATTTGGCTGTGCTGTATATGTACCTATTTCACCTCCTCAGTGTACATCAATGGCCCCCACCGTAAATTGGGAATTGATGTGGGATTTGAATCCCCATCTATAATAAAATATTTGGAGCCAATGGTAGTAGTCTTTATAAATACTGATCCGCACACTAAAGACTCTGAATAAGAGGTTCAGAGGATAAATAGATTTCCAAAATCTTGCAAATCAACTGCCAAATTCATTCATGGGTCATAAAGGAGTTATAAAGTCGCATATACCAGCGGTAAATGTACCTAAAAGAGTAGATCCATCCTGGGTTTTGGGTTCTGCTTCTAACCCACTACTCTTAGTAAGAAGAGGAGGAGACCTCCTAGGTCAAAGGATCTCAAACCATGGAGACGTCCACAAAAGAGATGTATCGAATGGGGAGAAACTCCATGAACTGAATATAAATGAGAAATGTCCAATGGGCATTACACCCCGAGTGAGGACACGACGAGTAGTGCCCTATACAGGAGTAGAGGGGAGACACCCTATGCCGGAGTATAGGGATAGGTGACTAGTGAGGGGGGGGGAGCACCCCTGCCACTCACCCCTGTCGACACTAGGGCATGCAACGGAACTCTCAGACTCTGCCATTTTAGAAAATAGTGGAGAGCTGATAGATTTAAACACAGTTTCAATTGAATATATTAGACAAAGAGTTTAACACAAGAAGTTTTTTATAAATAAATTGATACGGCCCAACCAGTAATCTTTAGTGGACTCGTGTTGTTGGCCCGATCTTTCACAATACATTAACCGAATGGTGAGAATCAATCTTGTAGTTGCGCAATGCCCTAACCGAGTCGTGAGATGGAGAAGTATATGGGCGTATGTGCAACAACCTCCAATCTCCAAGGTAATCCACGATCTAGCAGCAATCGGTTGACACCTTGTAACGTGCGGATGCAACCGAATAGCAGCAGGAATAGATTGAGTAGGAACTCAGCAGCAATTGATCTCCTCACTCTGCAAACAACACTAGTAGATGGATTGGCAGCAGCTTGATGTAGTGCAGGCCAATCCTAGGTAAGAACTCTTCTACCCGTGTACTGGCAGCACACAAACAACAGAGATGTCCACAACAATCAGCACGGAAAAACTGATTCAAGGAATCAATTCCCACGTACCAAGAATGAAATTCTAGATTGAATTTCACAAGAACTCAAGAACACAATATGACGCCAAACACGGCATTTCTGGTTTTTCATAACTCATGCAAAAACGTCTGACTTTTACAATGGCCGGTAGCCAGGCTTATAATAGCCAACACAAAAGCACGCGCGCAACTAGGCCATAAGGCCGACCCTACTAACAAACAGACTCAACACTAACTTCTAGTAGGACTCATCCTAACACAACGCACACACGTGCTAAAACTCACATACACCGTATGGAACCCAACATCCACACGCAGGTGCCAAACTTAACCGACTCAACAAGAAGCAGTACATGACCTACTAATCACGTAAGTATTCCTCTTAGACCCTAAAGAAACTACCAAATAAATTAAGTATAGAACTCTGATTAGAAGGAAACTAACTAAGAGAAAAGGAAATAGATTGAGAACTCAAGACTGGACTCCGTTTTAGTAGTTGATTCAGACTTTTCCTACCAAGAAAAACTTCTGGCTTGCACGCACAGATTCTGGCTGTATTCTTTCTGGCTAGCTATCTGCTGCCTCAATCTTGCACAGCAAAAACTCCTGCGCTCTGCTGTCGAAGTCGTAGTCGTAGTCACCTTCTTGAGCTTCAACTTTCTCTGAGATTTATTTTTATGTAGCATGTGAGTACATAAAGTACTCCGCAAGTCTTGGGAAAATGCATAGATGCAAGGCTTGACAAAGGAAGGCTATATGGCTCTTTTGCACAAAGCAATATTTTATAATTTCAATTACTACTAATTATTTTCAAGGCATCGCTTAATAAAGTAAATGATTTTAACAGAACTACCAATTATTCTCTAGTGAAGGCTCTATCCACCAACACTAGCTTAATCGCTTCCAATCGAACAAGTTAATATTGCGGTTACATCCACCCTCTCTGCTCCAACCGCCAGATTCCTTCCGAGAGTTCCTCCACTCTCGGAATACAAAAACTTTGATTTGAAAACCAAAACCAGAAATCTACCATGTGAATGCATTCCTTGCCCGCCCTTGACCATAGGCACGGCTATTCGAATAGTTTTACACTGCAGAGGTTGTACAACTTACCCACAAGAGATAAATTATTCTAAAAGTCAACACGCTTCCTTTGGCATGAGACCCGGATAAAATACCACAAAGCCTTTACCTTACTCTAATCTAGCTAGATACCACCACGAGGTTTCACCGCAGTAGGCTAACCGCCTCAACCGAAGCCCCTCTTGCGCCATATGAGTACAAAGAAACTGCCCTCACCGTGAATAACCACCCATCCTCGGCACCCACTTTCCATCGGTGGCACCTAAACTAGACTATCATAAGTTAGTCACTAGGTCGCACTCATATAGACTTGTGGTTGTACGGTTAATACTCGCTTGGACAAACACAAGCGCTGGTCCTTAATTGACTAAGGTGGAACATACACTTAACAAGTTCTCGTGATTACCGCACCAAACCAAACTAACCATCCACCCTAATCTAAACCAACTTTCACATTTTATTTTATTTTAAAGAACAAAGTGGCAACTCCAATTACCACTAATTTTCATAAACACAGGGCTCAACATTAAATCATAATTTCCCGCTTTCAAGATTTTCCAAAGTTATTAGATAGCATGGCTAAGCATTATCCTACCATTCTACTATTTACAAAGGTTAATATTAATCTCATTATTGAGACAAAGGGGTTCTAGGGTGACAAGGTACATGGCAATCAATGTCAAATGAGGGCATAACAAAATTGGAATAACTAACTCCTAAAGATTTGAACTAGTGACTTTATATAAATAGCAATGCACATAATTTAAAATATTTAAAACATTTCAAAAGCATAGGTTCAAGATGATCAAAGGAGACTTGCCTTCTTGCAGGGTTTCGGGTCTTCTTGTCACGGAAGAGGATCACGACAACGTTGGAATCTACGCGAGAAAAGACGAAGCAAACAAAGCAAATAAATACAAACGAAAATTCAAATAAAATCCAAAAATTCAATAGAGGCCATAGTTGGATAGATTATGATTTTAGATGAATTTAGAAATTTGAATAGCTGAATTTGGAGTTAAAATGAGAAAGTTATGCTCATTTGAAAATCTCATATTTGAATAAATCTAGAAATTCCCAAATTTCGACGATGTGGGGCCCATGAATATTAGATTTTAAATTCTATTTTTATTCCGAGGACCGATGGTGGGGCCCATCAACAAGAACCATCGGCGGTCATCGACATGTGGGACCCATCGACAGTGAGCCCACCGACTTAACCTCTCGACATGGGACCCTCCGACTCGCCCACTTGTCGAGACCAAAGACAGAGGTGGGGCCCAGTGCGCGGCCGCAGATCGCGGCGGCCGCGACGACGGGGGACCACTTGTCGGGCCGCGATAAATAACGAACTCAACCTCGCCATGCGCGGAGCCGAGGGCTCAACGCGCCGAGGAGCTCGGGGAGGAGAGCGAGCGGTGATAGCTAAGTGAGCGGGAGGCGCGCCACCCCAATGAATAGGTAATCCTTTGAGTGTTACCTCGCTGGAGTGGTCCAGAGCCGTGGACGGAGGCAAGGTCGCCGGCGCAGGGAGGGTCTGAGGTGCGAACGGTGCGTGAAATGCAACCCTTGAGCGAGGGGGTTCGCTGGAGGTCGACGAGGTGCGACGACGAGCGGAGAAGGCCGGCGACGAGGTGGCGGAGCTGCTCTGGTCCTCGGCGCGACGGCCCGGCGGCGGGGAGGGGCAGCCGAGGTGTAGAGGAGGATCGCACGGACGAGAGGAGCTCGGGAGGCAACGGCGGCTCCGGATGACCGAGGCGGCGCGAAGGCTCGCGGAGTTGGGCGGAGCTCGGAGAGAGAGCGCACGGTGTCGGGTGCTACAGGCTCGGGAAGGAGGTGCAAACGCTCCGGGAGGTGGTGAGAGAGGAGGCGGCCGAGGGGGCTTTATAGGCGGAGGAGGGGACACGGCGCGGGATTGCTCACCGAGATCTCGTGACCGCGGGAAAGTTTGGGGAAAAGGAAATAGGGGCGGAAGGGAAGGGAGGCACGGGCGTTGGGGATTCGCTCTGGTCTGGGCTCTGGGTTGCCAAAACCGGGAGAGGCAGGGAAGGCAAGGCCGATTCGCCTGCACGGCCACGGCGAGAAAGGAAAGAGGAGGAAGAAAGGAAAGGGTGGCTCGCGGGGACGACGGCCCGACAGCGGGGCCGGGTGGCAGCGGGAGCGAGGCCGCAGCGGCCGACGGCGGGGCCCGCGAGTCGAGAAGAGAGGAGCGGGCGCGGGCGGCCGATGGCCCGCGACGGCGACGCGGCGCGCAGACGGACCGCCGATGTCGCCCGAGGGATGAGGAAGGCGGGTGGCCGACGGCCGGCCCGGAGTCGAGAGAGGGGAGAGGTGGCTCGGATGGGCCGAGCGCGACGTGGATGGATCTGGGCCGCCCACGCGGCCTACTGGAGGGAGAGGGGATATTTTTATTTTTAGAATTTGATTTAGATTTTCAGAAAATGGCTAGAAAATTAGTTAGGCCTCAGAAAACTATGAAAATACCTCCAAAAATTCCAGAAAAATTCACAGAAGCTCCTGGACATATTTTGGACTAAATAAAATTATTTCCAACTACTGTTGGTATTTTAGTTTCATTCTTTGAATTACTTTTTAAATTTAAAAATTAGGTTTTAAATTTTAGAAAATCCAGAAAAGCCACATAAAATCTAATTACTTTAAAATAATTAATTTGAATTTAATTTTCTTCCAAAAAGCAAATTTTGGGATGTGACAAACCGTCTGTGATACTGGAATATCACAGATGGTTTTTATTAAAACCGCCTCGTGATAATCGGGATTATCACATTTGCTTATTATTAAACACCGCTCGTGTTGTGTTGACTATCACGCATCGCTGTTGTTAAGAACCGCTCGAGAATGTTCACGCACGGTTTTTAATAAGAACCGTCTGTGATGTCCCTTTGTCTCATCATATTCTAGATCGAGGTTAATATATAAGTACACATTGCTTCTAATAACTTAACTACGTAACTACCGAGACAAGAGATCACAAATTAAAGGCAAATTTATTAATTTCAATTAGAGGCAAATTTATTACAAAGTCGCACGGAGTAAAGAGTTTCCGATTGTATTCTTTGGGCTTCAGACGCTTCTTCTTCGACTTGGGGACTTGGAGGATCACCGCAAATTCTCGAACGCCGTTAAGATTGCCCTTGTCCTCAAGACTTCCTCCTCCACTGGGCAAATGATCAGCAGCATCCATAATGTCGTAGAGGATAGCATGATAAGATTCCTCGACCGCCGTATTTGCTTGATCGGCAAGGCTATCCATCGGTCTCGAATGCGCGGCAGAGCTTCTTCCGCTTGGCGCACATTGTGGAGAAGAACCAGGGTGAGGGTGCTTTCCTTTCTTGAGCGCAACGAGACTACGAGGATCAGCCAAGCCGACGGATGCAAGAAAGTCGGGAAGGAGAGCAGGTAAAAGCGAGAAGCTGCTCTAGATGCAAATTGCTGGCCGCTTGTGTAATGTTCCGGCCGAACAATTCTTGATGAACAGATGAGAGGAAGGAGATAATCACAAGAACAGTAGAAGCCATGTTGTATTGTATATTGTATTGTACGTATGTAGAAGAGACCTGGATTAGGAGCGCATATTTAACCTTTAGCACAGACGGTTCATATACCCAAACATTAATGATATAGACGCTTCGTATAACGATGGAGAGACGTTAATTAGAGGATCAAAATACGAAGCGTTCTGGCATCGAAACACGCGTGAAGCGTTCTGGTATGAAGCTTATGACAGATGGGCTTTTATAAAAACCGCCGTGATAATATTTATCATAGACGGTTTTAATAAAAACCGTCGTGATAAGTCGGTTTTGTAAAACCATCTCTCGATGAGCACTATTACGCATTTGGTTGTAATTTGGAGGCCGCTCGTGGTATTTGTGGCGGGAAAATGGATTATCACAGATTTTTGTATCACGCATACCGTATAAAACCGTCAGGATAATTCACGCACAGCTTTTAGTTAAAACCGCTCGTGATAATGGCTAAGGCATTTATTGCGCTGCTCGCATCGACCGTCTTTATTTCGATCCAGATCTAGCCATTGCCGCGCACTTTTTCACTCTGGAGGAAGCTAGGCGATTTCAAAGCCGCTTAATTTGGTGGAAGAGGCGAGATTGAGCTTTGAAAGTTCAGACTTTCCTGGTTGCTCTAGATATGGTTAGTAATGAAATTTATTTTTTCTTTAATTGCATTACAATTTAGGTCTAAGTAATCCTTGAGTGGTTATTGAAGATGGTTAATTTGCAAAATTGTTGGTTATATAATAGCTGTTGTATTTGTAATATGAATTGAGCTAGCAAATTAAGTCTCAATATAATAAATGTGGCGGTATATATGTAGTTATAATTTGTTAATCTAGATTTTAATACTAAGTTGTTATATATGTAATGCATCGTAGGACCGGCCGGATGTATGCCATGAGCCGTGTGAGTGAAGAGTACATTAATGGCGTTTCGCTTATAAGAGCCGCCGAGGAGGATATGTTGAATAAGGGGTGGAATATATGTGCTGTCCATGCAATCGATCATGAATTTGAAGATGTTTAAGAACCGAGGCAAATTGAATCGCACTTCATTCGGAGGGTTTCAAAAAGGATTGTACGTGTTGGACCATCCATGGCGAAGTGAATGATCATATGCCGCCGGATGACATCGCGGTGAAGTGAATGATATGCCCTCGATGACATCGCCGGTGAATCAATGACATGCCGCCACTGATGTCGATTGTGGCTCTGATTCGATAGGTTGCACGATGATAACTGGAGCAGATGCTTCGCGATGTAGAAGAGAACTATGATGAGAGAGAGTATGTTAAATTCCATGGCTTGATGGAGGACTCAGAGAAACCTTTGTACACGGACTGCAAGTACACGAGGTTGTCGGCCGTGCTTGAACTGCTGAAATTGAAGGCAAGCAACGGTTGGTCCGACAAGAGTTTCACGGCGCTGCTAGGTCTTTTCGCGACATGCTTCCGGAGGGAAATGAGTTGCCTAAAACCACGATAAAGCCAAGAAGGTTATTTGTCCGTTGGGAATGGAAGTAGAAAGAATACATGCATGCCCGAACGATCGATCCTCTACCGTAAAGAGTATGCAAACATGCATGTATGTCCGTGCAACGATCCCGATACAAACGTAATAATCAATCGATGATGGCGAGGAACAGAGGCGAAGAAAGGACCTCTCGCTAAGGTGACATGGTATTTTCCTATAATTCCGCGCTTGAAAAGGTTTTTGCAAATCCAAAGGAGGCAAAACGCTGCGTTGGCACTCGAGGAGCGCAAGAAGGATGGAATGATAAGACACCTTGCTGATGTATTTGAGAATGACAAAATGTATTGGCATTTATGTATATGTGTGATGTATTTGAGAATGACAAAATGTATCTAAGAAATACACTATGTGAATGCAAATGGTTGGTGTTGTATATGAATGCAAACTGCTTGGTGGTTGATATGAATGCACTGTAGTTATTGGTGTTGTCTTAATTGCAACAGCTGTTAAGGCAGGCTTATCACGCACGGTTCTAAGTTTAGAACCGTCTGTGATAAGTTTCTATCACGCATTTGCCCTAAGTTTAGAACCGCCTCGTGATAATCTCCCTACATATACCCTCTCGCTAGGGTTTGCCGCAGCGCCGCAGCTATTCGACAGATCTAAATCCCGAGCCCGCCGCCGCCGCCGCCTCCCCGAGCCCGCCGCCTCCTCCTCCTCCATCGCCGCCGCCTCCTCCGCCGCCGCCGCCGCCTCCTCCTCCCTCGCTGCCGCCGCCGCCTCCTCCTCCTCCTCCTCCGCCGCCGCCTCCTCCTCCTCCGCCGCCTCCTCCTCCTCCGCCGCCCCTAAGGTCACCAAAACCCTAAGGTCATCAAATCCTCCCGAGCTTCATGCTTACTGTTAGTGTTTAGGTTGATGCTTGATGCTTCATACCGTTATGGTTAGTTGCTTAGTACATATTTAGGTTGATGCTTCATGCTTATCGTTAGTGTTTAGGTTGATGCTTGATGCTTCATATCGTTATGGTTAGTTGCTTAGTACATATTTAGGTTGATGTTTCATGCCATCGTTAGTGTTTAGGTTGATGTTTGATGCTTCATACTGTTATGGTTAGTTGCTTAGTACATATTTAGGTTGATGCTTCATGCTTATTGTTAGTGTTTAGGTTGATGCTTGATGCTTGGTACATATTACATTGGTACATTGTTTATCGTAGTAGCTTAATTACTTTGCTATTTGGTACATATTACATTGGTACATTGTTTATCGCAGAGCTTAGTTTAATTTGCTATTTGGTACATACTACATTGGTACATTGTTTATCATAGCTTGCTTAGTTTACATGGTATATATTACATTGCTTGTTGTGTTAGTATATAGTATATAGTATATAGTATATAGTATATAGTATATAGTATATAGTATATAGTATAGGCACATAACCCTCTCTCCGTCCACATCACCCCTCCCTTCTCCCCTTCCTCTACTCCTCTCCTCTCTTCCTAATCTTATCATGTGCTCACCAAGAAGTCGGCTGCTCACTGAAGAATCTGGAATGTCTTTTTTTTTGCACTTTTGTAATACAATTGCCTTGAATTTTGCGGGAAAAAGAAGGACTTGATACATTGGTACATTGGTAAGATAGGCACATCACCCCCTCTCTATGTCCATATCACCCCCTCCCTTCTCCCCCTCCCCTCTACTCCTCTCTAGGACAGGCCATTGGAACATTCATCCAGTGGCCCAAAAGCGACATCTCCCTGGAGGCTTCTTCACCGGTGGCAGGACCAGAGCAACTTGCACTGGTGCCATCTCCATTACAAGACCAGTCGATTCCACTACCGGATACTACACCGGTGCTATCTCCACGGGCCCTATTCTCGCCAGAGCAACTTGCACCGCTGCTACCTTCCAAGTCGACTTCCGTGAAGTCGACCTATAGCCGAGGCAGCAAGGCCAGCAAGGGCAAAGCAAAGAAGACCAATGATGATATTCCGTACCACCCTTTGGCCCGCAAATTCGTGCTTGGCGAGCCGTTGCTTGAGCAAAAAGACCTCCAAAAGCTACCACATAGCTGCATGCAATTGCACACATGGTATATGCAGCAGTCCAATAAGCTAGAGGGAGAACGGACTTCAAGTATCACTGTCAAATTCACCGACGAAGATTTACACCACAATCTTCAAGAGTGTATGTTCGTGGTTGCCTTTGAGGATTTATTCGATCTGTTCACGCTCAACGCTCTTGACGTCTCAATCATGCGATGCTGGACGCTATAAGTGTGTACAATCACGCCTCGTTAATGTCATACCGATAAATGCCATACCTAATTTTTTTGCTTGTGTATATATATAGACACATGCTGATTAAAGCTAGATTATCCAACTCATCACCGGTTTCTTGACCCACAATTGGTCGCCAAGGATACCATCGATCAGAGACACCCTCGTTGAGAGGTACATTGCATCGTGATCACTGGTTGCCGCAATAAGGACTATGTACTTATGTTCTTCAATCGTAACTTTCATTGGATTTTAATAGTAATTGTACTAAAAAGGAACAAGGTATATTACCTTGATTCCTAAGTAAGAATAAAATGGACTTCACAGCTTGTCACCAAGTAATCGATAGGTAAGCACATATTCCCATACATATCTACATTGTACTCTTTCTTTCCTTCCGAATGACTAAGGTTAACTTTTTCGAATTACGAGGGCGCTCGCGATGTACATTGAAAAGGGAGGTGACTCAAGCGGGGCCAAAGGCCCGCGACACATGTTCGAGATTTTAAGGTATTCGCTATTTCACATTAATTAATCCTATGCAACAGCTTGGTACTAATGCCTCTTGAACTAACACATTCCATTTTTTGCAGTACACCAAAGAAGAAATGGCAACACATGTGGATACTACGCTTGCCAACATATGGAACTACTCTCGATTCCTCGAGGCTCACCAATCGCAAGGTTTGTCACTGTTCCCATAATTACTTCATACTTATCACGTTACATATATATGCACATTGATATTCCTATCGACAAAGTTGTGTCCATCCTCACAACCGTATTGAAACAATCTAATTTTGGAGGGATTCAAGGAGAGTTGGCGATTTTTGGCCGACTCAAGTCATAAAGCCAGAGGACGGTTCCATCGCGCACCATGATTTCTTATTGGTCTTATCACTAAGTGTAAGTGCAGTGTAGATCTTTTGTAATCGTGCATTTGTTAATGGATATTTCATTTCAATTCAATTAATCGATTTGCGAAATGGATGCATGCTTTTGTTTGTGAAATGAAGTGCGATGTCAATTGGATGTTTTATGTCCGTGAAATGTATCCAAAGCAAATGAGATGTGTGAATTGTATGTTTTTGTCCGTGATTATCTGCTTGTTTCAGAGGGCATGGCTAGCATTCCCGAGGCTAGCCAATAAGAGAAATATATGTAGGGCCGAAGGAATATCACAGACGGTTTTTAAGTAAAAACTGTCAGATAGCTGATAATCACACACGGTTTTTACTCAAAACCGTCAGTGATATCAGTATCACGCATTTATTTTTAACTAAAACCGCTCGGATTATGAGTTATCACGCACGGTTTTGAGTAAAACCGCTCAGGATTATCAGCTATCACGACGGTTTTAACTAAAACCATCTGTGATTATGGTTATCGCGCACGGTTTTTGAGTAAAAACCGCTGTGATAGCTTCATAATCACAGCACGTTGTTCAAAACCGCCTCGTGATGACATTCGATTATCATTGACCCATAAATACAGCACGCTCACAAAGCCGCCTCGTGATGACGCCGAACCGCTCGTGATGACCTTTTCTATAGTAGTGTGTTCCTGGCGTCCGTGTAGCCCATGAAACACACACCCCATCTTCTGCTCATACGCATGCACGTCCAGGCCGCCATGCACTCGCGCGTGCCCCCCATGTCCTGTTCCCATGCACGTCTTGTGACCCACACGCCTGCGTGCATGCACGCGGTCTTCGCGGCACTGGCCCTTGCAGCCCCTGTCGAGCCCTACACGCGTGCGTTTCTCGTAGCGCTATGGTTCTTTTTTTTTTTTTTTTTGATAAGGTAGCGCTATGGTTCTTGACACCGTGTAAACCACTCCTTCCCGGCTGGCCACCCGCTCCTCCCCCTCGGCCATGCATTCTACCTCATTTTCTTTAGCGGGAACAACACCAATATGAGAAATAATATTGGATTGTAGAGTAACCAATGGTGTAGATGCACTGGGAGCCGTATCACAAATGTATGCAAATAGCAGCTGCTTCATCTCAAGGATTGTCTTCTTTATTGAAACATCGGATCCGGAACCGAAGACGATTGTGGAATTCAAGAATCGTCAAGATTGGGATAAATTGAAGGAAATAATCAAGAATGAACTAAATGCGCTTAATAAGAGGAAAGTCTTCAGACATATGGCCAATACGCCTCAAGATATTATTCCTGTTGAATACAAGTAGGTATTTATAAGAAAGAGAAATAAACATAATGAAGTAGTAAAATACAACGTGAGATTAGTAACACAAGGGTTTACACGGAGACCCGACATTGATTTTGATGAAACTTACTGTCCTGTAATGGATGGAACAATGTTCATATGTTTTATAGTTATGGCAGTAGGAATGAATTTGAAAATAAAACTTATGAATGTTGTGATTACATATTTTTATAGGGTATTAGATTATGCAATCTTTATGAAGATTCTAGAGGGATTGAAAGTCCCAAGTGTGAGAGCGAATGGGCATTGTAGCATGTATAGTGTCAAGTTGCAAAAGTCATTATACATGTTGAAACAGTCACGTTGTATGTGGTACAACCGACTGAGTGAATTCCTTTTGCAAAAGGATACATAAACAATGAAATCTGTCCGTATGTGTTTATAAAGAAATCTAAGACTAGATTATGTATCATCTCTATGTTTGTTTATGATTTGAACATAATCAGAACACATAGAAGACATTCTCGAGGCAAACTCATACTTAAAGATGGAATCCAAGATGAAACATTTCGGTGAAACCAAATATTGTTTTGGTTTACAGAGTGAGACTTTGCCTAGAGACATTTTTGTATCAAACCACCTACACAAAAAAAAAAGTCTCGGAGAGACTTTTTCTTAATAAATCTTATCCACTAAGTACACCCATGATCGTTAGGTCGCTGGAAGTGGATAAAGATCCATATGGATCTAGATGAGAGAATGATGGTACATTAGGGCTCGAAACCAATATTTAAGTATTATTAGAGCATTATTATACTTGCCAATTATACCAGGCCTATATTGCTTTTGTAGTAAATTGTTTGGAAGATATAGCTCGAGACTACAAAGAGGCATTAGAATGGAATTAGGAGAATCCCTAGGTAACTTAGACGTACTATTGATCTTAAACTCTATTATCTCAAGGGTCAAGATGTAAATTTGAAGGGTTACTCATATGATGGCTATATTTCTGATCCCCACAATGCCAAGTCACAGGCTGGATACGTCTTTCTAAGTGGTTCTACAGCTATCTCTTGAAGATCTGTAGAATAATCGATTGTCGCTATGTCATTGTCTTTCATTGATATTGTTGCACTATATGAGACAACCAAAGTGTATATGGCTTAGAAGACTAATTCATCATATCAAAGAGTCGTGGTATAGAGGTGGATAAAACTTCCATAGTTCTCCATTAGAATAATGTAGTTTATGTTGCATAGATGAAGAGTAGCTTGTAAAGACGTATATGACAGAGCATATGCTACCTAAATATTTCTACCCATATGAGCAGTAGGAGAATAGAAATATAGTAAATCCAAACAAATGAGAATCTTACAGAGTTTATTTACCAATGCATTGCAGGATCAAGTTTTGAGAGACTTGTCCATGGTATTGGTTTGAGAAGACAAAAAGAGTTGTTGTCTTCAAGGAGAGATATATGGTCTTCATATATATATATATATATATATATATATATATATATATATATATATATATATATATATATATATATATAGGAAAATACCTTTTACACCCGAGTGTAATTACACCCACCTCTAATATACCACCTAAACAAACTTGAAATACTCCTTTATCACTTTAGGTATACTCATATACTAATTATAAGATACTCCAATGTGAACCACACGAAAAAATTACAAGGAAGTCCATAGTTTTTAGCGTATTTTATAAATACCTTTATATACGTACATAAAAAGGAGTATGTCAAAAAAATATGCATACCACATCTGAAAAATTGTTCATACCACCTATATGGTCTTAAATACTCGTATACTACACGTACATACTCTCCGTTACGCGAGATACTACCTATGTTGTGAGATACGACATAGGGTGTAATTACACCCGGGAGTAGAAAAGAGGCTTCCTCTACACACACACACGTTGTATGTATGTATGTATGTACATATATGTATATATATGTATGTATGTATGTATGTACATATGTATATGTATATGTATGTATGTATTCATTATTAGATGAATAGATGTTGTACTCTTTTTTTCCCCTTGTTTGATTTTTTTCCCATTGGGTTTTCTCATTCGAAAGTTTTTAATAAGGCAACATATACAATAGTAAGAATGCGAGCTATGTACTCTTTTTCCTTACTATTTTTTCTATTGAGTTTTCGAAAGAAGTTTTTAATAAGGCATAAGCATGGCGTTAGCGAAGTGTCTAAGGGGATTGTTATATATCAGCCCTTTTTGAGGCCAAATTATATGTGGACACTTTATCTAAATGAAACCATGTCGGACCCCAAGTTTACTAACCTGGAATCCTCTGTGATAATACTGCATTATTCCCTGGATCAGTAGATAATGCTCACAGATACAACGCTGCATCATTTCATACACGATAAATTCATACATTACAATACCGAGTTCAAATAGACCACGTCGGGTGGTTACAATAGAGCCGCAAAGCCAAATGTCTTACAATACATGAAAAGCGAAAGCGAAGCGCATATAGCGTAGGGGCACAACTCACCACGGGCAAGTGATCGATAACTCGAGTACCAACGCTATTAACCAGTGGACTCGACTAATAACGAAGGCACCCGCCAAAACTAGCCTGGTCAACTGGACTGAGGCGAGAGGCAAGACTACCGAGGCCTAATCTAGTAGCCACCATCTTCATTGCCTTCGGCATCCTGATCCTCATGGTAGGCGTAGTGCTCTTGATTCACATATTCTGAAATGGGGGTTAAGAGCGAGATTGAGCACAAACAACCGTGCTCCGTGAGCCAACACACAGAATGCATATAATTATATATGCAAGGCTATTCAAGGGTGGCTCGGGTTCTTTTATTTGCATAAAGCGACATTTGGAATTACCATAGTTTAAAATTTCTATGACCTAGCATTTTTCAAGAACTTATTAATTTAAATACTAAAAGTGTGCAATAACTTTATAACAGAGTAGTTTCCAGTTCCATATTTTATGGTTACATCCACCAATGCCTAACATTTTGCATAGCAGTTACTTCCACCTTAATACCAACATCGGAGTACATCCTCCAGACAAATTACCAAAGTCGTTACATCCGCTGATGCTTTTCTCCCACACATAATAGTTTTTAAACAGAACTAACTCGAGGAAGATTTCCATGAACGCCCTTGACCGTAAGGCACGGCTATTCGAATAGTTTTGTATACTCTCAGAGGTCAGACATCTTTACCCACAAGAGATAATCGCCCGATGGTTCTACATGATTCCTTTGACATGCAGCTCGAGCGAATATCACGAGGCCTTTACAATACCTCACACTCTAACATATCACTCCTATGGGGTTACGTCCATAGGTTGTGCGGGATGTCCACCATAGGTTAGCGCAGTCGGACTCCACTCTCCACATACGCTATCCTAGGCAACGTCACCTACATCCGGTGTCCCATTCCAAGTGGGGCTTTCATACCCACCTACACACGTTCTCCGTGAAATGACTAGAGGGTTCAGTAAATTATTCGGCCAAGCCTACAATATGCCAGCTTATGGTTGTACTGTTATACACGGAGGGTCCACACAGGATTAAGTCCTTAAATTGTTCGGGCGGTTCATTCCACAATCCCCTGTGTTACATCCACACCCACCGTTCTTTCCAACCGCCCAAACAGGTTTAGCAGTTTTTAGGGTTTTGAGAAGCATAACATAAATCCACATAATCGTCCAACCATGTACATCCCATGACTATCTCAAATCTAGTGTTCATGATTAAAGAGTGATCATCAGGGTTACTAGAACCCTGGACTTGACAAGTTTAGCATGGCAATAATAAAACGTATAGCTACCAGATCTAGCATTTACATCTAGGGCGACAAATGATCATGGGAGTTCAAACGTTACTGGTGGTGTATTGTATTATTAGGTGGACATAAGGTTGTTATCTACCTTAAGACTTACATACTTTTAACACATAAAATAACGCATGCAATTTTCATAGTTTAAATGAACATAGTTTCACATAAAATGTAGCCGCAAAATGATCAAAGTGTTGACTCGCCTAGATCAAAGGCTTGGGGGTCTTGCGCTGCTTCAAGCGGGGTCTCATTCGCGTCGTCGAACTCTACTCGGACGGGAGTACCGGAAAAAGCAACACGAGAAAACGAGAGCCGAGTAAGAACCAAATAAAATAAAACAACTCAAATGAACTCAAAATTGAACCAAACCAGAACCATTAGACAGGTCTTGATTTTAGAAAATTTTAGAAGTTGGTTTTGTCCAATTCGGAGTTATGGTTAATAAGTTATGGTGCTTCAAAGTTTTAGATTCGGGAAAATCATATAGCTGACAGTTGGGGCCATCATTAATATAATTAATTAGCGGTTAGTGGGTGCTTAGGACAGTTTAAATGGCTGGTTAAGACAACCATTTAATAGTGACATTAAGGCACTGAAGCTCTCCCGTTCGGGCTCAACTCGACCGCAGGGGAGGCGGAACCGGCCGGCGGCGGAGGGGGCACGGAGGGGAGGTGGCGCTGGCCAAAACGGGCTGCTCGACCCGGCGCGCACCCTGGGGAGGAGTGAAGCGGCCGGAGCTGGCCGGATTTGGCCAGGTGGAGGGCGACGAAGGGTGAGGCGCGGAGAGACAGGGAGGAGGGCGCCGCGTCCGGCCAGAAAGTCCGATTCCTCGGGATTGGAGCATCCTTGTGCAACCATGAGCTCACCTGGGGCTCGAGTGGTGGCCGGAGTGGAGCGGGAAGGGCTGGCGGCGGGGATGGGCTCGGCGGTGAGGAGGGAGACGGCGGCGGCTTGTTGGAGAGGGCGGCGGGGTCCGGCGAAGTGAGGGGCGGGTTCCCGGGGTCCGAGTGTCGCTCCACGTGCGGGGAATCGACCCGGGGCGCTACTGTTTCCTGGGAAGGCCCGGCGCCGGAGATGATGAAGGGGGATGTTGCCGGCGGTCTGCAAGGGAAGGATAGTTGATTAGACCGGGGAGGAAGGGAGAGGGAGCAAGGAAGAGTGCGGGGGAAAAGGCTCGGGGCCCTGGCGGCGACCGGAGGTGCTCGGCGGCTGGGACTCCCGACGGCACACCGAAGGTAGAGGAGGCAGCGGCTGGGCGTTTTGGGTGAGCTTCGGCGGGAGTGAGTGGAGCGATAGCAGTGCCGGCTATAGAGGCCGGGGCGGGCTCGTCGGGGGAGACAAGGCGACAGGGAGCCGTGCAAGCCTCTTGCACGCGAATGTGACCGGTGGCAGAGGAGGACCACGGCGACTCTTGGCGTAGGGAAATGGCGCACGGCCGAAAGCATGCCTAAGCAGTCGGGGACGCGCGGGAGGTGACGGAAAGCACTGCCACTGTTGGGCGCTGATGGCGAGGAGAGGTGCTGAAGACGAGGGCTGACACCGCATTCAATCGCCGACGAAGTTGGTGGCATATGGCGACAAGCGCGGACGTAGGAGTGATAGAGGTGCATTGCCACAGAAGGAGAAATGAAGTGCTGGCTGGAAAGGCTTGGGGAGGAAAAATCCTACCATTAGCATACATACATACGCATATATGTATACGGGTATATATACATATATACATACATATATCTTTTCTTCACATTCTTAGCCTCCTGAATCCTTTAATCCTTGATGTATGATTCAAATCCCAGATTTTAAAAGGTTAATTTGATTTACTCCTTTGGGAATAAAACAAGGTCTTCATTTTAGATTATTTTTGCATTTCCTAGAATATATAGATATATATATATACACACACACATTAAAACACAAAGAATAGACAACTGAGAATAAAACCTTTCAAATTTTCATTAACATACATTTGAATTTTACATTAGGCAGAGGTTTTGAAAATGGGGTGTTACAAACCATTAGGGAGCCGTCGGTCCATAAGGTCCATTAGTTAGTTTAGTCCCATATTGCTTATCGAACTATGATGGAGAACCTCCTCCATGTATATTAAGCGGGCAAGGGGCTCGCACTATACACACAAGTTTACGGGCGGAAAGATTAATAAAGAGAGAATGTTGGGAATATATCTTTGTATTCTTGTCTACTTTTAAGTCTTATTTGTGAGTTAAGAGATTTGTTCATCCGCAACGCGACCGCAGAATACACAATTGAATTTCCTTGCTCCCTTTTTTTCTTTCTTTGAAATGATGGGTTTTCCTTCCCAAAAAAAAAGACCCATTTTTCCCGACTTTTCAACCGATTTTTGACTTTGATTTCTATCAACTAATATTATTCATTAGACTTACCAACCACAGCCTAAAAGAGTGGGATCTGGTATTCATTTTCTTCGGTAAGAGCCCAGCCCAGTAAACATTCCGCGCCGCCGAAATGCGACCTATTTAGGGCCGCCATCCAAGAACACAGCCCAAAAACTCCTCATGCTAATCTACACCGTCAACGCCGCATCGGACGGCAATCAGCGTCACGCCGGGATAAAAATTCTGTCCAATTCAACGCCGTCCCATTCTCTAGGGTTCATTTCGCTTTAAAGGTGATGTTTTTTTAGAGAGTAGAGGTTCCTGTTATTTTGATCTATCTGCAGAGCGAATCTTGGCCAATACGATATATAGATCAGAGGTTGCTTGCAGTAGTTCACTGTGTATGCATAGTTCTTGCTATAAGATGTTAGTATTTATTTTGTTCTCTCACACATAATAAGGATTGTTAATTTTAACAAGGGAATTATACTACTAGTCTAATAGTGTCATTGGATCACGTAAAGTGCACTTGTTTTTGTAGGGTAGTTATCTTGATGTAGCCGTAGAAATATCACCTAGCATGGATGGGATAGCTCTTGTACAAGTTTTCTGCTTGAGTTTGCTTGATTTGTGGATTTCAATGTATAATACGAATAATACAAGTTGCATGAGTTGCATTCATTTTTGGTTGCCCATGACTCCATGTTCATGCGCCTGAAATCTCCATTGCTCTATTGAGTTGCTAATACAATTTTTCTCAGTTAGGATGCTGTGGATGGATTTAGGAACCGGTCTTATTTTTTAAAACTTTTAGTTGCTACTTGTTTGACACGTCCGGACTAGCGTGTACTTAATATACTTGCTCTAGGGGTGATAGCCTCAGCATTTGCTTAGTCTCTGCCCATTCCATTGGATAAGCTTTTGGTAAGGTCTGTAAGTACTAAGTGGTTTTTCTGTAAAGTAAATCCGTGATCCCAAAGATTGTTGTAGTTTTACTGTTGAAGGTTTTCTCAGCCATTCAATCACATGATTAAATGATTGGTGCCCACATAAAAGCAGAAGGAACAATGTCCAAAGATATCACTAGATTTGCGGTTTTAAGCGCTTATTGGAATGGGACATCTTGTGTTTTTTTGGCTGTGTATGCTTTCCTTTCCTTTTCTCTGTTTTGTATTCAAAGAACTCCATCTCTATTTACATTAACTTGCTATAAATTTTCCAGTTGTGCTGGTTTGAGGAAGCATCTGAAGAGGCTCAATGCTTCTAAGCATTGGATGCTTGACAAGCTTGGTGGAGCTTTTGTAAGTACTTTATAAAGTTGTAATATGCTGTCCAAAGACTTAATGGATGCCGCTTCATGTTGCTCAATCTTTGCTGACGAATTTTTGTTGAGCAGGCACCCAAGCCTTCTTCTGGTCACCACAAAGCTAGGGAGTGTTTGCCTTTGATCCTTATCCTGAGGAGTAGGTTGAAGTATGCTCTGACCTACCGTGAAGTTATTTCAGTCTTGATGCAGAGACACGTTATAGTTGAAGGGAAGGTCAGGAGTGTATGGACGTGAACATTAACTACAGTCGATTTCATTTTGTCAGTGGATTAACTTTTGAGACGTGTGCCTTGATTTTGATTTAATTAAATGGTTAAAAACGTGACCTATATAAGAAAACATATACAAGACATCGCATGTACTGGATATAAATACTACTATACGAGCCATGGTGTATTGTATGTACACCTTTGCGGCTGGATTGCGTAGCGAGACATGGTGGCAGCGAGCGCCGGAACACCGTCGTAGAAGCCAGATGACGAGGTCGTTGCCATGGTGGAAGGGGTTACCCTCCTGCTCTGATACCACTTGTAGAATCGAATACTACAATCAAAGAGAGTGAATGATTGCATCCGCTTTTTAGAATCTTTTAGTGCTTGGAGAAAGTTTCGATTGCTCGGCGTTCGACCACTCGCTCGACCCCTTCGCATATAGTCATAATCTTCCTTCGCTCGAACGCTTCGACACCGATGTTGTTGGTGACGATCGAGTGGATGACTTTGCGCGCAATCAACTTGACGGAGGATCGCTATCTCGCCATGCACTACTCTACTTAGAATGAGAACGAGTCAAAGACAATGCCCGCTAACTTTTCAGGAATAGATCTGATATTTTTATTTCTAAAACATGTTCTGTAGCTACAAAGTGCCCTCGCGGCACCCCTCAAACCTAGCACGAAAACTATCCAAAAAGCCACACAAAATCCGTGCATCCATACTTAGCCTCTCCCTGCTTTTATATGCTAGAGCTCCAAACTGTGTCCTTATCAACACAGACACAAAATCCTAACCAGTACCAAAGATCAAGGGACCCGAAATCTTTCCAAACACGTGTTTTCAAATCTCTAAACCTTTCCAGTTATGGACTCCTTCTATAACTCTTTCAACTCAGCACGTGTCAAAGCCTTTATGACCGTACCTTTCGTAGCTTCTCCATGCATCATCCATCTTTGATCTTCATGTGCTCCAACGCATGAGCCCGATCACCTCATGACATCCTTGATTGCCTGGACCTCAGATTTCCCCATCCTAGGCTCAGTCCTCCTCGTCATCGACCATGACCATCTTCACGCCCAACCAAAACATGCAAAGACCAAAGAACGATTTCTCCAGCACAAGTTCTTCCCAACTTGACCGACGTTTGTTCACACATGCAAACCATACTCTTTTCCACTCATAAACATGAACTAAATGATCGACGACCACAATTTCCACAATTTCCAGTATGACTACCATGCACAAGCTGGTCATACCACTGGCCCAATGAGTACTTGAAAGCCACAAGTACTCGAGGTACTCAAGAATCACAGCATCATAGCACTTGAAGCCTACGACCACCGACCATCGACTAGTCACTGTAGCTCAAGCATTGTAGCTACAACCACTTACTACCGACTACCAAGTACCACCTAGGTACTGTAGCGCAGGATATCAACTACCGAGTATTGATCATAGCGCAAACTATCGACTACCGATCACTGAGTACCGACTAGGTTCTGTAGCTATGACCATCAAGCGGTTACTGTAATAATCGATCGGTTCACTGTAGGTCATGACCAGTTCGCTGTAGCTTAAAGGATCTCCAACTTCGGGGTCTCTGAATTCTACAGTACTCTAGAGTCTCTGACTACTCTTCGACTTTGGGGTCTTTGACTTCTACAGTACTCTAGAGTCTCCAACTGCTCTGCGACTCCAGGGTCTTTTACTTCTACAATACTCTAGAGTCTCCGATTGCTTTCTGACTCTGAACCATGATTGTTCTGCCGTGGTCAATCTGTCATGGTTGACCTTCCATGGTGGACGCCTACTGATCGAATCGTCCATCACAAGGCCGATCGAGCCGTTCAACTTGAATATTCCATCAATAATAGTGCATCAACTAGAACTTTCACAAATGCAAATTTCAATGCAACCCAAATATCAATTTTTCATCATCACTAAATTCACGACCTATCCATATGGTCTAACAAAAACTAGTAGCATCAAGTACACCATCACCATACTCTGCCGCAACATGACCCAATAGGCCGCATACACCACAGAACTTGGGGCAATTTCTCATATTTCACCCTGTAAGCCTCTGTCAAGTTACCTGATGGTCTCTGTCGTGTAGCCACCTTCTGGACCCCAATTAGGGGTTTAGATTTGTCCAACTTCAAACTAATTCTCAAGAAGTTCCTCTATCCATGGCCTTCTGCTTCAGCTTCCACACGAACTACCTCCCCAATCCGACGAGCAAGTTGTCTACTATACTCTCCTTCATAAAAGCAGTTGGGAGGTCATGTATGTGAATCCACCTAGCCAAGCTATCAAAATGAACAGATGACAACCTAGTGATACCATTATACTCCTCAATCAACACCGCATTACCACGGAACAACCATGGTCCTTCTTCCACCACTTTAACCCAGTCACCCTGGTAAAAGAGTTGTAGGATGAACAGATTATCTCTGATGACCTTAAAAGTCACATCCCTCACCAAACTCCAAGAGTTAACGCTGCATGACTGAAAGAACCCTAGATCTTAATTACCTCTAAGCAGTGTAATTAACTTAAATAAATAGTAAATTAAGATTTATTAACACAATTACAATGCAATGGGTTACAATAATCGACTGCAAGAAATTACATTGGGCATTCCTAAGTAAAATAAAACTTTATTACAATACAGGGTTATTTACAAGAATCTGATACAAACATGAAAACATGAATAATTGCATTGCTGGAAACTACATTAAAACAACATTAAATAAAATTGCATTGCATTCTAGTTTTGCATTGCCTTTTCCATGTATTGCTCGATGAGTAGAAACCTCCAAAGCTGACCCAAACCCTAGCTTGCCATTTTCTTTTGCAATCAAAGAGTGAATAAAAAGAACAATCCAAGAGAGAATAAAAAGAAATAAAGAAAATTATCATCAGACCCCTTCAGATGTAAAATGCTGAATGTATAGGAATTGCTCATCGAGGTTCCAGGACCATCCAGGGCCAGTTGGCTTCCTCTCACTTATGTGGGCCTCATCATTCAACAATAAGAAAATCCAATGCCCACGTTTGTACTGACTTACCTCTCCTGCAAAAAATTCGAAGCATAGTGCCAAGCCCACCCTTTGGACAAGTGGTCCATACACAAATAGTAAACTAAGAGCCAGAAGGATAAGGTGAGGGCAAAACTGGCATGAACAGGACAATAGTGAGAGAAGTAGCCGAAAGCCCCTCCCTCATAAGCCAACCACACCAAGCCTCCACTCTCCCCACCCCAACTACATTTTCACCCAAGACCAAGTTAAGAGCACTCTCGCCAAAACTAAGATAGCTAAGAGCCTCACCTTCTCCAACCAACAAGCCCACCTCATTTCACCCCTCAACCAAGAGCTAGCAACACTAGTTGACCCTGCCTCCCCTTTCCCACTAGCTAAAGCCAAGCAAAGCAAAGGAACCACCCATATTGCCTTCCTTGGCCAAGGCCAGAGAAAGACCACCATCAACCAACCAGCCCATATAGAGGGAAGCAACGAGAGGAGAATCGGAGGAGAGGACGCAATGGAGTAGTGGAAGACGACGGGGAGAAGCGTGGACCACAAACGGCTACATTGGGCCAACCACTGTACCAACAAAGGGAGGTCGACCTCAATATCTTCGCTCACATTAGAACCACAACTCAACCACTACAAGCATCATCCACACCCTTGCCTTTTTCAGCCCGACAACAAGTAGGCCCCTACATTCCTAGCCCTTTTTCCTCTACCCATAGAATCACATCACAGCACGGCACACACGTCACACACTAGCACACAGGCCAAGCAAGGCACCTGAGGAGGAGACCACCTTACCTTGGCCGATGTGGCTACCACACCGCCAGTGGCAAGCTTGTAGGAGCCGCCATGTGCCCTCAGACAGAGGGAGCGTACTCCCTGGTGCAATCCCCTACCGAGTTCTGTCACATGATCGGTGCCCATAGGATCTCCCAACAACGTGCATGGTAAAGAGTAGAGCAAGGTAAATATAGTGGCCAAATCCAAATATACGTAAAAGTAATAAGGGGAAAAGGATTGAACCATCCCAAGTAGGATGCAGAGTAGAGGTGGACTGGCGAGTCGTAGCAAGTCACTAGGGGCACCGGAGCCATGGTGCTCGGCCATAGCCGAGCCAGACTCCCGGACGACCCAAGCTGGCGATGGCCTCCATGGGAGCTGAGGAGGCTGAGGATGCCATGGATCCATGAAAGCCGAGGAAGCCAACGGTGGACGCGAACCGAGGGAAAGCGGTGGTAGCACTTTCCCCCCAACTCACCATAGGAGCTGAACTACACCACCCGAGAGGCTAATCCAAATCAAAGCAAACCTAGCAAAATAAAGGGGGAAAGGAGAGATAGAACCAGGGGCACTCGAAGACTGATCAATGGTGAACCTAAGCTGGCATGCCCACGATGCCACTCAAGCCACCCAAAACCCTAGCTCCAACCTGAGGAGGAATTAGGTGACACCAAGGGGAGTGGAGGGGCGGTGTTAGTATATTCGGCAAGGGAAGCCGTGGGAGGCAAATGAGCCACGGCGGTGCACTCGAACGGCCGTGGAGGTAGCAGCGATTCGGTTGGAGAAGGAGAAGAGCTGACGAGAGGAATGGGAAAAAAGGCGTCACATGCATGTGTGCGTGAGTGTGTGTGTGTGTATGGTATGGTGGCCGTGTGTGTGTGTAAGAGTCGCGTCATGTTGTGAGTGTAAGTCATGTGTCATGTACTCATGTGCATGTGTTGTCGAGTGGCTGTGTGTGCTGAGTGCATGTGTTTGGGATCAGGGATGTGAGTTGGGATCCAGTTTGGGACGTATGTTGCATGTGGTGTGTTTGGTGCATAGGGTTGCCAATGTGGTATAAAAATAAAGTAGAAATTGTCATTAGATGTGAGACCACGGATATAGAAATCCGACAATAATAGCAAAACCCATAGGTAACCGATAGGAGCACGTTAGTAGTAGCTAAAAAATTTAAATAAATAAAATCTACTAAACCCATTAAAAGGGGGGAGAATGTGACTATATATTAATAAATCACCCCAAAATGAATAAGTATTTTCTTAAAACATGTGTCTGCCTTATAAATGCAAAAGGTGAACAGGCTTAGACGGAAGTAGTGGATCCAGACTCCGTTGACACCGAGGCTTACTACTATTACATAGGCAAGCTTGTTTCTTGATCACCAATCTAGTTATATTAAATGTAAAAAACTACATTCTACATCATGTATTGTATATGTGCATTAAAACTTTATTTGAAAACTAAATCGGATAAAAGAGATGAAAGAGAAGAGATATGCGAAAAGAGTAGCTAAGAGGAGCAGCTGGGCTATAAGAGTAAATATTAGGATGGTAAAGGAGGCTCTGATCAGGAAAGAGATGGAAGGTGGACCCTTTATATGGGTAGGACATAAGGACCAACAAACTCACACTCAGAAAGGAGGTCGTATTTAAGTGCCAGCCATTTCTCGTTTTCGATGGGTAGAAAATGTTACCATGTTACATTATTATTCTCTCCACGACGGGTAAGAATTATAGTGTGAGTGGCGATGGAGGAACTCAGGACCAGAAGTGTAAGTCCGAAAGTGGGAGATCCAAGATGCATGTATTAGTGTAGGTGGAGTATTGGGTGAAGGGATAACTAGCCCAACCAATGCTATTTGAAGTCGATGGAGGCTAGTGGGCATCCTGGGACACCGGTGGAAAATAGAGGGCTAGAGATTTAATAGCGTAACCTGAAAAATATTATGTACTTTGAACTTGGCACCGCATCAAACAAAATATGGGATACCTAGTTTCATAAGGGCTTAGAGTAGCTATAGGTATAGTGGCACAAGCTTACGCAGTGCACAATAAAATCATGAATTCATGCGTGTCTCTTGGATTAGAGGCTACAGAGATCACTAGGGATCTTTCTTCTCACCGAGTGATAAGTATTCTTTTTATAAATTAAAACTTACCACTTAATTTGATAAACTAGTTTCTAGAAAAAGAGATGAGTTAAAAAAATATGATAATGAAAAAAAAGAAGAGCCATACAACGCATTTTGACAGTAATGCTTGCTGAGTACGCTTGTACTCATTCTTGCTATTATTTTTGTTTGTTAGACTCTAGTCTGACCGAAGATTACTCCGAGTGAGATGAGGGACTTGCAGGTTCTGATGAGGCCGCGTGGGATGAGAGTGATTACTACAAGGACCAGGGTGAGGTGGACACCCTATGCAGCGGTTGGGATGAGTACGCATCCAGTGGAGCAAGGTAGGCAAGAGATAGGGTATATGTTTTGTATCTCCTATATTTAAATAAATGTATTAAAGACCATAGTCTTGCGTGGCAACTGCTGTAATAAAGGTACAATATCTATTTTATTGTTTTGTTGCACGACTTTGGTAAAGCTTATTATTCGTTGGAGCGGTGTTCTACCGAGAAAATGAATAATAATTTGTTGCTTATGTGTGATTACCCATTGACAATGACACAGGGTGTCTCAATGACTGAAGGTCATAGACAAATAACCTTAGCCAGCGCTGTCTACTTGGACTCGGCCGTCAAAACCTCAATGCTCTCCTCAAAATAATGTCAGTGTTCTCGTCGTCGATCAGATCCAACGTTTGCAGCAGTGCATCTAGGTCTTTAGATTGCTCTACTCGATCATCCACACCATCCAGATCGCCCCGCGACGACCTGTCCCCCTTGCCACCACTCATCCTGATCCCGATCACGCCTCCACGTTCCAATCTTAACAGCACTGCCGAGGATGAGAAGCAAACCAGGTTTGCCCTTTAACCTTCCCGAACTACACTGCTAACGATATAGAACACGGTAGGCAAAGCGATCTGGTTGGGAGAAAAAAAACCTCGCACTAGGATCAATCCTAGCAGTAGCAGGTGTTCAAAGAAGTAGGGGTGAAAACAGATCGAATACGGATAGATAATGTTTATACCATATTTGTTTATATATATTTCCCGAATGCGAATATGAATACGAATATTCCGGATGCGAATACAAATATGAATCATGTCGAATACAAATATAAAGTAAATACGAATCGAATTAAATACGGTCATGAATATTTCTTAGAATATAAAAACCTTTAAATTGTACACATAAGATGAACAAAAATATAACTAGTTTATGTGATCTAAACATTCATAAAGAATATTCATGAATTCTTTATATACATAAATGTTCCTTCTCTAACTTTGTATTGATGTATATGTTAATGTATTATGAACTACTAAAGTATCCTATAAATAGATTTGGCTAAAATAGAGGATGTAGGCTATAGATATCCGGCCCTTGAATATCCAGATCCATATTCGTATTCGACGAATAATGAGCTACTGGATCCGTATCTGACAGAGAAAATCCGTATTTATTTCTGATCCAATACCATTTGACAAATATCCGAACCAACAGAATCTATATTCAAAGATCTGTTTTCACCCCTACGAAGAACCCTAGAATCACTGAAAAAACACCGCCAGGAGTGGAGCCTGTAGCGTCCTCTGATTTATGGTGTATTAAGGAGAGCATTTGTTAGTTCGGTAGGCTGAGCAAGGAAATGGGATTCTGTGGTTGGAGGAGTCCATTCACTCGAGTGTATTGGATAGGCCCGAGGAGCAGGGTGGATTTTCTTCATGCCCCACCTTAAGTGTGTTTGGCCGGTAATTGGGCGAAGCGGGCACATGTGGGGTCACCTATGTCCATGCCGCTTACCTATCAGCGAAACTTTACACTCACAGATAGGTCTGCTAATGGGACTAAATCCAACCCAACTCATATGAGACAAAGCCAATTTTTCACCCTAACCCAACCCACAAAGATTTTTCATAATCCCACCAAACCCAAACCACTCCCTATTTAAATCCAAATCACCTTCCACTTAAACCCAACCCAACCCGAACGTATAGGTTCAACCCACTTCCCAACCCATTTACCAACCCACTTATTCGTAAAACTTCGGTATTTGAAATTTTAACCTCGTATTCACCTTACAAAAGTTTTACAAAATCGATTGAAATTTATTGCAAATGATTCTGCGTGTATGGGACCTACTCTATACAAATTGTCAGGGCTAAACTCACACGTGGCCCCACATGCTTTTCTAGAAAGTTTTCGTAAAACTTCGGTATTTGGAATTTCAATCTCGTGTTCGCACTATAAAAATTTATCGAAATCAATTAAAATATATTGGAGATGATTTTGCGTATAGGAGAGCTACTTTATGCAAATTAGTAGGGCTAGGTGCACACGTGGGCCCCACATGCTTTTATAGGAGGTTTCGTACAACTTTGGTATTTAAAATTTCAACTTCGCGTTCACATTACAAAAGTTTTACGAAATCGATTGAAATTTATTGCAAATAATTCTGTGTGAAGGAAAGCTATTCTGTGCAAATTAGCAAGGCTAGGCACACACGTGGGTTCTACATGCTTTTTATAGAAAGTTTTCTAAAACTTCAATATTTAGAATTTCAACTTGCACGTTCACAATACAAAAGTTTCTCGAAATCAATTATAATTTATTAGAAATGATTCTGCGTATAGGAGAGCTACTCTATACAGATTGACAAGACTAGGCATACATGTGGGCCCTACATGCTTTTATAGAAAGTTTTCGTAAAACTTCATTATTTGGAATTTCTACATCATGTTCACACTATGAAAGTTTTATGAAATCGATTGAAGTTTGTTGCAAATGATTATGTGTGTATGGAACTACTCTGTGTAAATTAGCAGGCACATATGAACATGTGGCTTTCATGGTAGTCTAAGGCTATAGGCAATCCAAATGCCACTCCATTAGGCCACGCCACAGGTTGAACCCGTTCATAATCCGATCTTAACCTGAAATTTCTAAACCCATCCCACTCAAACCTAACACTTTTTATATGGTAACCTAACCTAACCCGTTCACTCTTCCAACCCATTTCGACCCATCTAAAATCAACCTAATTAAAAACCCATCCCGTTTAACCTGTTTGAACCCAATCCATTAGCATCCCTGCCCACAAACATTCTTACGGACACAAAACTAGAAACATATCAACCTCTATTAGAATTTTTACCCACGGAGAATTTGGTTAACAGGCGAGATTGCCACCCCTAATTGCCGCATTGGGTTGGCGCTTCGTTTCACATGTGATCTCTACGTTTACGATCCAAAGCTCGTGAGCTCAAGAAAATAAATTGAGTTGTGTAATTATAGAAAAAGTACTCGCTTCTTCTCTAAATATATTTTTATCATAAAAAAATATCATTTTAGACATCGACACATAGAGATAGCAACGGGTAAATACCCATCGGGTATTGCTATTCCATACCCGTACCCGCTAGGTGTAAATTTACCCGTCGGGTTACCCGTATCCACACGCGGGTAGGAAAATTTACCCATACCCGTACCCGCGCGGGTATTACTACTTGACGGGTAACCCGTACCCGCAAGCATACCCGGTTCAACACATAAGAATATCATCAATTTAGACATTCATTAATCATACATACCAAGCACAAAAGCGTCTAATGATCAAAATTAGTACATCCCATAAACATACTTGACATGACCATATCAACATATGACAAACAAATAAACAATCAACAACAAGTAGATAATAAAATTAACATTTGAGTGGGATGTCTAGTTGTCTAATGCGGTATTCATTACTCATGGTAGGCGGTATGGGTAGTATATACCACACCCGCACTCCCTACCCGGCGTGGTAGAGGATTTCGCCAATAACGCACTCCATGGGTACATAAAATTTTCCATACCCGCCTCTTTATCGGGTAAAACCCGTCTGGTATTCGGTACCCATTGCCGGTCCTTTTAAAACATAACTTTGACCACAAATTACTATTATAATTTATTTTTAAACTTGATAAGATTATAATACTATCAAAGTATTTATCAACAGAACGAGTAATAGATTACACGAACCTGTGGACCTTGTGGTGATGCCAGCCAAACATCAGGAGCAACAAAATCTGGTTCATCTCCACATTGGTGGTTGCTGCTCGAGACATAATTAATTTACGAGCAAAACTCATAAAAAGAGCTAAACTATTTATTAGTCCAATTAGCATGGCGCTTGACCTTTTAGTTAGCAAATATATTATAATTTTGGTTTCTACTAATTGCATTTGACGCGGTAAGTTGTAAGACAATTGTTGTGACACCTACTCACCTTTTATCTAATCAGGTACCCGGTAAGGTGAAGATATGTCTGTATATGTTCCTAAAAGCTACTTTTCTATATTAAATAGTTTTTCTATAGTATCTAACTTTTTAAATGAAGTGTTTTTTAAATGGAGTTTACTAGTCGATTGTGGTACACACTATATTGACTTTATTTATATCGGCCAAAATCATATGTGAGTATCTTTCTCTATAAGCTATTACTATTTATAAATCAAAGCTAAAAACTAAAGTCAAAAACCAATATGAATAGGCCAGAAATCTTTAGGTTTAGATCAACATGAAATCCAAAGTTTAAGTATGTAAATAGCTGCTCGAAAGTTGACGGCCATGAATAATTCTGAAACACCAACACTAGCATAATTTGTTAACAAAGGGCCTGATTGGGGGAGTTGGAGATTCTGAGTAGCTAGCTGGTCTGAGTAGCTAGCTTGCTGGTCTAAGTAGCTGGCTAGTCTGAGTAGCAGCTGGTCTGAGTAGCTAGCCTGTTTGGCATCCTGGATTCTTGCTGTGCAGCTGGTATCCTGATAGATGTATTGACTGAAATGCCCTTAGGTGAGTTGATGTCCTGATTATGTATTGATAGAAGAGATATCCATACTGTAAATTTATAGTACTTAGTTCAAACATTGAAAAACTAATATTAAAATTTCATGACAATGAATTTGACTCCAAATTATAATTTTAAATATTAATATGGATAACTACTATGTATCTATACAAAAGGAACGTACAAAAGGTGTTCATAGACATATAAGGCGCACATATCACCATCAAAAGGAACTTCTATGGTACTATCTATAATCTTGAAGCCATCAAACCGTTAGCTATGGAATCACGAAAGGCACACATATCACCATCATCTTGTGCTGTGCCAATGTAACCACCTCCTGTGTTTGAATCAACATGTGGCATGTACTCTTCATCATCATCACATCTCTCAAAGAGATGGTCACTCAAAGCATTGTCTCGAATGAAATTATGAAGCGCCATACAAGCAATGATGATCTTCTTTTGCCTCTCAACCTTATAGCTTGGTATATGCAATAGAATTCACCACTTCATCTTTAGCACGCCAAACGCATGTTCAATCACATTACGAAGAGAGGAGTGAGCATGATTGAAGACCTCCTTTGGCCACTTGGGCCTCCCGTTGAAACTCCCAAGTGAAACTCCCTTTGTACAAGTGATACTTTTGCCCTTTGTACAGAGCGAGGTATCCCTTTCTATTAGGATAACCGCATCAACTAGATAAAATTTTCCTACAAGAATCAAATCGGATTAATGACAATGTATAAAATGAGAGATAGAAATAGATAATTGTATTACCATCTTCTACCAAGTCCACACGGTGTGGCTGAAATATTTTTTCAACACAATAGTCTCTCAAACCGCAGATAGAGTGTCATTGAATATACGAGAGTCGTGGATTGACATCCGTGCCATCCGATCCGGCCATCTAGCAACAAAAAAATGAACCTCATATCAAAGTCGCAAATCGCCATAACATTTTGAGTAGGATACCCATGATGACCAATGTGTGCAATTAGATCCTTGGCTGGCACTACAACTGGGATATGTGTGCCATCTATTGCTCCAATGCAATTGTTGAAATAGGGTGAGAACCGAGAATCTTGAAGCTTTGGGTGCACAGTAGATTGCAAATCCTTTGGTTTTATGTTGTGCTTGGCTAGCTCATTAACACACTTAAGGACTTCTCTGAATTTTGTACTAATTGTTTCAGTTGACTGTTTAAATCGGTTCTCAGCTTGGCTAAATGATTGAGGTCCACCACACATCCACAAGAACATACCAAGAGCTTCAATGGAATTACAATCTATTGTTGGTTTCAGACCATAACTTTCTGCTAGTTGTCATGCAACTTGTAAAAAACTGCAGGAGTCATCCGAAACATACGATAACAATCTTTTGTTACCCTAAGTTGATCCATAACCCACTGATTCCCAGATTGCCGTGGAGTAACTCTTTTCCTTGTTTGGAGATAAGTTTCAGCATGGTGCATACCTATGAGAGCAACTGTTGCAGCAGCTTGTAGAATTAATTTATGACGCTTAACCTCAACTGATGTTCCATCGCTATCATTTGAGTCATCACTCTCACTAGATGTGCTCATCTACAGTTAATGAGAAAATTGATTACATGAGAAATGTACATCAACATAACAAAAATAGGTCGGAAACTATGAATCACATGAATAAAAAAATGGATAACAATTAATCCCATACATAGGTCTGAAACACATAGGTATAAATAGAGTATCAAACACAACAAGATTACATAAAAAGCATAGTCTGAAACAAGCCGACAGATACTCTTAAACAAGATTACAAACATGTTCTACTTCTTCCTATTTTCATACATCCTCTTAAGCCATGCAACTCTCCCTTCATCGGTTTCAAATGAACGAAACACTACACGATACTCTTGTTTAATAAAAAGTTTGGTTGCAATATAGTGTTCATCACTTCCTTCTTTGGCTCCACATCTCACAGCCATGCACAAGTGCTCTATGATCTCATTGTCCAATTTGTCATTCCAAATGATGTCACGAACTGCTAGTAGCAATCACGTCAACTAGACGTTTCACTTCCTTGATCATAGGACTCTTCTTTTTATGTGGGCTAGGCGCAATGCTACCTCCCTTACGCTTTCCAACCTTGGTCTTCTTGTCATGAGAGCTATCATCATCCCCAATATCGACGATATCATCGTCAACATTAATTGGAGTTGTGCTTTCACGACTACCAGGAATAATAGAAGACAAACCAGACACATGGATGTTCTGGAACATAACTTCCAACTCATCTAGGTTCTCCATTGGTGTGTACCGGAACTTGGCATAATCTTTGTTGGCCTACAAAAAAGATATGCAGAATTATTTAGAAAATGGTGCCACAAAGCATTAAATGGAAAATAATTTTACAAATGTCAATGGCATACCGCTATTTTTTCTGTCCACCATTCGTCATCTGCAACAATTGTTCCATTTTGGACATCCCAACCAAGACTGGTTGCATTCTTTTTTAGCTCAATCCATAAGCTGTATTCCCTCTTCAAAGCATCCCAACGATTCTTTAGCTTGGTCCGGTCATAATTTCTATTTGTCTTTGCATTGAATTTTTCTTGTAGATTTTTGTGACCAGTGGCATTCAAGGCTGCAGTTGGCCTATTTCCAGCTTTCACAAAATATTTTGGTTGCCCAGGCATCCCAACTTGCTTTTGGTGTCTTCCCTTTCTCCATCTAGCTTCATACATACATACAAGATGTTTAGCTTCATGCAACTCAGTACATACATTAACAGTAGCTAACGCGCAGCGCATGAGAATAACCTAGATCAAGTAAAACCTAGATCAACTAACGCGCAGTGCATGAGAATAACCATGAACATCCATTAACAGCAATGCTCATCCATTACAGATCTACAAACAGCAATGGGGAATAACCATGATTAGCAATGCTCATCCATTACAGATCTAGACACATCCATTCCATCATCCATTACATCCATTACAGATCACGTTCATCAACAGCAATTCGGGTTCCATACCTTCACGTTTGGGCGGGAGATGCAGGAGTGGATGCAAGGTCACCGGTCACCGGGATGGAAGTGTTGTCGTCGGCCCTCCTCGTCGGTGTACCCGTGTACTCGTGCGAACTCGGCGGGGAGGAGGGGTAGGAGGGGCGGGATCTGGGGAGGGGCGCCGGGTGGCGCGGCGGGGAGGGGGAGGGGGAGGCGTGCTGAGGAGGCGACGGGAGGGGAGGGGGCGGCGGGGCAGGGGCGGGGGATCTGGGAGGGACGCGTGTCGGAGGAGGCGACGGGGAGGGGCGACGGGCGGCGGGATCTAGGAGGGGCGCCGGGTGGGCGCGGCGGGGAGGGGGAGGAGGGAGGCGTGCGGGAGGAGGCGACGGGGTGCTAATGTGAGGAGGGGGCGCAGGGGATCTGGGGGAGGGGGCCGGCGGTGATGAGGACATCCTTTCCATGCATACAACCATGCCGACTCCACATCAAACTGAAACTATGATACAAGGACCAATGACTAGAGCACGAGCACGTCAACTTAACCATCATGTGAATGCGTTCCTAAGTTTGCATACAAATGTTTCAAAGAATGGAATACTACTTAATTCTTGTGATGATTTAATTGTCCTTAGGAACCATGGGGAAGCACCACATGAGTTCAAGTATAGAAGTGGAACCGTCAAGCACAAACCAAGTCCTGTTCACGAGTTTGACTCGGATTCGGCCTTGTTGACAACGTCTACTTCAAACAGCCATAACTTTTGATCTAGAAGGTTTCTCGGGGCCCGTGAGTACTCGTTGGAAAGCTCTTGAAGTATACTTTCAGATGGATCTGACCTCACCTCCACATTCCATCTGAGTCAGTCATAAACTGCAAAACACGTCATGTCACTTTTTCAGTCCGAGTCAAAGTGGGCCTTGGGCCTTGTAATTCGAGTCCTATTCGGCTTCCATGTGTTTTTGCCGACCCTCCACCTTCCGTGTCCCTTAAATAGGCAGTCGCACCCTCTTCTAGGGTTTGGGTTTTGATAGACTAAGTTAGCTTTTGCTACTTCGCCTTGTACTTGCGCGTGTCGGCTAGACCGCCCGAATACTTGTCTTCGGAACCCCACCGTCTTTCTGTTTCAGATTGAATCCTACATCGTTTATTTGCAATTGAGTTGCTGTTCATCTTGTTCTTGCCTGTTCTTCGATTGCTTGAAGGAACAATTACCCTCGTGGTTTGGTTGATTGTGCGCCGACAAGGTCACGAACAACCTCTGGAGTTGGTGTATCGATCGCTAAGGCGCAACGCCCTGGATGGTTGTAGTCGGTCGTCAATGTCATCCCTTCCCAATCGATCTACCACTCTCATCGAAAGATCGGGACCGCTAGTGCTATCAGGGGGGGGGGTCAGGCGGTTTTTATCCAGTGGCATTTGCGGGTAAATAGCTTTAACTTTTAGTGGCATTAACCCGCAGAATCTGTGAGAAGCTGGGCTATCGCAGCTACTCGGTCCCAGTACAATCATCTTCTCAGATTCTCAGTAGCTGGCCCAAAAGTTGGACTGTTTGGGAGAGCTTTTGGCTACTAGAAGTAGCTAGCTAGCCTAGAATCCGAAACAAATAGGGCCAAAATCAAACAAGCGATTCACCGTAGTTATATTTTCAGTAGCTGCAACACGCATAGATGCTGAGCTGGGCAGTGCAAAATAAGAGCATGTTCGTATTGACTTTTGCTGATGGCTTTTGACTTTAGCTGATAAATAGTAGTGGCTGATAGAAGCTGAGGCGTTGGTATTGTCTTTGGCAATGAATAGTAGTGGCTGATAGAAGCACTGATAGAAGTTGAGTGCATTATGTAAGAAAGAGAGCAAACGACTTACGGAGTTGTGACATAATAAAATACGTAGTGTGTTACAACATGAGAAAGTGCAAAGTACAAGATTACAATATAACAAGGTACAACATGTGAAACCGTAACTTATCCTACCAAGACACGCATGATGCTATCGCGGAGCACGTGCATAGGTCTGTCATATCTCCCAACATTGCCAGCTGGACACTCCGTGTCCCCGCCCTTGCCTAGGACGTAATCCTCATCATCATTGATGTCTAAATAGTCGTCATCAGGCATTGCTGAGCCGATGATAAAATTATACAACGCCATAGTCGCCGCTACAACTTTATTATGTGTCTCTACGCTGTAGCTTACCTCGCTCAATAGGATTCACCACTTATTTTTTCAAACGCCGAATGTGCACTCGATCACATTCCGAAGGGAGGAGTGGTGGTAGTTAAAAATTTCTTTGATCCCACTCGGTTGTCCACCTCATGCAAACTCCGGTATGTGTTACCATTGATTCTTGTATGGGGGCTAAGAACCCCTCCTTGTTTGGATAACCGAAATTCACCAAGTAGTACTTTCCTACAAAGAAATACAGTTCGAGGACTACTTAGTGGCTATATCCAAATCCATATAGAAACATGTAGGTAAGAACGAGTAATAGACGTACCTGCCATTGGGCGTGGGAAGCAGTTTGCATATGACACCATGGAATCCTACAGGACTTTCATGTCATGTACTGCACCACCCCACTCAGCACACACAAAAGTAAATCGTCACGTCAAGTCACAAACAACAAGCATGTTTTGACCCTTATCCATGGCGGTTGTAGTGCTTCGGTGCTACGCGACTAGGAACCGATACTACCACATGCCAATGGTGGACCCAGGAATTTGAGTATTATTGTTCGAAGTTATAAAAATAGTAGTGCAGTACTAACACTCTCAGAAAATCAGATGCAATTACTGACTTGGGCAAGTTTATTTAGGAAGCATGGTTGTCACGACAAAATCGATGACCAAGGCGAGTGAGGGGCTCTTGGACGCCACAGCGAAGTTGCAACACTATGCATGTCTACATGCATGTGTATGTATCCGACATGCATACATAGATACTCTGCATCACTGAATCCTTATATGTCTACTCCTCTGTCCTCTCCCTGCACTCTCTCCTCTCTCTCCTGCACTCACTCCCGCCACCAAGCCTCCTTCGGTCCCCCCCACCGCCTCACCATCTCTCCTCTCCTCGGCGCCGCCTCCCCCGCCGCCTTGCCTCCTCCTGTCTTCCTCCTACCACCTCACCTCCTCTCCTCTCCCCGGCACCTCCTCCCCCAGCTGCCTTGCGTCCTACCCTCCTCCCCCCGCCGCCTCCTTCCTTTCCCGGTGCCTCCTCCCCCTGCCACCTCCCCTCCTCGCCACCTCCAGCCCCCGCTGCCTCCTCCCCCTACCGCCGCCTCCTCCCCCCAAGTCACATCGAATGTCTGTGGTGTCCACCCAACTCAACCATGTTAGGAAGCCAATAAAAATAGGTTATATTAGCATCCCTGGTCAATGAGAAAGGCTAAGAATGGGAAAACAAACCTGTGATCCCATCCAGTGGTTGCTGTAATCATGTTATCTAGATGAACAGCTATACCTGCTATACCCGGCCGCTCAAGTTCTATTTCTTTCCTAAGAGTAAACGTACCCCGTAATCAACAACAACAACAACAACAAAGCCTTTTGTTCCAAACAAGTTGGGGTAGGCTAGGAATGAAATCTTCTCAAGATCAAAGAGATAAGAGCCTTAAAATAAAACCTACAATGCTAAAACCCTAAGCCATGATCTATTAAGAAAAAAATGTACCCTGTAATCAAAAGAAAAAAAGCTAGTACATCAATACAACATGATCTATTAAGATTCAAAAGTCATGGTTAACAAATGAAATTGCAAGCATTGTGGAGGAACAAAAATAGTACATTGTGCCATGATGATGATGTTTGTGATGAACTACAGAATATTTTCATTATTGTCACTAGAAAGAGAAAAAACTATAGAAAATTTTAACCAATTAAAAAAACTTGGTCTATATGTGGAGCTCCCTCCCTGCTTGTGATATGAAGAGATTTAGGAATCACAAAGTAGACGACATGCTAGCTATGTCAAGCTATTGAATTTGAATTAATATGAGGTAGATCAAGAGATGCTTGATTTTCCTTAGTACATATTAGTTACCACAGAGATATTATGCTCCAAATCTAGGCCTGCATCCGAGTACAAAAAACTAATAAACATAACTTTCAACAGAGCTGCCATCATCAGCATCATTTAGGATGGAAGCACTCATGAACCTTGTAAAAACAATAACAACATACCATTCATGATAAACTAATAAGCAATTAAGCATTCACCATATACTCTCACATCATAACAGGGATTACACTTGGACAAAATAGATCAGAGAGCCAGAGGATTGGCTACCTAAGCTTCGATGATTTGGAGATAACTTCTTCCCCCGATGGCCCGATGTATGTGGATCTGATGGCTGCTGCACATGAGAAATTGTGATTGGAGATTTGGAGAACTGAGAGAGAGAGAAAGTGAGGAGGAACTAACACCAAAATGGTGGGGTGGTCCAGACGGAGCTACGGAGGTGCAGCGTAGAGGCGTGGTCGCATTCGCGTGGAGCCGAGGTGAGGCAGCCGTTGCTTGTCGGAGTTGGAGCCCAGAGCTAAATGCCAAGCGGCTCGCCGTGGTGCCACCGGCCAACTTGGTGAGCATTGAGCAGTAGAGCAGGTAAGTAGGGTGTAGACAAGGAATGCAGTGGACTAATGGAGACTGAGAGTACTACATTTGTTAGGATAGCAGCAAAGGGAATTGGGGATTGCGGGGCAATGGCCAGGCCGAACAACGTGCAACGCCGCAAAGGTGCAAATGGGCCAGCCCTAGGCCTTGAGGCCAGCCAGCCAGTTCGACTTTGGGGCTGATGGGGTATGAATTTAGGTATTTTGGCCCAGTTAAGTATATATATTATTATATCTTGTATATGCTAGATTTTTTACCAAAAATTTTAGGTGTTTAGTTGAACACCCATGAACCACTGCAGATATGCCCTTGCCACATGTGTATTGTTAATCGCCCAAATACAGTTCTTAAAATGTAGGTCAAAACATGGCTCCTTCAACCTCCTATGGACAGTGCAAAACTATGGGTCCACTGGGCGTATAATATCATGCATGGCAACTACATCCAATACCTTGTTGAAGTGACTGCTGGCATGACTTGTGGAATGCTCAAATCTATTCTGTGCTTACTGATTCGACTGTGGGGTGGTATACATCCAAAGGAAAATTCCAACCGCCTCTTTAGAGCTCATCTGATGAGTCGATCTGAGAGGCCATGTGGAGGTAACCCCATGTTTGTGATGAGTAATTGACGCTTGTTTTAGAGAGTTTGAGTTTGTTTTGGGTATTTCATGTTTGAGTACCTTCTTCTAATGCTAATATATGATTATACTGTTTTGAGCGGTGCTATGTGATGTTTTCTTGTCTGTGATGCCTGCAGGACTTTGAAGCTGGATCGTGGCGAGGCATGAGATGACCGGACTAGGCACGGGTGGTGCTAAGGTCGAAGCGGTTGGGAAATGCCGAAGACGGCGAGGATTCGAAGTGGTTGCATGGTGTGGACAACAAGAAAAGAGGAAGCTTCCAGGAAGGTGCAGGAATGGCATTTTGGTAAAATGTGCAAGGTTGCAGAATGGAAGCGGATTCGGTTGAAGATAACGGGTAAAGCGCTGAGTTTGCTAATGGGCAAAGCAAATTGGACCCGGTAGTGGAAGGATATAAATAGAGAGGTTTAGGGTTTGGAGTGGTGTGCTTGTTTCCCTCCTCTATTCTGATGAGGGTTTTGGCTCTTTTCTCTTTTGTGTGTGAGTCTGGTAGTGGGTGCAGGTTTCTTGATTTTCCGTTCTTGGGTGTGTTGCTCATGATGTGGGAATGGGGATGAAATGGTTGTAGCAAAACTCTCTGTAATCATTCATCTCAATGTATCCATTTAAGATATCTTGCATTCTAAGATGGTGTGGTTTCAGTTTCTCCTTGTGTTTTGTTTTTGCTCGGTCTTCTTTGCTGTTATCTATTCTTCATGGTTGTGAATGGAGTTTTTGTTCGAGTTGCTGCAATTTGGCTCTGCTCTGAACTGAGTATCTCCTCAAGGCTACTTGGCTAGTTTATACTCGAGAGCAAATCTTTTTATTAGCTACATTCTTCTCAGAAATCTTTTGCTAGCCTTCCTCTGTTTCGATAAATTCTAGGGTTTTCTTTTTCGTAGATAGAGGAACCATGGTTCTTGGTGATTTTGGCCGGGGAGACCCTCCTACTTTTCTATTTTCATATTCAGAGGATGAGCTCTAGCTGTGCTCTAAATCCTATGACCAAAAGATACTAAAATCTCAAGTCTGCAGAAATCAGTTTTTGGTCATGAGCAGGAACTTCCTCTGGTTATACTTTCCTAGGGTTTGGAAGCAGTGTTCTGGTGGCCTTTGTTTCTCAGCTAAAATTTGTTGTAGCTTTGTGTTTTCTCCTCTAAAATCTTTTCGCTGATTGTGGTCAGGAGCCCTAGGATCAAAAGACTTGAGATTCATTGGCTATTTGGATGTGTAACATCTAACAGACATGCCTTGAACCAATACCTAACTTTGTAACGGCAATACAACAAACAACCACTACAACAAATGAGAAAATGAAAATTAGACCAGTAGAACAAGCAACAGAAAATGGAATGCTAGAGTAATTTATAACAATTGTACTCAATTTTGTAGCACAGTTCCCAGAATTCCTGAGTATCAGAACCTCCATTAGCTTCCAACACTACCAAAACCTACCTAACAAACTAGATCAAGGAGTACACCTCAGTTTCTATCACAGATCCTAGGAGAAGCAAATTCAGATCAAATTCATTCTCAACTAACAAACAGGGCAATTAAACTCAATTTCATACTCAACTAATAGGCACTGAAGTTTAACATAGTTTATGACTTGAATTAAAGATTCACATAATAAACAACCCATTTCTAATTCAAATAACCGAACATGCGAATAAGACAGTACTATTGACAAATATGGTAGGAAAGATACTTGCAATATGACTCATAATGTGAAAAAAAACTCATCACTGATGCATGTCATGCACAAGGCTATGATCACTTTGCATTCTTCTTGTCTTCCCAACTTCCAAATCAATGCCAGCCACCCCTCTGGGATTTTGAAGCCAGCGAACATCTAATAGGTAGTGGGCGTGCATGAAGAATTGACTCAAATAGTAGTACTCGTAGCTATCCTCATGGGCACTACTTGTAATGATAACCTCCATTAGCTCTATCATCTTGTCCTTCAACTGGCTCATGGGCCGCAAGGTAACGGAAAGTGTAGAACTCTTTTGGCCTCTAGACTACTCGTAGAGGTCGACAAGTCACTTGAGCTGCAAATCCCTATGACTCTTCTTTAGTTTCTTCCCTTCCAGAGACCGAGGTCGACAAGTCACTTGAGTTGCAAATCCCTATGACTCTGGCACATAACGTCACTTCGCTTTACTGAGGGCCGATGGGCCACTATTTGCGGCTCCAGTCGACGGGTCACTACCCTCCTCATCCTCCCTGCCATGAGTGTGCTCTTCACCAGGCACATATACGTTTGCATTTGTGCATAAGGTCTCCTTGAACAGCCTCTCTAGGAGGTCCTCGTGAGCTAGCGGCGCCTTGCGGAATTTCATAATGCCCAGCCATCACGGTCCACACAAAATAGAAATAGTGGGGCCTCAGTGACTCAACAATCATCGCAGAGAGAGCATTAAAGACTTTGTGTAGAGCCTCACCTTTGCTTGATCCTCCTACCAGTCTAGGTCGACAACAATAGTACTAGTCTTCAGATTGAAGCCAAGGTCGGTAGAGCGCAGCTTTAGGGTCTTCTAATTTGCCAAATCCCTTTTCAGTGCATCCTACTTGTTCTTCATTTACTTATGGGTATACTATCGATTGGTGCGCTCTTCGAATTTGCAAAGAAGGTTGCGGTAGCCCTTACTAGAGAGGCAATTTTGAGGGCGGTTGTCCGTGTCCTGTTCCTCCAAGCAGAAGGTAATGAAAATGGCGGTGACTTCCTCATCCCAAACTGCTGGGATCCCATGCTTTGCAGCCATCTTTGAGCGCGTGTTGTTGTTAGTTGGCACAACAGGCGGTGGTGCACTACGAAGGACAAAACAATCATGCCTAAAAAATTCTACTACAGACAATAAAGCAATCATGAATCGTGCGGGAAAGTTATGAGAAAGGATGGTATGGGCAGAACATACCTTACAATCGGCTACAGAGACTAAGGGGAGGTAGTGCGCATCACAACTTTGGGCGATGGGAGGGAGACCAAGCTCCATGGGTGTAGACAGCGGTGTAAAGCTTCACAGGTCGAGGGCAGACATGCTCCATAGGCTAGACTATGGGGCGAGGCTCCATGGGCAGGCAGCGGGGGATGCACCACGGCCCGGACAATGACTGATTTAGGGCTTGAGAGAGCAAATGAGGGTGCAGTCAACGGATTTGGCCATAGGGAGACCAGATCCTGGGGGCTGGGGTGTTGGAGTGGGGCGAGGAGACAGGAACAAACAACTGGAGTGTCAGCATGAGAGAGGGCGAGAGGAAGAGGCGAATACAATTTGGGAAGTGGTCAATGGTAGCGTCTCGGCCCTTCGCGTTGGCTCTTCACGTGTGTGCAAGTGGCTTATGCAAGCTGCTTATGGAAGCCTGTCGTTCGATTTGGATTTGGCTTCTAGAAGCAGAAACCAAAAGCCAAAGTGTTTATGAACACACCCTAAGTCTACGATGATGCTACCTGACTACCATAGGTTTCCTGTATCAACAAGCTGCTACAAAAACATATACTCCCCCATTATGTTTTTAGTTGACGTTTTTTTTCATTTTTCATGGTTACCGAGATATGACCAAAATGTGATTTTGACGATTACTTTTTATAACTTTAAATTAAGATGTACTAATGAAATTATAATATTATGAAAGTATTTTAAAGACAAATTTAATAATATAATTTTCATATAGTTTACAACATGGATTTTAATACGTCAAGAAAAAAAGAACGGAGGTAGTATATTGCTATCCATTTTGTGCTATAATAGTGGGCCCATCTTTTTCAATCACTCCAGATAATGTTATTGGACCACATTTCAATTTAGAAAAATGTCAAGCTGCTACAAAGATGTTAAGGAATGCAAACCACACGATTGTTGTCATGTCGCAAGCTGCCTTATCAAATGCAGTGATAGATCTAGAACAAAAATGAAGCGAGGGCCTCATATTCCATGCTTGTACTTATTGACATATTCATCAATAATGTAGATATAGTAATTGTTATAAATTTTATATCTTTGGATTCGCCATACTCAAGCCAATTGCCATATTGATCAAATCATGTATGAATAAATCTTTTCTTTTTTCCCAAACATTGTCTATTGAAAATCATATGTGAGGTTGGTAAGACCCTTTATCTAAGTACTTTTTTCTTACCACATCTTTCTGATGGGGAGATAGTAAACTATTCTTTTTTATTTCCCCTGTATCAAATTGACTCTCCTTTTCCCAATAGATTTATGGATTTTCTGTTTTCATAGCATTTGCACTTGAACATAGTGTCTTTTCTTTTTAGAAATAGCTTCATGACTACATACTACCTATCATGGGGAGATGGCAATTATTAAAAGTTAGAACACATTGAATTTGATGAAACTCATTAAAAATTCCCTAATTCAATTGTTGCAAAAATCGAAGCAGTGCACTCTAATATTAATGCCTTGGCCCACAAATATTTTAAAGATAATAGAATTGAAACCTTAAAATTTAAATCACAAATTTTAGTACCTATTTTAATTGGCTGGTCATTACTTCGTTAGCTATGAAGATCATTGAACATTTAAACTTTGAAACCAAGGAGCTAGGATGAGATGATGAGTGGACGACCTCACTTATTGCCGTGACCGTCGGTCATACTGCGTACAGCATACATACACCGAGATTTACTCTATTTGCATACGCGTGCAGTGCGATTAACACAGTAAGAAATCTAACAATACCATCTGACGCACACAGGCGTAGGTGAGAAGTGGACGGCATGCTCCTGAACGACAGCAGCTCCGGCATCGGGCCATCATCACTGCAAACAAAAGGTTGTATGCATGGCATGTCGCATTGGGAACAAGGGAAGGTAGGTTAAGCATCATCTGGACCTGACTTGGGTACTTGGTTGGCTTGAGGCTGGTGCTAGCTTGGGCCTTGGGTTAGCGTTGGCTTGGGGGCTAGACCGGTTGGTGGCCCATGCTCGATCAGTTCAAGTAGCCTATGTTATTTTGTTCTCTTTCACGATCGGTTGATATTCTGTGTCGTGCCAACTTTAACTTACACGCATTTGTTTGGAGTGTCTTGCTTTATGAACGTCCTACGTATTTTTCTTTTTTTCCTTCCTATTTGTAGACGTGTTTAAGTTTTCTTTCTTTAGATAGATGTGGTACTTGATATATAGATGTACTATTTTTGGTATGTAGGAACATATATTATATAAACTAAAACTCTAAATAATAAAAATTAAAATCAGTTCCAAATCTTGTGCCCCCTCACTGCTAAACATGCATCCGCCCATGATCAAAAGACTGTTCTAATAAGGCAGTCAATCGAATTTTGAGCTGTCGGGTCAAGGTCCTACTCCCTTCAGATGGCGAAACGTGTCCCTCAAATCCGTACAATCCAACCCTACCACCCGATCCCTCTCACTTCCCATGCATGCCACCACCATCTCTCCATCTTCTTAGCTTCTACTTCTTTTTCCTTCAGATTCGACGACATCCACCAGCCACCACCTCCGCCTTGCATTCCGGCGAGCCCCAGCTCTTCTACCACCACCCCACCCGCTCCCAGCGATCCACCTCCCACCGCAGTAGCTGGCACCGCTATCGGTGCCATGGCTGCTACTCGTGCTGCTGCCAGCCGCTTCCACTGCCGACGACGCTCTCGCCCCCTCGCTGCGCCACCATCACTTGCCCGCTGCCGCAACCTCCACCCCGCCCACCCTAAATCATCTCGCGGCGTTGGTGTGCCGCCCACTACCCTCCTCCATGCCAGCAGCACCATCACCACCTCGCTGCCCTGCCGCCTCCGCCACCCAGCGCCCCTTCCTCCCTATATAGCGGGCCTCGATGAACCCAAACCCAAACCTAGTGAAACCCTACCCTAAATCATTGTCATTGGAGCTGGAGAAGACGACAAACCGCCAGCCAGAGCACCAATCTTCAAGGAGATTATGAGGTCAGAAATTTGACAAATTTCACTAAAATTCTCATGCGATAGATTTTTAGCACTTTCGTTGTTGTATATGTTGGAAAACCTACGCCGGATCTGCACGCCCAAAGTCGATTGGCTGCACTATTGTCAGATGGTGAACATTGCGCCTCCGATCGGCTTCTACGACTACGGCGAGGAAGCAGAGGACTAAGTCGAAATGCGAGGCAGAGAGTGTTTGGGGGCAATTTTCTCCTTTTTCTTCACCCTCACTGCACAAGGGTTACAGGGTATATATATACAACCGGGCCTCAGAGCACTCAGTTGCTCCGCCACTTGCCAAACCACTCAACTGCTCTGCCACTCGCCCATGCTTTGTTCCATCGCTGACAACAACTACAGTGCTCCACCGCAACTGCTGCCCAACTGGAGCAAAGCTCTGACGACTGCCACAGTGCCACCGCAACTGCTGCCTAACCAGCTTCGCTCAGTCGCTGGCTGCTACTGTGACCAGTTAGCTTACTGACCACTGTATGTTCTGTGTCACTCACATCTCCTTGTGCTGATGCCTGTGACTACTTACTGCACCGACTTGACTACTCGAGAGACTGGCCACACTACTAGCCTCAGCTTTAGCTGCTCCTTGACCGCTTCTCTGAATTTGGCTTCGACCATGGTGCTGCAGGTACGACCACTGTAGACTCTGGTGCCATGACCCCGGCGCTTACTAAACTGGTCGTTACGACCACATACACCATGGTCATAACCGACCAAACACAACCTGGTCGTAACTGACCACACACATCGTGGTCGTCTAGGACTACACTGGTCGTAATCGACCACACACACGTGGTCGTAATGACAACAGACAACGTGGTCGAAATCGACCACACACAACGTGGTCGTAACGACCACACACAACGTAGTCGGAATCGACCACACACAATGTGGTCGTAACGACCATAGAAAACGTGGTCGAAACCGACCACACACAACGTGGTCCACACACAACGACCACAGACAACGTGGTCATATCGGACCACAGACAATGACTCGAAGCTTCGACCATGGTGCATCTTCGACCACGGGCATCTCGACCATGGTACTCCTCTGAGTATGCACTGACGACCATGACTGTCAACTATCAACTATCGATCACATACAAGTACCACGACTATGTACAAATTATCAAGATTAATTCCAACATTCTCTCCCTTAATCTTGATGATTTGTACTTCACCGATACAAATCACCCGCATCTTCTTGCCACGCGTAGAGGCTTCTGGTCGTATGTTGTGGTGTCTTGCCAATGTCTTCTCATAGCGTCTTCTCGTGGCTTCTTCTCGTTAGCGTTGTTGTCGGTCTCACACCGCTTCTCTAGCGATGATGGCTTCACACCACCATTTTCGACCACCAGTCGAAACCTTGCATAGTAGCTTCGCACTGCTGTTGGCGCCGACATCACACCGACTTCTTCCCGCAGCGGTCTCACACTGCCATAGACCACTGGTCGAAACTACTACCTGGCAGCTTCACACCGCCATCGACCACACAGTAGCTTCACACTGCTGTGGGTGCTGTCGGTCTCACACCGACACTGCTTCGACCATGGTTGTCGACTTCACGCCGACTCTTCTGTTGTCAGTTTTGCACCGACCTCCAGCGACGATGGCTTCACACCATCATCTTTGACCATATGTCGAAGCTTCACACGGCAGCTTCACACTGTTGTGGTCTTGTCAGTCTCACACCACTGACTTCTTCTTTTGCAGCGGCATCGCACCGCTACTTCTCGACATCACACCGAGACATGGTTGTTGAAATGACCAGCTGTCGAAACGACCACCTTGCAGCTTCACATCGCCCTCTGTTGCCGGCTTCACACCGACCCTTCTAGCGACAATGGCTTCACACCACTGTCACACTTCTCGATTCTTCACATAAGGGCCGGCTCATCATCACCCTTGTCACAGAGTAACGACTTCTCCTTCTTTTTCTCAGGACACTTGTATGCAAAGTGTCCGAGTTCTTGGCAATTGTAGCACATGACCTTGGTTTTGTCAAATTCTTTCGACCATGGTCACTGCTATTGCTGCTGGAGGGGCCCTTGCTTGTCGACGGCTTCCTGCCGCCACCTTTCTACCGCTTTGACCACTCAGTGTGGGTGAGAAGCAGTTGTGCATCGCTGTCTTGTTTGCTGCTGTCGGCACAATGACGAATCCTCTCATCATAAGCCTTCAGCCGCTCTATGGCCTCCTCAAAAAGCATTGTCTCCAAGTCAGAGCACTGCTCAATTGAGGCCATCATCGGGAGGAATTCATCGGGCACTGAGTCGAGGATTTTTTTTACGAGCGCTCGGTCCTCCAAGGTTGTGCCGAGTGCACTGTACTTGCTCGCCATGCCGCTCAACTTCCCGGCGAAGTCGTCGATGGATTCTCCCCCTTTCATGTGTAGCTCCGCAAACTCGTTTTGCAGAGTTTGCAAGTGCGCCTTCTGTACCCGGTCAACCCCGAGGTATCTGGTCTTCAGCGAGTCGTAGACCTCCTTGGCTGTCTTCTTCTTCGCCACCTGGAGAAGAAGGTCTTCGGGTATGGCTTGGAAGACAAATCCCGTGTCGACTTGTCCATCCTCCTCTCCACGACCACATCGGTCGGAGAAGAGATGGCCTCCTAGATCCTCTGGGCATCCATCAGCGCCTCCATCTTGATCGCCCACGCGGTGTAGTTTGATGGAGTCAGCACCGGGTAGTGGAACGGCGCACCGCCACTCTCCTTCACCGCTTGCTGTGCGCTAGTTGCCATCGTCTCGATCGCAAGTACTTGGGCATGCACTGTGCTCTGATACCAGATGTTGGAAAACCTACGCCGGATCTGCACACCCGAAGTCAATCGGCTGCATTGTTGTCAGACGGTGAACAGTGCGCCTCCGATCGGCTTCTACGACTACGGCGAGGAAGCAGAGGGCTAAGTCGAAATGCGAGGCAGAGAGTGTTTGGGGGCAATTTTCTTCCTTTTTCTTCACCATCACTTCACAAGGGTTATAAGGTATATATATACAACTGGGCCTCAGAGCACTCAGTTGCTCCACCGCTCACCCAACCACTCAACTGCTTTGCCGCTCGCCCATGCTCTGTTCTATCACTGACGACAGCTAAAGTGCTCCACCGCAACAGCTACCCAACCGGAGCAAAGCTCTGATGACTGCTACAGTGCCACCGCAACTGCTGCCCAACCAGCTTCGCTCAATCGCTGGCAACTACTGTGACTAGTTAGCTTACCGACCACTATATGGTCTGTGTCACTCACGTCTCCCCGTGCCGACACCTGCGACTATTCACTGCGCTGACTTGACTGCTCAAGAGACTGGTCACACTACTGGCCTCAGCTTCAGCTGCTCCTTGAACGCTTCTCTGAATTTGGCTTTGACCGTGGTGCTGCAGTTACAACCATTGTAGACTCTGGCGCCATGACCCCGGCGCTTACCAAACTGGTCGTTACGACCACATACACCATGGTCATAATCGACCAAACACAACCTGGTCGTAAAACCACACACACCGTGGTCGAAACCGACCACACACAACGTGGTCGTAACGATCACAGACAACGTGGTCGTATTTGACCACAGACAATGACTCGAAGCTTCGACCACGAGCATCGCGACCATGGTACTCCTTCGAGTATACACTGACGACTACGACTGTCGATTATCGACCATGTACAAGTACCTCGACCATGTATAAATTATAAAGATTAATTCTAATAGTATTTGTCTTTCTTCATGTGGGGACAAAAAATAGGAACGTGCAGTACGTGTCTTTGATTTCAGTTAGAAATGTAGAGCCGTATATTACAACCATCACAACAGTTGTGTCTTTGATTTGTGGAAGATATATCTGTCCACTTCACCGGCGCTACAAGATACCTGCATTTTGCGATAATTTTGTTGAAGTATAAGTGAATTGCCCCTCTTTTCTTATCAGTTTAAGTTTTTGGGTGAACTGGCTGTTGCATGAAACTTAATATGGTATCAGAGCAAAGAGGTCCCGAGTTCAAGACCTGGCAACGCAATTAACTGTAAAACACTCCCAATGTGAATATATATATGCCATCCAGGCCATGGGGGAACCCTAAGCATTGCTCACCTAACTCTCCACTACTATACCACTCTCTCTGTTTGGTCTGTAACCACAACACATCTCTTAGCGGTCTAACCTCTCTCGGGCAGCCTGACCGCCTTGAACAAGGAAAACATAGTTGCGAAACTTTAAACCCATGTAGCTTTAGATCCGATGATTCAAAAGCCATGAAATTTTATACACACCTTGCTCAAGGTCTTATAAACTTATTTCATCCATGGATCACAGAAATCAATATCAAAGTTCAGATCTTATTAAGATCGAAATAAGATTGCATCAAAATCGGGCAAAACATGAAAATGATGGATACAATTTGCTTGTAGGTAAGAGATAACTAAGATGCCTCATCTTTGCTTGATCCTCCCACTAGTCTAGGTCGGTAATAATAGTACCGGTTTTCAGATTGAAGCCGAGGTTGGTAGAGTGCAGCTTTCTCAGGAAATGGTCAAGCGCGAGTACGACGTGAAAAGGAAAGGTACCCGAAGTTACGAACAGATCAATCCTTAATTAATTAGGTCCCTATCAGCGTGTCTAACCTCACTGTAGGAAGAGGGTTCATTTCACGGAAATCCAAAGCAAACTAGCTCATTGGCGTAGACAGATCGTCCCACTTCATGTCAACGAGGCGTTCCACGTACACACACAACACAGTCCGTCGTATATGTGTTCTCATCGATCGCTACTGCATCTACCCAACAAGGCCAAGAAATTTTCGTTAATCACTCTCTTCTTTCTCTCTCGCATGGATTGTTTATACTTAATCTTCAGGGTCTCTTGCGCTACATTTCTACTGACTATCCCAGTACAAGCCAAGAAACATAGTTACATGCTGCACGACACCATGAGGGAGATCGCGAGCAAGGAGCAGCAGCACCACCACTTCGTGCTCGTGCACGGGATGAACCACGGCGCGTGGTGCTGGTACAAGGTGGCCACGGCGCTGCGCCGCGCGGGCCACCGCGCCACGGCGCTCGACATGGCCGGGTGTGGCGTGAGCCCGGCGCGCGTCGAGGAGGTGCGCACCTTCGAGGAGTACACGCGCCCGCTGCTGGACGCGATGGCCGCGCTGCCGCCCGGCGAGCGCGCCGTGCTCGTCGCGCACAGCCACGGCGGGTACAGCGTCGCGCTCGCCGTCGAGAGCTTCCCCGAGAAGGTTGCCGCGGCCGTGTTCGTCACCGCCTCCATGCCGGCCATCGGCCGTGCCATGGCTGCCACCAGCGATGAGGTACTTTAATTTGACCAGATCTCGTAGTGCTTTAATTTTTCCCCTCTTAAAGCTTTGTTAGAACTTAATAACTTTGCAATGTTATTGCTTTGTTTACTACTAGAAAAATTTGCAGAATTCCTACATAGAAATTATATTGTTTCCTACAAAAAACTTCTACATTGCAGAATTCCTATAGGATCTAGAAGCCCCCTCTTATACTATCACGTCAAAGGCCTCCACTCGCTCAATTTGCCTTCTTGGTTTGTCTGATTTTTTTTGTTTGAGTATATTTTGCTTGTTAGTAAATTTTATTTTTGATGAATGAAAAGTTGAATATATATATGCAAAAAATATATAACTGAGTCAACAAAGTATAAGGACATATATTAACTGTCTGATGTTTCCCCTATTGTTCCTAGTTACTGGCCTTTGTCGGTCCAGACTTTCTCATGGATTCAAGAGAGCTGGAGCAAAAGAACCCCGAGATCAAGGGCAAACCGTTCATCTTCGGGCCCAATTTCATGGCACAGAGGCTGTACCATCTGAGCCCACCGGAGGTGACAAATCAATTAAAACTTGGTCTTTCATCAAAGCTTCGCAACACATTCTACGTATCAAAAATCAATTTGCTTGTGGACCTCGAATCGCCTTTCCTCGCAGGACTTGACTCTGGGCCTGATGCTGATCAGGCCGGCCAACGCGTTCACGACGAACAACCCCGACGAGGCGACCATGAGGGACGAGAAGCTGCTCTCGGCGGAGCGGTACGGTTCGGCAAGGCGCGTGTTCGTCGTCGTGGAGGACGACCGTGCCCTCCCGGTGGGGTTCCAGCGCCGCATGATCGTGCAGAGCCCCGGAGTCGAGGTGGAGGAGATGGCTGCCGGCGGGGCCGACCACATGGCCATGCTCTCGCGGCCGGAGGAGCTCGTCGAGATCCTCATGAGGATCGCCAGCAAATCAGCAAGTGAATGATACAACACGATCGATGACTTGGTACACTAATCGTGCCACTCTATACAGTATGTTAACATGGAAGTTCTTGAAGAGAAGTAAAATGCATGTCAGTGCTCTGTTAGCTTCATGCTTCCTCCTTCCGTTCATGTTGACTGAACCAGCAGTCCAACATCTGCAAGGCATCTGACTGGTGCTATTTGTGTGAAAAGTAATCCGTCTGTTAGCGATATTTGTGTAGCTCTCCCTGTACACTGCTGGCCTGGTTTGTTAGCAACCCCAACAACCTAACCAACTGTACCTAGTCTTTTGCTTTCGGTTGTAAGTATGGTTGTACACCGGCCATATATACATATGAGATATGCCACCGATTGGTGTGGCTTGACTCAACAATTCTTTCACCGTCCTCTTCTATCCTAACCCTTATATAAATTGAACAGATGCTTCCATTTCAGATGGCATGCAACATGCTGTTTTACCAAGCACTCTTGCATTACATTTTACCAAAAAAAAGGAACAGCAGAGGTTTATATCACCACTGTCACCTACTACGATGGTTCATCCTTAGCTGAGATAATGGAGGAAACCATATTACATTTGCTTTTTAGGATAGCCTGGCTTGGATCATGATTTATGGACGTGAGATTTCTTTGAGCCGTCCAACGCTAGCCGTAGGACCGAAAGGCAACAGAGGAAGATGAATGATGCCGTCTAAATTTTTCCTAAGTATTCTTGATGCTCTTCTTAAATAACTACAGAGTAACTGATAAGTAAATCCACAGCCAAAAACCCAAATCAAATTGACAAAGAATTCAACCTCAATGAAAGCCCAACCCCTAAAAGTCTAACCTCAATCAAGATACCTCACCTTTGCTTAATCCTCCCACCAGTCTAGGTCGGTAGCAATAGTAGCAGTCTTCAGGTTGAAGCCAAAGTCGGTAGAGTGCAGCTTTAGGGTCTTCCAATTTGCCAAATCCCTTTTTAGTACATCCCACTTGTTCTTCACTTACTTACGGGTGTACTATCGGTCGGTGCGCTATTTGAACTTGTGAAGAAGGTTGGAGTAGGAGAGGCAATTTTGAGGGTGGTTGCCGGCGTCCTATTCCTCCAAGCAGACGGCAATGAAAATGGCAGTGGATTCCTCATCCCAAATTGCTAGGATCCCATGCTTGCTGGCCATCTCTAAGAGCTCGTTGCTGTCAATTGGGTGGATTGTACTCTTTTTCTCTTGACGAGTTTTCCTAAAGTTTCTCGACTAAGTTTTTTAATGAGGCAATTTGTGCAACGTAACATAACATGTATCATGTACTCTTTCTCTAAAATTTTTCCACTGGGTTTTTATAGAGTTTTGAAGAGACATGAACGTGTCGTTTGAGTGCCCATGGTGGGCACCTCACCATTAGACTATAAATAGGGAGCACTATTGACAATTTTGTATACGGAATCAGAAAGAAAGTAATAAAAAAAGACCAGGAGTTCTCTCTACCTCTCTGTGCTTCAATCTACTATTCTCTGTTTTCTGTTATTGATCTTGTTTTGCATAAGTAGAGGAATCGATCAGACTGGTCGTCAGCGACGGTTCCTCAACACAATCCAACCCTGCCACCCGATCCCTCTCACTTCCCATGCACGCTACCACCATCTCTCCATCTTCTTTGCTTCTTCTTCTTTTTCCTTCAGATCCGACGACATCCACCAGCCACCACCTCCGCCTTCCATTCCGGCGAGCTTCGGCTCCTCCACCACCGCCCCCACCCGCTCCTGGCGATCCACCTCCCACCGCAGCCGGCGGCGCCGCAGCTGCCACCACGTTGCCGCCAACCGCTGCCACCGCCGACGACGCTCTTGCCCCCTCGCCACACCACTATCATTTTCCCGCTACCACAACCTCCACCCCGCCCACCCTAAATCATCTCACGGCGTTGGTGTGCCGCCCACTGCCCTCCTCCATGCCGGCAGCACCATCACTGCCTCGCTGCCTTGCCGCCTCGGCCACCCAGCGCCCCTCCCTCCCTATATAGCGGCCCCAGTGAACCCAAACCTAAACCCAGTGAAACCCCGCCCTAAATCGTCGCCGTCGGAGTCGGAGAAGACGATGAACCACCGGCCAGAGCACCAATCTTCCAGGAGATTACGAGGTCAGAAATTTGACAGATTTCACTAAAATTCTCATGCGACAGATTTTCAGCACTTTCGTTGTTGTATTTGTCTTTCTTCATGTGGGGACAAAAAATAGGAACGTGCAGTACGTGTCGTTACGTTGATTTCAGTTAGAAATGTAGAGCCGTATATTACAACCATCACAATAGTCGTGTCTTTGATTTGTGGAAGATATATATGTCCACTTCACCGGCGCTACAAGATGCCTGCATTTTGCGATCATTTGTTGTGAATTTAAGCTAGCTAGCTCTAGCTAGGCACTTTCTCACGAAATGGTCAAGCGCGAGTACCACGTGAAAAGGAAAGGTACCCGAAGTTACGAACAGATCAATTCTTAATTAGGTCCCTATCAGCGTATCTAACCTCACTGTTAAACAAATCGGAAGAGGGTTCATTTCATGGGAATCCAAAGCAAACTAGCTCAAGCAAACTAGCTCATTGGCGTAGACAGATCGTCCCACTTCATGTCAACGGGGCGTTCCACGTACACACACAACACAACCCGATGGGCTTATTCTTTTGTAGCTGCAGTTTATGACTTTTATCTGTGGTTTGTGATTTTTGGCTGTTTGTGTAAGAGATTACGGAGTAACTAAAATTCACGTGCGACTTTTGCCGATATAAATAAAGTCGGTACAGTATATACTATAATTAACTAGTAGATTTTTTCTTAAAAATCCATTCTGATTAAAAAGTAACTACCGTAGAAAAGCCAAAAGAAAAAAAAGGCCGTATGTGTTCTCATCGATCGCTGCTGCATCTTACCCAACAAGGCCAAGAAATTTTCGTTAATTACTCTCCTCTCTCTCTCTCTCTCGTGGATTTTTTTATACTTTATCTTCAGAGTCTCTTGCATAGTTGCATTACATTTCTCTGTCCCAGTACAAGCCAAGAAACATAGTTACAAGCATGATGCACGACACCATGGAGGAGATCGCGAGCAAGGAGCAGCACCACCACCACTTCGTGCTTGTGCACGGGATGAACCACGGCGCGTGGTGCTGGTACAAGGCGGCCACGGCGCTGCGCCGCGCGGGCCACCGCGCCACGGCGCTCGACATGGCGGGCTGCGGCGTGAGCCCGGCGCGCGTCGAGGAGGTGCGCACCTTCGAGGAGTACACGCGCCCGCTGCTAGACGCGATGGCCGCGCTGCCGCCCGGCGAGCGCGCCGTGCTCGTCGCGCACAGCCACGGCGGGTACAGCGTCGCGCTCGCCGTCGAGAGCTTCCCCGAGAAGGTTGCCGCGGCCGTGTTCGTCACCGCCTCCATGCCGGCCATCGGCCTTGCCATGGCTGCCACCAGCGATGAGGTACTTTAATTTGACGAGATCTCGTAGTGCTTTAATTTTCCCCTCTTAAAACTTTGTTAGAACTTAATAACTTTGCAATGTTATTGCTTTGTTTACTACTAGAAAATTTTGCAGAATTCCTACATAGAAATTATATTGTTTCCTGCAAAAAAAAAAAACTTCTACATTGCAGAATTCCTGTAGGATCTACGTCGCATTTCCCGACAACAAAATCCATAATGCGAGTATCACTACTACAAAAAAGATCATCACAGACGGTTCAAAAACTTCATCACATACGGTTTTTAACTAAAAACCATCTGTGATAGTTATAATCACAGACGGTTTTTAGTTATCACGAACGGTTTTAATTTAGAACCGTCTGTGATTATAACTATCACAGACGGTTTTTAGTTAAGAACCATCTGTGATATTCCCTTCTACTCCTAAATCTATTTCTGTTTATTGGCTAGCCTAAAAAAATGCTAGCCGTGCCCTCTGAAACAAGCAGACCAACATGTAAATGTATACATCTAATTCACATCTCAATTCATTTCACAAACATAAAACATCCATTTTTATTAGGATTAGAGCCTATCATTACAATATCCCAAAACAACAAGCAGGATACACAACAAGAACAGAGAAAAAACAAATATCCTCTATGCCTTCTCGCCCCTGATGCAACGCATGAGCTGGATGTCTTTGACGCCCACCATCGTCGGTGTTGATTAAGCGTCTGCACGGTTGGCACGAGCTAGTTGTTTCTGCGGTGTCTTGCCTCTCGTAGACTTGTGCATCGTCTGCAAGGAGGAGGAGAACAGCAAGGAGGAGGACAGTAAGGAGGAGGAGAACAAGGAGGAGAACAACAAGGAGGAGGACAGAAAGAAGGAGGAGAACAGCAAGGAGGAGGATAGCAAGGAAGAGGAGATCAGCAAGGAGGCTAGGTTTTGGTTATATTTATCGGGGAGGGAGAGAGAGGGAGAGGCGGGAGTTTGAAATTTTTAGCGCGGGAACGGAGAGGCGGAGCTACGATCTGTGGGGTGAGGATTGGTGGACTTCTATTGGCTATGATTAGGTTGAGGAGGATCGACGGGCCTAGCGGTCAGATTATCACAGACGATTTTATAAACAGACGGTTCTATTTATAGAACCATCTGTGATGAATGAATATCACAGACGGTTCTATATATAGAACCGTATGTGAATTAGAGCACAAAATTTTATATACCGATGCAATATAAACAACTAGTTTGAAAAGATAAAATATCAATATTTTATATAGCTTATATATACGCATTTAAAAGGTTTCGATAAGATCTACAACTTTTCAGTTGAAACAAAATCCAAATTCCAAAAGGAAGACTAAGAAAAAGGGCAAAAATAGAAACCAAAAACTTGCGACGCAAGTTTAGGTCCAAAGATGGCCAATTTTCGGGGTCTTGGAGGGCAACTAGCACAAGCTACTCATTTTTGGATCGGGCTCATCGTTAGCTTTCCAATGAGTACAAGAACGTCGAAAACGGACACCGTATGCAAAAGTTATGTCCGTTTTACTGAAGGTATCTCAAAACTGTATCATACTCGGACTTAAGCGGGAAAATATGAAATTTTGAGGGATTGCAAGGCGGGAAACGTATCACATATGATTTTATAATAAAAACTGTCTGTGATAATCTGGAATATCAAAGATGGTTTTTTTTAATAAAAACCGTATGTGATATTCTAGTATCACAAACGGTTCAGCGGTAAGAACCGTCTGTGAGACTCCTTTTTCCCGCCACAAATACCACAGGCGGCCTCCAAATTAAAACCGTCTGTAATAGTGAACATCACATATGGTTTCACAAAACCGTCTGTGATTTGGCGTCTATTATTAGGCCCCATTTGGCAGAGCTCTAGAGCTGGTCATCTGTAGCTCTAGGGAATCCTGGATCTAGAGTTGCAGGCATGTTAAGTGCATTTACATGACTCATTTCATTTATATTATATATTAAATAAAAATATTTAAATCACTTTAATTTAGTCAACAAACTACAGATCCAACATAGATCTCGGAGCTAGAGCTGTGCCAAACGGGACCTTAGGCTTTCTGTAGTAGTGGTGTGATTGTGCCAAACATGTTTTCTCCATAAAAATATGAGTAAATGTTAACTTGTACCCATGATACAATCCAAATCGATCAAAGGGCAATGATAGATAACGTACGTGCCAGCAGCTTAGCACTTCGTTGTAGTAGCAGACAAACCATTTACATCCGAAGTTGTAGTCCCTACAAGCACTTCTACGCCAGCGACTGCAACTCATTTAAATTAATGATTTAGTAACTGTTCTCAATTAGTAACTGAGAGATTTTACTATCTTTGGGAAGTAAAAGGAGGTACTAGTATCTGGTCACCAAATTACTCTTAAACTCTTGGTACCTCCACTTCTTAAACTCTTGGTGTCTTTTGGTTCTATCTCAATGGATGACTTGGTACCCTCCCAAGAATGGTAAAAAAAATGTACCATAAAGAAACTATCATATCTCATTTAAGTTGGGCTAGTCTCTTCTTAAGATTCCATACCATGGGCCTTTATGTTCATAACGATGCCATGTGTCGGACCCGGATTTTATCGATCTAGAATTCTCTATGATTCCACCGTACTATTCTCTGAATCAGCAGATAGTGCTCATAGATACATTATTATATATCAAAATCATATCTTACAGAAACATAATTATAATAGCGGATTACTCATGGGGCCAATCAGGCCAAAATCGTTAAAAAGTAGCAACGGAATTGAAATTTTACACAGGTGAGATCTCGAAGCACGCCCACAAATAGCCAACTAGGGTTCGTGACTTAGTCCTTAGCCTCATCGTCTTCAAGTTCTATCCGCTCCTTTAGATGACCATAGTGCTTGTCATTCTCCTTACTGAATAATGCTAATTGAGCAACATTGGGTACTAACAATGGGTACGAAGATACTCAGCAACTCACCATACAGAATAATAGATACAAGGCTGTCAAATAGAAGATTAAGGTTCTTTTATTTGCTAAAGCCATCATTTTGAAAGTTATAATAAATAGAAATTTTCTTAACACTTAGCAGTTTTGACTAAACCAGATTTTCTAAAGTTGTTTGTGAGAATGCAATAATAGAAATAGTGTAGGTTACACCCACTTGTTACAGCGCACAGTTATCTCCACCGTATGCTATTTTTGTTATCAGGGCTACATCCACCCATTATAATTACTGGATGACGTTCGCCCAGGGGAAATTAATTTAGAACTACATCTGCCCGACTAGTTTTCATTCCACCCACGAAGTTTTAGAAATAGACACTAACTCGAATAAGTTCACATGCCCATCCATGATTGTAGGCACGGTTGTTCGAATAGTTTTCACTCTATAGAGGTCGTACATTTTACCCACAAGAAATAATCAACTTATTAGGTTTCACATGTTTCCTTGAACATGTGAATCAAGAAGATCACCATGAGCCATTACAATGCATCTTCCCAGTGAGGCTACACTCGTTAAGATTTCCACTGCTATGGGGTTATGTCCACCTGCTCTAGAAGCCCCCTCTTACACTATCACGTCAAAGGCCTCCACTCGCTCAATTTGCCTTCTTGGTTTGTCTGATTTTTTTTGGAGTATATTTTGCTTGTTAGTAAATTTATTTTTGATGAATGAAAAGTTGAATATATATATATATATATATATATATATATATATATATATATATATATATATATATATATATATATATATATATATATATATATATATATATATATATATATATATATATATATATATATATATATATATATATATGCACAAAAATGTATAACTGAGTCAACAAAGTAAAAGGGCATATATTAACCGTCTGAAGTTTCCCTATTGTTCTTAGTTACTGGCCTATGTCGGTCCAGACTTTTTCATGGATTCAAGAGAGCTGGAGCAAAAGAACCCCGAGATCAAGGGCAAACCGTTCATCTTCGGGCCCAATTTCATGGCACAGAGGCTGTACCATCTGAGCCCACCGGAGGTGACAAATCAATTAAAACTTGGTCTTTCATCAAAGCTTCGCAACACATTCTACGTATCAAAAATCAATTTGCTTGTGGACCTCGAATCGCCTTTCCTCGCAGGATTTGACTCTGGGCCTGATGCTGATCAGGCCGGCCAACGCGTTCACGACGAACAACCCCGACGAGGCGACCATGAGGGACAAGAAGCTGCTCACGGCGGAGCGGTACGGTTCGGCAAGGCGCGTGTTCGTCGTCGTGGAGGACGACCGTGCCCTCCCGGTGGGGTTCCAGCGCCGCATGATCGTGCAGAGCCCAGGCGTCGAGGTGGAGGAGATGGCTGCCGGCGAGGCCGACCACATGGCCATGCTCTCGCGGCCGGAGGAGCTCGTCGAGATCCTCATGAGGATCGCCAGCAAATCAGCAAGTGAATGATACAACACGATCGATGACTTGGTACACTAATCGTGCCACTCTATACAGTATGTTAACATGGAAGTTCTTGAAGAGAAGTAAAATGCATGTCAGTGCTCTGTTAGCTTCATGCTTCCTCCTTCCGTTCACGTTGACTGAACCAGCAGTCCAACATCTGCAAGGCATCTGGCTGGTGCTATTTGTGTGAAAAGTAATCTGCAAGGCATCTGGCTGGTGCTATTTGTGTGCCATTTCACATGGCATGCAACATGTTGTTTTACCAAGCACTCTTGCATTACATTTTACCCAAAAAAAGGAACAGCAGAGGTTTATATCACCACTGTCACCTACTACGATGGTTCATCCTTAGCTGAGATAATGGAGGAAACCATATTACATTTTTTTTAGGATAGCCTGGCTTGGATCATGATTTATGGGCGTGAGATTTCTTTGAGCCGTCCAACGCTAGCCGTAGGACCGAAAAGTAATAGAGGGAGGTGAATAGTGCCGGCCAAATTTTTTCCTAAATATTCTTGATGCTCTTCTCAAATAACTACAGAGTAATTGATAAGTAAATCCACAGCCAAAAACCCAAATCAAATTGACAAAGAATTCAACCTCAATGAAAGCCCAACCCCTAAAAGTCATCTGAAACGGAATGGGATGTGGATTGTGAACCGGATATATTGAAGAGCCGGCATCGACACATCACAGGCATGTGTTTGTGGGGCAAATAATTGCTTGGTGTGATGGAATCTAATCAGCATCATGTGCCAAAACATAAGAGTCGACGTCAGTATGGGATGAGCCCTAAATGCGCTCCGTCTACGCATGGCCTGATCATCGCATATTATTTGTTTTGGGAAGTTAACCTGCCGACAGTACGGAGGGGTTGTCAAACCCATCTGGATTATCCATTTTATCCGACATCCGTATTCGGATGAGAGCGAATGAGGTAAACAAAAATAAAATGTATTTATATTGTAAAACGAATATAAATTCAGATAGTATTCAGATTTTTTTGTTGAATACGAATACGAATATAATATATAAAATAGATATCGAATCGAATACAAATACAGATAATATTTGGATTTGGCGGACACAACAGCAGCAACTAGCTAATACGTATTTTTTGCATTTGACTTTTAAATTGGGTATACTATATATGTATTTTGATCATCTCGATAAGGCTGTCGTCATGATGGACTTTAATTTGGCACATCCTTCAATATAGTTTTTCGCATGCTCTTTTTTAGCCAAATTCGATATGTTTATAACCGATTTATTTACAATATATCTAGAATTAGTGGCAAATGGCACCAATGGTTAATTATTATGTGATAAACTAGAGGAAAATACTATAAAACTAGTGTCAATTTTCTAAACTTCATTATGCCATAGGATATTCGTATCCGACCGAATTGAGTATGTATTCGATTCGTATTTGTATTCGTTATAATATTCGATTCGTATTCATGTTCGAGCATATTTGAGTCATATTCATATTCGTCTAAAGAATTAGAATATTAATATGGAAAAATCACTATTCAATTCGTATTCTATCCGTTGACATCCTATACACAAGAAAAGACGGACTCAAAAAAATATATTGAGGTGAACACAAACGGTGACGTGTACATCTAGTTCAAACAATTCAGTTTTTGAAGCCTCAACGATCTGACAGCCGTGTATTGCGTTCTGGTATTCCGCCTTGTAGCTACTTGTCAAATTGGGCACAAATCGAAACTTTGCTTCCGACGGTTCTAAACAACCACAATCGTATGACATAACATGTACCAAAGTAGCAGAAACATTCGATTTCTAAGCTTTTTTTTCTCTCTGTTGGAAAGGTGCTCTGCTTCTTAGCCACTATTTTGTTAGTTTGCTGCTTGTAGATGTCACAAATGTAGGCAATTTTTTAATTCCAAATTTCACTAGAAGACAAATACAATAAACAAACGAACTCGCAACTAATAGCAGACTACTCATCATACTTCAGAATGTACACAAGTAAATTATAGCACCAAAGTCGAACGAACAAGCGAACGACTTACAACTGGGCTTAATGAAGAGCAGGAGGCGGTGAAGGATTGATGCAGTACAGAATGTAGACGATGCAGTGCAGGAGCGGTCGCGCAAATGCACTGCCCAGAAACCTTATTGCCGCCCCGTGCAGGTACTCTCTGCGGCAATGGTTCGGAGATAGCCGCTCTTCCTCCTTCTAGGTGCATGCCGAGAAGAAAGGTTGGTGAAGTCCAGACGGCACAGTACAACAACACAAGTTGGCAGAAGTAAGAGATGCTGGACAGTGAGAGATTCTAACCTCTATATCTTGGATGTCTCCAGGTATATATAGATATGCAAATTACTCTCTAGTAACTACCACATTGAACTGAAATAATTCACTGGTAACTGTTCACTACTCAATAATTCACTGGTAACTGCCTGTCATTAAAACCCAATTAAGCCTCAAATTCAAAAGTTTGAATCTCATTCAAACAGAGAGAGTGAGGTGCAGGGTTCAGCAAAAATAACGATGGACTTGGTCTGCCAAGTGGCGCGTCATATCACGGCACGGTAGCGCGTCCAAGTACGCGATTTTCACGTGAAAATATGCGAATACGCGAGCGCGCGTGCGTGCGCGTGTGTGACTAGACAGTACCCTCCTCATACCATCTCTATCCATATTTAAGTAGTGGTGAGGACTCCACCTTATAAATCGGTCTTCCTCACCTTGCCTTAGCAATATGGTACTAAACTATGCATGCTTTGGAATTAAGAAAATATGTGATAAATAAATGGGTCCTAACAATCCCCCACCAATTCCAAAGCAAGAAGTAAATAGATGACAAAGATATTGTGTTGAAGTACTGTTAATATACCAGTCTTTTAGTGTAAGTCCCGTACGGGTTGAACCTGCACCTAGAATGACAAGATTCATCTTCTCATAGCTGATAAATGGAATATGTCTTGAATTCACAGCTTTTCATGATCAGATTTCACTTGAAATCTCAACTAGTACAAGGCTGCCAATGAACCACGTCTAAACGAAGCGTTATATGGTCATGCTCCCTTATCTGCTCATGAGCTTGCTAGAGAATGTCCCGTTCTCATGAACTGCAACCACACAGTTAAGCTCAAGTAGGTGTATTCTTTCTAGGTATCCTGCAGGCTAATACATTTTCCTCATTTAGACAACAGAATACATTAAGACTTTATGCCAACCTTCCATACAGTCGAAAGTACATTGTTGATTAGGACATGGGTACAATAAATATGTACTCTCTTGTTACAATATCAATTTGCTTTTCCCATTCCCTAAGTCACAGGATCTCCGATCAAGAAGGTATGAGTTACCATTGTGATGTAACTTAAATGAGCCTCATTCCCATGTCCACAGACGCAACAGAAATCGCATTCCGTGCTAACCCCTTTGTAAAAGGGTCTGCCAGATTTTTCTCAGTGTGAATATAGTTCACAGCAATCACTCCGGAGTTTCTCAGTTTTCTGACAGATTTAAACCTACGCTTCACATGTCTAGAGGACTTCATATTATCCTTTGTACTTGTGACTTTGACCAACACTGTTTGATTATCATAGTACATCAGGATTGCAGGTATTGGTTTCTCAACCAATGGCAAGTCCAATAGAAACTCTCAGCCATTCAGCCTCAATAGTGGCTGTGTTAAGTGCTACAAGTTTTGCTTCCATGGTTGACCTCGTCAATATGGTCTGTTGCAAGACCTCCATGAAACTACAACACCAGCTAAAGTGAATACTTAACCACTTGTAGCTTTGATCTCATCCGCATTAGAGATCCAATTAGAATCAATGTATCCTTCTAATACAGAAGGGTGTCTAGTATAATGTATTCCAAAAGATGTTGTGCCTCTCAAGTAGCGCAACACTCTTTCAAGTGCCTCCCAGTAATCATCTCCTGGGTTAGACGTAAACCGACTTAATTTTCTCACAGCAAATGAAATGTCAGGTCTTGTGGCACCAGCTAAATACATAAGTGACCCAATAATTTGTGAATATCTTAATTGATCTTTTCCTAACCCCTAGTTCTTTTGAAGCTTAATGCTCGCATTATAGGGTGTTGGAGAAACTTTACAATTTTCAAAACCGAACTGGCTCAATATTTTCTCAGCATAATGGGATTGATTTAAAGTAATCCCATCCTTGCTTTTGATCAATTTAATATTCAGAATGGCATCTGCTTCTCCCAAGTCTTTCATATCAAAACACCGAGATAAGAAAGATTTGACCTCGTCAATTACGGCAGAGTTTGTTCCAAATATAAGTATGTCATCTACATACAGACATAAGATAACTCCTTGACCCCCACCATAGCGATAATACACACATTTATCAGCTTCATTCGCAACAAAGCCAGCGGATGTCAAAGTTTTGTCAAACTTCTCATGCCATTATTTAGGTGTTTGTTTTAGGCCATACAAAGATTTCAATAATCTGCATACTTTATTTTCCTGTCCAGAAATCACAAAACCATCCGGTTGATCCATATAGATTTCTTCCTCCAACTCTCCATTAAGGAAAGCTGTCTTCACGTCCATTTGATGAACATGTAGACCATAGGAAGATGTTAACGCAATGAGCACTCTGATGGTAGTTAGTCTGGCGACAGGAGAATAGGTATTAAAGAAATCTTCTTTCTCTCCCTGGGTGTAACCCTTGGCCACAAGTCTTGCCTTGTACTTCTCAATAGTTCCATCAGGCCTTAGTTTCTTTTTAAAGATCCACTTACATCCTACAAGTTTACACCCGATAGGACGATCTGTGATCTCCCAAGTTCCATTAGCCATGATAGAGTCCATCTCGCTATGGACTGCCTCTTTCCAATACTCAACATCAGAAGACGCATAAGCCTCCGAAAGAGTCTTTGGTACATCATCCACGAGGTATACAATAAAGTCGTCACCAAAGGTTTTCTCAACCCTTTGTCTCTTGCTCCTGCAAAGAGTTTCTACGATTAGATTGTTATCCTCCTCAGGGATATCACATATTGGTTCAGAAATGGTGGGATGTTCAGAAGTTTGATTATTCTCACTTTCAATATTATCAGTTTGAACATTCTCTGTTCATGAAGTACTGCCTGCTGTTCTCATAGGAAAGATATTCTCAAAAAATGAAGCATCTCTAGACTCCATTATTGTATTAGCAATAATCGCAGGAGTTTCTGATTTAACTACTAAAAATTTATAGGCTATGCTATTTTGAGCATATCCTAGAAAATACCATCGACTGTTTTTGGTCCAAGTTTTCTCTTTTTCTGCAATGGTATATTGACTTTTGCCAAACACCCCTAAGTTCACGGAAAATTAACATTAGGTTTTCTCCCCTTCCATCCCTCATACAGAGTAATCTCATTCTTTTTAGTGATTACTCTGTTTAGGACGAAAGTTGATGTTAGAATAGCTTCCCCCACCATGCCTTAGGCATACCGACACTCTCTAACATGGCATTAACCAAATCTGTTAGTGTCTGGTTTTTCCTCTCAGCTACCCCATTTGATTGTGGTGAATATGGTGGTGTAAATTCATAGATTATTCCATGCTCAGAGCAGAATTGGGAGAATTCATGAGAGACATACTCTCCTCCACGATAAGACCTCAATTTTTTGTTTTCTTTTCTAGTTGGTTCTCAACCTTTGCCTTATAAGTTTTAAAGTAGTTTAAAACTTCATCTTTAGTTTTCAGCAAATACACGTAGCAGTAGCGTGTTGCATCATCAATAAAGTTAGAAAATATCTTTTGCCTCCTTTTGTCAATAATCCATTCATTTCAAACAAATCTGAATGAATAAGATCTAAAGATGCCAAGTTCTTTTCATCCTCTAATCCCTTAAAGGGTTTTTGAGGTTGCTTTGCTTGCACACATGATTGGCACTTTGATCCTTTAATAATTTCACATTTTGGAATTAAATCTAATCTGGACATTCTAGCAATGCTATCAAAACCAATATGACATAAACGAGAATGCCAAATATTTGCCTCACATTTATTTAAACTAGTTGCAACATTCAGATTATAACAAGACTCTAAAATACTTAGGCAGAACAAGCCTCCGCTCTCATAGCCTTTACCAACAAATTTTTTGAACTTAGACATTACAACTTTATTTGACTCAAAAACTAGCTTATAACCGTCCCTGCATAGGAGAGAACCACTAGCAAGGTTCTTCTTTATTGTAGGAGCATGCTGCACGTTCTTCTAGTGGATAATCTTCCCTGAAGTAAGCTTCAGATTCACCGTGCCAACACCAAGAACAGAAGCATGCGACCCGTTTTCAATTAGGACGGAGAAAGCACCTACTGCCTGATAAGAAGAAAACAAGGAAATATCAGAACATACGTGAACATTAGCTCCAGTATTGAGAGACCATGTGGAGGCGTCCCCATGTTTGTGATGAGTAATTGACTCGTGTTCTGGAAAGTTTGAGTTTGGTTTGTTTGGTTCGTGCCAAGTCGATGCTTGGCGCAGTCTAGTTCGGTTAGACTCGGTCGAACATGGTCGGGTGTGCTTAGGACAGTTGTTCTTTTTCTCGATCGGTCATTTAGGCTTTTTGTGTATGAGTATGCTTTACTATTACTAATGATGTTTATGCTGTTTCATGCGGTGCTACGTGACGGTTTGCTTGTCTATGTGGCAGCAGGACTTTAGAGCTAGGTCATAGTGAGGCGTGGGAAGACCGGGACTAGATATAGGAGGTGTTGAGGTCCAGACGGTTGGAGACACCAAAGATGATCGAGGTTGCTGAGATGGTTGCGAGCCGAAAGACAAGGAACCGGAGCTGGAGTTGCCGGAAGTGGATACGATGGGCAATGGCGAGGAAGACCGAACTAGGCTCAGGGAGGAGCTGAGGTCCAAACGGTTAGGATGCCGGGTGCGGTCGTGTGCAGCGAGGTGGACCAGGACTAGGCTCAGGGAGGAGCTGAGGTCCAGACGGTCAGGATGCCGGGTGCAGTTGTGCGAGCAGGAAGCTTCCAGAAAGTTGCGACAGGGGCATTTCGGTAAAATGCGCAAGGTTGCAAAATTGGAAGAGAATTTGGTTGAAGATAACGGGTTGGACACCCGTTGGTGGATGGCAGTAGAGAGTTTTGGGTTTGGAGTGGAATGGGTGTTTTTCCCTCCATTTCCTATGTTGACATTTTGCCTCTGTGTGTAAGAGTTGGGGAGTGGATACAGGTTGCCACTTCTTGAACATGTAATTGACGATGTGTGTTGTGTGATAAGAGGAGGCAGAGGTGTTGCCTTCTTGAGTGCCCAGGTAGTAGAGAGCTCATGGAGTTCCTGTAGTGTTGGCTCCTGCGTGTGTTCTTCCAGAGAAGCATGTAGTGAGCAGACATTTCTTTTCAATTGCGTATGGGGCTATAGTGTTTGGGCTGTAGAAGATGAAACATTTGTAATCATTCATCTCTCCTAAGCAATATGAGAACCTTTGTGTTTGAGATGAAATGGTTTCTTGCTTCTTTTCTGTATTTGGTTTTCAGTTCTGTCTTCTGCTCTTCACTTCCCCTGTGTTTTTGTGTGATTTCTTGAGTTTGTAGCTGCAAAACATCTTCTATGAATAGGGAATCACCTCAAAGCACTTTTGGCTAGCATATTCCCGAGAGAAAAGATTTGAATCAATGTATTTTTCATATTTGCTCATTTGCAAGTTTCCTCTGTCTCAGGATGCCTAGGGTTTGAAGGCAGAGCATAGTTAATGCTCTTGATTTCCCTTCTAAAGGATGTGCCCAGATGTGAGTTTTCAATTCCTGAGGTCATTGCTTAGCTAAACTCAAAGTTTCATAATCAAAAGATTAAAGAATGGCAAGCAATTTGGAAATCAGTTCCATTCTCTGTGAGTTTTCAGATTTCCACTCAGGTTTTGATTTCTTGCTCTTTTGGTATGCTTTCTTTTGTTCCTGAGGTCTAGTTGTAGTTTAGTTTAAAGTCTTGATCCTTTGGCCTGAGAAGAACAGCAGCATTTCAACAAATTTCCCTGGAATCTGCATTCTCAGTATTTACTGTGCAGTGTGGTTCAGTCGACTGCTTGTTGCAGGCTCTGCTTTCAGGGGGCTGGTCTAACCAAAAAATACATGGTTGTCAGACCGCTCGGCTTGTGGCGGTTAGACCGCTATGGTTGGCGGTCCAACCGCTCAGCCCACTAGCGGTCAGACCAGTGGTGATGTGGCGGTAAGACCGGTGGTCAGATGGCGGTCAAACTGGTCTAGAACCAACGGTCTGACCGGCCTACCACATGCAGTCTGACCGGCCTGACTTGTTTTTACTCTAATCTTGTTTTCTACTACCTGATTTGCTTTGGTGCTTATGTCTCGCTGTCTCTTCTGTGTGTCATGAGTTTCCAAAGAGCATGAATCATCCTCTTCATAGATTTTATAGTTATCGAAGAGAAGATTTGTTCGTGGATACTTGGGGGCGATTTTAAAAGGCACCATTCACCCCCCCCTCTATTAGTATTTTCGATCCTACAATTGGTATCAGAGCCGGTTAGCTCTTCTCGATAGATCTTAACCGGTCTGTGAGCCATGGTGACAGACAAGTATTCCACCAAGCCCCCGATCTTCGATGGGATCGACTATCCCTTCTAGAAGAGTCAGATGGAAACCTACATTCAGGCTCAGGGCTATACGATTTGGCACAAAGTTAAAACGCGCTTTGTTGTTCCTGCCGATGAGAACATCAATGTGGCAAACATGCCCGATGTTGAGGTGAATACTAAAGTGACGAACATCATCATTCAAGGTCTGAGCCAAAACGAGTTCGATTGCATTTCTCATCTTTTGTCGGCCTTCGATATTTGGGTGACTCTCGATGCTTACCATGAGGGCACCACCCAAATTAAGACGGTACGACATGACCAGTACAAGCGAGATTACAACAACATTGAAATGCTCGCTGGAGAGTCCCTGGATGAGTGCTTTGCGAGGTTTCACAACATCTTGAGCAACCTCCGAGCGGTCGGTCTCACATACCCCGACTCGGACAACGCTCGTCAAATGCTTTCACCTTTGGATTTGCGTGTTTGGGAGATGAAGGTGACTACCATCAAGGACATGACAGATCTTTCGACTTTGACTCTTGATGCGTTGTATTCATGCCTCAAGACTCACGAGATTGACATTGTCTCTCGCAAGTCGAAGTCACAGTCGATGGCTTTGGTCACTGATCCTAGTCCAGCTCCTGGATCTTCTTCTGATGTGGTTTCTGGATTTTCTCTTACTGCTCTTTGTGAGTTAGATGATGATCAACTAAACCAACTTTTAGAAAACCAATTAGCCCTCCTAGCCAGAAAATTTTCCCATCCAAACAAGAGGGTGAGGGACAAAAAGAGAGAAGGGCCCGTGATTTGCTTCGAGTGTGGTGGCCCCAACCACATTCGGGCTAACTGCCCCAAGCTGGAGAAGGGCAAGAACGACTACGGCGGTTCGAGCAAGAACAACTACATCAACAAGAACCACAACAAGAAGCCCCCAGGCAAAAGGAAGAAGTTTCGCAACCTTGGCAAAGCCAAGAAGCTCTTCCATCGCGTCCTCACCGCCTTCGACGACATCGACCTCAGCGAGGTGGAGGGGTGGAGTGATGACGATGGGAAGGATGATCAAGATCCCAAGGATGGCGACGACTTCATCGACATGTGCTTCATGGCCCTTAAGGGCGACATCAGCGACAGCGAGCTCTACTCTGACCCCGATGAGGTATATCCTTCTTATGACCAGCTCAATGATGCTTTTCTCAAGCTAGGAAAATTTCATGCTAGATCTAAATCTAGGTGTAGTGAGTTGAAGAAGGAAGTAGAGAGATTGTCACGGGAGCTTACTTCACTTATATCTGCTCCCTCCCGTGACGAATGTGATGTATGCTCCTCTTTGCTTGGTGATATGGAGAAGCTAAGGACCTCTCATGATAGTTTGACTTCTCAGCTAGATTTGCTTAAGGTGAAGAATGTTAGTCTTTTAGCTAAATTAGAGATGACTAGGACTGCCGCTCTTTCATCTACTATTATTGAGACTACTTCTTGCACCTCATGTGAGGATAAGGATAATGCGTTTAGAGGTCTTAACACTATACTTCTCGATCTGCCTGATACATGTGAAAATTACAATAATTTGAAAATGAACTTAAAGACGACAGATCATAAAATTGCTGAGTTGCATGTTTCTTTGCTTGAGCCCATTGTATCTTGCACCAATTGTCCCAAATTAACTGCTGAACTTGAATTTGTCTCAAAACAGTTTCAAGAAATGATTGATCACAACAACAAATTAGCTCATTATGCGACTTAAGGACCCTGTTAGCTCACCATACAATAGTTGTGAAAAATTAAAACATGAACTCGTTGCTTTGGATGATAAATGTGTGAAGCTAACTAAGGACCTTCTAGAGAAGTCACCATCTGCTTGTGATGTGTGTGCTGTTGTGGGGAAGAAGCTTGAGGGTATGGTAGAGACGCTTAGCGACAAGAACCAAATGGCTAGCAGTAGGACTGTCCCTCCTGAGGTAGCTATGCGTGCACATGCCATCCGTTCTTCTGCTGTTGGTTCTTCTTCTTCTCCCTTACCTTCTGCTGTCTCTTCTTCCCCCTGCTCTTCTTGCACCTCTCTCTTTCAGGAGTGTCAGTATCTTATGAACACTCTTGAGAGATTTGTTGGAGGCAAGAAGAAGCTGAATCTCATTCTAGACCAGTCTAAGATTTGCAAATTCAATCAAGGTCTAGGATATGATTTTCTTGAGGATGTTAGGAGGCATCCACCTGCTGTTCTTAAACCCATAGCAGTAGGTGTGATCAAGGTCAAGCCCAGAACTAAGAAAGTTGAGTTCAAATCTGTGGGCTTTGTCCAAGGGATCTCTGACAGTAAGGTGGTAACACCTGTTGCTTCGACCTCTCAGAAGGCGAAGCCCCATCATGCTACTTCTACTTCTCAGAAGGTGAAGTAGCATTGTACTTTCTGTCAGAAGGATGGACATATGATTGAGAGATGCTTCAGGCGCCATGATCTCGTGGAGAGACCGTGTTCAGGCTCTTAGGCGTATTCAGGGTCAGCCCCAGACCTTGAGTGCACCTAAGACCAACACAAGGTCTAGGGTTGATCAGCTTGACGTGTTTGGGCAGCATCGAGGACTTGGTTTTTCTGAGTTTTCTGATTTTCATCCTCTATTTTTCTCTAGTCGTGATATCCGGCGAGATCAGCATGTTGCTGGTGCCTTGACTCGCTCCTCCGTAGCAGTCAAGCCCAACAACAGCTTCAGGTTTGCACATAGACCTTCTGGCTTTTTGAGCGACGGAGAGCGTAGGGTAGTTACAGGTCAATCGTGTGTGACTACTTCTTCTACTCGTCATGTGACTCAGTATTGGGTTCCAAAATCTCTATTGATTTATCCCAGTACTGAGACATCCCTCTCTTGTTGACTCAGGTTCGCCGGGCAGGGAAGGGAGAGGTTTGGCTTGTAGACTCCGGCTGTTCTCGACAAATGACCGGAGATTCCCATTGGTTTTCTTCCCTAGCCCGAGCTCCAGGTGACGAGATGATCACCTTCAGAGATGCCTCTTCTGGGCGCGTCATTGCCAAAGGTACAGTGCGTGTTAATGATTATTTCATTTTAAAAGATGTTGCCTTAGTGAGTAAGCTGCAGTACAATTTGATTTTGGTTTCCCAGCTTACCGATGACGGTTTCGAGGTGAGCTTCAAGAAAAATGCTTGCAAAATTCTTGATTCTTTGGGAAGTCTGGTTTGCGGGATTTCTAGATATGGAAGGATCTTTCGTGCTGATTTTGTTGAGTCTTCTGGTGTTCCTCTCAGGTGTTTAGTTGCTTCTGAGTCCCATGACCTCACTTTTTGGCATAGGAGACTTGGTCATATTCGATTTGACCATTTGACTCGAGTTAGCGGCCACGATCTCATTCGTGGTCTGCCTAAACTCAAGATGGTCAAAGATCTTGTTTGCGCTACTTGCCGGCACGGCAAGATAGTTGCCGTTCCACTTAGATTATTGACATGGCTTGCATCATCTTTGGATACCTTTGGCTAGACTATACTCTTGGATAACTTGACATGCTAAGAAATTGGACTAAATTTCAGATTGTGACTTATTTGGTTTAGCTTGATTACACATATCGTGTCATGATCTCGATAGCATTCATATGAGTTATGGCTTGGTGTAATACTCAAAAGGTCATTTTGGATAATCTTCATGGCTCTAATTGCTTAGATTGAATAAAATTCAGCCATTTCATCCATATCATGGTATATTTTCATCTTTGCCTCTTGATGATTTTATTGCCAAAAGGGGGAGAATATTGGAGAAAAAGCCATTTCAAGGGAAAAATTGGGAGCCTTTGAGGAAAACTTGCTCTTTCTGTTTTTGCTCCTTTGTCTACATGGTCTTGCATTTCTTTGTCTTTCTTTTAGACCATGTATGACTTTCAAAATAAACTCAACTTTATGCTTTTTCTGGGTTTGTCAATATTCTCATCAAGGGGGAGATTGAGAGACCATGTGGAGGTGTCCCCATGTTTGTGATGAGTAATTTACTCGTGTTCTGGAAAGTTTGAGTTTGGTTTGTTTGGTTCGCGCCAAGTTGATGCTTGGCGCAGTCTGGTTCAGTTGGATTTGGTCGAACGCGGTCAGGTGTGCTTAGGACGGTTGTTCTTTTTCTCGATCGGTCGTTCAGGCTTTTTGTGTATGAGTATGCTTTACTGTTACTAATGATGGTTATGCTGTTTCGTGCGGTGTTATGTGATGGTTTGCTTGTTTGTGTGGCTGCAAGACTTTGGAGTTAGGTCATGGTGAGGCGTGGGAGGACCGGGACTAGACACAGGAGGTGTTGAGGTCCAGACGGTTGGAGACGCCAAAGATGATCGAGGCTGCTGAGGTGGTTGCAAGTCGGGAGACAAGGAACTGGAGCTGGAGCTGCTGGAAGTGGACACGATGGGCAACGCGCGAGGAGGACCAGGACTAGGCTCAGGGAGGAGCTGAGGTCCAGACGGTCAGGATGCCGGGTGCGGTCATGTGCAGCGAGGTGGACCGGGACTAGGGTCAGGGAGGAGCTGAGGTCCAGACGGTTAGGATGTCGGGTGCAATTGTGCGAGTAGGAAGCTTCCAGGAAGTTGCGGTAGGGGCATTTCGGTAAAATGCGCAAGGTTGCAAAATTGGAAGCAAATTTGGTTGAAGATAATGGGTTGGAGACCCATTAGTGGATGGCAGTAGAGAGTTTTGGGTTTGGACTGGAATGGGTGTTTTTCCCTCCATTTCCTGTGTTGACTTTTGCCTCATGTGTGTAGGAGTTTGGGAGTGGATACAGGTTGCCACTTCTTGAACTTCTAATTGAGGATGGGTGTTGTGTGATAAGAGGAGGCAGAGGTGTTGCCTTCTGGAGTGCCCAGGTAGTAGAGAGCTCAGGGAGTTCCTGTAGTGTTGGCTCCTGCGTGTGTTCTTCCAGAGAAGCATGTAGTGAGCAGACATTTCTTTTCAATTGCATATGGGGCTGTAGTGTTTGGGCTGTAGAAGATGAAATCGTTGTAATCATTCATCTCTCCTAAGCAATATGAGAACCTCTGTGTCTGAGATGAAATAGTTTCTTGCTTCTTTTCTGTATTTGGTTTTCAGTGCTGTCTTCTGTTCTTCACTGCCCCTGTGTTTTCGTGTGATTTCTTGAGTTTGTAGCTGCAGAACATCTTCTCTGAACTGGGAATCACCTCAAAGCACTTTTGGCTAGCATATTCCCGAGAGAAAAGATTTGAATCAATGTATTTTTCCTATTTGCTCATTTGCAAGTTTCCTTTGTCTCAGGATACCTAGGGTTTGAAGGCAGAGCATAGTTAATGCTCTTGATCTCCCTTCTAAAGGATGTGCCCAGATGTGAGTTTTCAAGTCCTGAGGTCATTGCTTAGCTGAACTCAAAAGATTAAAGAATGTCAAGCAATTTGGAAATCAGTCCCATTCTCTGTGAGTTTTCAGATTTCCACTCAGGTTTTGATTTCTTGCTCTTTTGGTATGCTTTCTTTTGTTCCCGAGGTCTAGTTGTAGTTTAGTTTAAAGTCTTGATCCTTTGGCCTGAGAAGAACAACAGCATTTCGACAAATTTCCCTAGAATATGCATTCTCAGTATTTACTATGCAGTGAGGTTCAGTCAACTGCTTGTTGCAGGCTCTGCTTTCAGGGGGCTGGTCTGACCGGAAAATACATGGCGGTCAGACCGCTCGGCCTGTGGTGGTCAGACCGCTAGGGTTGGCGGTCCAACCGCTCGGCCCACCGGCGGTCAGACCGGAGGTGATGTGGCGGTCCGACCGGTGGTCAGATGGCGGTCAGACCGGTCTAGAACCGGCGGTCTGACCAGCCTAGACACGGCGGTCTGACTAGCCTAGACACGGCGGTCTGACTAGCCTACCACATGCAGTCTGACCAGCCTGACTTGTTTTTACTCTGATTTTGTTTTCTGCTGCCTGATTTGCTTTGGTGCTTATGTCTCGCTGTCTCTTCTGTGTGTCATGAATTTCCAGAGAGCATGAATCGTGCTCTTCATAGCTTTTATAGTTATCGGAGAGAAGATTTGTTCGTGGATTCTTGGGGGCGATTTTAAAAGGCACCATTCACCCCCCCTTTGTTGCCTTTGCTACTTATCATACTTCAGAATGTACACAAGTAAATTATTGCACCAAAGTCGAACGAACGAGCGAACGACTTACAACTGGGCTTAATGAAGAGCAGGAGGCAGTGCAAGATTGATGCAATACTGAATGTAGATGATGCAGTGCAGGAGCAATCGCGCAAATGCACTGTCCAGAAACCTTATTGTCACCTCGTGCAGATACTCTTTGTGGCAATGGTTCGGAGATAGCTGCTTTCCCTCCTTTCAGGTGCACGCCGAGAAGAAAGGTTGGCGAAGTCCAGGCGGCGCAGTACAACAGCACCAGTTGGCAGAAGTAAGAGATGCTGGCAGTGAGAGATTCTAACCTCTATACCTTGGACATCTCCAGGTACATATAGATATGCAAATTACTCTCTAGTAACTGCCCCATTGAACTGAAATAATTCACTAGTAACTGCTCACTGCTCAATAATTCACTGGTACCTGATAATATTTAACTATTGATTTACCAACTGGTAACTGTCTATCATCAAAACCTAATTAAGCCTCAAATTCAAAAGTTTGAATCTCATTCAACCAGATAGAGTGAGGTGCTGGGTGTTCAGCAACCCAATTAAGCCTCAAATTCAAAAGTTTGAATCTCATTCAAACAGAGAGAGTGAGGTGCAGGGTTTCAGCAAAAATAAAAATGGACTTAGTCTGCCAAGTGGCGCGCCACGTCACGGCACGGTTGCGTGTCCAAGTCACGCGATTTTCACGCGAATACACACGCGCGTGTGTGACTAGACAGTACCCTCCTCATACCATCTCTATCCATATTCAAGGAGTGGTGAGGGCTCCACCTTATAAATCGGTCTTCCTCATCTTATCTTAGTAATATGGTATTAAACCATGCATGCTTTAGAATTAAAATAGGCCATAAATAAATGGACCAATTTCTAACGACTCGATCGATATGCCATTCTCACCCACCGAGTATATGCGTAAAACAATGCGTGCATGCATGAAGTATTGATTTCACAGCTTACATACAAGGCCTGTAATACGAAGAGTATCAAGTTATCTGATACTTCTGACCATCTGTGAAGGATTTAAGACGTATGCATCCGACTACACCGTGTACAGATTTCACAGCATAAACATGCATGAGAGTTATTCTTGACTAGAAATAACTTACCATGAACCTCATGCTATTATTGTTTTTCAATATGATGTCGACATCACTCTGTTAGCTTCATGCGTGCAACCACTTTTTTTTTAAAAAAACTCAGGAGGATAGGAGCAGAGTGCAGAGACGAGCTGGGAGTGATCCAAATTGAGTTCTTTGAGCTGCCGTTGTATAGGGCATACATGCGGTTGTGTGGTGTGGCTCAAATTCTGACAAGAGAAAGTACAAGTTTGAGTTGGAGGCGCCGTTTTGGCCTGCCTAGCTAGCTTGTGTGCCACCTTGTTGACTTCTCTTGGAATATGTCGAATGTAGAACTGATGCATAGAATTTTGCTGAATTCTCTCTGCTAGCAGTGGGCGAATCTTCCAGTGTCCAGGTGCTGAGGCAATGTTGTTGGTGTGCTCCGTGAGGTTTGTGATCGGCTGCAGTTGTAGCGCTCTTGCCGCCGTTGACGCCATCAGAAGTGCTTTGGCCTTCCGCCTGGAGCGGGTTTTATATCTATTGAAACTAATCTTGTTATTAATAGTGGTTGGTGTCGAATACTTGTGTGTTCAAGTACTATGTGTCGTATGTCGAATACTCGCGCGTGTGTTTGAGTATTGTATAGTCGTGTGTCAAGCACTTGTGTATCTGAGTGCTGTAGTAGTCGGAGTGTCTGAGTATGTGTAGTAGTTGGAGCGTTTGAGTATGTGTAGCAATCGGTAGTGGCTGTGGTAGGAAGCTAGGCGTCTGAGTAGCAGTCGTAACTTGAGTCAATATGTTGGCCGAGTCGTGCGGATCATGGAGAGATTCCAGGAGATCAGTGGAATGAGGTTAGGTCATGGTTATTAGCTAATAGAGTTAGTGGGTGCGTGGAGTATAGATCGTGTGACTATGTATATGTAAGGTTTATTTAAGCCACGTACTTCCTGTTAAACAAAGGCAGAGGCGAGTGAGTAATAAAGAAGGAAGAAAAGTCGTGTGTCGTCATAAAAGAAGTCTCACATGTGTTATTCGTTCTCTCAACTCGTGTGCATTTGATTCTTGGGTTGTGCCAGCAATTAGTATCAGAGCCCAGTCGCTTAACATCTCCTTGGACTTTATGGTTATCGTGGCAGTAGTGCACGTCTGATGTGTGAGGGGAAATGTTGGGAATAGTCCCACATCAGATATGGGAAGGAAAAAAATATAATTTATAAGTGTGGGAAACCTCACCAATTAGACTAGTCTTTTAGGAGGAAGACCCAATTGTTGTACATGTGAGGGCATTTCGGTAATTTCCCAATTGAAAAAGAAATAAAAAAGGAAATGCAGGCGGGCCCACCTGTCGGTGAGCCGCGCGAAGAGATAAGGGGAAGGAGACTTCGTCTCCTCCCTGTGAGCATTCCTGTGCGAGTTCCCGAGCGCGTCCCCGTGCGGACGTTTCATTTCTTCGCCCAGATCCGGCGATTTCGGCGGCGCATGGGGAGATGGCGAGCGGAGGGGCGGCGGCGGAGACGGGGGCTGGCCTGGGTTACTCGGAGCTGGCCGCTCGCGCCACCTCGCAGCCAACTCTTGTCTCCTCTTAAGGTCGCTCGGCTCCACGGTAGGGAATGCTCTTCCGATCCCGATTCGCCTCTGTGGTCTTCTTCCTCTCTTATCTTCGGGTGTGCGAGTGCTGGTGCTCTTGTGTCGACATTGATTTAGAGCTTTTGCCTTTGATTTCCTGGGTGAACCCTAGCGATTTGGGGAAACTTGAGGGGAAATCGGAAGGTGAAAGTAGACCCAAGGGAAGAAAAGGCAGTGGCAATCCCCATCGCTGTTTGAGTGCATCCGGCCGGTGCATTCGTTGTGATCTTGTGCGGCATCCTCTGACCTTCATCTCCGGCGTTCACAACTGACATTGGAGTGGGCATTGTATCTCCGCTTACCACACTCCTCTATTGCGAGCGGCACAAGGGGGTGCTAGGTTTTCTGGGTCAGCGTTGTGTGCGTGCCTTGCCCTGGTTTTCTATTCTTCATTGGTTTGTGTTGCTTCTGGATAGTTTTGAGTACCGTCTGCACAGTGAGTATTGTTAACTCTTAGCAAACTTTGCCGGCAGTATCTGTTCTTTAAGTTCTGTTTAAGATCTAGAACCGGTATATGACATGTTTGCTTGTGGGCTCGGATTACATGCTCTGTGATGAACAATTTGATCTCTGAAATAGATCTGATAAAAGGACTAGGGTTTTGAGTTCTAGAGGGTTGACTTCCACTGTCAGGGCATTAGTGGTCTTTCGGCTGGTTAGACTTGTTCATGTTCAATTGATTTTGTTGTGCAGTAGTGGTTCCAGAGAAGAATTTTACTTTAAATCTGATACTGCATGTTATAGCTCTGGTTTACTCTATATGCCATAAGTCTGTTATTCAGTCTGTTTATTGCTCTGATCCTATTGTTCCTGAACATTTACACCGAAAGTAATATATTGAGCTATCTCTCGAAGTCTATGTCCTGACAGTAGAATCACAGTTAGAATTCAAAATCTGGGTTTTTAGCTATCAGATTTTTAATGATGAATTTCAGTGTTAGCATGAGAAGGCCAAGAGTTTCAATCTTGCGCAACTCTATTCTAAGAGCAATGCTAAAATAATTAATTTGTTATATGCTGGATTTAATTGTTTTACTGCTGCTAGGACTAATTTACATGTTATTTTCAGTAGCCTTGAGTTTATATTCTTTGAATATATATATATGGAAATGAATGGCAAAATAGAATTTCATGTTTATTTGCAATTTATGTCATTCATGTTATGCTGGAAATATGTTGATTACTTGCTTAAATTGGCTGGAATTAAATATGAAAATATGCTTATACCGCAAATTTTACAACAATCCAGAAAGCCTACAATTAAAGAAATGGCTTCCTCATCTAATGTCGTAAAGCCTGAAGTTTTTTACGGAGTCAACTTCAAGCGTTGGTAGGCGAAGGCAAAATTTTGGCTGACTGATCTTAAGCCCTTCTAGGTCATTTCAAATCCTCCGGCATTTCCACTGGAGATCCCTGAAATGATGCGATGGGAAGAGGCTAATAATGCAGTCTTAGCCCGTTTGCTGGCCATCCTGTCTAACCGCTTGTTTGACGTCTATGTCAACTTCACTAATGCCAAGTAACTCTGGGACGAGCTTGATGAGAAATACTCCAAGGGAGATAATGGAAATGAGTCTTTCATTACGGCCAACTACTTGAACTACAAGATGGTTGAGGGGCGGTCGGTGATGGAGCAGCTCCACGAGCTCCAACTCCATGTACGTGACTTGAGTCAGTACGACTGCATCCTGCCAGAGAAGTTCCAAGTGAATGTCATCTTGGCTAAGTTACCGTCTTCGTGGCATGATTTTGTGACTGCTCGTAGACATATAAAGGAGCGCTTGACGCTCAATGAGCTGTCAGCTACTATCAATGTCGAAGAGCGTGCTAGAGCTGGTGACGGCATGGGAAAGGCTCAGGTTCAAGCTCATCAGGTGGAGGTTAAAAGAACTGGAGGCCCTGGGAAACCCAAATTCAAGAATCAGCCCCAAGTCAAGCTCCAACCAAAGAAAATGAAGAAGAAAAAGGAGGACATTGTCTGCTTTGTTTGCGGTGAGGCTGGCCATATGGTCAATCATTGCCGCAATCGGAAGGGCAGGGGTCCATCTCCGGGTCAGCACAAGAGCCGAAAGGCTGAGGTCAATGTCACGCTGGCTAGCTCCAGCTTAGAAGAGTATGTACCTATGGCCTTTGTGGCAAGTCCATCTATTGATTGGTGGATTGATACAGGTGCTACTAGACATATATGTGCTAATCGATCTTGTTTCTCTTCATTTCAGGGTGAAGGTGATGGATCCGTCCTAATGGGCAACGGAGCCGCCGCGACAGTACGTGGGATTGGACAGGTTTGCCTGAAGCTTACCTCGGACAAAACACTCATCCTAAGAGACGTGCTGTATGTGCCTACGTCGATGCTATGCGGGCAAGGAATAAAGCTTGTTTTTGAGTCCAATAAGGTCATTTTGACCAAGTTTGGTAATTTTGTGGGCAACGGCTGTGATAGCGGAGGCATGTTCCGCTTATCTATTCTTGATTTGAATAATGTAAACATTTATAATGTTTCTCATTGCAATAAAGTTCATGATATTTGGCATTCACGGTTGTGCCATGTTAATTTTGAAGCCATTATGCGGTTGAGTAAGATGAGTTTAATTCCAAGCTATAATTATGAGAAGGGTTCAAAGTGCGAAGTGTGTGTGCAAGCTAAGCAGCCCCGAAAACTTTTTCATAGCGTTGAAGGGCGGAGCACTTCTCCACTTGAACTAATTCATTCTGATCTTTATGAGATGAATGGAATATTAACTAAAGGTGGCAAACGATACTTCTTAACTCTCATAGATGATGCAACTAAGTATTGTTATATTTATCTACTTAAGTTGAAAGATGAAGCACTTGAATACTTTAAAATCTATAAAGATGAGGTTGAAAATCAACTAGAAAAGAAAATCAAACGGTTAAGATCGGACCGAGGAGGTGAATACGTCTCACATGAGTTCTCCCAGTTCTGTGAAGAAAGTGGAATAATTCATGAAATTACTCCACCATACTCACCCCAATCTAATGGAATAGCCGAAAGAAAGAACCAAACTCTTTGTGACTTGGTTAACGCCATGCTTCAGAGTTCAGGTATGCCGGACTATTGGTGGGGTGACGCAGTTCTCACAGCTAATTATGTTCTGAATAGGGTTCCACCTCACAATCAGGAGGAAACGCCCTATGAAGGATGGAAGGGGAGAAAACCCAACTTATCTTTTCTTTGAACGTGGGGATGCCTTGCAAAAGTGCATGTGTCGTTGCCGAAGTAAAGGAAGCTTGGTCCTAAGACCGTTGATTGTGTCTTTCTAGGATATGCTATAAATAGCACATCTTATAGATTTCTAGTGGTCAAATCCGAGGTGAGTGACATCGCTACAAATATAGTGATGGAATCTCGTGATGCGACATTTTTTGAGCATGTGTTTCCTATGAGACCGAATGAAGATAGTGGTCATATCGGTATGATGATCTCTCTATTCTTCCTAGTGTGGATAACTCTGCTCCAAATTTGGAGTTGAGGAGGAGTAAGTGACAGGACCGAAAAGTCACTTGGTGATGACTTTGTCATCTATGTCGTGGATGATGAACCACAAACCCTTTCAGAAGCATACGCATCTCTGGATGTGGATTACTGGAAGGAGGCAGTCCGTAGCGAGATGGACTCCATCATAGCTAACGGAACTTGGGAAATTGCAGATCTCCCGCCTGGTTGTAAGCCAGTAGGTTGCAAATGGATCTTTAAAAGAAAGCGTAGACCTGATGATACTATTGAATAGTACAAGGCCCGTTTAGTGGCTAAAGGTTTCACACAGAAAGAAGGAGAAGACTATTTTGATACATACTCTCCTGTGGCTCATTTACCCACAATTCGAGTGCTTCTAGCACTAGCTGCGGCATACAAACTCCAAGTACATCAAATGGATGTAAAGACCGCTTTCCCAAACGGAGAGTTGGATGAGGAGATTTATATGCAACAGCCTGAAGGATTTGTGGTTGAAGGGCAAGAAAGGAAAGTATGTCGATTGATTAAATCTTTGTATGGTCTAAAGCAAGCTCCCAAGCAATGGCATGAGAAATTTGATAGTACGATAACTTCAGTCGGCTTTTGTGTAAACGAAGTCAATAAATATGTCTACTAGCGGTTTAATGGGGGTGAAGGTGTCATTCTATGCCTTTACATAGATGACATATTACTTTTTGGGACCAACATGGATGTGATCAATAGTACAAAGCTTTTATTTTCCAGAATTTTGATATGAAAGATCTGGGTGAAGTTGATGTTATCTTAAACATTAAGCTTATAAAGGGTGAGAATGGGATTACTCTTTCACAATCCCATTATGTGGATAAAGTCCTAACCAGGTTTGGATTTATGGACTGTAAGCCAGCAGTTACACCCTATGATCCAAATGCAAAGCTACATAAGAACACTGGGCATGGAAAGGATCAACTTAAATATTCTCAAATCATAGGATCCCTGATGTATCTAACTAGTGCAATGAGGCCAGACATCTCATATGCTGTTAGCAGATTGAGTCGTTACACGTCCAATCCAGGAGATGATCATTGGATAGCACTAGAAAGAGTACTAAGATATTTGAAGGGGGCCTCTAATTTGGGAATACATTACTTTGGCCATCCGGCAGTCTTGGAAGGATTCAGTGATTCTAACTGGATCAGTGACTCGAATGACATGAAGGCTACGAGTGGTTATGTTTTCACTCTAGCAGGTGGGGCCGTGTCGTGGAAATCTTCTAAACAAACTACTCTTACACGGTCCACCATGGAGGCTAAATTGGTAGCACTTGATTCAGCAGCTGTAGAGGCAGAATGGATTCAAGAACTCCTTTCTGACCTGCCTGTGTTGGAAAAGCCTATTCCAGCTATTTTGACCTACTGCGATACCAAACCGTTCTGGTTAAGGCGAAGAGTAGGAAGGACAATATGAAGTCCTCAAAACACATAAAGAGACGATTTAAGTCGATAAGGCATGCCAGAGAGACGGGTGTTATTTCTGTAGAATACATCCAGTCTGAAAGAAACTTGGCAGATCCTTTCACTAAAGGATTGTCGCGGAAGGCCATCCAAGCAGTGTCTCAGGGAATGGGGCTCATACCCGTATAAAGGCTCACATTGGTGGTAACTTATCCTAGGAGATCGGAGATCTCATGAACTAGGCTCTAGGACAACAAACTGAGTGAGATTAGAGAGCACATCTAACGGGTCCCATTAGCTGCAGTGCTCTTTCTGTATGGAAGGTTGAGCATTGGCTCTTAATGAACTCGAGGTCTATATGACTTATGGAGTCATCCTATAGGACTCCTAGAAGAGTTCACCTACGTGAGTGTGATTGCGAGGTCGCAATCAAAGAAACATAAGGGTACACTTTCTTAAGCACTCATGAGCAAGATACGGGGATATGACTGTAACGTCCCAACCCGAGAGGGAAAGGGCAAGCCGCCCAGTACAGGATGTGATTTGGGCGAAAATTATCACACCAAGGCATTGGATCAAGGCGAAGTCCTCCTTTGTCTGTGCAGAGTCGTAGTCCTTGTCGCTTGGCTTTGGGTTCAAACCCACAAGCTACCCATAGTCAAACAACTGTATATTAAACAAGACATTGACATCTTTTATCAATTGATAAATTGGTGGAGACTTTTGTATATGCGAGGGCATTTTGGTAATTTCCTAATTGAAATAGAAATAAAAAGGAAATGCAGGCGGGCCCACCTATCGGTGAGCCGCGCGAAGAGATAAGGGGAAGGAGACTTCGTCTCCTCCCCGTGAGCATTCTCGCGCGAGTTCCCGAGCGCGTCCCGTGCGGCCATTTCATTTCTTCGCCTAGATCCAACGATTTCAGCGGCGCATGGGGAGATGGCGAGTGGAGGGGCGGCGGCGGAGGCAGGGGCTGGCCCAGGTTCCTCGGAGATGGCTGCTCGCGCCACCCCACAGCCAACTCTTGTCTCCTCTTAAGGTCGCTCGGCTCCATGGTAGGGAAGGCTCTTCCGATCCCAATTCACCTCTCTGGTCTTCTTCCTCTCTTATCTTCGGGTGTGCGAGTGCTGGTGCTCTTGTGTCGACACCGATTTAGAGCTTTTGCCTTTCATTTCTCGGGTGAACCCTAGAGATTTGGGGAAACTTGAGGGGAAATCGGAAGGTGAAAGTAGACCCGAGGGAAGAAAAGGCAGTGGCAATCCCCATCGCTGTTTGAGTGCATCCGGCTGGTGCATTCTTTGTGATCTTGTGCGGCATCCTCTGACCTTCGTCTTCGGCGTCGACAACCGACATTGGAGTGGGCATTGTATCTCCGCTTACCACACTCCTCTATTGCGAGCGGCACAAGGGGGTGCTAGGTTTTCTGGGTCAGTGCCGTGTGCGTGCCTTGCCCTGGTTTTCTGTTCTTCACTGGTTTGTGTTGCTTCTGGACAGTTTTGAGTACCGTCTGCACAGTGAGTATTGTTAACTCTTAGCAAACTTTACCGGTAGTATCTGTTCTTTAAGTTATGTTTAAGATCTAGAACCGGTATATGACATGTTTGCTTGTGGGCTCGGATTACATGCTCTGTGATGAACAATTTGATCTCTGAAATAGATATGATAATAGGACTAGGGTTTTGAGTTCTAGAGGGTTGACTTCCACTGTCAGGGCATTAGTGGTCTTCCGGCTGGTTAGACTTGTTCATGTTCAATTGATTTTGCTATGTAGTAGTGGTTCCAGAGAAGAATTTTCCTTTTGCTTGACATCTGATACTGCATGTTATAGCTCTGGTTTACTCTATATGCCATAAGTCTGTTATTCAGTCTGTTTACTGCTCTGATCCTATTGTTCGTGAACATTTACACCGAAAGTAATATATTGAGCTGTCTTTGGAAGTCTAAGTCCTGACAGTAGAATCACAGTTAGAACTCAAAATCTGGGTTTTTAGCTATCAGATTTTTAATGATGAATTTTAGTGTTAGCATGAGAAGGCCAAGAGTTTCAATCTTGCGCAACTCTGTTCTGAGAGCAATGCTAAAACAATTAATTTGTTATATGCTGGATTTAATTGTTTTACTACTGCTAGGACTGATTTACATGTTATTTTCAGCAGCCTTGAGTTTATATTCTTTGAATATATATAGGACGCTGAAATGGGGCAGCATGGTGTCTGTGCACCAAACCTTTCTGCCTTTGGATTGCTTTTAGATGCGTGCTAGTACAATGGTATATCATATATCATGCATGTTAAATCAATCATGGATGGAAAGTCTTAATCATAGATGGAAAGTCTCAATCACACTAGCACATATCTAAAAGCAATTCAAAGGCAGGGAAGCTTGGTACCCAGACACCATGGTGCCCCTGTTATATATATATATATAGGAAAATTACATAAGGCACCATGGTGCCTAGGCACCAACATCCGGTACACGTGTATGATTGATAATTTTTTTGAGTTTGGGTATGAAAATGTTTTATACCCTTGATATATTTATGGTAAGTAAGTTTTGAACTCAGTTCAAATTAGTTTGAACTACTTTTGAGTTCAATGCAACTACAGTGAGTATATACCATAAAAATAGTTCAAACTAATTAAACTGAAGTTGAATTTAAATTTTTTCGGAGTTTGACATCTCAAATATACTTTTTTATGGGTATATGAAGATACCCATATCAAACGTTGCGAATCTCGAAGCAAATCAACGGGTATTGATATTGGTGCCTAGGCACCATGGTGCATGACCATGGTGCCTAGGCACCAACATCCGGTACACGTGGTATGAAAATGTTTTATACCCTTGATATATTTATGGTAAGTAAGTTTTGAACTCAGTTCAAATTAGTTTGAACTACTTTTGAGTTCAATGCAACTACAGTGAGTATATACCATAAAAATAGTTCAAACTAATTAAACTGAAGTTGAATTTAAATTTTTTCGGAGTTTGACATCTCAAATATACTTTTTTATGGGTATATGAAGATACCCATATCAAGCGTTCATAATCTCAAAGCAAATCAACGGATATTGATATTGGTGCCTAGGCACCATGGTGCATGAAACACTCGTCCTATATATATATATATATATATATATATAAATGAATATATAAAATAATGAATTTCATGTTTATATGCAATTTATGTCATTCATGTTATGCTGGAAATATGTTGATTACTTGCTTAAATTGGCTGGAATTAAATATGAAAATATACTTATACCGTAAATTTTACAACACCAATACCACTTATAAGGCTGTTGTTATAGGGTTTGCATACGGTAGCCTGTGGGCTTAGTTGTGTTTAGCCAGTTTAGACCTGAAGTCCAGAAAGTAAATTTGATTGGACCTAAGCATGTGGCCAAGATCCGATCTAACAGTATCCTGTATGCTCTGGCCTTGATAAGGATCGCTTGTTGTGGGTCGGCGTTGGGGGTGTGGATGAAGATGCCAATGCCGGTGCTTGTCCCTTCTCCTTGCTGCTTCTGGTCTTCATGTGTGGTGTCCAGGCCGCATCTGTGAAGATTCTTGTTCCTGCAGGTAAGGGGGGAGTTTGTGAGTCGATGTGTGCGTCGTCGGCGAGGATGTCTGCCGTTTGTGTGATGGCCTCTGCAGCTACTAGCACCTGCTGGACTGTCCATCCTTTCGTGTTAAAGACCAGATCGTTGCGTTCCTTCCAAGTGCACCATATTGAAGCGAAAACATTTTGGGGTGTAGCCTCAGGATGGTTACTCTGTAGAATGTTGTTTATTATGGAGTTGAAGTTAATTCCGTCACTTTGGATGGCATCAGTTAAGAGTTGGAAACAAAAAGCAAACCAAACAGCTCGAGCAGGTAAAGAAGAGATGGTTGTCGGTTTCAATGTTGCCGCACCTGTGACATTCTTCTTTGATGTCGGCATGCAAAGGTAAAGAAGAGATGATTGCTTCTCTGATCGCTCTCCATGAAAAGGTTGATCGTGCAAAAATAGCACACCCGCAAGTGCACGGGTTGCCACTGAAATAGCGGCGAGTGTCGTGTTCTCCACAGGGACTAGACTGAGGCTACCGGTGCTCAATTAAAGCTAGGTCAAACGAAACAGGGGAGAAAACTAAACTAAAACGACTAAAAGGACCAAACGATCTATCCAACAACAACGAAACGAACGACCGTACGAATGGACGTCGTACGACCGAACGAACTAAACGACGACTAACTAAAAGAACGACAACGGCGCACAGGAACAAGCGACACGGCAAGACTAAGCGAGCGAACACGACTACCGATCGACGATCTACCTAGCTAACGACGCAAGAAAGAAAGAGGTAGAGGCGAGAAGCAATAGGGGATGGTTAGAAGCACGGAGGAGTCGAGAGAAGGCGAGGAGAAAACGATCGACGCTAACTAGACGCGGCGGCAGGACAACACAACAAACTACAAACGACTACACGACCTCGCTAACAACCAACCGCGCAAAGAAGAAAGGGGGAAAGTCGAGAAGCACAAGGGAGAAAGTAGAAGCACTAGGTGGGTTGAGATAGCAAGAGGAAGGGGACGGTCGCCGATTAGCTAGACCACGCAACACAAACACACATTGACCAAAAGCAAATACTACAGATCACACACACACACAACTGAATACTACTACTACTACTAATGGCATTTAACAAACAATGAGTTAACAGATGACCACACAAACTAAGAACATAATACAAGTGCTAATAAATCTGAACAACACAAACCAACATATTAAAAGATAACAGATTCTCATCTACAATTCAACATCCACATATATCACAAGATATGAGCAGGGCATAATTTAGTCTCGGTGAATACATGCACAATCACAGATTTAGCAAACTAGAACTACAGATCCACCAAGCATAAATATGAATTTAAACCAGACATTTCATATCATAACATATCATTGCTACTACCAAAGTCCATACCATCATTCATCCATAAGCATCACAAGATATATAATAACATTCAGCATTTGTTCACAAGATTACACAAGCACCAGTAGCAAAATTAAGACAAGTTCAGAAACATTAAACCGAATGAAGAAACAGATAGCATTTGGGGAAGATGGACTGTAGTCGAAGCAGTGAAGAGGAAGCAGAGGAGGATGTCTGTGGCGCCGTGGAGATGTCGATGCCGTGAAGAAGTTGCAGTCGGTGAAGGGGTGCTGCTGTCGGCCGGTGTAGTGAGGACGGCGACGCCGAGGTGGATCTGGAAGGCGGCGGCGGATGTGGATGAAAGGCGTTGGCCGGTGGTGAGTAGGTAGTATAGAGGAGAGGCGGTGGATGGCGTAGCGGCGCCTACCGGAGGGGAGTAAGGCGGCGGTGCACTGGTGGGGAAGAGGAGAGGCTAGGCGGAGGGAGAGCAGTGGGGCGGCGCTGGTGAATGGAGAAGGGGAAGGGAGGCGCGAGAGGAGGAGAAGGAGCCGGAGAAGGGGAGCAACAGGGGCGGCCGAAAGAGTGGAGAAAGGGAGGCGGAGGAGTAAAGAAGAGGGGAGCGCAGTGGAGGGGCAGCCGGAGAAGATGGGTTGGAAGGGAAGAGCGGTGCCGGTGGTGGAGAAGAAAGGATGAGGGCGGCGTTGGCGCGGTGGAGAAGTCAGGCGGTTCACCGGAGGGAGCAGAGAAGAGAGGCGGCGCTCGGACGGCGTGGAAGGAAATGAGGGCGGAGAGGAGGATGCGGAGGAGGTGGCAGGTGGCGAGCCGGCCTGGCCTCACCGCCGGCCGGAGCTAGAGAAGGGGGGAGGAAAGCACGCGGGGGTGAAGGGAAGAAATGCCAGGCTCCCAGATTCCCAGGCGGCGGCGGCTAGATGAAGGAGAGGGGGAATTTCCAATTTGCAGTTTAGTCCTCGAAATTTCTAGGTTAGATGAAGGAGATGGGGAATTTCCAATTTGCAGTTTAGTCCTCAAAATTTCTAGGGTTTACAAAGAAGTCCTTCCCCATTAGTGTTCTTTTCTGTTTTGGACCTCCGGAGCTCCGATTTCATCGCGAAAAGAACCTACGCACTCGTGACGATGCGCTCATTTGTACGGAGCTGCCGCAGAATGCAAATTTTGTCGTTTATGCGCCTCGATCGCGCCAGCCTGCAGAAAAATATGAAAAATGTAAAATGGTCCATTTTGAGCAATTAGTTTTAGAAATGCGTGTAATTGATGATAAATGATCCAAAAATGCGAAAAATATGAGGGCAAAATGAGGGCTAAATATATATAAAAATGACGCATGTCAAAGGTCTGGACCCGGGCGCCATCTTCTTATCTTTCCATATGGTGTTGAGTATGGCAAGTTCCATGTTGGTTGGTGGGAAGCCCGTTGGCCTGTGGTGTAGTGTGATGATCTGTTTGTACGCGCTTTTTGTTGTGCATAGTCCTGTCCGCGCTTGTTTCCAGCATAGTGCGTCTTCCATGTCCGCTGGATGATGGGTACCTGCAAAATTATAGTAGCAGCTTATGCGTCAAATAGTTGTGCGAGACAGTGGTGGAACCAGGTCTTGGGATATATGGGCTGTAGTTCGAGGCCTAGCAACTAAAGTCCATATAAAATTCATGAAAAATCACAAAAAAAAACAGAGTTAGCCTAAGAGTCAGCCCAAAAGCAGCTAGCCTAAGCTCTAAGCTTGAGCTGGTTCCGCCCCTGATGCGAGAGATTGAGGGTTCCATTCCTTAGAGTTTTGCAACCAAAGTAGATTGACGAGTCGTGGTATTTGAATGCTAGGAGGCTGTGGAAGTAGGAAGCTGTGGATGTCTTGCCAGATTGGGCACCACTCACCAGGGTTGGTTCCAAATGGAGATTTGGCCCTTGGAAAGCTGCCAGGTAGTGCTTTGAATCAGCGTGGGACGCATGTTGAGAATTGAGGCCCAGAAGGCAACCTCTTTTGAGTCCTTATCTTCATGTTTAATGAGCCAATTGTGAACCACACAAGGCATGACTGTCTGTGCTATTTGTGTGAAACAATCCACCTTTTCTATGACAAAGAATCCTCTGTTCCAGCTTCACCTTATATATAAATTCAACCGATGCTACTATTCAGACAGCAATCAAGCAAGATGTTTTATCAAATTCAACGGATGCTTCTATTCAGACAGGCACTCAATCAATATGTTTTATCAAATGCCCCCACTCGCTGTGGGGACCCGAGTGCGAAATATTTATAGTCATCGTATGTGTTCTGTACTAGTCCTACGATTAGTACCTAGTACACATATTTACAACATTGAGATCACACCCATACACATTGCATATAAATAAATTTACAACAAAAGGGTTGTAGGGACCCAGATATTAATATCCGGCACCCTCTGTGATTCCACCGCACTATTCCCTGGATCAGTAGATAGTGCTCACAGTTACAGTAATGAATATCAAAAATACATATCATGCGGAAGCGTAAATATAATAGTAGACTTACTCATGGGCCGATTAGGCCGAAATCAATAAATTGCAGCAGCGGAAGAACGAGCACCCAGGTGGGACCTTCAGGACATGCCCACAGGCTGCCAACTGGAGGTTCGCGACCTAGCCCTTGACATCTTCATCTTCTCTGTCAGCTTGTCCAATCTTGATGCTGAGGCGAGGTGATTTGATTCTTGATTCTGAATTTTGTCGCAAAAGCGAGCGTGAGCACTCCAACCCCGTGCTCCGCGAGCCAATACACAGAATGCAAATAAATAGTATGCATGGCTTAACAAAGGAGAGGCTCGGGTTGTTTTATTTGCCATAAAACGCTTTTAGTGACACTATTTTTATTCAATCATAGTGTTATTAATTTTACCTAAACTCCACACGACAATGGCCATAATTGACTTAATCCACCGAGATTACACTTTCTATATTTATTGCTGTCTAAGACTCCAAACAGCGAGTGACATCATTTAATTAATCCACCGAACATACTCTTTCTATACTGCATGCTGTCTAAAACTCCAAACGGCGTATTTCATCAATTGTACAATCCACCAATCAATTGTTGCCTAAATCCCCAAACAACGAGTATCATAATTTATATAATTCACCAATCAATTGTTGTCTAAAACTCCAAACAGCTAGTGACATCATTTATCTAATCCACCGATCATGCACTCGTTGCTGCCTAAGACTCCAAGCAATGAGGGTCATCCTTTATTTAGATCCACCAATATCCTTTGTATTCTAAATTTCTAACAATCCAATCTTGTTGTTGCTAATCATCAACTCTTCATTTCTAAATTCTAATGACTATCTAACATGATGGCTTTTATATCCACCGAAATCATTCGTAGCGGGACTTTCCAATAATTCCCTCCTTTTGTTATTGATCCAAAATCATGATTTGTTCTCCCAATAATCAGTATTATTTTCTACTATATATCTCTAACTAATTCACCAGGATACCTCCACCATGAATATCAAAGATCAATATTATAATCCAATAATTGCTATCATTCCTCCAATATTCTTAGAAATTCTATTTATCTATATGGTATTTGATCCAATTCTATTAATCCCAATTTTATCAACATCCTCCAGAATTTATATTGGTTATCAGTGTCACAACCCAACAATTGCCCATGCACTTCCTATACTCCAAAAGTCACATAAATCATCTATCTAGTCTATATATCCATTTGGGCTCCACCAATTTATTTCTCCCAAAATCCACACTATCGTTCCCTATTTTTGATTGACATGAATCCACCAATAATTTTATGTGTATACTACAATCATCCATCTACTTTTATTCATGACCATGTTTATTCCTCCCATATTTCAGTCTGTAAGATTAGTAATGCCACTATTTGAAATACAATACATAAAATTTCCTGAGACCTAGCAGCTTTGGCACAAAACATAATGTTCAAGGAATATTAACATGATTTTCCATACATATGGCATCACACCATATGCCTAATAACACCAAAATTTTGCCATACATATGGCATCACACCGTATAACATCTTTCAAATTATAGCCGCTTAACTTACCATCGACAACACCGGGACAACTCAAATTAGGGCTTTCCACTGCCCTCCACTTTTCCATCCCACCCACAAAACATTTTGAAATAGAACTATATCTGGTTAAGTTCTCATGTCCGCCCTTGACCGTGGGCACGGCTATTCGAATAGTTTTGACTCTGCAGAGTTTGCACACTTTACCCACAAGAGACAGTTCACTCGTTGCCCCACACGATTCCCTAGTCGTGCGGTTGAGCGAACCATCACAGTAACCGTTCCAAGTACCTCGCCCCTTCCATCATCTCACCCTATGGGTCGTTCCCACTTGCGGTGGGTCCCATACGTTGTGCGCGATGTTCTCCTTCTGAACGCCTAGCAGATGACTACCACACTGCTAGCACGCCGCAGCAGAACCTCACCCTCCGCGGATGTCCCATTCAAGCCCGCCACACAGACAGCCGCTTGCACCACTTCACTCCTCCACTGATGATGATGACTTTCAGGGTTCGGTAAATTTACTAGGCCAAGTTGTACTTTACAGACTTGTGGTTGCACTTGTTTAACACAGGAGGTCATGACAAGATTCAGTCCTTAGGGTTATCTGGGCGGTTCTACCACAAACCACACTCTCGTGCACACCTGCACCATACCCCTGAACCATCCGCCCAGATAAATAAGCAATTTGAGATTTTTAGGAGCATAAAATAACCATATCCAACATACTCCAGTCATTACCACCATGACTGCCCAACCAATTTTCCTCGGGATTAAAAGTGATGCTTGGGCGCTCTTGCACCCATAAGTATCTAAGCAATATTAAGCATGGCATATAATTACGGACTTATTTTCAAAAGGTTACTATTATAATTTCTGTTAGGGCGACAAGGTTCTCATGTTCAAATATTCCAAAGGAGGGGCAATATTAATCAGGTTAGATAATAGGCATTTAACTAGAATTCTAAATTAAACATGTATTTGCATATAAAATAACAGCATGCAATTTGATAATTTAAACAAAAGTAATTTGCAGAAAATGTAGGTTCAACATGATCAAAGTATTGACTCGCCTGGCGCGGTTTACCGTGGTCTTGAGCTTACACAAAGTTGCTTCATGTGATGATCTTTAATTTCTGGTCTTCATTGATCTCGTTCCCGCTTGATCTGTAGAATCTTCAGGCTCCACTTTCTAATTACGCGATAAACGACTGAATCCAAATAAAAGCAAATAACTCAAGAGATCCAAATAAATCCGAATAAACTTAACTTTGGTGTTATTATGAGTTAGTGGGTGATTCGCGTGTTTTGAGGCAAGGCCGGTGGTAGAAACGAAGACTCGATCTTTTATAAACAGTTTCTTTTATTTATTTTTATATTTATCAAGGAAGTTCCATGATCTAGGATGGGCCTTTGATTAAGTATTATTTTATTGTGCGTTACTTTTTAGGGCATTTTGGCTTACCGAATAAATTTTAGAGTCTAGGTGTATAGCAGATTATGTGGTGATATTTTATGTAGCCTCAATTTTCATTAAGCCTATTTCCAACTTGAATTTAGGATTCGGTTGTGTGGGCCATATCTTGTTATTTCATGCTCAACATTGCTATTTATTAAATCTAGTTTTTAAAATTTATTTAATAGTACCATTATTATTTTATCTATACTTTAATTGCTATTATACGTACTATTATGCTTAACTTTTATTTCTAGTTTTCGTTCAGACTTAGCAATGTGAGTAATGCTTGATAGGCATCATTTTATGTGACCCTAATTACTCATGTCAATGGTTACATATTTACTTTAGAGAATCTATATGTCCGTGAGATTATTTTGATGCTTGATGCCCTAGGCTATTATATTTTAGCATCAATATACTATTATAGCCTTTTAATTTGAGCGCTCTTTGAAAACCACTATTACTAATACTTTATTCTTTTACAAGTCGAGCCTACTGTACAGGAGTACATTTTGTCATCATTATTAACTAAAGCTACCATTTAGGATTTCATGCTTGGCAGTATTCTAATGATAGGGATACATGTATGTATTTTAAATAGGGTCTACGGCGAACGCAGGGATCGCACTGCTATATGTACTAGTGGGCTGCATGCATATATATATATATTTCCTAAACATATATTATATATATATATATATATATATATATATATATATATATATATATATATATATATATATATATATATATACACACACACACACACACACATATAGATGCTTATATATTCATTTACTTAGATAGTCTCTACATTTTTTTAATTGTTGTTAGCTTTAGCTAAAATTTATTTACCTAGCAAAGTGATATTCCAATATTTGGTAATTAGCAAACCCTACCTCTAGAGTTCATTTAATGACAACATTTTTAAATACTAGGTATAAATCTTAATTTTAGTTAATGGCAATCTTTATTTGGTCATTTAACCGAGGTGGTTCTTTCTTATCATTTCCTTGAGTTAATATCTAGTCGTTTAAGCAATTATTCCAAACCATATGAGTTAATCATATATGAACTAATGCACATTTAAATTTCAAATAATCTCATTTTCCTCCTAGTCATATTTTTATTAGCTTCTCTAAACTATTCCCTAATTTTTCATAATTTTTGCAAATTTTAAAGAGCTGCAAAAAGTAAAGCAAAAAATGGGTGCTGCCGCCCGGACTTGAACACAGAACCTAAGGAATAGACCAAGTCTTGAACGTACTCGGCTAGCCAACTGAGCCGGCGCTCTCTCGCGACTAACAGGGAGCAAATTGTGTACAAGAGGCAACTCGGAATTTAGCTCCCCACCGTGCCTCCCTTCGGCCGAAACAGGGGAGGCGGTCCCATGGAGGGAATGGCGGCGCCGCCGGCGGGGAGCAGCCGGCAACCGGCACAATGGGTTGATGGGTGGGCGAGGAAGCCGATGTGGGTGGTAGCATGGCCTGAGATGGCGTCCGCTGTATGGGGTAACGACTTGGGTGGCCGGCGGCGGGGGTGACAAGGGGCGGTGGCGCCGGCATGGAAGAGGGTGGGATTCGGTGAGTGCGCAAGCAAAAGAGGGACCCGTGAAGCTTACCCAAGCGGTCAGCTTGGCCGGGGAAGGGCCGAGGTGGTCCGGCATCGTGCGTAGCGGCGGCGCGGAGGAGGTCGCCGTGGAGGGAGTTGCTCGGCCGGCGAGAGGTCCCAACGGCGATTGGGGGAGCTTCAGGGGGCCGAGGAGGTGCTCCTGCTCCGAGGAATTGGGGGGAAACTCGCCAAGGAGGGAGCGGCGCTAGAGGCGGCGGTTTCGCCGAGTGGAAGGGATGGCGGCGCGGCGGTCCTGGGTGCACGAAACTTCAATTAAGCCGGAAGGGGAGAAGAAGGGGTGTAGGAGCATGGGATGGCGCGGTCGCCAGTGGAGCAGTTCGCCGGACGGCTGGGAACAGCTAGGGGTGGAAACGGATCGGATACGGTCGAATAGTCTCAAATACGAATACGAATCCATATTTTTAAAATGAATACGAATACGAATTCGAATATTTTGAAATACGGATACGAATATTCTCGAATACGAATACGGATATTTTCGAATACGGATTTGCTCGGATACGAATATCGGATAAAACGGATTCCTAATGGTTTTGCCGATTTTTCATCGGTTTTTGACCGATTACCAGTTTTAAACCGCCTAAATTCAAGTTTTGAATCACAACATTTGTACGGATTTTTCATGGGTTCTAGAAACGGATCGAATACGAATCGAATAGTCTCGAATACGGATACGGATACGAATATTCTCGAATACGAATACTCTCAAATACGGATACGAATATTCTCGAATACGAATACGGATATTTTCGAATACGGATTTTGCTTACCATATTCGGATTTCTCTCGGATACGAATATCGGATAAAACGAATTATCCGTTACCGTTTTCCACCCCTAGGAACAGCGAGGGGGCAACGGCGGCGGCTCATGGGCGTGGGGTGCTCGGGCTGAGCAAGGAAGGAAGGGGAGTGCGCGGGAAGCCGTGGGGGCTGGGGAGCTCCTTATAAGCGAATGCGCGCTCTGGGGAGTGGAGACGCGCGGGGCGTGGGTGACATGGCCGGACGGCGGGGCAGGCGCGCAGGGCAGGGGCGCAGACAGGAGGCGCAGGTCGACGTGCGGCTCGAGGTGACAGAGGCCAGCGGGGATTTGCGCGGCATGGCAGAGAGCAACGGAAAAAGAGGGAGGAGGCGACGCGGACGGAGCTTCACCACAAGAAATGAAGGGTGGAGGAAGAAGGAGGTAAAGAAAGAGGAGGTTGTTCGGTCTGCTGGAAGTGAGAAAAATTGGTAGGGAGAAAAGAAAAGAAAGGGTAGAAAAGAAAAGGAGTGGAGCCCACACGTAGGAGAGGAAAAATTGGAAAAGGATGAGAGAATATAAGAAGCTTTTGGATTTGTGATTTAGGACTTCTATTTTCTGATTTAGGGTTATTGATTCTTTTTTTTTTGAAATCTTAATTCAAGTCTTTATTCGATTATCTTGACATGAAATATAATAGTCTTCTTTTTATTTATTTATTTAATTTTATTATGAATGGCGTGTGTGTGTGTGTGTATTTTTGAACGCCCAAACTCAGGTTTTTGTATACTAATTAAAGAAGAAATTTTTTGGGCTCAACCTTTTAGGGAGGGGTGTTAATATTCTTTTTTGGTTTCATTTTATTAACATTGAATTTAAATTCGAGATTTTAGTATTTGAATTCATGATCTGTAGTGTCATTTTCCATTTATTATTTGAATAATCTTATTTTTATTTGAGATTATCCTTGATTATTAATTTGCATGCCAAAAACCCAAAAGATTTCAAATAAATATTCAGAAGAAATTTGAATGCCAGCAAAATGTAAGAAAGGTTCTATATTTCTGAATAACCACAATTTGGGATGTTACAAGGGTCATGTATAAGTGATGCATAATAGAATTTACAACATAGGACCAACTAGTCAAATAAACATCAGAGTCAAGAGTAAATTGCAGCGGAAGACTAGTAAATAAGCAAAAACATCTAGTGGTATTCCACCATAGCCCACATGCAACCAACTGAGGATTAGACCTTAGAAAAACCTGTCATCGAACTCCCCAGTACCAGAGGCAAAGTACGCGTCATTAGGCACGTATCCACCTTTTCGTATGACAAAGAATCCTCTGTTCCAGCTTCACCTTATATAAATTCAACCGATGCTACTATTCAGACAGCAATCAAGCAAGATGTTTTATCAAATTCAACCGATGCTTCTATTCAGACAGGCACTCAATCAATATGTTTTATCAAATGCCCCCACTTGCTGTGGAGACCCGGGTGCGAAACATATATAGTCACCTTATGTGTTCTGTACTAGTCCCATGATTAGTAGTTAGTACATATATTTACAACATTGAGGTCACACCTATACATATCGCATATAAATAAATTTATAACAAAAGGGTTATGTATAAGCGATGCATAATAGAGTTTACAACATAGGACTGACTGGTCAAATAAACATTAGAGTCAAGAGTAAATTATAGCAAAATACTAGTAAATAAGCAAAAGCATCTAGTGGTATGCCACCATAGCTCACAGGCAACCGACTGGGGATTATACCTTAGAAAAACCTGTCGTTGAACTCCCCAGTGCCGGGGCAAAGTACGTGTCATTGGGCACATATCCTTCGTTACTTTCTGATGAACAATAATTTTAGTAAAGTTAAGTAGATTGTGTACTCAACAAGACTTATAGTGTATCGTAAAATTATACATATATGCAAGACTGTCAAAGGATGATGCTCTATGCTAAGTTATTTTCAGCATGAAGTAAGTTTTATTGGCAATATCAGTAAGTAGTAATTTGCAATGGAATTGTAAAGAGCAATTGATATGTAAGGAAATACCATTTATATAATTTTCATAATAATAAATCACATCTATTCGCAGCCCTCCTCGACTGTGAACATCGCACAATTCACACCCATGGGCATGGCACACGGAAGATGCGTACATGTCGCAAAATTATACCTATTGTGGCTGCATCCAAGCTTACTCATGACCGTGATCACGGCTATTTAAATAGTTTTTAACACTTTCAAGAGGTTGTACAACTTTACCCACATGAGATAATCAATTATACTGTCGACAACTTCACGCTTCCTTTAGCATGTGACGAAAATGATTATCATATAGTCTTTATATTATCTAGTCCTAAGCTTGCACCAACCCAATGAACATCAAACCTCCCTTAGATTCATTCTCTAAGAGAGCATTCGAATTCTCACTTAGGTTCATCCTCTAAGTGAAGACCCTCGCTTGGGTCCGTTCCCTAAGTGGCATTCACCATTGTATACTAAGCTTTGGTTCCAACATCTTGGTGAAGGGAGCCCCTACGAGCAAACCGATCCGGAATGTCCTCACTATATCTGTGCATACCACAATGAAAGGCTAGACCTAGACAACTTAATTAGCTAAAACTAGAGCCCACATAGCAGATGTGATTGTACGATGTGACTTAGATGTACGGCAATAGCGTTCGGTCCTTAATTGATTCGGACGAGAATTTTTCCTATCTACATGTGAGATACCCTCTCACATTTGATAGTTTATCATATAACTCGTCCGCGTCTAAAAACTATGTTTTTCATTTTGTTTTACACCAAACTAACAGAGGTTACTCCTCTGGTCCAACATTTTGAAACCACCATATCCACACGCAAATTTGTTCGAAATTTCAAACTTAGTAGAAAATAGTGTGTGGCTAAGCATCTAGAATATATACTTGACAACTCAAACACGGAACAAAATGCATGCTCACGGTGGTCGTAACACACACAAACACACTGTATCAACTCAAGACACACAAGAGTTTTGGCACTGCGTAATACCGTCGAAGCTTTTCGATTCTCTTCTTATTTATACTATTGATACTAATGAATACAACAAATCGGTCACAAGTTTTTGATGGTGCGTTACCACTAGTGAGTACTAACTTTAACACAGAAAAAATGCAGCTACTAATGCTTCTGTTGCATGCAGCCACTACTGCACTAACTCATTTACTCAGCCGTTACTCGAACCCACAGTGATGACTCATGACCACTACGCCTCTTCGACAGCTTTTCAACCATGGTGTCTTTGACCACAGCTCTTCGACTACGGTGTCTTCAACCACAACTGCTACTCAACTTATGAGTACTTCGACCACGGCTTCTTGACCACAACTCGGACCAGGTATGTAGCTACGACTATCAACCTACGACTACTATTACTATGACCACTATAGCCACGACCACTGCAGCTACAATCACTACAGCTACAACCATTATAGGTACGATCACTGTAGTTACGAACACTACGCAGATCGACTCATGACTGCGACTACCAAGTACTTGACATATGAGTGCTTGACTCCGACTACCTAGTACTAGACACACGAGTACTCGATACACAACTGTCTAGTACTCAACACATAAGTACACGACACACGGCTACTTAGTACTCGACACACAATACTCTACTCCGGAATCTCCGACTGCTCTCTGACTCCAGGATATTCAACTACAAGTACTCAACACACAAGTACTCTGCTCATAACTACCTAGTACTTGAGCACCGACCACACAGTACTCAAACACCGACACAACATGGTATTCGAGCATTGACCACATAGTACTCGAACACCGACTACACACGACTCGAACACCAACCACTATCAACAACAAGATTATTCCCAACAATACTCAATGCAATATACCCAAAATTTGACATTAGCTAATGCCTAACCATGTCTTAAGGGTTACAATAGTGAGGATATCAAATCTGCAAGGAGCTTCAATGCATACAAGCGGTTGTAACTACCATTACTCACAATATAGCAATTTTAATGGAACATACATGCGTGCACAATAGATTTTGCCAACAATATATAATAATTAAAATATTAGGATCAACATAGTCAAAGGGGGTACTTGCCTTGCTCTTACTGCTCAGAGAATGTCTCGCGCGCGTTCTCGAAGTTGTCTGGTGCGGCGTCGTCTGATCGATAAAATCCAGATAAATGCAAATAAGATCCAAATACATTTAAATAGAGTCAAAATGTATATACTTTTGCATATTCAGAAAGATCATGATTTTAGAAAAATTTAGAAACAAAGATCACTAAATTTGGTGTTCATATGCAAAAGTTATAAGTGTTTGAGTTTTGGCTAGGTTTGAATTATCTCTTTTTGAGTGCTATTTTACTCTGACTCCTTCTATGACTACTGCAATACTCTTCTCACGACTGCTATTATACTTTTTTTCGATCCACTATGGTACTCTTTACGACTACGGTACTCTTTTCGGCTTCTCACACTATACGACCGCTATAGTGCTCTTTTCGACTTCTCACACTCTTCGGCCGCTAAAGTACTCTTTTCTATTTCTAAGACTCTTCGGCTGCTACAGTGATCCTTTTGACTACACACACTCTATGACTACTTTGGTTATCTTTTCAACTATGCACTTTACAGTGTTCTTTTCGACTACACATACTCTACAGTGCTCTTTTCGACTACACATACTCTATAGTGCTCTTTTCAACTATACATATTCTATTGTGCTCTTTTTGACTTCAACTACTACTATTCTCTTTTCGACTTCGACTGCTATGGTTCTCTCTTCAACTTTGACTACTATTGTTCTCTTTTCGACTTCAACTCAATCACTACAGTTCTCTTGTTCACTCGACCACTTCGGTACTCCTATCTCTCGACCACTACAGTTCTCTTGTTCACTCGACCACTTCGGTGCTCCTATCTCTCAACCACTACAGTTCCTCGGTGGATGGGGTGTGAGCAAAACGGAACCGGCCTGCACGCCTAGGCGAAGTATAGTGGCCCGACTTGGAGGATAGGGTGGTTGATGGCGATGTCCTGTGGTGGCGGAGGTAGAGGAAAGGCACTACGGGGCTATGAGCTACTAGGGCTCGATTCGATGTTAAGGGAGCTTCCATGGGAAGGAGTAGCTCACCGAAGATGATGACGACACTCAGGAAGGCGCGGAGTGGCTTGTTGATGGTAACCTCGTTGACGGCGAAGAGAAGGCCCACGACGATAGCGAATTCTGGTAAGGTGTGCATGAGTTTGCTTGCATGCATGAGGAGGTATGTGTGAATGGAATCGAGGTACGACTCACCAGAGAGAGAGGAAGGCTTACGACGGCGTCCTGGTTGGAGTTGAAGGAGAAAGCCTAGCCCAAGTGGTCCACTGCATGAAGGTCAAATAAATGAGTAGGGTATTTAAGGGAGAGGTAAGATGTTTTATGACAAGAGAGAAGCTCACCGGAGTTGCTAGAACACGATGGCATGCTCGCCAGTGTTACGAACGACTTCGGTTTCTCGGTGTTTCAGTGAGTAAGGTGCAGAAGAAATGCACGCAAGAGATCGAGGGCAAGGCACGAGTTCTTCACAAAATGGTGTTGCTTGATTTCTCATCATGGAAGAAGACAAGGGGGAATAGATGTGTCGTGTTGAGGCAACGGGTAGGTAAGGTTGGAAGCAGCAGAGAGGAATTGTGGGTGCGACAACAAAAACCGGGGGTAGCGTGTGCCATGGCGGAGTTGGCGTGGGTGCATGGAGGTGGAAGACGATCACTGAAAGTGGGCCGCACACAGCAGTGAGCAAAAGAAAAGGGGTGATGGTTGAGAGGGTTGGATAATTTTTAAACCTAGAAAAATTATAGTAAAAATTACGAAAATTTTTGTGGAAGCTCCTGACAAGGTTTAGATTGTTGTATAAAATTTTCAGAATTTTACGTTCTCTTGATTTTTTTCAAAAATTCTGGGAAAGCTACTGTCCCTTATAAAGTTGATTTCTAATTTAATTAATTTCTTAGATCAAGTTTAAAAATTACTCAAACATTTATTTCTAGTGCCATGAATATATTTTTTTTGAGTTTTTGACATGATTTCCACCGTACATCTTCTCATGCAAAATTTTAATCATCTTTTTAGTTTTTATAACTTGAACTCAATTTTTGAATTGCATTAATGCACTTTTGATTTTTTTTAAAATCAAATTTTGCAAAGAAATTCCTATAAAAAACTAATGAAACAGAAATGCATTCAAAAAAATTAAAAATTTTCTTATTTTTGCATGCCCTAGAATTTATGATATTACACTCGCAATACAGGAATTATAAATAAAAGAGAATAGAAAGAACAAGGATAGTTGAGATACTAGGCGAAACCACACAATATGGTCCGAGGCAAGGCCATCCGACCAGTGGAAGGGCACGGCAAGGTCGTCATTGCCACTGGCACGTGTCTACCTCTCTTGCCAACTTGGATCCACACATCCTTAATGTCAGCCGAAGCTTCACTTGTCTCTCCTTCAACCCATGTCAATGTCCAAAGAGAAAAACACAACTGTTTCACTTTCATCCCCAACCGAAAACCATCGAGCACATGGTGAACTTCACTGGACGGTCAAAGACGGAGATGGCAACTGTAGGATCGATTCACACTAAGATAGGCAATCAGAGGGGGTGAATGATTGCGGAAGCTAAAAATAAATTTTAATACTCCTTTTACCACAAAACCTATTTAAGCCTTGTTTAAAGTTCTGGACAGAACACTGTATCCTTACTAAAACTGATCTCGATAAAAATCCGTAACTTCGATTAACCTCAAACTTTTTCAGAATAAACTAGAGACAGTTGTTGAACTAACCCAACTGGAATTACGTCAATCAGAGCTCTCGAACTTGAGATATAAAATAAACAAGATCGCTGATGCAGATAGTGACGAAAACAAATTAAGCCCTAATTATGCAACTAAGCAAAATTTGAGATCGCTTGCCTGACCGATGGCCGAACAATGTCGTGCGCTTCGTGATCAAAGAGATGCCATGCCAAAGAAAATGTTCAGTCACCCCAAAAGCCGTATATATATTTTTCTTCCACGGCTGCTTGGTGCCAACTCTTTCCATGCCGCCGCATGCATATATATACACACACAGCCCAACTCCAACTAGACCTTAAAATCTTAATCCAACTCCAATTAGGCCTTAAAATCCTAATCCAACTCCAATTAGGCCTTAAAATCCTAATCCAACTCCAACTAGGCTTGGGCCTTTTTTTTTACCTCAACTAGACTTTTGGCCCACTAATTTCCAAGGGACCCGAAACCCTTCCTAACACAGGTTTTTCACACTCACGACTTTTTTAACGCGTCACGTGTCGAATCCTCCAGGACCGCACCTCCCGTAGCTTCTCCACGTATCATCTACCTTTGATCTCCATGCGTCCCAAGCATGAACCCGATCATCTCGTGACCTCTTTGACCGTCTGAACCTCAGATCTCCCCATCCTAGTTTCGGTCCACCTCGTCACCGACCATTATCGCCTTCATGCTCAACCTGCACATGCAAAGACCAAAGAACATTCTTCCGGCACAAGTTCGTCTCAACTTGACCAACATCAATCCGCACACACGCAACACAACTCGCATAACACCGCTTAAACAAAATCACCAATTATTCATCATAACAAATTAACCATTGTCAATTATTTATCACCAAAATATCTTAAACCTAGCCACATGGTCTAACAATATCCCCCTTGATGAATACATTAATAACACCACAAAATTGTATGATGAATTTGCTTCAAATAGATATAAGTGAAGAACTGAAACTGAAAAAACATTTTAAGCCATAAACCAAATCTCTCCAAAAACTCTCCCCCTCAATTTCTTATAAAGCACGCCATATCTCTCCCCCTTTGGCAATGTAATCATCAAGAAAATTTAAAGAAGGAAAAATTCTAAGAAAGAGTAATGATAATAAAAATCTAGAAGCTTTGTAGATTATCCAAGTCACGTTGCATTGGTTTAATAACACAACCAAGTCATATTTTTGAGTAATGCTATCTAGATCATATAAAACCATATATCATATAGCAATGTCACAACAAGTTTTCAATATGATTAAGCAATTTATATTAATGATAGGCATCTCAACAATGACCAAACCAATTATAAAGAGCACAATGAGATACCACAACGAAAAGTCAAAACCTAAAAGTGAAGCAAATTTTAACTCTAGACGGGCTGGTAGTCTTATGTAACAACTTATTGCTCCACACTCAATTCTTAGGCATGTGGCATGCTTGTAGCATACTTCTTTTTTCATAATGACATATTTTTTTTGTGATGGTGGCATGCTTGAAGCATACTTCTTTTCATTTTGCGCACTTTTGTGCCCTTTTTTTTGTTCACCATGGCATACTTGAAGCATACATCTTTTCAATTATTTCTTTCTTATATACCCTTTTTTCAACAATAACATGCCAAATTGAGTGATCATAAAAATTGTAACATGAAACATACGAGCCTCATAGCCAAGAGTTAAAATAAGACTCACAATTGAGCTCATCCGTTTTGATGGATACCGCAAAGTAATAAATATAATCAATTTAGTCAAAATATTCCGTCATGTCATGCTTTTATTTCAAATGTAGCAATTTAATTCTAACAAGTCGTGATCAAACCTACATAGCATATGGATAAATATGATAAAAAGAGCTCTACTACTCAATTGGTTTCAATGACTTGGATTTGATGAGTTACTTGACAAGCATAATAAACAAAGCTTCCGAAATTTTTAAACAACAAGCTCCCCCTCAGAATAATCCCATAAGATGTAATACGCCCAACTCACTTCGCAAATGAGGAAAACGAGAAGTATCAAGCAATTTCGTGTGCAAATCAGCAACTTGAGAATCTAACAAGATGTAAGACAACATCACCTTTCCACATGGTCTCTCAAAAAGTGAAATCTCTTGGAAGCCATCAAAAAGAGTGAAGAGAGTGAAGAACCATCAAGTGTTTCAATCAAGCAATGATGTAAAAGACTGGAACCCAATCTTGCTCATGTTCTCCATCTCTATCAGATGTTCTTACATCATAGGAAATATCGATCTCACAGCACTGGGGTTAGTAAAATAAGATCTAGGAATCCAGTACTGAGACACTCGATGAACAGGAGCAACAAAGCTAGAATCAAAATCACGTGCATGTGGATGATCAGAATGCCGAAAAGAACGTGAATTATTTGAATTAAATCCCAATCTAGCATGTGAAGCAGATCTATAGCTATCATGAAAGTTCTCAAAAAACATAGCTTTCACATTAGTCCTAGGAATAAAAGACATTGCATGTTTTTGTTTCAAAGCATTCAATCTTTCCTTCCTCTCTTTCTTAGCATGTCTAAAGCAAAACTCATTCAAGTGTCTATCTCTTCCACAGTAGGTACAATGAAATTTAACATAACCAGAATTCTTTTGAGATGATGAGCTAGCACCTACATTATTATTTGATAAATTTTGCACAAAGTCAGCAGATTTAAACATAGTTTGATTTGGTTCAAGTTTCACTTCAATTTTTTCAGGTTCAAGAGACTTAATAACCTTAGGAGGATTATTCTTGGCATGCTCGACCATGATTTTTCATACTTGTTTTTGACTTATCTAGAATCATATTCAAATTTTTCTTGCCAAAAGAAAATATCTCTAAAGTGTCTTTAAGATACTCATTCTCTTTAGCTAGAGTGGGAGAAGTTGTGCATTTAACAGGTTCATTTACAAGATTTTTAGAAGCACTAGACTGAGCCAATCTTTCTTTTTCAGCAAAATCATTAAGTTGTCTAGTCAAAACTTCTATTTCAGTATTTAGCTTAGGACAGTTAGAGCAAGAAGATATCTCATGATAAAGCATCTGTTGAATTGTTTCCTAAGATGAACTAAGTCTAGCTTCTGGCAAATCACATTTAGAGCAAGCATTAGATTGAGCATTTAAAATACTTGTTCTAAACATGAAGAAGAACTAAACTTGAGCTTTCCAATTTCATCATTAGCATATTTCAATTTTTTTATCACAAGAGTCATGTGCTAATCTTAATTCATCAAATTTAGCAGTTACATCTCTAAGTTGATCCATGTTTAAAGCATTAAGTGACCTAGCATTCTCTAACTCAGAATGTAAAATTTGACAAGACTCACAAGATTCATCATCAGGAATTAAAACTCTAAGTCTTGCAATTTCAGAATTTAGAGATTCAATCAAAGTATCGTATTTCTTAATCTTTTTATTTTTCTTTTCTAGCAAAGTACCAAGTTTAGTAACAGCTTTAGCTAAATCGTCATAAGAAGGTTCTACCTCATTGTGGTTATCGCTGTCAAGATCATCATTGTCGGTGGAGCTTTTCCTACTTGCCATTAGACACAACCCAGTTAAATCTTCTTGCCTTTGGGAGTATCATCCTCGCTGTCCATGTCCACATCACTCAAACTAATTTGCCCAAGAGCAGCAAGAACACGATGCACCACCTTCCGATTCATATAGCTCTTCTTTTTATTCTTCTTTTTTTCTTTCTCCATATCTTCTTCCTTCTCATTCTCTTCACTTGCAAATCTTGCTAGAAATTTTGGACATTTGAGACGAATATGATTGAGATCACCACACTCATAGCACCTTTGAGGACCAAAATTTTCTCTCTTTCTTGATCTCACATTCTGCAAAGCTCTTATGAAGCGTGTAGAGAGGAGTGCCAAATCATCTTCCGGGAGTTGCTCTAGCTGTTCATCGGTTAGTGAAGACAAAGAAGACAAAGCATAGCTAATAGAAGAATTATCATAATTAGACTTGCTAGATTGTGAAGCTAAAGCAATTGATCTATTACCATTATATTTTCTAGCAAAAACATCTAATTCATGAGTTTTCAATTTAGAATAAAGTACATCTAATGTAAGTGTACTCATGACAATAGATTCTCTAATGGATGTAACCTTCATCTCTCATATAGACATATCTAATGCTCCAAGTAATTGACGTGCATTTTCAGCATCAGTATAAGTAACATTAACAGCACGTAGGTTACTAAGAATTTTATTAAAGCGGGCAAACGATCATCTATTGATTCACCAGGTTTCATCTCAAAACGCATGTAATCTTTTTTGTACATATCTTGACGTACCTCTTTAATAGTAGATGAACCATCATGATAATCACATAGTACTTTCTATACCTCATATGCGGATTTAAGATGCATAACACGATCAAAATCATTCCTTCCTAGTCCTTGAATTATGAAGTTCTTTGCCATGCTATTTGCCTCCACTTGTGCTATATTTGTTGCTGTCACAACATCGTTCTCGGGCACTTGATAAGGCTTGTAAATCATCTCCCATATTGCAAAGCCTTGAGTTTGAATATATGCCTCCATCTTCGCTTTCCAATACTGAAAATCAACACCATCAAAAATACAAGGTTTTGTGAAATACCTATCCATCGACATGTTTTCTAATCACCGGTTAAGATCAATTAGAAAAATAAACCTGCTCTGATACCACTTGTAGGATCGATTCACACTAAGATAGGCAATCAGAGGGGGGTGAATGATTGCGGAAGCTAAAAATAAATTTTAATACTCCCCTTTTAATATAAAACCTATTTAAGCCTTGTTTAAAGTTCTGGACAGAACATTGTATCCTTACTAAAACTGATCTCGATAAAAATCCGTAACTTCGATTAACCTAAAACTTTTTCAGAATAAACTAGAGACAGTTATTGAACTAACCCAACTGGAATTACATCAATCGGAGCTCTAGAACTTGAGATATAAAATAAACAAGATCGCTTATGCAGATAGTGACGAAAATAAATTAAGCCCTAATTATGCAACTAAGCAAAATCTGAGATCGCTTGCCTGACCGATGGCCGAACAATGTCGTGCGCTTCATGATCAAAAAGATGCCAAGCCAAACAAAACGTTCAGTCGCCCCGAAAGCCATATATATATTTTTCTTCCACGACTGCTTGGTGCCAACTCTTGCCATGCCGCCGCATGCATATATATACACACAGCCCAACTCCAACTAGGCCTTAAAATCCTAATCCAACTCCAATTAGGCCTTAAAATCCTAATACAACTCCAACTAGGCCTTAAAATCCTAATCCAACTCCAACTAGACCTTAATATCCTAATCCAACTCCAACAAGGCCTTAAAATCCTAATCCAACTCCAATTAGACTTGGGCCTTTTTTACCTCAACTAAGCTTTTGGCCCACTAATTTTCAAGGGACCCAAAACCCTTCCTAACACAGGATTTTCACACTCACGACTTTTCTAACGCGTCACGTGTCGAAGCCTCCAGGACCGCACCTCCCGTAGCTTCTCCACGTATCATCCACCTTTGATCTCCATGCGCCCCAACATGAGCCCGATCATCTCGTGACCTTCTTGATCGTCTGAACCTCAGATCTCCCCATCCTAGTTCCGGTCCACCTTGTCACCGAGCATGATCGCCTCCATGCTCAACCTGCACATGCAAAGACCTAAGAACATTCTTCCTGTACAAGTTCGTCTCAACTTGACCAACATCAGTCCGCACACACACAACACAACTCGTATAACACCGCTTAAACAAAATCACCAATTATTCATCATAACAAATTAATCATTGTCAATTATTCATCACCAAAATATCCTAAACCTAGCCACATGGTCTAACAGCAACTGACGAATCCGGCGAATGTGAGGTGCAGCGGATGCGTCATAGCAGGACGGAGGGCAGCAACAAGCACCTCCAGCGGCAGTGGTTTCCGGGGCGAGCTGTGGCGACAGGCAGCTTGAGGACAGAGCCAATCACCGCCGGCGGGTGCTGACCTCTAGCTTGATGATGACGAGGGGGAGAGTTGCTTGGCGCGGGCTGGAACGAGTGTTATTCTTGACTAGAAATTAGCATTTTTGATAAATAAATTAACATGCTATTATTGTTTTTTCAATATGATGTCGACATCACTCTTCATGCATGAACCTCTTTCGAGTCCTTCTCTTCATGTTTAATGAGCCAAGAATGAACTACAGAAGGCATGACTTTGTGTGCTATTTGTGTGAGACAATCCACCTTTTCCTATATATAACAGAGAAATCTCTACCTTACAGGCACTATGTTGGGTAAAGTAACGCATCTCTGAGAGTGTAACTAAAGTGTGGCCTATTGCTCCCTGTTCCGGGTGGGAACTACATTTACGGTAGGAAAGAAACCATTGGAATGTTCTCACAACCTATGTTTGCCTCGTGATCATAGATTTTTGAATAATTAACTTGCCCCTTTTCTCCAAGAAATGCTTTATAAAACTTCATTCCATTAGCAGGATCATGGGGTCCTTTAATTGATAGCTGGCATGTCATGCACTTTCCTATAAACAGACTTGTTGAGTACCTTCCATACTCATTCCATATTCTATTATGACCATTCTATCTTCGATGATGCCAGTGACATTCGAAGAAGTAGATAGGATCCTAGTAGTTATCATAAGTATCATAATAATTCTAAGTTTGTCATGCGTAGCGTGACATTTTTTGCTATCTCAAAGACTTTTCACTGTTTTATTTGAAGTTATTTATTTCAATTTTATCTCTACTACTTAAAAGGAGTTGGTGGTGATGTATGTACATCGTCCCATCCCCTTCCATCGAAGAGAAATCAAGCACTGATAGATTGGCTTGCTTGTAGTTCGTTCAGTCCCCATGAAGCCCTCTCAAGTCCCACCTCTCCGAACCACCAGACCCTAACCCACAATCTCCTTCTCCAGTTTTACTTCTTCCCCAATCCCCATTTCCCCTATCTCGTTCTATCCTCCCCTCACATGTCCCAACCACGCGTCGTGGTGTGATCCTCACGTCAGCGAGCATGGCATGCACACGGCGCGTTGATGAGGGGGAAGGTGAAAAGGACGGTGAAAGGAGGTGGAGCACGAAGCAAGAAAGGATGCAACGGTGATAGAGCTAGTCGAGGAGGGCGGCGATAGCATTCCAGGCATTGAGGAGCACGACGATGGTGCACCCTAATGAGCTAGCGATGCGGTGGTGGTGTCGTGTTCCGTCAACCTAGGAGGTGGCACAGAGGTTGGTGAGCATCGATGAGCTTGGATTGGACAGCGGGAAGGCCAAAGGCGACAGAGACCCCAGGGGTCGTCGGATCCGACTATTGTCTTCAACACTGATGACTGGATCCTGTAGATCCGGTGGTACCGAGATTGGATCTAGTGAGAACTAGCGATGTTCATGTTAGACCATGTGGTGGCTGTGCAATGAATGATGATGAATAATTGATATCTGGGTTGCAATGGAATTTGCGTTTGCGAAATTTCTATTTGATGCTCTATTCTTGCTAGAGTTTCTAGGATGGCAGAACATCCATAGTAGATGACCATGGTAGGTCGACCATGACCATAGTCGACGACCATGGCAGACATTGACCATGGTATTATGATCATGGCAAAACAACCACATGTGAATGACCACGACGGAATGAACTCGGTCCGAAGTTTTTAGAAGAGTCGAAAACTCCGAAGTCGGAGAGTAGTCCGAGAGGTCAAAGACCCTAGAGTCAGAAGCTTTGGCGGAACCAGTCGTAGCTATAGTAAACCAGTCAATGGTTGTAAGCGAAGAAGAATCAATCGTATGCTTCAATGTAACCAATTGTAGCTACTGTGAATCAGTCGTATACTACAGAGAGTCGATCGTACTAAACAATGAACAAGATTCAATAGAATATGGTGGTAGTCAGCAAGTATCGACTAGAATGATTGGGGTCTTGAGCTTTACTGGATCAGTCGGAGTGACAATAACCGGTTGGTAGTCATTGCTACAGTAGCTGGTCACTACTCGGTGGTCGGTGCTACAGTACTTATTGATGGTAGTCTGTGCTACAGTATCTGGTCGGTACTCGGTAGACGATGGTATAGTGACTAGTTGATGGTCGGTAGTCGTAGACTAGGAGTTCTATGATACTTATCTTTTGTAAGTGTTCTAAGCGGAGCGATAGTAATTTTCGAGTATTTGTGTTTTCTAGTACTCAAGGAGGCTAGCAACCAGCCTGTGCATGGTAGTCATAGCTGTCGTAATGAGTGGTTGAAGGTTGATTTCTAGAGAGCGAGGCAAATGTGGTCATGGATGACCTGGTTCATGTGTATGGTCGGGTAGAGTTGTGGTTTGAGTGTGCAGACTAATGTTGATCAAGTTGTGAAAAATTGTGCTGGGGAAAATATTATTTGGTCTTTGCATGTGCAGGTTGATGTGGAGACAATCATGATCGATGACGAGGAGGACCGGGACTAGGAGGGGCAAATATGAGGTCCAGGTCATTCGAGGATGTCACACGAGGTGGTCGGGCTCACGCTGGATCACGTGGAGATCAAAGATGGTTATACGTGGAGAAGCTACGGGAGGTGCAGTCCTGGAGGCTTTGACACATGAAGTTGATGATGTGTGATAAAGATACAGGAGGTATGGTCCTAGAGGTTTCATTACGTGGTGAGTTAGGAGTTGCACTATAAAAATACAAGAGGTGCGGTCCTACAGATTTCGTCACGTAGTGAGTTAAGAGTTGTGGATGGAGTCCATAACTGAGAAGTTTTAGAGTTTGGTTAAAACCCGTGTTCAGAAGGGTTTCGGGTCCCTTGGTTTTTGGAACAAATAAATTTTTGAGTCTGTGTTTGAGGTAAACACGGTTTGGATGTTAGCTTATATAAGCAGGGAGAGGCTAATGGCTAACGTGATCTGTTTTTGAGGGCTTTCGTCGAGAAGGCTTTTAGGGGTGCTTGTGATGGCACTTTGTAAATCCATAGAAAACCAGCAATAAAGATCATCTTGAATCCTTCTAGTTTATGATTTTCTTGAAGAGTGCTAGTGATTACAGGTGGATTGGATCTCACGACAATGGGTTAGGCTGAGCGAGTGGTCGAACAAAGCGGTTGACCATGCGGTCGAATAGATCGATCGATTAAGAGGTCGTGTGCTGAGCGATTGATCAGACAATTTAGCACCGAGCGGTTAAAACCTTCATCGACCACCAAAAGACTCCAAAAAGTGATGACAATCATTCACCACCACCTTTAATTGCAGTATTCGATCCTACAAGTGGTATTAGAGCAGGTAACGATGGAATCAAGTAGGTATGTCAATCATTCCCATGCTAGATGGTACTAATTTTGCTTTTTGGAAGTGTCATATGCAAGCTTACATTGAGGCTGAAGGTAGTGATGTCTAAAAAAAATTTCTCAACCTTATGTGGTTCCTGTTGATGTTACTACCAAAAATAAAATAGATGTTGATTTAAATGTCGTGCTCGTAAAGATGGCTAAAGACTTGTCTTGACTTGCTATATGGTATATGACTTTATATGATCTAGGGAGTTCTACTCAAAAAGATGGCTTAGTTACATTCTTAAATCAATGCAAACTGACTTGGATAATCTACAAAGCTTCTGGATGTTTACTCTTATTACTCCTTTTTAAAACTATTCTTTCTCTGGAGTTCTTGATGATTTCATTGCCAAGGGGGAGAGTTCGCAGAAATTAGGGAGAAAAATTGCTCTTTGCGTTGGGGGGGGGGGGTTTCTAAGCTTTCTGTGTGGTCTAAGGGGGAGTTTTTAGAGCTTTCTTTGTGGTCTAAGAGAGAGTTTTTTGAACTTTCTTGCTATGCTGTGGTCTGCTAGCTCTTCTTGCTGTGGTCTATGACGAGGAGGACCAGGACTAAGAGGAGGAAATCTGATGTCTATGCAGTCGAGGATGTCACGCGAGGTGGTTGGGCTCACGTTGGAGCACGTGGAGATCGAAGGTGGTGGTGCGTGGAGAAGCCACAAGAGGTGCAACCCTAGAGGCTTTGACACGTGAAGTTGATGATGCGTGATGAAGATACAGGAGGTGCAACCCTGGAGGTTTCGTTATGTGATGAGTTAGGAGTTGTGTGATGAAGATACAGGAAGTGCGGTCCTGGAGGTTTCATCACGTGGTGAGTTAGGAGTTGGTAGGTGGAGTTCATAACTGAGAAGATTTAAAATTTGGTTAAAACCTATGTTCGAAGGGTTTCAAGTCTCTTGGTTTTCAGAAGAGATAAAGTTTTGAGTCCGTGTTTTAGGTAGACATGGTTTGGATGTTAGCCTATAAATACAGAGAGATGCTAAGGGCTAACGTAATCTGTTTTGAGGGCTTTCATCGGGAAGGCTTTTACGGGTGCTTGTGAGAGCACTTTATAAATTCACAGAAAACCAGCAATAAAGATCATCTTGAGTCAATCTAGTTCATGATTTGCTTGAAGAGCGCTGATGATTGTAGGTGGATTGGATCTCACGACAACAGGCGAAGCTGAGCGAGTGGTTGAGCAAAGCAATTGAGCGAGCGGTCGAAGAGATCGATCTATCAAGAGGTTGTGTGCTGAGCAATTGATCAGGCAATTTAGCACCAAGCTGTCAAAACATTCACCGATCACCAAAAGAATCCAAAAAGCGGCGACAATCATTTACCCCCTTTGATTGCAGTATTCGATCCTATAGTTCTCAAGCTCCCTCTCTCTGGTCGTCTTCCTCATACCCAGTACGTGCTTCCCACTCACTCTCCTCTCCTACCACCAACCAGCTCACTGTGCACCTCGTCGCTAATGCCACCATGTGCACCTCACTCGCCAACACCAGCGTGTGCGTCAATGGTGCACCTTATTATTGACACCACTGTCGTGCACCTCGCTATCATTTTGTGCAATGGAGGTGCACCTCATCGTCAACACTGCCACTGTGGACCTCGCGCTGGAGCATCTCTAGCAAGCCTATATTGTTGATGCTCAATGCCAGCAACATACATCTTTCTCTCCCACTCTCTGTGTGTGTACAATTTTTGTGCATAATTTTTTTGTATGCAAAAGTTTCAGTGTTGTTTGGTACAAGTACGTGTATATGGCAGTTTGTGTTATCTTGCTTGCATGTGCAATACAAAGTATATGGTAAGGTGTATTGTACCTGTACAATGCCATTCAAATTTTGAATCGGATGAGGGAAACCTTGTCTGTCCTTGTGGTAGGTCATCCATCCTTAAAAAAGTGCAAAGACAATAGAGTTTGGGAACGCTCATCGCAGAGTGGGACAAAATGCATAAATTTGCAAGGGGATGCTTGCAATGCTGTGTCCACGTGTTCTGCTACCCACCCAGTTCATGGACAACTCCATACCACGCAAGCCAGGGCACGATGTGCGGGAGGATGCTGACCGGATTAGGTTACAATTACCACTTCGAGCATTGACTGGAGAAGGCGGTCTCATGGAGGGACATGGCACAGCCGCCACGCCCAGCAGTGAGCGCGTCGCTATAACCTGCGAGCCTTGCAAGTGACAAGCCGATCTCGACTGTGCGTAGCAACGTGGGGATGATGGCCAGATGTCGTCTTACGCGAATGTCATCTCAACCAACTTTTCATCTGTGTCGGTTGATGGGTAAGGCGACTGCAACAAGTGTGATGGTTGTCTGGAGAAGCAGCGGGATGGAGCTGTCTAGGGGTGTGGAGCCTACGGGTTATGTGGAGAAACCGATAGATCCATTCAACTTTTGCTTTAATAGGTATTCCTTTTTGGATTTTATGCTTTGTTCATTAAGAAATTGAAATCTAACTTGTTGCAATGTTATGTCCCTACTGCCATGCTTGACGTGTTCCACATCATTGGCTTTGCCACAACTAACAAAAAATTATCATATTACCCTATTACATCAAGTCGACATAGTCAGGATCGGCCTACTTCATACCTTTGGCTCCACCTCCGTGGTCGGTTGAGCTTTGATCAAGTTGGCATCATGACTCCACCACTTTCTCGGCTTACACAATGTCTAGTAGAGCTTCCATTTAACACACATCGCAATATTGAAGTTAATTTGCTTGTTGGTAGATGATTTTTATATAGTTTTGTTAGAGATTTTTTAGGTTGATAGAATTTGTCTATTAGGTGCTGGATTTTCTTTTTTTAGATTTTCTTGGGAGGTGGAAGGGGAGGAGCGACTTACCATCACCATCAACTCCTTTTTTTAAGTAAAAAAGTAAATATATAAATAGTAAAGAAAAATTGAAAAAGGATAGGAAATATATGGATGTAAGGACTATAGCAACAAAAATGGATAGGACTACACGAAAATATTATAAAAATCTACACATATATCCCAAATGGATGTCAAGATATTGTTGACATAAATGTTTGTTTTTCAGTGCTTCATCTCTAGTTTACTGAATTACCTTCAAGAGCTCCGACGAGCGAAACCCTCTGAGCCACATGAAGAACTGTTCAGCATGGCTCATCCACATGTCTGACAAGACATGGTACATACTTTATGGCAAAGCTCTCTAGCCTGAAGACCTGGTCACAGACTCATAATGCATCTTCACGGTGTTAACAAAAACACATAGCTCATCTTCATAGATAGGGCCACCCTAACGTTGTTGATGTCCACTGGTGGTTGTCAAGCCACCATGCAAACTCCAAATCAAGTGCCAAGGCACTTATAATAAAAGAAGATATTTGAGTTGTTATTTAGTAAAAAGGGACTTTTGATCCATATATGAAAACAAATTTGAAGTAGATGTTTTCCAAGCAATTGGAACAGCATAAGAATCGGCAATGCAATATCACATTAGTCACTACACAGATTTGCAATGGAAAATGAAATTCAGCAGCTTACTATTCCTAGCTCCTTACAGGACTACACTACACAGAATTAGTACTGCAACGATATTTTTAGACAAGTTTGTATAAATTCCATTATGACATAAAAACTGAGAACTGGAAATACCATTTCCTTCGATCAAATATCCATAATGGCCTGAGCATCCAAATGCGATGAAGATTCCCTACAACAAACAGTGAAGTGGAAATACCATTTCCTCTGATCGAATATCCATGATGGCTGGGGGTGGAGCCACCGCCCAGCAACCCTGGGCAGTTGCCTAAGCTCGTCGGCGAGCAACCCCGTTGGACCCTTGCTGTCTTCTGAGCTCTGTGGCGAGCTTCTTCACCTGCCTCTTCACCTCTAACATGCAAGTGTCCGGTGACACAGGATCTCCAGGCTTCCACCCAGGAGGTGGCTCCCAATACGGGTCGACCATGTTGGCCTCTTGCCACACGGCGGCCAACTCTGCCCGGGCTCCCAAAATCGGCAGGCTCCACCACTGATGATGGCATGAGCATCCAAACACGATGAAGATTCCTTTCAACAAATAATCAACCCCATAGATTATAAACTATTCAATTGATCGATTGTTCACAACAAACGGATGTTTTTATACCAAAAAATTATAGGGCTTACTTGCTACCTAGACCTTTGGAGCTGCTGCTCAAGGTGCACCTACTTGGATCAACTGTGCTCCGATTGCTAAATGTATATATGCCTTAAAAAATTTACAACACTTTAAGATGTGTGTCCTGAACATATAATTGCTAAAACAAGATTGGTGTAAACTGTAAACCGACATAGTATACTCAAGACAATGTGTGCTGAATGAAAGCAATAGGAAAACTGTTTTGATTGTGATATTATACATTTCTCATAGCTATCAAATGCTGATAGGCTATCTCCAGAAAAGTCACAAATATATGAAACATGGATCATAAATTGCACATAAATTGTACCAAATATAATCACCAAACCTCCCATCCATGTTAAATCGCAACACCAGTCTGTATTGTTCATGTCCAAAACAATACTATGATTTGTCACAAGTTTTGGCTGATCTTGTTGAGGCCTTATAAGCAGATGAATGCACAGATTAAATGACATGCCTTTCACCCATCCTATAACAAAGCAAAACCAGCAATTAAGTAGCAGTGTGATACAAGAAACAAATTCCATGCCATTTGCTAAATGCCTCTGCTAAAATAAAATACATGGCACAGTGCACACCTTCCCTATTTGAACAAAACAAATGAATAGAATCATAATGGGGATTGATCATGTATTCATATATAATATACCTTAGTATGTCCTCATCTATTCATCAAGGCCTCTGAAAATTGGTTCAACAACACCATGGATTCAAAACAAACAATCTACATATTATGAAAGGATTAATTATACTCTAAAATGTACTTCAAAGAATACAAACAATAGTTTGAAATTCTGTTGGAAAAGGGGATTTGCCTTCATGAGATGCATTCCATAGCGCATGCTCATCGGTGCCATGCCCCAGCTTGTTAGTTCACATGGCATCACATCGGTGGCCATGCCGATGTCACCCCAATTTGCACCGCCTTGCCTATCGCTATGCATGCAGGCCCGCATCGCAATACACCATGCCCCATCGCTCCTAACCCTGCTCTTGATGTGCTAAGATCGAGAGGGAGTGGTGTCGAGCAGTCAACAGGAGGCATGGATGACAGGCAGGAGTAGGGGATCTAGGAAGAAGGAGATGCAATGGCAGAGGATGGAGGCGGCAAAGATTTGGACGCAGGAAATAGGAAGGGCAGGCGATCTGATTTGAGGAGAAAAGGAGGCCACGGAAATCACGAAGGCAATCGTGCGAGGAAGGGGCGATCGAACTTGGGAAGGGTAAACACACAAGCGAGAGAATAAATCGTGTCCCCATATGGCGGCATGGAATGGATCCTGGGAGGAGGGGGAGGGGGATGTACAACCACCACCACTGTCTTCTTTTTATGTAGTATATACTAGCTAAATACCCATATTTTACTACGGATAAGAAAATATTATATTACCCCTTACTTGCCGAGACAACATCGCTGGGACTGGCCTGTTTCACATCCATGCTCAATCGGGCTCCCACAAAGTTGGGGGTTGCACCTCTGTGCCCTCAGTTTCACCGCCTGACTCATAGGGCATCGCTGTGCTTTCTATTTGGTGTTAGAGAATTATTAGAGAGGTCGAATTTCCTTTTTCCATTTTATAAATTTTTTAGGGTGCTAGTGGGGAGAGTCGAGAGGGGCCACGTACCACCATGACCACCCACTACTTTTAGGTAGTTGATAGTGATATATAAAGAAAAAGATGTTATCTATATATATATATAGGAAGTCTCTTTTTTACTCTCGAGTGCAATTACATTCTATGTCGTATCACATAATGTAAGGAGTATCTTGCATAACGGAGGGTATGTACATATAGTATACGAGTATTTAAGACCATCTAGTTGGTATGTATATTTTTTCCGACATACTCCTTTTTATCTGCGTATATGAAGGTATTTACAAAATACGCTAAAAATTATGGACTCCCTTACAATTTTTCGTGTGGTTCACATTGGAGTACCTTATAATTAGTATACGAGTATGCCTAAAGTGATAAAGGACTATTTTAAATTTGTTTAGGTAGTCTATTAGATGTGGGTATAATTACACCCAAGAATAGAAAAGAGGCTTCATATCATTATCATTACTGTTATAAAAGAACGAGTTGGTGGTTGTACGTCCATTCTCCTCCAACCGCTCTATTCCCTTAACTTCTCACCATTCTCCACTTTCCAATCGATCAGAGTAACTCTCTTCTATAGCACGATTCTCTATATATTCAATGAGTTCCGTTGTAACGTACGGGTACATAACTAGTATATATATATATATATATATATATATATATATATATATATATATATATATATATATATATATATATATATATATATATATATATATATATATATATATATAATGTACATACATACATACATACATACATATGTATACATATATACATACATACATACATACATACATACATGTGTGTGTGTTATGTATGTATTATGTGTGTGTGTGTAGGGAACATATCTAGTGTAAATGGGATATTCAGTAGTAACATGCAAATACGAACCAGAACCATTGGATGTATCCTTTTACGGCTTGGATTCATAGGGGTGGAAGCACCTAGTTCACTTATGTATTTTATCACAAAACCCCCTGCCTATTGAGGCCTGTTTTCACAAAACCCCCCTCAGCAGCCTCGGTCCCCTCGGTTGACGCTTCTAGGGCTTGCGCCACCGCCTCACCTACCGATGCCGCCAACCATTGACCCCATCCGACCCCATGCCTCCCGTGGCCCCCTCCACCATCCCCCGGCGCCGCTCAGGCTCCTCGCTGCCGTCCCCCCACGGCTCTCCCTACCTCCCTGTCCCATCGTCCCCCGTCCCTCGGCGACGCCGCCTCCCTCCACGATTGGCGACAACCACAGACTCTCTGTCTCCTTTATTTAAACACTATGATGATATTTATTTATTTATTATTAGATAATAGTAATAGACAATCTTGTATACGCCTTTGTTTGATCATGCATGTGCCGTCACTACTACGCATTACGCCTCACGCGGTACATCACCCTCATTTGCCGTATTTGTTGGCGATCCTCAGGAGGACCTCGGCGACCTTCCCCGGCCTGGAGATCATGGCCATGTGGTCGGCACCGGCGATCTCCTCCACCTCGACGCCGGGGCTCTGCGCGACCATGCGGCGTTGGAACTCGACGGGGATGGCGCGGTCGTCCTCCACCACGACGAAGACGCGCTTCGCCGACCCGTACCTCCCCTTGGTCAGGAACCCGGCGTCCCTCATGAGCGCGTCGCCGTCGAACCGGTTCGCCGGCCGGATCAACGACAGCGCCAGGGTCAAGTCCTACAGCAAGAACAGCATTGGCATCATCATTAATCCATTGCAAGTAATTTGCAAGGCACAGAAATCGTGATGGCTTACCCCTGGTGGGCTGAGTTGGTACAGCTTCTGGGCCATGAAATTCGGCCCGAAGATGATGGGCTTTCCCGGGATCTCGGGGTTCTCCTGCTCGAGTTCTCGTGTGTCCAGGAAGAACTCCGGCCCAACAGAACTCAGAAACTGGAAATATATACATCGGAAAAATTAGTCCCGAGAATGTCGCCGGCCTCATCGGTGAAGACCCATAAAATTTTATACCAATTAAAAAATTTCAGATTCATCGAAACTCATCTAAAATATTCGACACGTCACTAACATGCATAATCTGGCTGTTCGTCGTTCTATATATAAATGGGGTACCATGGTGTCTGAACATCAAGCCTCCCTGTCTTTAGATTGCTTTTAGATGCGTTAAAATGCAATGATATATAATATACCAGAATGGAAAGTCTTAATCATGAATAGAAAGTCTTAATCATGGATGAAAAATTTTAATTATGGATATAAAGTCTCAATCATGGAGTCTGAGCAACATAATACCCTTGTTATTTATACTATACACACACACATACATACATACATACATACATTGAGACACACACACATTGGTAGGTGAGTGTTCGAATTAATTAGTCGATGCGTGGAATTAATTAAACAGAGGATATCGGATGCGCGCGTATTTATAGGTTGGCTTCCTTTGAAAAACTTTTAAATTATTCAGGACAAGTTGCAATGTCTCATGTGTTATTCACGACAAAAAATAGCTAGAATAGATTGCTAAGAAATACAGGCGCGCAGTTATTTGCTATCTAACATTATATTGGTCAATTTAACTAGGGTGCTAAAAAATTTCTGGAATAAACTCAATATTATACTAAAACTGTATTTTCAGATATTATTTTTACAACCAACATCAGGTGATGCTTGCTGCGTATCAGTCTGTGTGACTGTGTGAATATGGATCAATTAAGTAAGTCCTGAAAAGAAATATCAAGCAATACAAAAAACGATGTGTCAAACTCGCTCTCTCAATCATGTAGCAATATGGGAAGCACGTCACGTAGTACCTCATCAGTGGTGGCGGCCATGGGGCGGCCGAGGGCAGGGAGGGCGGCTGTGAGGAACACGACGGCGGCGAGCCTGTCCGGGAACCTCTCCGCGGCTAGCGCGACACTGAACCCACCCTGGCTGTGGCCGACGAGCACGACGCGCTCGCCGGGCGGCAGCGCGGCTAGCGCGTCCAGCAGCGGGCCCGAGTACTCCTCGAATGTGCGCACCTCGCTGACGCGTGCCGGGTTCACGCCGGAGGCGGCCATGTCAAGCGCCGTGACGCGGTGTCCTGCGCGGCGCAGCACCGTGGCTGCCTTGTACCAGCTCCACGCGCCGTGGCACAGCCCGTGCACCAGCACGAAGTGGTGGTGCTGCTTGTGTTCGTGGTCATTCACATCGGTAATCTCCATGGTGTCCATGGAGGACTTGGGTAGTTCTTGGACCATCCTGTAGCCATGAATTCGTCCATGAGCCATCCTGTAATCATGTTTCTTGGCTTGTACTCGGTTAGATGGAAATGATGTGGTGGTGGTGAGTAGACAGATAATGCATGATATTCTAAAGAAGTATGAGTAATCCATGAGAGAGATGCCGTGGGGTTGCGGAGATATGTTACTAATTGAACCTCTTAAGAGATATTTATAGGCTTTTGGCCTTGTACAAAAGACAAGCATACCCCTTAAGAGGATAGGTAGCGAAGGGTAGAAGCGTCTTTGACTTGTCCTTGCACGAGGTCATCCTTGACTTGGTCAATCAAGTGCATCAGATGCACAAGAAGGGGGTATATTGGGAATCTTTTTGCTTATAGCTGAATTAAAAAGCTAACCTTTTTCTACCCAAGCCTATGTGCTTATGGTTTCTAGTGTTACCAAATAACTCCTACACAGGTCTGGTAAAGTTTTTCAACTTAGGTTCCAATCCTACACAAGTCTAGTGATCTAGGAATTGAAAGACAATAATGAATTGTAGAAACGAAAAAGAAACAAGAGGCAAAACCAATTTTTACCAAGGTCTCGGATATTCGACGATCTCTTCTAATCATCATTGGAGCACTCTTACAAGAGTATTGCTCCGTCTTATCACTGTGCAAAGAATTAGGACTAGGCTCAAGAAGGAGTCGAGGTCCAGACGGTCAAGGATGCCGAGTACCGTCATGCACGAGGAGAATCACGTGGTGCGCCAAGTGACTTGGGTCTTTTGCATGTGAGGACGGTTCAGTGGGATTTGAACGTGTGAGAAGCTTGACGACAAGTCATTGAGGCCACATGTAAGCTGCTTTGAGAAGCATGTGTGAGTAAAACCTGATGTTAGGTAGGGTTAACTAGTTATCCCCGGTTTGGACTAATGGTTGGATCCATTAGGTTTAGGGTTCGTTTATGAGCCTATAAAAGGGGGAGAGGAGGCAAGAGTTAGTTGAGGTTGGAGGCAGACTGTGAGTAGGTCTGGTGGTAGCTAGCTCTTCCTCAATGGTTGTTAGGTTAGAGAGTGGGTGTTGGCTCTAGGGTTAGAGCTTGGTCCTCCCAATGGGACTGGTTGTGAAACCAATCATCAAAGCAATACATCAAGTTTCATCTACTGCTTGTTTAGTCTTTATCTGATTGAGTTGGCTTCGATTTGGTTCTTCCTCTGTTCTTCGTGTTCTTTGATTGTTTCTTTCCTGTCTTGATCTAAGAGAAAATTCTTGCTTGCCTTGTTGATGATTTGACTTGTCTGGTGTTGGGGAATCATACTCAAAACCATCTTGGCTATTCTATTCCCACAATCATGGTCTAATTGTCTTTTCACCCTCTCGGCTTCGATTTTGTTCGCTCTTGGAGAAATCATAGAAAGATCTCTATTTGCTTGCTAAGTTTTCAATTAAAGTTCAGATCAGTCTCTTAAGACCTTAATCTAGTTGTGTACAAAGTTTCAAGGCCAGTTGATCTTTTAATCAAAAGTTCTATGGAACCTGGATCTCGTGGTTGTGCGCCTCATAGGCCTGCTGCTGTTCTTTCGAGAATGTTACGACTGCTTCCAGTTACGACCACGGTCAAGTCTCTCACCGCAGCGCTTTACTTTTCGACCACGTTCACTCTTTCGATTGTTGCGTGTTCTTCGGTTTTCTTTCTGAACTAATTCAATCGGCTGCATTGTTCACTGTCTGGAACTTAACCGGCTTTACGATCACATTGGTTTTGACCATGGTCGAGTTCTAGACTGAAGAACGTTACTCTTGACTTTGTACAATCTTTCGGGTGCTTCGCTCTATATTGTCGCACGACCACGTTCAGATCTGTTGTTTCTTCGTACGTGATCTTCTATTGAATCTGAACTGAAGCAGCCGGTAGTTGATGCACTCACTGAACGTCGATTAGTTTTACGACTAGGTTGGTTTCGACCATGATCAAGTTCCAGACGGCATTGCACCGGTATCGAGCACATTCATTCTTCTGACCGCTTCGCTTTTTCCTAGCGCATAGGGTTTCTGACCACTCACGGATCCTCCTTTTCTCTAGTTGGTTTTTGAGCTGAATCGATCACGCTGGTTGCAGATCATTCGTTGGCCTTTGACCTCGTTGGTTGTTCGGCCGCCTGTTGGTTTACGACCACATTGGTTATGACCACGTTGATCTTTTGAATTGCAGTCTGGTTTCAACCACGTTGGTTGTTCGACCATCTCATTGGCTTATGACCATGTTGGTTATGACCACGTTGATCTTTTGGTTGCAGACTGGTTCTGACCACGTCGGTTGTTTGACCACCTGTTGGTTTACGACCACGTTGGTTACGACCATGTTGATCTTTTGGTTGCAGTCTGGTTTCGACCACATTGGTTGTTCGGCCATCTCATTGGCTTACAACTACGTTGGTTACGACCACATTGATCACTTTGATTGCCGACTGGACAGGCTACATGGTTGTTTGACCACTCATTGTTGTTCGACCACTCCGGTTTCAACTACACCCATTTTCGATCACATTGATTTTGGTCTCGATGGTTATTGACTACAGTGATTTTCATTTGGTAGTCGATTCCTACCACGTGGAACTTCCGACTACACTGATTTTCAATGTATAGACAATTTTCGAATACGATGTCTGTTCGATAGTCGATCTTCGATCACGTTGTACTTCCATCTGGTGGTCGGATTCACGACCACTTTGTCAGCTCATGAAAGTTGTTGAAACTTAGGAGCACATTGTAAGTTTTCGACCACGTTCCTAGTCTCCGACCACAGTCAGTTTTCTGTTGTGCTCTCTCTGTTGCTCTGGTTTTTCAAGTGTGTCTTCAACCCTAGTCTTCATAGCTCAGTAGCTATAGGAGAAAAGGGTTAAGTGAATATTTAGAGAGAATTTGAAGGCACCATTCATCCTCCCTCTGTTGCCTGTCAGTCCTACAATTTTTATATCTTAGGGGGTATCCCTGAGTGAATCTACCGTCTATTTCATGTTGGGATGTGTGCTTGCATTACCTAGTTTGTTGTCTATCCATTGACTGAAGGGTATGTGCTGATCTCGAGGAGGAATAGAGGGGCAGATGGAGTAAGGGGAAATCCGCTTATAAGAGCAAGAAAGCTTTTTTCCGGTAGCATCGGATATTTTTTTGGCTCAGAAATCGTATGCACTGTAGCATAATATGACGAAGAATTGTGTATATAGCGAGTGGGGACACCAGGTGAAGATTTTATGGCATGCCAAAAGTCTAGCATCAAACCAAGCACAAGAGTAAGGACATAAAACTTATATTGTGGCGCACCGTGACAACGAAAGCCCTTAATATGAGTAATTGGTAGTAGCAAGTGTCATATTGGGCTTTTGTTTGAAATTATGTATCATAGAATGTTATGATTGGATATCTTTTCTCGCCGAGGGGAGGTCAGAGGTTTTGGTAGGGATCGATCAAGTCTGCACGTTACTCACGCCTAATTGTTTCTTCAGAGGAATAGAGTAAATAAGCAGTTCGCTATCATCGATCAGAATCTTTGAAAAAATGAAAATGAAAATATATAGGTATACCGTACACTGTTGGTCGACGAAATAATCATGGTAGTTAGCTCCACGTGCTATATGTATGGCAATGTAATGATCCAGGTCTAAAATATGCATGCATTAATGCATAGTCCAACCTTCAAAGAATGAATCGCGTACACGCAATAACTCGATTTTGATTTCAATCTTCGCGTTCGGTTAAAAACAGAGAGAGAGAAACCTGAATTTGGCGCTTTAGACCCCCCCCCCCCCCCCAAAAGCATTAGTTCATACTATATAAGTTTCGATGCTACATAGTACTTAGTTTTCCAGGACTTAGGCAATATAAGATTATATTTCATATACCTCTCTTACAAGAAAATTTTTATGAATAATTTATTATTTTTCAAAATAACAAAAACATACCTGTGGCAACATCTTTTACAAAAATAGACTCCAGTCGCCTAACCGTCGGGTGTCTGAAGCCTGTCACCCAACGGCCAAACAACACGCAAGCAATCTGCTAGCCATTGGGCGAATTATTGCAGTTGCCCGACGGTCGGGCGACTGCAATTCCTATCTTCCAACGGTTAGGCGATTGCGCTCACAGTCGCCCAACCCTTCAATGACTAAAAGCACAGATAAAACGGCCACCCGGCTGAGCGGCCTGAACAGAAGCGACAGAGGGCAGAAAAGAAAAGAGACGGTGGAGGAGAGGAAAGAAAAGAGAGGAGAGAAAAGGAGAGGGCCGGAGGAGAGGAAGAAGCGACCTTTACGCGATAACTTTTTTTTGTAATTTTTTTGTATTTAAAATTTTGTATATACAGTAGATATTTTATTTAGTGTTAGTCTGAGTAGAAAATTTTAGACGTAGATAGAAATACTTGAACTTTGGTATAGACAATTTAGTCAATGTAATTTTAGAAATTTAGCAACCATAGTAGCATGTAGTTATGTATAATTTAGTGAACATAGTTGTACAAAATTAGTATCGTTAGAAAATTGGTATACATACAAAATTGTAGTTGTAGATTCAGTGAATGTTACATACAAATTAATCGTCCGTACAAATTTGTAGGTATTACAAAATGCTAACATTATTTTTTTGTAAGAATTTTATAATTTGCTTTGTAACGTCGTTAGTACGAATGAATGTAATGTTGTTAGTATGTTGAAAAAACATGTGTACCATATTGTAACTGGTACGTAGGCATTTAAATCAATATGCCATGTAAACTGTCGAAACCAGTAGGAATTATTTGCAGTAGGGTACAACTCGAGTAGCAAGAAAAGTGCGACATCGGTGCACAGGCTTCCGATAGGAAGTTTATACTACGAGCTTAGTGTAGTTGGTTACGACAGGCGAACGATCGGTCAAATGTGAATTACAGTACATCACTACTTTCGTAGTGTGCGATGCGATTTGACATGTTGCAAAATTGAAACATATATGTAGGCAAACATCAGCAATACGATACCCACTATATTCAGAGTGCATTATGGTACTGGAACCATTCATGAAGGTCCGAATGGTGTGAATTTGAGTAGTTTTGCACAAGCCACTTTGGTACACCCAGATGGCGAGAATGCTCAATCTCAGATGTAATGCATTGGCTTACCCACAATTTTTTGTTAGACCCCAAGGCGTGCAGCGTCGTCATACAAGGGCTTGGAGCTGGTCTCCCACAGACATCAGATGGGAGTTGAGAACATTGATGTGCACTGTTGCGTGGAAGGGGTTTGTGCAAGGTTGTCAGTGCCGTGGATACGAGTGTGTGATGCTTGTGCAACCATGCCCATTAGAAGCTATGCAAGGTCGTGTGTAGGGCCATCATCTGGGAGGTGCGAGCAGCTCAGGCGGCCTGAATGTTGGCGAAGAGAACGAAGATGCTCATGACGAGGCCGATGCGGTACATGGAGGAGAGGGAGAATGGTCACGCCATAGTAAGGGAATAGGACAAGCCGATGAAGGGGAGCATATGGAGTACATAGTGCACCAGATGGAGTGTGATGACCAGACGGCATGGACTGAAGAGAAAGCTGTACAAGAGGATGACGAGGACAGTTCGGATGAGGATGAAGCTCCCGTCCCGCAGGAATAGAACTGGTTCGATACTGAGGGTGTTTCCGCACATGACGAGCACGAATCACCGTGGGAGTATCATGGGACAGATGTTCGGTTGCATTAAATGTTTGCTGACAAGGCATCGCTGCAGGATGCCATCAAGCTGTGGGCACTTTTCAGGTCGTGAAATCTAGCTAGGAGCAGTACACCGTGAAGTGCAAGCTGGCCGGTTGTCCTTGGAGGGTGCACGCATGCAGACCCAACTATGAGACTCACTGGATTGTGTCGAAGGTGGAGCCATCCTCTTGCATTCTCAGTAGTGTTTTGGCAAGGCATTGTAACCTAACATCTGTCTTTATAGCCAATTTAATGTATGGAGAGATAGTGGAGAAGAAAGACATGGAGGACACGCATATCATGGTAGCTACCGAGAAAAAAATTCAAATACAAGATTAGCTACACGAAGGCATGGCGTGCGAAGCAGAAGGCATTGGAAAAATAGTTCGGGTCTTTCGAGGTGGCGTACGACAATTTTTCTCGTATGCTTAAGGTGTTGTAGGAGAGGAACCCAGGTACATATATCACTGTGAAGGACAGGCCTTCTACAAGGCCACCAGGTTATGCAGTGTTGCAGGGAGCCTTCTTAGCATTTGGTGCATTTATCGAGGCATTCAGGCATATGCTGCCCGTGATCTCAGTTGATGGGACATTTATGACCAGCAAATACAAGGGACAGATCATGGTGGCCATAGGTGTTGACGAGAACAATCAAATATTACCGCTGGCCATCGCATTCATGGAAAGTGAGAATTATGAAAACTGATTGTGGTTCCTTAGACATGTGAGGGTTGGAGTTGTCGGCACTCGTCTTGGTGTGTGCGTAATCCATGATCGTCACGTCGGCATTGTAAAGGCCATAAGAAAACTTTAGGAAGACCCCAAGGAGCCCTTCCCTTGGCTAGATATGAGAAACAGATGGTGCATTCGTCACATAGGGGCAAATTTTTTCAAGCAGTTCCCAATACAACTGTTGATGAAGCTATTCAAGAGGCTTGCTATGTAGAACCAGCAGAGAAAATTTGATGCTTTTTGGGCATTGTTCGACGAGCACAGCAGGAAGCACGTCGATGAAAGGAATAAGGGGCCGGTCATGCCTGAGGCGCTACAACCGAAATGCCTGGCAGCACTTGATGAACCTAACCCAGCTGGTCCGAGGAGGAGGAGCTCACGAAACATCAAGTGTTTCTCGCAGTGGATCGAGAGAGAACCATTGGAGAAATGGTCGCTGTTGCACGACACGGACGACGCAAGGTACGCCATAATGACAACTAACCTTGCGGAGGTGTACAATTGGGTTCTCAAGGGCCTTTGTTCTCAGCCTCTCGTCACCATCGTGGAAGGTGTTCTACATAGCACAATCGACTACTTCAGAGAGAGGCATGCGAATGCCTCACTTCATGTGGCCAACCCATGAGCATTGTACCCATCGAAAATTATGGCATACATGGAGACGAAGGCACAGAAGGGACAATTGCACACAATGCGCATCATGGGAAACGGGAAGCATCATTTCAACATGGTACTCCATGATAGAGCTGGATTTGGGACGGTTCGAGCCCTTGTTACCCATGAGGTATGCCTTGGAGATCATGTAAATGAACCTAGTTGTATGTGCAACAAGCTGAAGCTGTTACACAAGCCATGCTCTCATGTCCTCACTGCATGCAGGACCATGGGCATTGATCCTTTGAACTTCATGTCGGAGTACTTCTTCAAGGAGAGGTTGATGCATGTGAGGTTTGTACTACTAGTTGTTGGAGACTACAAATAAATTTTCATTGTAAATTGTACTTTGTTAGTTGGCACTTTTGACGTGCGTAATGTCGTACTAAGTGTATCATAAAATTCATGTATTATTTATACAATTGCTATGCTACTTTCCCCTTTTGACTAATGTAGTTGGTGTTGTGCTGGTAGCCTAGTATTGTTCTGTTTGTTTACCTACAAGTTCTATTTACTGTTGCTTTACATGCATTGTTTTCTAGTTCCGTATAAATGCTAATTTCAATTCATTTTGCAGGTATGGCTCGTAATCTTCGCGGTTCGGACTGGCCTTATGGCCTATTGGACGAGCACATTGACCGGTTGTATCACGCTTCTCATCGTGTCCTGCTTACATGGAGCGCGAAGGAGCCAGCTAACTTGGGAGTGGTCCGGACGCGCACACCTCGAGTCGCTTGGAGACTAGATTCCCACTAGACAGTCAGGTGTGCACTCAGGCAGCATTGTACTGTTGCCTTAAGTAAGTTCCGTACTGACCTTTACTTCCTTTGTAGGCTGCAGGATGCCGGGCTACTCCCTCTCACCAGGATGGTGTAGGCCACCGACGAGGACGGACCGGCCTTGCCCATGGACGACGATGATGGCGCGGAGCAATCGCGACTGTTCCTGCTCGACTGTTCTCTGCTGACAGCATTGGTGGACCGTTGGTGGCCGGAGACGCACACTTTCCACCTCCCATTCGGGGAGATGACGCCTTCTCTACAGGACGTATCCCTGCTACTTGGTCTTCTGATCACAGGAGCTATTGCCTCCCTACCGGAGGCCCCTGTTGGGTGGTGCGCGGACCTACTCACCATATTCAAGGGGGTCCTTTCGTCGGTGCCGCGGAGGAGTACTCCGTCTTCCCGTCAGATCAGACACATGGGCCGTCGCTAAGGTGGCTCTCATAGTTCCGGGTACATGCCCTTTCTGTTCGATCTTGTATATGCTCTCATTTCCGCCATTATGTACTAATAATTTCTTGGGTTGCGTTCAGGTGGAGTGGATGGATCTGAAGGTGAACGAGCAGCAGGTCTCGCGGCACTTGGAGGATACTTGCTGTGGCTATTTGGTTGGGTGCTCTTCACCACCAGCCACGGCAACACCGTCGATGCGCGCCTCATCACTCATGCTAGGGCCATTGCCGATGGCGAGGCCCCCCAGATTAGCTGGGGTTCGGTCGCACTTGCCGCGACCTATCGTGGCTTGTGCGACGCGTGCACGAGGACCAAGGCGAACTTAGTCCTCATGGGGTGTCCGTTGCTACTACAGCTATGATCATTTGAGCGCTTTAGCTTCGGATGACCCATGCTCGAGGACATGACTCCGTACGGGGCAGAGATGTACTGTGGGGTGACGTCAACCGGCCTACGATGGGTTCTCTCTTGTGTCGTCGATAAGTAAGTAGTATAATAATCAGCTATTTCCTTCGTATTAACGATGGTCGTACATAACAGCTGTTGTTTCTTGCAGGTACAATTCGCACATGTCCAGGTCATGTGGGCATATCTGCCCTTTGTGGAGTAGTTCAATCGCCTCACAGCAGACGACGTGCGGTGGGAGCCGTACTCAGCTACGGCACTGCAGAGCCGTGCTCCTGACGGGCTATCCTCCCTCTGCTGGCATGACTAGGCTTTCTGTCTGACACGCCGAAAGCTCATATACGACATCTTCATCGAGGACTACGCAGCATAGCATGTGATGCACCAGTTTGGCCTATGTCGGGTTGTTCCAGTACCAGTCGGAGCACCGGTGCCGCAGAGCATCCACATGTGAGTGACGGTCTCTCCGAAATATCCTTTTTCTTAGTATTTGGTTGATGACTACTAACAAAATGGTATATAAGCAGGCACTCTGGGAAAGGAGTAAAATGTGGCACAGACTGGACAGCAAAGATGGAGGGGTGGACTGCACAGTGGGAGGGCGCACTTCATTACTCCGTGGAGGAGGAGCACCCCTATGATAGCAGCGCGTACGCAGAGTACTTGCACTTGTACCAGCCTCAAACACGTATCAGGCTCATCCGTGTCGTTGACCAGCCCACAACACATGTCGCTGCACCGACAAACACGTACCCCGCCCATCTCACACAGGACGCTCACATCGCGGTACATTACATCTAATTTTTAAATATTCCCTAATGGCAATGTCACTGAGATGATTGACCATTTAATCTTTTTCCTACAGGCTGATGTCGGTGCTACGATTTGGAGGGAGTCTCGCACCATGGGGGATAGGATTGCCAGTGGTGCGGAGGTGACACAAGAGGAGTCGGTGAATGCTTGGCGTCATGTGGAGGCCTAGGGTGCACGTGTCATGGCCCTGTTGTCTTGTACGAGGCTACTAGTGGTTTGCTTGGCCACGCCCGGTGCAGAGACGATTCATCCACCGGGGCCGGCCCGACTGACATGGTACCACGCGGGGGGGTTCTACTTGGGCACAAGGCGAGGTAGGGGGGTCAGCCTGGGGACGGCCTCGTACATCGCCAGGGTAGCTATTTGCGCGTTAATCATACATCTTCGACTTCCCCATGCAGGGGGCGTACTCCGTGCCATACATCCCTCCAAACTCCATGGCGCTATCTGAGGGTATGCTTCCACTCTTGTTGGTTTTATCCCATTGCCTTATCTGACGAACTAATGATATTTGTATTGTAGGTCTTGTCTTCCCCGACCAAGGATGGGGGATCTTCCCGGGCTAGGATGACATGAACCAGTATTTTTTGGACTGGCCCCCAGCCAGGCAACAGGCTCTACACCTCGGGCCACACCCCCGAAGGTTCTCTCTGGGAGTGCCCTCACTGGTGCACCGGTGGCCACACAAGCAGCAGTGCAGTCCACTCCACTAGCTCAGGCAACAGTGCAGTCCACTCCACCAACTCAGGGGTGTGTGCGATGGTCTCCTGATCATCTTACCTTGTCAGGGCGTCGTCACCCTGCATTGAGGAAGACGGCCAAGTGGGGCCGTATAGGAGGACACAGACGCGGAGATGGAGATGGAGGGGGCTAGGGTGGTAACGGAGGGGGGCTGGGGATGTTTTTGGGGATGGTTAGTGCTAATTGTACACTTGTTGTTCATGTTCTGCTTATATTTCTTATTTACGTACTAATGTTTACAATACTGTGCCAAGCTTAATTGCACTTATGTTTACCTTGTCGACGCCGGTACCACTGAATTGATGGCTATCACACCGACGATCGCACCAACTGAATAGTGAACTGCATTGATGGCAACCGCACCAATATACGAACCAATCGATTACATGGTTAACGACATTGCAAAATATTTCGAACAACAGGCGAGAGTAAAACAGTACAACCATACACATTGTTGCCTACAAATGGAAAGAGCCTCGTGGTACCCACATGGAGTGTTGCTGAGGGGGCTACCTCAGACATGGCTAGACGTCATTGTAGTGGTAAGCACATATATAACTAAGGTTCACGTAGCAGTATGTTCGGTCATACGAACTCCCTATATTGATGACCTCCTCGTTGCCCTGCTTGTGCTCCATCTGCTGATGGAGGTTATCGTTCTACTCTTCGTGATTTTCAATCCGTGTCTCCAAATCAGCGATTCGCTCCCACAGCATATGCACGTACATCGCAATATCCCGTTCATGGGGAGGATCAAACCATCGCACGAAGTCGCATATATCCATCTGCTACAAAGGAACGTTAACATCGAAACTGTGTTAGTAGTACTACAAAATATACGAGTGCCTACTTGTACCCTAGAGTATGGGTATCGAATGAAATATCGTCCGCCATCTGTATGGCCTTCTGCCGCCTGCACCACCGCGTCCTACATGTGTTTGCATTTCGGCCACATTGGCTGAGCGCGCCTGTTTAGCAACAAGCGGTGCGTAACACCGAAGTCCTCCTTCCATTCGAGTGGAAGGTCCCCCTTTGGTAACCCATATTCGACTAGCCCCTCGGCATCTATCATGGTGGGCTTACTCTACAACGGCGAAGATAGTTGTTCCTACCATCAATTCCTCGGTCATTCATTTTATAGCGTAATTATGGTGTCGCAGCGTCATTTATGACACAAGGTAGCTTTGTGCAGTGACAAGACCACACAGGTCAAATTTGCGCAGCGATGTCACATGACGGGCTAGCTTTTAGCACCAACAAGACTATACATACCGGCTTTGCGCAGAGAAATGACCGCACAAGCCAGATTTGCTTAGTGACATGACATGATGACCCAACTTTTCATAGTGACATGACAGAACAGGCTAGCTTTTCGCAGCGACAAGACCACATGGCCCAGCTTTTTGCAGTGGCATGATAGGACAACCTAGCCTTTTGCAGCAACAAGACCACACGGCCCAGCTTTGCGCAGCGACAAGATTAAAGGGTGCAACTTTCTGCAATCTGAAGACCGGACTGGGCAGTTTCGCATGCCCACAATACCACACCTAGTAGCTTTGCACAGTGACACGACCACACGGGCATCTTTGTGCAGGGAGAAGGCCACAAGGGGCCTTATAAAAGGAGGTCAAAGAGATTTATGAGAGAATACTACATAAGCAAACCCCACACTACATCAACACTTGCTTCACCACACCGAGATGGACAAGAGGCAGAAGAAGCAATGGGACAAGATGATGAAGTAATGGGAGGAGACTCGCGACCGAGCAAGGTTAGCTGCCACCCACGATGATGCAACCCATAGCAACAACCACATCCCAAATATTCCTACCAAGCGTTCGCCGCAACACCCACCAGAGGGGGAGACTCCCCCTTTGTTGGTGCTGGGACCCGTGCAAGTTCTTTAAGTCTAAGGACCGCCTCAACCTAGGTATGCATTACTAGCATTGCGCAACTACTCCAGTAACCATCCCGACCGCCGTCTAGACACCGTGGCCTATCGTCAACTAGTAAGGACTAGGTGCATCATTTTTCCCCTATTTTTTCTCCTTCAAAGTACGCACTAACAACCTTTCCTTGTATTCGCAGTCCCCAGAACCCATATGTGGCTACCGCAAATGGATCGATCTTGAGATCCACCCAAAGGACTAATGGGCCCTCAACTTCAAGGACTAAAATGTCACAAGGTCCTCCGAGATCCGGGAGAAGGAGCACCGCAAGGACGAGCAAACCGAGTGTATACAATGAGAGACACAAGCTCATCTCGAGGCGTGCACGCATAGCGAGCGCGAGGCTCGCGAGAGGGAGCATGAGAAAAAGCGAAAAATGGTGACCAAGGCAAAATAGGCCACCGAGGAGCTCAATGCTGAGCTCGCAAGAAAGGAAAAATGGTCCCGGTCCATACAGTAGGTCATACGAGGAGTTGGGTTGGTTGTCGCGCATGATGCTTTATGTTACACATGTAATCAAACCCTACGCAGCATGTTACTCCCAACTATATTATGAAATCTATTTTAATTTAGAAAAACTTATTTCCTCGTCTTTTCGCATTCAATTATTCCCATACCAAGTCATCCAACAATATTAACATACCAATTTTCCTCCGTGTACAAATTCCCGGTAACATCATAATATCACTTACCATCATACTTACCGATCATTCTAAGTTCAATCGTTTTTTAAAAAAGTTTCACAAATTTTTTACACTACAACATGATACAATGATAATAAACTTTTATCACCAATCCAAGAGATTATTGTCCAGTCATAATCTACAAAATTATCTTCCAATCATAATCTAAAAAATTCACAAAGCGGGAGCTCATTTGTAGTCGCCCTGTGGCTGGGCGACTGTGGTTGTTATCACCTGTGGTTGGGCGACAGTTTCCAGTCACCCAACTGCCGAGCGATTGGAACCTGTCACCCAACGGCTCATAGAGACATTTGTTATCGTTGTTCTGTTGGGCAATAGGCTCCAGTCGCCCGATAGTTGGGCGAGTAGAGCCTACTTCTGCAAAAAAATGTTACCGCGGATATATTTTTGTTATTTCAAATAAAAAAGTATTCGTAAAAAAATTCTCTCCTACAATGCATCTACAAGAACAACACTCGGGAGGTTGGGCCGCATCTCAACCGATCTTTGATGTTACACCCCCCCTTTTTACTTGACATCTTAGAATTAGTGTAATATCTAGATTTGCTATATAAAAATTATGTCATTATATTTATCATTAAAAATAATTTTATAATTTTATTAGTATATCTTAATGTAAAGTTATAAAAAGTAATGGTCAAAGTTACATGTTGGAGACTATGAAAAGTTAAAACATCAAGTAAAAATGAACACAACCAATGAAGTCCCTAACCATTGCTTCTCAATCATGGCTCCTCCAATTATATTGAAAAATTTTGCAAGGAAGTTGGCTTGTAGCCAGGTGGGTAAGCATGCGGGTGTGCATCCAGTCCACCAAGGTTCAAGTCTCATATGCAAAAGGTAGTAGAAAATGGAAGAGTTATTATCAATATAAATGGAGAACAAAGAGGGCTTTTGGAGAGCTATGAAGGCTTAAGAAAATTTGATCCATTGTCACCTCTGTTGTTTAACCTGGTGGGGATGCTTTGTTAGAAATTCTTGACTCAGCCAAGAGGAAAGGCAGATTAGTGGGTTTTGTATCAAATCTGGTGGAAGAAGGTTTGACACATTTACAATATGCAGATGATACTTGTTGATGATCGAGTCGTCGATCTTATGAAATAATATGAGAAAGATAGCTAAAATCCTTGGGAGAAAATAGGGATGCTTTTTATTGATATGAACTGGTTATAGCGTGCCTTTAATAAGGCGTGATACTAGCCCTAATTACACTAAATGAGATTTCAATTGTATTATCTAATTACTTCATTTGAAATTATCTACAATTTTCCTCGCCCTTCTCTTGTCCAGTCTTAAATACCAATGATGAGTTGCTAATTATCCACCGGAGAAGATACCTCATGGAACCAGCGTGTCTGGTTAGGGAGGTAGTTATTGTCAAAGAGAGGGCGCATGATTGTCGATTGTTACCAGTGGGAGACGATCATGGAAAACAATCGCATGACGGTTTTTTGTCAGAGACTCAGGGCCAAAATGTCATGCTGTTTAGAGTGGATAAGGCACGTGTTTTAGCCACCACGCTGAAGGAATATCTTGGAATCAGGTCCAGTACCAGTTCATAGAATCTTTAAGTAGTCATCCAATTAGGCAACACGCATTCCGACTAGGGTACTCGGCGAGTAACCTCTGGAGATTTACGACCACAAGGGTCTCTTGGCCTTAATTAAATATTAAAGCCATAATTAAGGATTTATTCAATCCTCATTAGCTAGCCCCTAAACTTTTAAGTGAACTTATAATACAATTGATATCTCATTCAGTGTAATTAGGGCTAGTCTCATGCCTTGTTAAAAGGCACTATGTAACCAGTTCATAGCAATAAAGAGTATCTCTATTCTCTTTCAAGGATTTTAGCCATCTTTCTTATATTATTTCGCAAGATCGGTGACTCGATCACCAATAACTGGCGTAGTCTGTGGGGAAGGTGCTGAATCCTTGAAGTTCTTTTTCATTCAGCAATCCTCATCCTTCTTTGTTCCCTGTTGTCATCGTCCAGATGATCATGGCAGGGACTTGGGACGAGGAGAACTTGTTTGACTCGGCAAACTATGCCAACTTTAATATGGACGCATGCATCCGCACTATGGAACATAATGTCTCATCATCATCCACTTCTATTCCAGGCTCGCCTCTCACTGAAATCGATGAAATTGACTAGATCGGAATGCCCAAGTGCCTCTACAAGCCTGGTGCTTCCGACTAGCAAACCAAACGACAAGAGTGCAACGTCATGATTCGAGGGTCAGGGTACTCTCAATACAGTCATGGGCAACCAGTATTTGCCAATAGCTCCTACGTATTCTAGGAGTCGACTGACACCCGGTCATGGTGTTGACGAAGTTACACCTAGTAGAAAGCCAGTGAAGATGATAACGCTCCGCATCTGATCTGAGTCCACCACAAAGCCCACCAGAGTTGGTGATTTCCAATTGCTCCCCATCATAGAAGCTTCTCATTGAAGCGGTGGAAGGCTCTCCCTTAGTTTCGACCGGAGCTCATAAGGAGATTCATGCTAAAGGTATGAGGTTAATGCAATTGATGATGTCAATCTAGTGAGAGACCATGTGGAGGTATCCCCATGTTTGTTATAAGTAATTGACGGTTGTGTTAGAGTGTTTGAGTTTGTTTTGGGTATTCTGGGGTTGAGTACCTTTTACTATTGTGGCTACAGGCCAAACAGTAGAGAAGGAGACTCATAGAAGAGGAAGAGGGAGCTAGATTTGTGGTATGGTTGGTGAGAATGAGAGGATGTCCCTCCTTTGCCCCTCCTGGGGGTTTATATATATGAGTGGGGTAGAATGGGAAATCCCCATTCTACCCCTTAGTACTTACAAAGGATGAGGGTACATTGGTATATTTACACTGCTATATTCCTCTACACTATTGGGCCTATTACATGTTGAACTAGTTGCACGGCCCAGTCGCGGGGGGTTGGGCCACCCCCACAATAGGTACTCCCTCGACAGCAAGCGATGAGGTCACGATGGGCGAGCTGACGCGATCAACTATCCCAGCCCCCTGTTCCCCGACAGCAAGCGCAAGGGTGCCGACTAGTGAGCCGATGCAACTAGTAGTTTGTAGACCCCAGGGGCAATGCCTACGAAAATATCAGTGAACTCCGGCGCTGAATCCCGCGCCGTCCCGCCGAGGCGCTGCCTACGAGGCAGACGGCGCAGTCGAGCGCCGAGGACGTGCCGTCCCGCCGAGGCGATGCCTACGAGGCGGACGGCGCAGTCGAGCGCCAAAGACGAGCCGTCCCGCCGAGGCGATGCCTACGAGGCAGACGGCGCAGTCGAGCACCGAGGATGTGCCATCCCGCCGAGGCGATGCCTAGGAGGCGGACGGCGCAGTTGAGCGCCGAAGCCGTACCGTCCCGCCGAGGCCGTGCCTACAAGGTGGACGACGAAGTCCTGGACCGGAGCCGTGACATCCCGCCGAGCCGATGCCTACAAGGCGGACGGCGAAGTCCTGCGCGGGAGCCGTGCCGTCCCGCCGAGGCGATGCCTACGAGGCGGACGGCGAAGTCGAGCGCCGAAGCCGTGCCGTCTCGCCGAGGCCGTGCCTACAAGGCGGACGGCGAAGTCCTGCGCCGGAGTCGTGCCGTCCCGCCTAGGCGATGCCTACAAGGCGGACGGCGGAGTCGAGCGCCGAGGTCGTACCGTCCCGCCGAGGCGATGCCTACCAGGCGGACGGCGGAGTCGAGCGCCGAGGTCGTGCCGTCCCGCCGAGGCGATGCCTGCGAGGCGGGCGGCGGAGTCGAGCGCGAAGGTCGTGCCGTCCCGCCGAGGCGATGCTTACGAGGCGGACGGCGCAGTCGAGCGCCGGCGCCGTGCCGTCCCGCCGAGGCGGTGCCTACAAGGCAGGCGGCGAAGTCCTGCGCCGGAGCCGTGCCGTCCCGCTGAGGCGATGCCTACAAGGCGGACGGCGGAGTCGAGCGCCGAAGACGTGCCGTCCCGCCGAGGCGATGCCTACGAGGCAGACGGCGGAGTCGAGCGCCGAGGTCCTGCCGTCCCGCCGAGGCGATGCCTACGAGGCGGATGGAGGAGTCGAGCGCTGAGGACGTGTCGTCCCGCCAAGGCGATGCCTACGAGGTGGACGGCGAACGGCAAGCACGGAGGCCGGGAGGCGGAGCCGCCGTTCCCCTGTCTTCAAAAATAGTGCCCGCGGAGCGCGGGCGCTTGCGGCGTAGGCCAAAGGCACTACGCGCGCCAAGGTAAGGAGGCGGAGCCGCCGTTCCCCTACCTTCAGAACCAGTGCCCGCGGAGCGCGGGCGCTTGCGGCGTAGGCTGAGGGCACTGAGCACTAAACGAAAGGTAAGAACAGGGAGCAGTTTTTGATCTCTTCCGTCGATTTGCTCAAAGCATTATCTTGCGTTATCCTATCGTTTGTACTGTAACATCTGCCTATCCCCCTCTCTGTTCCTTCTCAAAAACCGTCAAACTGAGACGAGCCGAAGACCCGGCGGCGGCTATATGGATCTCTTCGCGACGTCGACGCGTACTGCCCAGATGACCGGGAACCGTCAGACTCCGCGGCGCGAACCATGTAAGAAGCTACGTATATATCCCTTCATGCATGTCCAAATGCAAGCTCCATGCGTGCAGGCACAAACTCCGGGTGTTCTCGTCGGCACCCGCATGCACGCAGGGTTCGGTGAGCACACAGGCGTGTAGGAAGGAGAATAAGTTAAAGAACCAGTGCGCCATGGGCCTCCACCAAGCCTCTGCCAGCCGACTCCGCGTAGGCCCGTGAGGTCCTCGGCCCCCGTGCCGCGCCATCGAGCCCCTGCGCCGAGCCTCCGCGTCATTTCGAAACCCCACGGCGAGCCTCCGACGGCTTCACGCCTGTCTCCACGCGCACCCCCATGCCGAGACGCGGGACTTCGCCATGACGCCCCGCCCTTTCCTAAGCGGAAGAAACGATTCATGCATGCATGTGTTATAGGAAACCCTTCACGTATGCATATGCCCTACGTATGCATGCATGAAGGATCCGTCCATGCACCCATGAGACCTTACGTATACATGAAGGATAAGTATGCATGCACAAGGCATCTATCCATCCATGTGCAATCGTTATCGTATGCAGGCTCCGCGCGACGGATGGACTCGCGTACACGGCGGCTCCTCTGGGGCTCCCTTTCTGTCTTCGCTGCGTCCGAGGTGGTCTCCGCTGAGGCCGAAGAGGAGTCTTCGCCGAGTCATGCGGAGCCTTCGGCGTGATGTTCGTAGTCTCCACCGAGTAGTGTGCAGCACGCACCCCGCTCGGCGTCCGCGCCGCTCGGTGAATTCCTTTCCCATCGGAGGTGTCGACTCCGCTAACTGCGCAGCCCACCGCGCCGTCGATGGAGATGGAACCTACCCACCGGTTGCCAAGGTCTCCCGCTCGGGGTCCATGTAAGCGCTCCAGTCGTCGAAGTCCCCCGCTCGGAGTCCACGCAGGTCCACGCTGGCGCGAAGTCCCAGCGTCTCCACGCACTGGTTGCCGAAGTCTCCCGCTTGGGGTCCATGCAAGCGCTCCGGTCGCCGAAGTCCCCCACTCGGTGTTGTAAATAATCTTGTTTAGAAGTCGTACATAAGTTTTGGAAGTAATCGAATCCAAAACGAGTAAGAAATCTGAAGTCGTAACCGAGTCGAAGTCGTATAAGACTCGGAGTCGGAGTAGGTGTTGAGAACCCGTGTTAAAGTAGGACAACCGGGTATAAAAAGAGGCTTAGAGCCATGTATTCGAAGGACCAAGCAATTGAGAAAAGACCAAAAAGAGGGAGAAAAACAGAGCATTGTTTTGTCGTGTGTTTGCGTAAGACGTGGTCGGAAGGACTCACGATCACCGCAAGCGTGATCAGGAGGAGTTACGACCACGGCAAAGTTCCAGCAGGCGTAGTCGGGAGGCGCTACGACCACGGCAAAGGAACAGTGATTTTACGACTACGGCTAAGGAGCGAACAACGTGGTCGTAAGGGGATCGACTACGCAGGGAAGGCTACGACCACGGTGAATGTGGTCGTAAGGAGTCGAAGGTGGTCGTAACGAGCTACGACTACACCGGGAAGGCCAGAACGTGGTCGGAAGCGACTCCGACCACGTTGAAGGAAGTGAACGTGGTCGTACGGGTGTTCGACCACGGTGAACAGTGATCGCCAGCATCACTGCGTGATCGTAGAAGGCTTCGATCACGGTATCTTGAGCGGCTGAAGGAAGGCAGCGGCAGCGATATCGCGGAGCGGTCGTAAATTGCTACAGTAAATTTACGACCACGTTGAAAAGGCGATCGGAGGAGATTGAAGCGTTCGGAATTGGTCGTAAGTACTCTGAACCGATCATATTTGATTCTCACCGGTCGTAAACGACTCTAACCGGTCGTAAAAGATCCTGGGAGGTCGTAAGACCTTACAACACTCGGAGTCCACGCAGGCGCGAAGTCCCTGGTCTCCGAAGTCTATACTCCAAGCATGCAGCACCTACGCGTATGCATGCAGGAAGCATTTGTCCACCCATGCATGCAAATAACCATTCACGTGTGCTCATCCATCCATGCATGCAAACAACACATTCCAAAAAAGCCATGCGTACATACATGAATTGCTTTTCTCACTCTCCATATATTCCATGCATGCACCAAGTATCACGTACCCATACATGAATTGCTGAACGGACCTCGCGTCGGTGGCGTCGACCTCGTTGCGCGCGCACGGCTCCGTCGACCTCGCCCCAGCGGAGCTCTAAACGGACCTCGCGTCGGCGGCGTCGACCTCGTCTCCGCGCGGCTCCGTCTGTTGTAAATAATCTTGTTTTAGAGTCATGTGCAAAATTTGGGTGTAATCGAAGTCGAATTGCAGCCGCAATTCAAAGTCGTAGGTGGAAACCTAGTCAAAGTCGTATTAGAATCAGAGTCGGAGTAGATATTGAGAACCCGTGTTGAAGTAGGACAGCCGGGTATAAAAAGAGGCTTAGAGCCATGTAATCTATGTACCAAGCAATTGAGAAAAGACCAAAAAGAGGGAGAAACACAGAGCATTGTTTTGTCGTGTGTTTGCATAAGACGTGGTCGAAGGACTCACGATCACCGCAAGCGTGATCGGGAGGAGTTACGACTACGGCGTAGAGAGTCGAAGGTGGTCGTAACGAGCTACGACTACACCGAAGACGAACGTGGTCGGAAGCAACTCCGACCACGTTGAAGGAAGCGAACGTGGTCGTGCGGTGTTCGACCACGGTGAACGATGATCACCAAGATCACTGCGTGATCGTGAAGGCTTCGATCACGGTATCTTGAGCGGCTGAAGGAAGGCAGCGCAGCGAGATCGCGGAGCGGTTGTAAATTGCTCTGATGAAATTTACGACCACGTTGAAAAAGCGATCGGAGAGATTGAAGCGTTCGAATTGGTCGTAAGTACTGCGAACCGATCGTATTTGATTCTCACCGGTCGTAAACGACTCTAACCGGTCGTAAAAGGTCCTGGGAGGTCGTAAGACCTTACGACATTTGGTATCAGAGCAGTGGTTAAACATGGCTGACACGGCGAAGCAGAGCGTGTCGCTGCAGTACCCGATCCTCAGTTCGGACAACTATCCGGTCTGGGCGATGAAGATGAAGGTCAACATGATCGCGCAAGGCGTCTGGGGTGCGGTCGAACCAAAGGAGAAGGACAAGGTCCTCGATGATCGCCTCGACAAAATGGCGATGGCAGCGATCTATCAAGTCGCGTTCGACTCAATGATGCGACGGCTAGTCGGCAAGGAGACAGCGAAGGAAGTCTGGACTACTCTGCGAACCATGCATGAAGGAGTAGATCGAGTGAAGGAAGTTCGACTTCAAACCTTAAGAAGTGAGTTTGAAGCCATGAAGATGGGGAAGAGTCAGACCGTGGAAGAATTCTCTGGTCGATTCAATGAAGTCGTAAATGAGATCAAATCTCTCGACGATCTAAAAGATGAAGTGGCGGTGAAGAAGTACTTACGAGCACGCCGGAGAAGTTTCTCCCATTGTGACTACACTTATGTACTCACAGACCTCTCAAGATGAAGATTGAAGAGGTGACCGAGCGCTCAAAGCACACGAGCAGCTTCGAAGAGTTATCAAGCCGACAATGAAGGACAAGGGCCTTACAACCAACAAGCATTGTTTGTAAAGGAAGACACGAAGAACCGAGGAGAATCATCATCAAGGGGCGGTCGTGGGCGTGGTCGACGCGCGCGTCTCATGGCGAGGACAAGGATTTGAGGCTATGGCCGAGTGGCCGTGGAAGAGGTGGTCGAGGAGGTCGTGGTGGCCGTGGAGATAGCAATCACCGATGCACAAGTCTGATATCCATGCTACGTGCGAAATTCGGACATTACGTTGCCGAATGTCGGAGCCACATCCAAAGCTACAACCGCAAGAAGTATGGTCACTATGCTGCAAATTGCCGGAGTAAGAAGAGAGTAGAAGAAGCAAACCTGGCTCAAACGGATGAGCACAAAGAGCCGACATTGCCGTTGTCGCTCAGACCGCAGCTATGACAACCGACAATGGTTCTATTAAACGAGGAGAAAGTGTTTCCAGTCCATTGGAGAAAGGAGAGCGACTCAAGAGCGGATGGCAGATCGGTATCTCGACAACGGAGCCAAGCAACCACATGACGGGTATGTACTGATGTTTTATGAATTAAATAAGAATGTGCTTGGAAGAGTACAGTTCGGAGACGGCTCGACCATTCAGATAAAAGGGAGAGGCACGATCCTGATGCAGTGCAAGGATGGAAGCCAGAGGAGATTGTCGAATGTATACTACATTCCAAGTCTACGGCAACATTATAAGCCTTGGACAATTGACTGAAGAAGGTTGTCGGATTGAACTCAAAGACACCTACCTGAAGATGTACGACCACACCGAACGACTACTAATGAAAGTACAGAGAACGGTAAATCGTCTGTATAAAATTCAAATTGAAGCATGCAGGCCGAAGTGTATGAAGACTACAACCGATGATGCGCCTCGCTATGGCACGCAAGATTCGGACATCTGAATTTCCGCAGTCTCAACACGATGGCGGGAAAAGAGATGGTGGTCGGATTACCGACAATCGACCACCCGGAGCAAGTCTGCGAAGGCTGTCTGGTGGCGAAACAAACTCGTAGCGGTTTTCCACAGCAGACGAGTTTCAGAGCCGCAACCACTCGAACCGTTCACGTGGATGCATGCGGACCAATCACACCGCATGCATGCCGGAATCAATACTTCATGTTGATCGTGGATGACTATTCAAGAGCCATGTGGGTGTACATGCGAGAAGAGCAAAGATGAGGCAAAGACGAACTTTCGAAGTTCGTAACTCTTGTCGAAAAACGAAGTCGACAAAAGGTGAAGTCGGTCAGTCGATCGAGGAGGAGAATTCCTCGCGAAAGAGTTCGACTCGATTTGTGAAGAGAAGGGTATTACAAGACTCTTCACGGCCCGTATTCACCTCAACAAAACGGAGTCGTAGAAAGAAGAAACCGACCGTGGTCGAAATGGCACGAAGTCTGTTGAAGAGCCGATTCTGCCGGGAGACTTTGGGCGAAGCGACGACATCGCCGTCTATCTCGCTAAATCGTGCGACCACGCGATCACCGGATGGAGTCACCCATATGAACAGTGGTCGGAAGAAAACCCAATGTCGAGCATCTAAGGGTCTTGGATGCTTAGCCCATGTGAAGCCATCCACTTATCTCAAGAAGCTAGACGACCGGAGCGATGTGGATGATTTATCTTGGCTCGAACCGGGCACCAAGGCGCATGTGCTATGATCCGGTCGAAAAGAAGATTCATGTGAGCAGAGACGTGGTCTTCAAGAGAACAAACATTGGGAGTGGGAAGAACACGAGGACATTGAGAAAGACATGTCGAAGTGGGTAACCTTCAAGTCGGCGATCGATGCCGACAATACGAAGAAGCTACGACCACATCTCAAAGCCAAAATTCGACCGGCCGATGATCGTGAAGTCTCACCTAATGAAGAAGAGTCTGATGAAGAAGATTCCAGTGATAGAATACCAAGATGAGAAGCATAAGTGAGATTTATGCACAAACCGAACCAAAGGCGATCAAGAGTTACTATACACAATACCAAGAACCCAAAGCTATGAAGAAGCGACGGAGAGGAACATTGAGAATCGCTATGCAGGAAGAGCTGAAATCCATTGAAGACAACAACACTTGGGAACTCACCGATTTGCCAAAGGGTCATCGAGCGATCGGTTTAAAGTGGATCTTCAAGGTAAAAAGGATTCCAAGGGAGAAGTCAGAAACACAAAGCACGACTTGTGGCGAAGGGTATGTTCAAAAACAAGGCATCGACTACGAAGAAGTCTTTGCCCCATGAGCTCGTATGGAGACTATACGACTACTTCTTGCGTTGGCAAAGAAACGGTGGATGGGAAATTCATCACATGGACGTGAAAACGGCGTTCTTGAACGGAGACATTAAGGAGGAAGTTTATGTCTCTCAACCGCCGGTTTTCAATCCAAGGAGCAAGCCGAGAAAGTCTTGAAGCTGAACAAAGCTCTCTACGGACTTAAGCAAGCACCACGAGCATGGAATTTGAAGCTTGACAAAAGTCTAACGGCACTCGGGTTCGTAAGAAGCAACTCAAACATGCGGTATACTCAAGGGAGATATGAAGAACAGATCGATCGTGGGCGTTTACGTGGACGACTTGGTCATTCTCGGATCGAGTTCAAGGAGATTATGAGGTTTAAAGAAGAGATGAAGAGGCTGTTCAAAATGACCGATTTGGGACTTCGTGCTACTACCTCGGCATTGAAGTAAATCAAACCGACAACGGCATAACACTTTGTCGGGCCGGGATATGCTCGAAAGATTCGGAGAAGTCGTATGGAAGAGTGCAATCCATGTCAAACCCCAATGGAGAATCATCCGTTGAGCAAGACAGGCCAGATCACCATTGATGCCACGACTTATAGGAGCATTGTCGGAAGTCTACGTATCTGGTGCACACCGACCGCACATCTCGCTTATGCGGTCGGATACGTAAGTCGCTTCATGGAGAAACCGACTCAGAGCATATGAATGCCGTGAAGCACATCCCGAGATACATCAAAGGTACTTTGAATCTCGGATTCAGACAGAAAGGAGGTGGAAAGTCGTTGCGGTACCGACGGGCTCTGATGATAGCGACATGGCGGGAGATGTCGACGATCGAAAGAGCACGACAGGCATAATGTTTGTGCTCGGGAGAGTCCGATCAGTGGCAAACCGAAGCAAAAGGTGGTTGCATTATCTTCGTGTGAAGCCGAGTACATCGCAGCGAGCGCAGCATCGTGTCGTGGAGTTTGGCTCGCTCGACTATTAAGCGAGTTGTCAAACGGCAGCCTCAAAAGGTGACGCTGTGGTTGATAACAAATCTGCAATATCACCGAGCAAGAATCCGGTTCTACATGATAGAAGCAAACACATAGACACAAGATATCACTATATCGAGATTGTGTCAAGAGGGAAGATCGATATCAACTATATCGAGAACCGAAGAAACGTAGCGCATATATTGACAAAGTCATTGGGCGGATAAAGTTTTCAGAGATGAAGAAGAAGATTGGCATGATCGTTGAAAACAAGATTAGGGAGAGAATGTTGTAAATAATCTTGTTTTAGAGTCATGTGCAAAATTTGGGTGTAATCGAAGTCGAATTGCAGCCGCAATTCAAAGTCGTAGGTGGAAACCTAGTCAAAGTCGTATTAGAATCAGAGTCGGAGTAGATATTGAGAACCCGTGTTGAAGTAGGACAGCCGGGTATAAAAAGAGGCTTAGAGCCATGTAATCTATGTACCAAGCAATTGAGAAAAGACCAAAAAGAGGGAGAAACACAGAGCATTGTTTTGTCGTGTGTTTGCATAAGACGTGGTCGAAAGGACTCACGATCACCGCAAGCGTGATCAGGAGGAGTTACGACTACGGCGTAAGGAGTCGAAGGTGGTCGTAACGAGCTACGACTACACCGAGAAGGCGACGCGTGGTCGGAAGCAACTCACCACGTTGAAGGAAGTGAACGTGGTCGCATGCGTGTTCGACCACGGTGAACAAAGCGATGATCACCAAGATCACCGCGTGATCGTGAGAAGGCTTCGATCACGGTATCTTGAGCGGCTGAAGGAAGGCAGCGGCAGCGAGATCGCGAGCGGTTGTAAATTGCTACATAAATTTACGACCACGCTGAAAAAGCGATCGGAGGAGATTGAAGCGCTCGAATTGGTCGTAAGTACTGAACCGATCGATTTGATTCTCACCGGTCGTAAACGACTCTAACCGGTCGTAAAAGGTCCTGGGAGGTCGTAAGACCTTACGACACCGTCGACCTCGCCCCAGCGGAGCTCTAAACGGACCTCGCGTCGGCGGCGTTGACCTCGTCTCCACGCGGCTCCGTCGACCTCGCCCCGCGGAGCTCTGAACGGACCTCCGTACCGTGCAGGCGGCCTCCGCGTTTGCGGGCCTCACCACCGCACCGCCATCGCCGAAGCCGACGCGGCCGTCCATCACCAGCGCGCTGCCGCTGTATTCCTCGCCCGTGAGAAGCGTGCACGACGCCGCGGAGCTCTGCACGTCGGCTTACGCGAGCACGCCCTCCGCGCAGCCGAGGAGCGGAGAGGTCGATGGCATGGAGGCCGGCGCGCAGAGGTCGACGGTGTGGTGGGCGACACGGGGAGGCTCCGGCGGGCGAGGGGTGCAGCCTGATAAGTTCGGGAACCCCGCGCCTAGCACCATCATCTTCGAAATGGACTCCTACGTCGGCGGCCAATCAAGGCACGTGCACAAGGCTCACATGTCCATGCATGCACGCTCAAGAAGACTCACGTATCCATTCATGCATGATCAAGAAGGCTCCCATATCCATTCATGCATGATCAAGAAGGCTCCCATATCCATCCATGCATGCTCACGAAGGCTCGCATATCCATCCGTGCACGCTCGAGGACGCTGTCGGCTTCGCCGAGCTCTCCGAAGTCTCTGTGGAGCTCTAAGAAGTCTCCGCTGAGTTCCCTGGGGTCTTCGCCAACGTCGTGCGGGCAGCTCTGAAGTCTCCGCAGACTCTCAACACGTACATGCACTCTACGTGAGCTTCTCAACATAGTCATGCATCGGATCAGTGAGTTACTCTGCATGCACGCATGCATCCATTTAGCACACTCGCTGGCCTGTGTTTGGTCTCGATTTGGCTTTGCTTTTGCAAATTTTGCTTGCCTGGCTTGTCCCCTGTTTTCATTGCCATCGTCGCGTGTTTACTAGCCTAGCCTCGAACTCTTTTATTGCTGTTGCCTCCTCTTTCGAGCAACGGTGTTTGATCGGCTTCTGGCTTAAAATCGCACGATGGCCTCGTGCCTCGGCGTACTTTCCGGAGTGAAACTAAGACGCGGATGTTGCCCCTGCGTACTCTACGGAGTATAAACAAGACACGGATGCCGCGCACGCATGGACATTGTCCTAACGCGTACTCTCCGGAGCATAAACAAGACATGGATGATATTCCCACGCACTCTACGGAGTATAAATAAGACGTAGCGTCAAGGTCCGCCTCCGCACGCACCCTCACCGCCCGCAACGCGTGAAGGCTTGCCTCCGCGCGCAGTCTATGGACTCTAAATAAGACGTAGTGTCGAGGTCCGCCTCCGCACGCACTCTACGGAGTATAAATAAGATGTAGCGTTGAGGTCCGCCTCCGCACGCACCCTCACCGCCCGCAACGCGTGGAGGCTTGCCTCCGCGCGCAGTCTACAGACTCTAAATAAGACGTAGCATCGAGGTCCGCCTCCGCACGTATTTTACGGAGTATAAATAAGACGCAGCGAAGGGACGCCTCCGCGCGCACTCTACGGAGTATAAATAAGACGTAGCGTCGAGGTCCGCCTCCGCACGCACCTTCACCGCCCGCAACGCGTGGAGGCTTACTCCGCGCGCAGTCTACGGACTCTAAATAAGACGTAGCGTCGAGGTCCGCCTCCGCACGCACTCTACGGAGTATAAATAAGACGCGGATGTTGTCCCTGCGCACTCTACAGAGTATAAACAAGACGCGGATGCCGCGCAAGCAAGGACATTGTCCTTACACGTACTCTCTGGAGTATAAATAAGACATGGATGTCGATCCCACGCACTCTACAGAGTATAAATAAGACGCGGATGTTGTCCCTACGCACTCTACGGAGTATAAATAAGACGCGGATGTCGCGCACTCATGGACATTGTCCTTATGCGTACTCTCCGGAGTATAAATAAGACGTGTATATTGATCCCACGCACTCCATCCACGGAGTATAAAAAACTACAAGATGGGCGAGACACCAGGGGGTGCATCGTTTTAGCGACGCACCACCAGGATATCGTGCCTTCGCGCGTGTTGCACCAGGGAGTGCATCGCCTTTTTGAAGGTAGGGGAACGGCGGTGTCACCTCCCTGCCTCTGTGTGCGTTGCGCCCTCGGCCTATGCCGCAAGCGCCCGCTCTCCGCGGGCACTCTTTTTGAAGGTAGGGGAACGGCGGGGTCGCCTCCCTACCTCTGTGTGCGTAGCGCCCTCGGCCTATGCCGCAAGCGCCCGCTCTCTGCGAGCACTCTTTTTGAAGGTAGGGGAACGGCGGCGTCGTCTCCCTGCCTCTGTGTGCGTAGCGCCCTCGGCCTATGCCGCAAGCGCCCGCTCTCTGCAGGCACTCCTTTTGAAGGTAGGGGAACGGCGGTGTCGCCTCCCTGCCTCTGTGTGCATAGCGCCCTCGGCCTACGCCGCAAGCGCCTGCTCCCCGTGGGCACTCTTTTTGAAGGTAGGGGAACGGCGGTGTTGCCTCCCTGCCTCTGTGCGTAGCGCCCGCTCTCCGCGGGCACTCTTTTTGAAGGTAGGGGAATGGCGGTGTCGCCTCCCAGCCTCTGTGTGCGTAGCGCCCTTGGCCTACGCCGCAAGCGCCCGCTCCCCGCGGGCACTCTTTTTGAAGGTAGGGGAACGGCGGTGTCGCCACCCTGCCTCTGTGCGTAGTGCCTTCGGCTTACGCCGCAAGCGCCCGCTCTCCGTGGGCACTGTTTTTTAAGGTAGGGGAATGGCGGCTACGCCTCCTTACCTCGGCGCGCGCAGTGCCCTCAGCCTACGCCGCAAGCGCCCGCGCTCCGCGGGCACTATTTTTGAAGGTAGGGGAACGGCGGCTTCGCCTCCTTACCTCGGCGCGCGTAGTGCCCTCAGTCTACGCCGCAAGCGCCCGCGCTCCGCGGGTACTATTTTTGAAGACAGGGGAATGGCGGCTCCGCCTCCCAGCCTCCACACTTGCCGTTCGCCGTCCGCCTCGTAGGCATCGCCTCGGCGGGATGGCACGACCTCGGCACTCGACTCCGCCGTCCGCCTCGTAGGCATCGCCTCGGTGGGACAGCACGTCTTCGGCGCTCGACTCCTCCGTCCGCCTTGTAGGCATCGCCTCGGCAGGACGGCACGACTCCGGTGCAGGACTTCGCCGCCCGCCTTGTAGGCACCGCCTCGGCGGGACGGCACGGCGCCGGCGCTCAACTGTACCGTCTGCCTCGTAAGCATCGTCTCGGCGGGACGGCATGACCTCGACGCTCGACTCCGCCGTCCGCCTCATAGGCATCGCCTCGGCGGGACGGCACGATCTCGGCGCTCGACTCCGCCGTCCGCCTCGTAAGCATCGCCTCGGTGGGACGGCACGACCTCGGTGCTCGACTCCGTCGTCCTCGGCATCGCCTCAGCGGGATGGCACGGCTCTAGCGCAAGACTTCGCCGTCCGCCTTGTAGGCATCGCCTAGGCGGGACGGCACGGCTCCGGCGCAGGACTTCGTCGTCCGCCTTGTAGGCACGGCCTCGGCGGGACGGCACGGCTTCGGCGCTCGACTTCGCCGTCCGCCTCGTAGGCTTCGCCTCAGCGGGATAGCACGTCCTCGGCGCTCAACTCTGCCGTTCGCCTCGTAGGCATCGCCTCGGCGGGACGGCTCATCTTCGGCGCTCGACTGCGCCGTCCGCCTCGTAGGCATCGCCTCGGCGGGACGGCACGTCCTCGGCGCTCGACTGCGCCGTCTGCCTTGTAGGCAGCGCCTCGGTGGGACGACGCGGGATTCAGCGCAGGAGTTCACTGATTTCTTCGTAGGCATTGTCCCTGGGATCTACAAACTACCAGTTGCATCGGCTCACTAGTCGGCACCCTTGCGCTTGCTGTCGGGGAACAGGGGGCTGGGATAGTTGATCGCGTCTGCTCGCCCATCGGGACCTCAGCGCTTGCTGTCGAGGGAGTACCTGTTGTGGGGGTGGCCCAACCCCCCGTGACTGGGCCGTGCAACTAGTTCAACATGTAATAGGCCCAATAGTGTAGAGGAATATAGCAGTGTAAATATACCAATGTACCCTCATCCTTTGTAAGTACTAAGGGGTAGAATGGGGATTTCCCATTCTACCCCACTCATATATATAAACCCCCAGGAGGGGCAAAGGAGGGACATCCTCTCATTCTCACCAACCATACCACAGATCTAGCTCCCTCTTCCTCTTCTATGAGTCCCCTTCTCTACTGTTTGGCCTGTAGCCACAACATTTACTAATGCTAATATTGATTATGCTGTTTCGTGCGGTGCTATGTGACGGTTTCCTTGTCTGTGTGGCTGCAAGACTTTGGAGCTAGGTCATGGTGAGGCGTGGTAGTACCGGGACTAGGCACAGGAGGTGTTGAGGTCCAGACGGTCGGAGATGCCGAAGATGATCGAGGCTGCTGAGGTGGTTGCGAGCCGAGAGACGAGGAACCAGAGCTGGAGCTACCGGTGGTGGACACGATGGGCGACGACGAGTGTACCAGGACTAGGCTCAGGGAGGAGTCGGAGGTCCAGACGGTTGGATGTCGGTTGTGGTCGTGTGCGACGGAACAGACCGGGACTAGACTCAGGTGGAGTCGGAGGTCCAGTCGGTCAAAGTCGGTGGACACGACGGGCAGCGGCGAGGTGGACCGGGACTAGGCTCAGGGAGGAGTTGAGGTCCAGACGGTCAGGATGTCGGGTACGGTCGTGCGACAACAGGAAGCTTCCAGGAAGGTGCGGCAGGGGCATTTCGGTAAAATGCTCGAGGCTGCAAAATGGAAGCGGATTTGGTTGAAGATAACGGGTTGGAGACCCGTTAGTGGATGGATGTGGAGGAGGTTAGGTTTTGGAGGGAAGGCTCAATCCTGGTTCCCTCCACTTCTCTACATGTGTTTGACTTTTGCCTCATGTGGGTATGAGGTGAGGGAGTGGATGTAGGCTGCCACTTCTTGATTTTCTTCTTTGGTGTGAGCTTCTGCCTTCATATGTGGTGAGGTGCAGGCAGTAAGCAAGCAGTGAGTAGTGTGTTGTGTGTGTGTTTGACCTCCTGCGTGAGGGTTCTTCCAAGAGGGGACCATGTAGTGGGATGAAAGGTGGTAGCAATTTGTAATCATTCATCTGTTTGTAAGCATTCTTGGTAATGAATCCATTTGAGAGTTTTAGTCTTGTTTGTCCCATTCTTTGATGGATTTCAGTTCCTGCCATCTTTCTATTTCCTTTTGGTTTGAGATGAAATCTTGAGTTTCTTTGTTTTTGGTCTGCTCAATGGTGGGAATTAGCTTCCAGGCAATTTGGCCAATTCATCCCTGAGAGCATTTCTTAGAATCAATGTGTATTGCTTCATTTCTCACATCCTCTGTTTTGCTCAAAAACTAGGGTTTACTGTTTTGGAGAGCAGAGGATTTGTGATGTTCTTGATTTCCCTTCTAAAAGTTCTTTTCAGATGTGTGCTTTCCTGTCCTGAGTCTATCCCCTGTAGTGATTGACAAGTTTCGTGAGCAAAGATCAGAGAATGACAAGCAAATTGGGAAATTTGTCCTATTTTCAGTGCAGTCACAAATTTCTGTTCAGATCTCAATTTCTTTTTCTCCTTGTCCGCATTTTCTTCTCTTGAATGCAATCTGCTATTTAGTTTGAGGATCAAATCATTCAACCTGAGAAGAGCAGTAAATTCTCATGCATTTCTCTGATTTTCGGTTTGCTGCAATATTTATTGTGCATTGAAGGTTTCGGTTGTTCTGTTTTCAGCCGAGAATGTGCTCTGCAGTCTCTGTTTTTTCTTGCTCAAACTGTAGGTTTTTGGCAGCACCTATTATCACCGTTGAAGTCTATTTTCAGCTGTCTTTTACTGCTGCCGACAGCTCTCATTTTTCAGTTTCCTTCTGCATTCGGCTGTGCACAGATTATTGCTTTCGGATGCTTTTGTCCCCTGCCACTCTCAGCTGAAAAACAGCAGCTAGTCCAGCTTTTACTCTGCATTTTCAGCAGTACAGTCCCTGCTGTTTTAAGCTGAAGTACTGCAGGTTTCGGCCATCTCTGCATTTCAAATCTGCACTCATTTTTTATGTTTTCAGCAGCCTACAGCTAGCAAGTTTCAGTTCAGTATTCAGCAGTTTCAGGCAGCAAAAATCAGCAAACACTTTCAGTCTTTTCTCTTCTTTTGTTTCCTGTTTTCAGCAGCAAAAATTCAGCAGTCTTTGTAGCATTTAGTTTTCAGGTTGTAGCTTTTGTTCTATTCAGTCACAAGTCTGAATTCTCTGTACTGCACCTGTTCTCGGCTGATTCATTTTTCGGAGTTTTGGTTTTTTCAATCAAGTGCCTTCTCTGCAGTTTGTGTTCTACTAAAGCTTTCGGCCTTTTTAGTCAGTGCAGTCTGTAGCTTCCGAGAAGATCTTGTTGGTCTGGTTTTTGCCTCTTTCATGTGTTTCTTTGGTCATTCGGCAAAATCGTTTTCGGCTTCCAATGAGCGAATTTCTTGCTTCATAGCTTCCATAGCTATTGGAGAAGAAATATGTGGATACTTTGGGGTGTTTTTTTGAAGGCACCATTCACCCCCCCCCCTCTGTTGCCATATCCGATTCTACATCTAGATGTCGTGCATGATTCCTTATGATAGGACCCGCCAAGTCCCATTGGTCAAAATGGTGCAAACGCTCCTATGTCACCCTAAGACAATGAAGGCAACAGAACTGATGGACATCGATTAGCTATTTCATCTACTTCTACCCCATCACGCCTTATGGGCCAAATGGGACATGTTGGGGGCTCAGAGATGAACTTGAGTCATTGTACCCCCTTCGCAAATAGGAATCCTTCATGGCCCCCGGCAACTCTTTAGAAATTGCAATGAGTCCATGATATTTTAAACAACCCGATCTTGCTCTAGCAGAAACTCCAGGATATGCTCAGGTTGCAAGTCAAGTGTCAAAAATCCTCTAGCAGATCATGTGGTGCATAGAGATATACAAGGAACAAACGAACTTGCAAAGTCATACTCTAACTTCACCCGAGCATTTCCTGCTCAATAGAAGCCAACGTGGTTAGGCTAGAAACAATCTGACATCTAGTGCAAGACCCTCTTCTAGTGCAAACCCCCTCAAATATTTTGACAGGGGAATCATGAAGGAAGATGGCTTTTCAACAATGAAGCCACTCCTCCCCCTCGTTACAAGGGACAAACGTTGGGTTAGGAGATCTGTGACATCACTTGAACCAAATAGCTAGTTAGAGACACCACATAAGTGTTCGTGACCAGGTCGAAGCAGTAGTTCCTTAGTATGATTACCGAAGAAATTGGTCACTAACCGACTACAATCTGGCACCCTTTTAAACAGGGCACCATGACTTGATCACATGCTATCAGGTTTTCTCGGTAGGCCTCCAAGCAGTACGTTGGCCAAACAAGTTCCGACCAACAAATCTAGAGAAATTCAATGGAACATAGAACCCATTAGGATTTCTCCAGACTTACACTACTGCCATCAGAGCGGTAGGTGATGATGATAATGTGATAGCAAACTACTTGTCTATAGTCCTCGAAGGATCTACCAGGTCTTGGTTGCTTAACCAATTGGTCGAATCAATTTACACTTGAGAGTAGCTTTGTGATATGCTGATCGCAAACTTCTAGGGATGTACGACCACCCTAGGAAAGAGGATGACCTCCACCGAATCTAGCAAGAACCCAATGAGACTCTCCAACAATATATAAAGAGGTTCAGCCAGATTCCTCTGTTATTAGGCTTTGAAAACTGGTTGAGGAACTAACGGTTTACAGAGAACATTACAATGAACCCTCCAAGAACAATCATCAAGCTGTTTGACAGGGCTGACTGGTATGCAGCCACTAGCTAGGCAGTTGAATGGAACAAGGCCATCAACCAGATAGAGAAAATTCCCCAACTTAGCCTAGGTAAGAAAGAGAAGAAGCCCCAGAAGTCTCCCAAAGGTAAGAACAATTGCAAACACAATGCTAAGGAGGTTCTCGTGAATCCAAAGAAGTTCATTAAAGGCAAGAGGGATTATTCCAGTTAGAACAAGGCAAAAGCTCCGATCGACAAATCCAAGAAGAGTAAGAAGTGGTTTCCACTACACCAAGAAGTAGTGCATGAGTTTGTAAATGTCGCGGTTCAACCCATGCAAGAATCTCGCCATTATTTGTTCATTGTCCTCCAGAACCTGGCCTCAAATCAAGAGTTGCTCCATCTGCTTATGATAGTCCTCTACGGATTGTGCTTCTTGCTTTAACTCATGCAATTGAGTAAGAATATCTCAACGAAAATGAACAAGAACAAAACGAGTAAGCACCTCTCGCTTCATTGCTTCCTATGTTGTGATAGGAGGATGACCGTTGTCCCTACGATCGTTATGAACTTTCTCCCACTACATCAGTGCAAAGTCCTCAAATTCCAAGGAAGCAAGTTTAATTTTACAGTCTTCACTAAAATCATGCATACAGAAAATCTTGTCCATGCGCATCTCCCATTTTTGATATTTTTTCAGATCTGCACCACCAAAAAATTTAGGCATGGTAATTTTTACCTTAGTGAGAGGATCTTCTTCGCATGGTACTGGAACACGTCCAGCACAACCGCGGTGGTGGCCGTGATCTATCAGTGCCCAATTAGCATCGTAGTCCTCCTCAAAGGCATTAGCATAGTGCCTGTCATCGTTGTTGGAGCCTGACCCATAGCAACCAAGCCCTCGTCCTAGGAAGCCTCCACGGGAGCCACCACGTGCAGTGACTTAGCTACGTGTGGCTCCTCATGCGACTCATAGTGGAAGAAGACGTACATCCTACGCTGCGCGAGGTAGATGTGCTTGTCATTGTAGGCACGCTTGGTCTTCATGCTGGAGTTGACGAGCAAGATGAGCATCTTCTTCACACATGCATACTGCTTCTTCTTCCTCTCGTTGAACTCGAGCAGCCATCTCAACATTGGTCTCATCGAGTTTGCACTCTACCGTTGTGTTTTCACCTATAACAGGGTTAGTTACAGAATTTTTATGCCATTCTTTTAGTTCTTGTAAATCATAACGAATCTCCTCAAGCACTTTCATTAAACCCCCCCCCCCCACACTTCGCTTGATGTCAACCATATTAGCAAAGCAATCCCCTAGAGAACACTCCTCAGCTGATATGTCCCCTAACATGGTTAGAACAGTAAGAAAAACAGCACAAATGACGTATACTACACAAAGGAACACCTAATGCTACCATTGACCAAGTATCTTCTCAATTCCTACAAATAGCAATATCGCTTACCTGGGCGGTGACAAAACAAGCCAGAGGAGTCACTAGCTAAAAACCAATCATAGAAGTTGTACTCACCAATTTTATGTGGAGCTAGGATAGGGTTAGTCTATAATCATACCACAATTCAGATACACAAGATGTTGTAAAGCTAGTAGACAGCCCACAAATTTATCAAAAAAACCTAGTTGCAATATTCAAGATATAAGTGATGCACACATATGTAACGATTAATGTGACTTGATATAAGCAAAGGAAGTTCTCACATCAAGTGCTAGGAGAGATGCTAGCCAACTACTCAAAACTTCTGTCTAGGGCACAAGATTTCTTACAGATGTAAAGCACAAAGACGATGTATAACGGTACAACGTAAACAACTCTCTAGTTTAAGCAATAAACAATAACTAGTCTTAAAATATGAAAAGGCAAAGTTTTATATGGCTTATATATGCTCATTTAAAAGGTTTTGATGAGATCTACAACTTCGTAGTTGAGGTGAAACCAAATTCCAAAGGGAAGACCAAAAAGATTGGCAAAAATAGAAACCAAAAATTTCTGACACAAACTCAGGGCTGAAGATGGCCGATTTTGTGGGTCTTAGATGGCTAAAGAAAGGATTGCGCCCATCGTTAGCTTTCCAACGAGTATAAGGACATCAAAAACGGACACTGTATACAAAAGTTATGCCCGTTTTACTGAAGGTGTCTCGGAATTGGAATCCGACTCGGAATAGAAACCGACTCGGGCTCAACTTGAAACCGCTATATCTTTCAATTCCGTGGGCCAAACTTGCTGAAGTTTTTTGTGGAAGTTTGTGGCTATATGTATAATGTCTCCACCAATTTTCACCAGATTTGGCGTAGGTTTGACATGCTTTTCAATTTTTGGGTGGCCACTTTTTGGAAAGTTTCACACAGTTTCTTCAACGGATTCCAAATCGAACTCAATGGAAGGCTATATAAAAGTGTTGTACATGTTTGGGACACTTCCAAACGCAAGCCCTAGCCCAGAACACGGTCACAGATGCAAAGTTGGGAAGAACAACCACACCGAATTTAGATTTTAGGATATCCAACAACTCAAGGTAAGGGGATGTTTCTTATTGTGATTTAGTGACTCTAAACCACAATGTTGTTTTTGGTGCAGATTAGAGGAGTTCTAACCCCATGAATTTTCTGTTGTAGATGCAAAAATTAAAAACCCTAAAAGAACGATCAAGCAATGCGAAGGAAACACGAGATGCAATGGATAGTAACTATGCAATTGAAACTAACGGATTGAAAACTAACAAAACTCACAAGATGCAACAAATTGAAAACTAAGGCTAGGATTTTTTCAGCTTTGTATATAGGACAGAATAAAAATTAAACTAGGGTAAAAATTGATCCTAGCGTGTCAAACCAATGCTCTAATACCAAGGTGATACGGGGTGCCCGATCTTTACGACATAGGATCTCTCTTGAAGGGTAAATGTGTGGCTAATCTAAAATCTTGTGGATTCTGATGATTGGAAGCACTCGATTGTTTGTCTTGATTATAGACTCCCATCTACCGGAATTCAACTAGCAACATGCTCTGGATCTTTGTCTTCTCACCACACCAAGGAAGACGACTTTGTTGGTCCGTGAGGAACAACAAGAACACTGGTAACCGGTAATTTGGTAGAACGCTAACCGGTCAGCTTCCCAACTCTCATGGTAGTGCTCATCATAAACCAAAGAGCAAGAAATTGCTTTTACTCAAAATTAACATTCGAGGGTTATAGGGTACGTTGGCCAAAGCTTTATACTCTCGTACAATTCTAGCCAGACTCAAAGTAGGAAAACAACTCGAATCCGATTCTAATTCCTAATTTAAATTAAAAGCAATAAGATGTGGCTGGCTGGTTGCCTTGGTTTGTACGCTCATGAGGTGGGCCCCACATGGTGGCTGGCCCATGAGGGTGGCACACAACTCCTTTGACAACAGCCTAAATTCCCTTGCGGCCCAAGTATTCGTTTTTAGCCTATTTGAAGTTTTGGCATCGCCAGCACCTCAAAACTGAACCAAAACAAATACGAAAGCCCAAAACACCCTTAATATTAATATGTTTTATTATGGATACAAACCAGCCCATGTCACATGGAACTTGGCCAAAAACTCAAACGGACTTAGAATTGAAGACTGGACACAATCAAGCTTCCCGAAGTATAGTCTTCTCCAATCTTCAATTCATAGCTTGAAAACTTGATTCCAGCATATTGGTGGCTTTTCCTACTAATATAAGTGAAGTGTCATCATCTCCCCCTTTTGGACCTTCTCTTGGTGCACCGGCCCCCCTCACCTCCCGCTTGGTAGCACCAAGCTCTTGCTCACCTAATAACCTGAGAATACATAAAGTGAAAGCATTTGGTAGCAAGTTGTCCTTAGTAGTGAAATCAAAGGAACTTAGGATCAGATTCACTTGTTTAGTGAGTTCCCTTACTCGATCTCGAGTGATTAATCCCTTATACAAGTGTTGCAAAGCTTTAGCCGTTGGACTAACACTACTCTTGTCATTGTCATTATTACTTGAATCTGATGATGGAGGTGATGATTATGTAGATGAAGCCTTCGTAATAGTGATGTCCTCATCACTTACATTAATAATGCATCTTCACATGTAACTTACGGAGTATATTTTATGTGCTCACCCTTACTTAATTTTGTTACTCAGAGGATGATGAATTTAACTATAGCGAAGATCAGGACGAGTATGTCACGTCATATTATCGTTTGCCTATAGGCAAGTTTTTTTGGGCTTCACCACTTTACTTACTTATTTTCACTACTATTTACCTTTCTATTTAGCCAATGGGCCGTGGAGATGTAAACCTTGGCCATAAGGCCATACTCTTTAATTTAATAAAGTTTATCATTATGCTTGGTATATATCCCTGTTACTCCTATGTGTACTAGCTTTTTCTAGACTAGTGCGATTAATACAGAGGATCCTCGGATCAACCTCCTAACCCTCAGATCGTGGTGTCGCACTCTTGTCAAAGGGTTTGCCGGTTGGAAGCAACAGGCTTGCAGAGACACTTGGGCATTCCAATCTAGTCAGAATAACTGATTCCTTTAGGAGTGTCACTGATGGGGGTAGTAAATCTGCTTCCATCCGGTTGATCTCACCGGTCTTAGTGAGCGGCAAGCCTGGAATGGGAGAGGATGATGATGAGGCATCATGTTCCACGGTGCGCATGCATGCGTTCATGTCGAGATCAGCATAGTCCGCCAAGTCAAATAAGTTCTCCTCATTCCAAGTCCTTGTCGAATAGAGAAGGATGAGGATTGCTGAATGAAAAACTTCAAGGATTCAGCACCTTCTTCCCCATGGATGGCGCCAGCTATCGACAATCGAGTCACCGATCTTACGAAATAATATAAGAAAGATAGCTAAACTTCTTGAAAAAGAACATGGATGCTATTTATTGTTATGAACTAGTTATAGGGTGCCTTTAACAAGGCGTGAGACTAGCCCTAATTTCACTGAATGAAATCCAGTTGTATGATAAATTCACTTAAAAGTTTGGGGGCTAGCTGATGAGAATTAAATAAATCCTTAATTATAGTTTTAATATTTAATTAAGACCAAGGGACCCCTATGGTCTTAATCTTCCAGACGTTACTCCCCGAGTACCCTAGTCGGATAAATATTGTGCGTATTGCCCAACTGGATGATTGCTCAGAGATTCCGTGAACTAGTGCCTGGACCTGATTCCAAGATATTCCCCCCGTGTGGTTACGTGTCTTATCCACTCCAAACAGCACAACATTTTAGTCCTGAGTCTCTGATAAAAAAAACTGCCATGTTGTTGTTTCCCATGATCGTCTCCCATTAACAATAATCGACAAACAAATGTCTTCTCTCTAGCAATAACTACCTCCCCGACCAGACATGCTAGTTCCATAAGGCATCTTCTCCAGTAGATAATTAGCGTCTCTTCATTGGTTTTTAAGGTTGGACAAAAGAACACCGGAAAATCGAAGATAATTTGAATGAATCTATTAGACAATACAATTAACATCTCATTCAATGTACATAGGGTTAGTTTCATGCCTTGTTCGTAGCAATAAAAAGTATCCTTGTTTACTTCTAAGGATTTTAACCATATTTCTCATATTATTTCGTAAGAGCGATAACATGATCGTCAACAAGTATAATTTGTATATTGTAAGCGTGTCAAACCTTCTTCCACCAGATTTGATACGAAACCCACTAATCTGCCTTTCCTCTTGGCTAAGTCAAGAATTTCTAACAAAGCATCCCCAGGCCCCAGCAGCTTAAACAACAGAGGTAACAATGGATCACCTTGTCTTAAGCCTTCACAGGTCTTCAAAAACTTTCGTTGTTCTCCATTTATATTGATACCAACTCTTCCATTTTCTACTACCTGTTGCATATGCGACTTGAACTTTGGTGGACTAGGTGCAAACTTACACGCCTAACCATCTGGCTACAAGCCAACTTCCGTGCAAAATTTTTTCGATATATAATTGGAGGAGCCGTGATTGAGCAGCAACGGTCAAGGACTTCATTGCTTGTGTTCGTTTTTACTTGATGTTTTTAATTTTTCGTAGTCTTCAATATGCAATTTTAACGTTATTTTTTATAACTTTATATTAAGATATACTAATAAAATTATAATATTTGAAATATGTTTTTAGTGATAAATCTAAGTATATAATTTTTATATAGCTAATCTAAATATTACACTAATTCTAAGATGTCATGTAAAAAGGACGGGGGAGTAACATAAAAGGTCGGTTGAGATGCGGCCCAACCTCCCAAGCCATGTTCTTGCAGATGCATTGTCGGAGAGGTGTTTGAAATATATCTTATATTGCTTGAATCCTGGAAAAATAAGTGTAGAATTGTCGATGTCAATTAAAATAGGTAAATAATTGTAATATATAGCAGAAACTTTTTTTCAAGTCTATTGTCTTCGGATTATTCACCCTGCTACATAGGAAAAACAAGATAAACAAAAAGACAGCAAAAGAAGAAGAAAAATAATTTTTCTCCCTTTAGTACTGTAGCAAATAGTGTGGATGCTGTAGCAACCAGTGTGGGTACTGTAGTTAGAGCTGTTGGTTACTGTAGCGGCAGACTAGAAAATTCTGTGCATCGCTTTCGCTGGTGCCGTAAACTCTGATAGCCAAAACCAATTCGGGCTGCTGGAGAGATGGCCAAAGCTAAAACCAAATCGGGTAAGTAAAAATCTGCGTATCCGGAGAGATGGCCCGTATTCGTAAGCTATTCGATTAGATTCGATCCGTTTCTAGAACATATGAAAATTGCACCTTTGAATTTAGGTGATTTAAACTGGTAACGCAAAACGGTGAAAAATTCTGACTTTTAATTTACTATTCTTTAATTTTAATTTTGGTTTTTTAAAAATATGGATTCAGTTTTTATTCGACCGTATCTTTTTCGCACTTCGACTTTTAATTTCTATTAATTTTGGTTTTTTCAGTTTTTATCATTCACATTGTCTATGATAGACTAACTTGTTTTTTCTATTTTGATTTTTTAAATTTTAACTATATCAAATAAATCACTATTAGTTACAGTAAAAAAATAAATCAGCTACAGAGAAAAAAGTCATAAGCCAACACCAAACTGGACGCCCCCCAAATGCATCCATCACTGCATGTGCGGATTGTATTTGCTCTTGCTTTCTGTGCGCGCGCACAGAATTAATTAGACGGCACGCTCTCTCTCGCTTGTACCGAGGCCGATGTACGAAATAATGCTTTGTTAATGGGACATTGGATAAGAAAACGCCGAGCGCTAGTACGCCGTGAAAACTTTCCTCACATGCACCCCGACGACATGATGAGATAATTTATCAGATCTAATTTTTATTTCTAGATGATTAATTATATTTGTAGCTACAAAGTATCCTCCTGATATTTCTCAAAGCCTAGCTCAAAAATTACAACTATCAGCCTTATGGTTAGCCTCTAACTCTATCTCTATTTATAGTTTAGGGCCAAATATGTTCTTATCCAATTTTAACAAATAAAAGATCCGAAACCTTATGTAACATGGGTTTTTTAACTTTTGCCACACTGCCCAATTTTGGACACTAAAAAATTATCACATATCGTAGACTCCAGACCGCACCTCTGTTGCTCTAACATGTATCATCCATCTTTGATCACTACGTGCCCTAACTCGAGCATGATCTACTCCAACATTCTTGACTCTCTAAACCATGACTTTGCACCAAGCTATCTTTTGGTATACGCCGTAGACCACGATCGCCTTAAAGACTTTGGGGGTGATCGGTTGGGTTTCAGCTTTTAACTTCCGGCTTATTTTTCACTATTCATAAATTTCGTCTTTTTCTGAACTTTTGGCTTTTTGTTGAGCTTTTTTGCCGGTTCTTTTTTCCCGTATTTGTTTGTATTATATGTAATGGGCTAACATATTTTTTATATTTTTTTTAATTTTTTTAAATTTAATTATGCTAAATAAGCATCCATCACTCATGTTGTTTTTTCAGCCACTCTGATGCTTTTCAGCCATAAGTCACCAAAAATAAGTCTAAATGATCACCACCTAAAGCAATATATTTTTGGGTACAAGTTTTTTCTAATTTGACCGACATGAATCCACTATGCCACACGTCTCAAATAATATCAATAAGCAATATTGTCAATTATTCATCATCATAAATATTTTAGACCTAGCCACATGATCAACAGGAAGAACTATATTGCATGGAAATTTATATAGTATAAACTAGTGCTTGGGGGGCTTAAAGCGCCAAATTCAGGTTTCTCAATTTTTAACCAAATGCAAAGCCTGAAATCAAAAGCTAGTTATAGCGTGTACGCGACTCATTCCTCAGGTTGGACTATGCATGCATATTTTAGACCTATATATTTTCATTTTCATTTTTTTTCAAAAAATGTTGATGATAGCAAACTGCTTATTACTCTATTCCTCTGAAGAAACAATCAGGCGTGATCGCGTGAGTAACATGCACACTACCAAAACCTCTGACCTCCCCTCGGCGAGAAAAGATATCCAATCGTACCATTCTATGATACATAATTTCAAACAAAAGCCCAATAGGACACTTGCTACTACCAATTACTCATATTTAGGGCTTTCGTTGTCACAGTGCGCCACAATATAAGTTTTACGTCCTTGGTCTTGTGCTTGGTTTGATGCTATACTTTTGGCATGCCATAAAATCTTAACCAGGTGTCCCCACTCGTCATATACACAGTTCTTTATCATATTGTGCCACAGTGCATACGATTTCTGAGCCAAAAAATTGTACGATGCTACCGGAAAAGCTTTCTTGCTCTTATAAGGGAATTCCCCTTACTCTATCTGCCCCTCTATTCCTCCTCGAGATCAGCACATACCCTCCATCCAAGGACTAGACAACAAACTAGGTAACGCAAGCACACATCCTTACATGAAATAGACGGTAGATTCACTAAGGGACACTCCCAAAGGGATAAAAATCCAAGTCGGGCATGCCACACTTTGACACGCTATGGCTAACAAACAAACATGCCCTATATATATAAGACACCAAATTTTCACACACACACACACACACTCTCTCTCTCTCTCTCTCTCTCTCTCTCTCATGGATTACTTATACTTCTTTAGAATTTCATGCATTATATGTCTACTCACCACCACCACCACATAATTTCCATCTAACTAGTCCAAGCCAAGAAACATGATTACAGTGTTGAAGGAGGCCTAGCTACACCCCTAGGAAGGGGGTCCACCCCAACTGAGGGTTGAGGATGACGATCGACCCTTGAGGTGTAGGTCATGGGCAACTTCAAAGAGAACCTCACACCTACACCCCCCCCCCAGGAGGCACCTCAGGGGTGTAGGTGACAGACAACTCTAGGGCGACTGTCGTGCCTGGTTGAGGATGCGGTCGACCCACACCATGACAGGTGGGCCCCGACATAGGTGGGGCCCGACAGGACTATCTCTTGACATGTAGTCCATTGCACAGGCGAGGCTCAGTGGGACACGCATATGCGAGACCTAGTGAGACCAACACCATGGCAAGCAGAACCCACTCCAAGACAAGTTGACCCGGCATAGGCAGGGTCCGGTTAGACTATAAGCATCTAGATCCTAGATTTCGAGATGTTTAATGTTTTGGTGATTAATGACTCCTAATTGTGAAGACTAACTTATATTTGAGCGATGTTAAGTTAGGTCTTGATGATTGCATTGGGTGTTCTTGGTATTCATGGATCCCCATTTTGTGTAAACGATGGTAAAGCATGGAGATTGTCGAAGATTAAGGAACTTGTGACTAGAAATGATATGAGTAATTGAGTTTGAATCATTTTAGTGATATGCTTTGTTTTTGCTACGGCTATACTATTAAGTGAGTTCAAAGCTAATAGCTTGAGCTTAGTGAGATTGGGTATCTAGTTGTGATGCGTAATAGATCTCTCTGGCTCATTTCTAGCTAGTGGAAGCTAAGAAACCAAATGAGCTTGTGAGAGTTGTAATGGTTGCGCATTTTCAAATTAGCACAATTTTTTCAATGTAAAGAGGATAATCCAATTGGGTCAGACCAAGGGTCAAATCAATATTCTAGTGGGCATGTTGGAGTTTCAATAGGAGTCGGATGATCTGAGTCATCCAGTGTATGGGTCGAATCAATTTCACAGTAGGCATGCACTTGGAGTTTCAATGGGAGTCGGCTATATAATCCGAGTGGCCCAAAGCATGGGTCAGAGTATTTTTCCAGAGTAGTGGTTTTCAAGCCGAAGTGTTGATAGATCTACAATGCCATTATCGAATGGGGTAGACATTTTCGAATGATCCGAGTGAGTCGGAGCAAAAATCGGACCATTTCTCCAGTGCTATGCATTCTTGAAGCCATGTGAGAGTCAGATGATCCAATGGGGTCAGAGCATGACCTGGATAAATTTCTAGGTGCTCTTGAGGTTTAGTACTAGCATGGATAGTCCAAGCCAGGCAGATAAGCCGACTTGAGTCGGATGATCCAAGTGTGTACAATGGCTATATGTTTGACCGTTGGAATGTGTTAAGTTGAATGATCTGTATCATGTCGAATGATTTGAGAAGCAATTTTTGAAAAGACTGTATCTACCTACTAGTTTCTAATAAGGGGGGCTATATATATGGGACTCAATTCTGCACCTAGCCTATTGAGGAGCTCAAAGGCACTTTGATGCTTAGATTGAAGATCTTGAGTACTTGAAAGAGATTGAGAAAATAGTTTAGGCCTAGTAGTGTGCATTACTCCTAGTTTCTTGACCTTGTTGGGTTCAAGTGGCATCTTTGGGTTTATTACTCTTGGAATTCTGTGTCTCCTAGATAGCTTAGAGGTGCATGTGCTCTAGGTGACCTTCCAAGGAGGAGCTTGAGGAAGGCACCAGAAGGGCTGTTAAGGTTTGGAGTCCATTTATTCGGAGCGGAGAAGGATTACCACGAAAAGATGGCTTGATTCTTTGCACGGTGACAAGACGGTGCAATACTCTTGCAAGAGTGCTCCCATGATGATTAGGGGAGATCGATGAATCTCTAAGACCTCGGTAAAAATTGGTTGTGCCTCTTGTCTCTTTTTTGTTTCTGCAATTCATTATGATCTTTCAATTTCTAGATCACTAGACTTATGTACGATTGGGACCTAGGTTGGAAAACTTTACCATACTTGTGTAAGAGTTGTTTGGCAATATTAGAAACCATAGGCACATAGGCTTTGGGTAGAAAAAGCTTAGATTTTTAATTTAGCCATTAGCAAAGATATTCCCAATTCACCCCCTTCTTGGCATCTGATGCACTTGATGACCTAAGTCAAGGATGACCTAATGCAAGACCAAGTGAAAGACGTTCGCTACTTATCCTCTTAAGTGGTATGCTTGTCTTTTATACAAGGCCAAAAGCCTATAAATATCTCCTAAGAGGCTCAATTAGTAACATATCTCCCCAACCCCACGGCATCTCTTTCTCATGGATTATTTATACTTCTTTAGAATCTCATGCATTATCTGTCTACTCATCACCAACACATCATTTCCATCTAACCTAGTACAAGCCAAGAAACATGGTTACCGGATGGCCCATGGACGACTTCATGGCGACAGGATGGTCCAAGAACTACCCAAGTCGTCCATAGACACCATGGAGATTACGATGCGAACGACCACGAGCACAAGCAGCAGCACCACTTCGTGCTGGTGCACGGGCTGTGCCACGGCGCGTGGAGCTGGTACAAGGCGGCCACGGTGCTGCGCCGCGCAGGCCACCGCGTCACGGCGCTTGACATGGCCGCCTCCGGCGTGAACCCGGCGCGCGTTGCTGAGGCAGGGGCGGAGGGCCTGATAGGGCGAGCTATGGCCCATGCCATACCTCAAAATTTTGCAACGGACCCCCATATACCCCTCTATCCAATAGCAACAGCCCAATAAGTAACCCTAATCTGTGGCACTTCACCCTCAGCTGCCGACTGCCATGGCCCGTGGTTGTCCTCCATCGGCGATGGCGACCGAGAGCAACTCCAGTCTCCAGAAGCTCGGGAGGCGGGCGGGAGACTCGGGAGGCGCCGAGGCGGGCGGGCGGGCGCCGGGCGGGAGGTGGGAGACTCGGGAGGCGCCGAGGCCGGCCGGGAGACTCGGGACTTGGGAGGCGGAGGCGCCGAGGCCGGGCGGGAGGCGGGAGGCGGGACACTCGGGAGGCGCCGAGGCTGGGTGGGAGACTCGGGAGGCGGAGGCGCCGAGGCCGGGTGGGCGGGCGACTCGGGAGGCGGAGGCGCCGAGGCCGGGCGGGCGACTCTGGCACTCTGCAGCTGCTCTCTGCTCTCTGGCTGCAGTGATTTGTATTTTGTGGATTTGTGGACAGGCCGGCCGCCGACAGCATATATTAGGACTTAGGAGTTTGTGGGTGGATTTGTAGATTTGTTTGCTCTCTGCTCTCTGCTGACTTGTGGATTTGTGGCATTTGATTTGAGGCTTGAGGTCGGCATATATTGTGGCATTTGATTTGAGACTTGAGCAATGGATAGAAGGGGAAAGGAAAAATCACAGAGAGGTGAGGCATATATTAGGAGTGTCATTGATATTTGATAATTGATATGTAGTTTCCATTTGTCAATTTACATTTTGCAAATTCATAGGTACTACCGGTGGCGACGGCATCGGTTGAAAGGGCTTTCTCAGCAATGAAGATTATCAAGACTGAATTGCGCAACAAGATGTCCGATGGATGGCTTAATGATTTGATGGTGTGCTACATTGAAAGGGAGATATTTAAAGGACTTGATCTTGAAAAAATTAAAAAGATGTTTCAGAAAAAGAAAGATAGGCAGATGCAATTGCCTAAGTCTCCTAGACGCAATTAACAAGATTAATATTGGTATTTTTCATTTGATTCCACTTGTCTCTTTTGTGTTGTCTACACTATACATAATAATATTAATTATGTTTGCTCTTTCTTTGGCAGATTATTTCCATTACTATGCTCTACAAGGTTATATGTTAAATTGGTGATATATTATTGTGATTCTTCAATTTTTGGAGGTACTTTTCAATGTCTTGCATTATTAAATATCTTTGCACTTGGATTATTGTTGATGGGTCTGATTAGTATTATAGTTTGAATGGTATTGCTGTCGATCCGCCCCACCTCATTTTTTTCCGTCCTCCGCCACTGCGCTGAGGTGCGCACGTTCGAGGAGTACTCGGGCCCGCTGCTGGACGCGCTAGCCGCGCTGCCACCCGGCGAGCGAGTCGTGCTCGTCGGCCACAGCCAGGGCGGGTTCAGCGTCGCGCTCGCCGCGGAGAGGTTCCCGGACAGGCTCGCTGCCGCAGTGTTCCTCACAGCCCTCCTCCCCACCCTCGGCCGCCCCATGGCCGCCACCACCAATGAGGTACGTGCTTCCCATATTGCTCCATGATTGAGAGAGAGAGATAGAGAAGCTAGTTCTACACATCATTTATTGTATTGCTTGATATTTCTTTTCGGGACTTATTTAATTGATCCATATTCATTTCAGCGGGTAACTGCGTGTTAACTACACAGTCACACAGACTGATACACAGCAAGCATCACCTGATGTTGGTTGTAAAAATAATATCTGAAACAGTTTTGCTATTGCACAGGCGACTGAAATTTTTTCATATTTCAGTCACCAGAAATTGCACTCTCAATGAACTAAAATTGCAGCCCCCTCCAAAAATAACAGCTGCAACTTTAGGTGATTCAGAGTGCAACTTCAGGTGACCTAAAATTGTACTCTCAATCAACTAAAATTGCAGCCCCTCCAAAAAAAACATGTGCAAAGTAATTCAAAGTGCAACTTTAGGTGACTGAAAGATAAAAAAATTTCAGTCGCCTATGCAATAGTCTATCCCTATCTGAAAATACATTTTTAGTATAATATTGAGTTTTTCCAGAAATTTTTTTAGCACTCTAGTTAAATTGACCAATATAATGTTAGATAGCAAATAACTGCGCGCATTTATTTCTTAGCAATCTACTCTAGCTATCTTTAGTCGTGAATAACACATGAGACATTGCAATTATTTAAAAGTTTTTCAACACATGACTGCCAGTCGATATATGGATCCAGTGATTATTCCTATATCCTACAAATACGCGTGAACCCGATATCCACTATTTAATTAATTCCATGCATCGATTAATTAATTCGAATGTTTTTCTTCAACTAATTAATTCACCAGTCACTTGTATATGTATATGTATATGTATATGTATATGTATATGTATATGTATATGTATATGTATATGTATATGTATATGTATGTATGTATGTATGTATGTATGTATGTATGTATGTATGTATGTATGTATGTATGTATGTATGTATGTATGTATGTATGTATGTATGTATGTATGTATGTATGTATGTATGTATGTATGTATGTATGTATGTATGTATGTATGTATGTATGTATGTATGTATGTATGTATGTGTTGTAATATTTATGTATAAGCAAAGACATAAATATAATTCCAATATAATGATATAAGCACATCAAAGACATCAATTCATATATAAATGACATAACATGTATGGAACCATATGAATTGAACATATCATTCAAAGTATAACACATATTCACTAATAGAAGCAATAACTTTCTAAATATGAATATGTATGTCAATGTAAAAGGCATTTACCAATTAAGACTAGCAACAAGCTCAAGTTTAATTGATTATTTGTGCTCTCAAATGTAGGGTTGCACAAGATTATTCTTGGCCGTCCCGCTACTAAATCATATACTTTTCATCGATTGGTTAAATCAAATTAGAATTCAATCTTTGAGCTCTCAAAATTATACATTTCCAATATATTCACCACATGTGTGTATTCGGCTAACAGCCAGAAATTAGCTAGAGCAAGTCCAACCACATATAAGATGGCTTTTGCAATAACTGAACCAAAGTTAATAGCAAAATATGACTTCTAACAGATCTGCAGCAAATATGTGGAATTTCTACAAACTAAAGACAGCCTCAAACAAATCACACATATACAGAATATATTTGTCTAGTGATTATCATTCAAAGTTCACGATTAACAGTAATCACAGAATTTTGAAGATGAATCAACTGAAAGCAAGTGACTATAATTAGAGCTCAAAGATTAAATCTACCAATCTCAGAATATGATTTCATATATCATCGAGCAACAATCCAATCCCACTGCAATCTATGTCTCTCAGTGCTAGATAAGGAATAAAGACAATCAATCTAGCACAACATACAAGGATTGCATATACAAGTGACAGATTTACTCACAAAACCGGCAATACTCGAAATCACCGAGAAGATCACAGGCTAGGCACGCTTGCGCGCTGTCCCAGAAAACCTATTGCCCCCACACCACCATGAGAGAGGTCAGTAGGCACGGAGATACAAAGCCCACACGCCGAAGTGCTGCTCACGCCGGCGAGTCGAGGTAGAGGAATGCCGCACAAGCGCAGGGGAGGAGCCGGCCAAGCACCTCGCCGGAGAGCACCAGAGAACCGAAGTCGCCACACACCACAGGAAAAAAACAAAGAGAGAGAGAGATCACTTTCCTTCGGATCCCCAATCAAAAGAGGCCGGCCGCCATTTATAGCTGAGAGAGGGGAGAGGCCGAGCACTCGGCCGCGACGCCAACGGCCGGGCCCGAGTCTTACACGCCACCACCGCAACTCACAAACCGGATCTGGGGACTGAGTCTTGCGGGAAGAGGAGCGCCGAACCCAACGGGAGAGAGGGGGATGCGCGAGTCGCACGGGAGGAGGGATCACGGGGAGACCGAGCCACCATCGAGCCAACCCGCCGGACCCGCCGAGCCCGCCTGCCTCCGCCGCACAGCCTCCCGGAATCGCCGCCGCCATCGCCCCCCAAACGCCCGCTCGCTCTCGGGTAAAAGGGGAGGAGCAGAGCTCCTCCTTTTGGGCTCCATCCGGCCCACCGATAGGTGGGCCCCTCTTTCTTTCTCTCTTTTTTTCCTTTTTTTTATCAAATGGGAAATTCCCTTTTTGCCCTTGGTTATACAACATGTATGTATATGTATATGTATATGTATATGTATATGTATATGTATATGTATATGTATATGTATATGTATATGTATATGTATATGTGTATGTGTATGTGTATGTGTATGTGTATGTGTATGTGTATGTGTATGTGTATGTGTATGTGTATGTGTATGTGTATGTGTATGTATATGTATATGTATATGTATATGTATATGTATATGTATATGTATATGTATATGTATATGTATATGTATATGTATATGTATATGTATATGTGTATATGTATATGTATATGTATATATATGTATATATGTGTATATATATATATGTATGCATATGTATGCATATGTATGTATGTATGTATGTATGTATGTATGTATGTATGTATGTATGTATGTATGTATGTATGTATGTATGTATGTATGTATGTATGTATGTATGTATGTATGTATGTATATATGTATATATATGTATGTATGTCTATACATATATGTATATATGTATATATATGTAAATATATGTATATCTATGTGTGTGTGTATATGTGTGTGTGTATGTATGTATGTGTGTGTGTGTATATCCATGTATAAAAAGAGTATATAAATAAATTATACTATAAAAAATAGATTTTAATAAATTGTTTTATAGAACTATTTTAAAATATCTTACAATCATTATTAGAATATGTTTAAAAGATAAAATGATATAACAATACTATTAAAATAGTATATTAATTAGAAATAGAAGTACATACTGTCAAAATATAGAGCCATTTTGCTCTTTCTGTATACGTGTGTGTGTGCGCGCGCGTGTGTATATATATATATCTCCCGAACGGCCAGACTATGCATGGTAGTGACGTGATAAATTATCAAATAATAGTAGCGGTAATTGTCTCGCTCGTACTGCATTGGATAAACCTGACGTTGACACGATCGATCGCGACCGGCCATTCTTTGCGTTTGGTACCTCCCCAGGCCGGGCTTAACAAAAAAAATGATTATTTGTTAAGTCATTAGACGGCACTATGCACGTACGATAAGCGTCGAAGAGTCTAGAATACACTAGACTAGAGAGAGAGTATGTCTATGTACGTGCACGCAATCACCCCTACATAAACAGATGATCGATAGGAGTTAGGATGGAAAGTCAATATTATTTAATTACTATATTTGATATGACGTAAATATAGTATAAATTTTTTATCCGATTAATAATTTATATCCTATTTTATATTTGAATTTAAATTCGTATAAAAATATAGATGCGAATATAGTATGAATTTTTACCATCTGAAATATCATTTTATCTAAGTTATTCGTATCCGTATTCGACGAAACAATATATATATTTTATTACAATACGACTAATTAGATGGACAAATTTTTTAATTAAATGTGAATTCGTGTTTCTTCAGTAAAGTAAATGAATTAGAATGATTAAACATGATTATATGAGAATAAAATATCATTAATGTTTTCGTACTACATAAGTTATGAATTGAGTAGATATTTGATTCGAATTCATATATGATATTTGTCTGATCCATATTTGTATTCGATATTTTTTATTTGTATTCAAATTTAAAATAATATAGATATAAATATGATTTAAATATAATTTAATCCGTATTGGAACCATTTTCGCTCGGAGTGACTTGTATGGTCTCGATCGGACGCCCACCAGCAGTCTACGTGTTTATTTTGCTCAGCTGTTTCGTTCTCGCATAGCGGCCCAAACTCAACATCGTCTGGTATTTTTCAGTTATTTATTATAAATCGCTGTTCGAGACTAATTTTTCCAATGTTTCCAGCTTCTGAGTTCTGTTGGGCCGGAGTTCTTCCTGGACACACGAGAACTCGAGCAGGAGAACCCCGAGATCCCGGGAAAGCCCATCATCTTCGGGCCGAATTTCACGGCCCAGAAGCTGTACCAACTCAGCCCACCAGGGGTAAGCCATCACGATTTCTGCGCCTTGCAAATTACTTGCAATGGATTAATGATGATGCCAATGCTGTTCTTGCTGTAGGACTTGACGCTGGCGCTGTCGTTGATCCGGCCAGCGAACCGGTTCACCGGCGACGCGCTCATGAGGGACGCCGGGTTCCTGACCAAGGGGAGGTACGGGTCGGCGAAGCGCGTCTTCGTCGTGGTGGACGACGACCGCGCCATCCCCGCCGAGTTCCAACGCCGCATGGTCGCGCAGAGCCCCGGCGTCGAGGTGGAGGAGATCGCCGGTGCCGACCACATGGCCATGATCTCCAGGCCGGGGAAGGTCGCCGAGGTCCTCCTGAGGATCGCCAACAAATACGACAAGTGAGGGTGATGTACTGCGTGAGACGTAATGCGTAGTAGCGACAGCACATGCATGATCAAACGAAAAGGCGTGTACAAGATTGTCTATTACTATTCTACCTTACTCTACTAGTATAGTACCCGTGCTAACGCCACGGCGGCATTTTAGAGATGCACACGAAATCAACCAAACGAATTTTTGAATGGCCATACATGTTTTGTTCCCTGCTGTCAAAGCCAATTTTTGAATGGCCATACATGTTTTGTTTGGATAATTGGGTTGCTGCTAGCAACAAAGTCCATCCATGAATGAAAGCCAGACATATACATCAGATTATTTTGGTCAGTCACTACAAATAATTGAAGACATCCAAATGGCAAAAGTTCAGTTACAAGTCAATGAACGCTGAAATATAGATGACCACATGTGTATGATATGGTGCTTCCACATAATACATGCAACATGTGTATAATACCTATCATGGAGCAGGATGAAACATTAATTTTTCATTGTCCGGACATAATTATTATTGCTTAATAAAGAGTAACATTTCAAATAACAAAGGAACCATTATTAAATAATAAATAAGCAATACCATGATCAGGTCCTATAGTATGTGTTGATGATTCTGTCCTCTTCAATACTCGTTGTTCCCGGCGCCTTTTATTCCTTTCTTCTCTTTGCTCGGTGGATTCCTCAGCCTTTAACCTTGCTCGGCAATCATAGAGAAAATATTCCCATGCATTATTAAATCAAATTCGTGGGGTGTGTCCGTGCTAACGTTACGGTAAAATATAAAACAAGATTAAATTTGTAAAAAATAAAACAAAAGAATTTGAAGAAACCACCTCTCATGTTGCTGGACACATCAGTTTGACAGCTGAAAACGTCTCGTGTTCATATGCGTGTGAAAATCTGAAAACAAGTGGCTTCCACGACAAGTCACCATCTCGTAAAATTGGGTGTGGTCGGTGCTGCAATTCCCAACTCTTCTGAACTCGCTCATCACAACAAGAGGATAATATCACAACTATGTTCCCGGCACACCAAAAATAATAGGTGATGCTTCAAACACTATAGCTTAAAGGTAAACCTCCTATACAGCCAAAAGAAAAAAATACAACGTAGCATATTGGTCATAGCGGTGTTGGGTTCATGACGAGTAGACAAAGATGCCCACTCCAGCCCTCGTATGCCCAGTGGTGGCAACCGTCGTATTTCTCCATTCCAGGATGCTCATCATATGGATGTTCCATAACTTTCAATAGCCGACGAACTTCCTCATAATCACCTTGCTCAGCGGCGTCAATCGCAGTCTGGCAGAGATAGTTCCGAAGAACATACTTTTCTTCTTGAAACTTCCTTAATGCATTATATATTCAGCCTATATTTCCCGGGGACTCTCCGCGCGGAGAGTCCCCCACGTCACCCCGCGGGCCTCCCTCGGCCGGCGCGTGTCGGCGCAATTCGCGTACGGCCGGGGGAGGCGCTTTCCCTCGATTTTTCAGAAATTACGTTGAGGTCCTTTTTCCTCGTGAAAAGGTCCCTGGCGTTTTTTCTTGCGGCGCTTTTTTTCTGAAAACACCCCTCCAATTTGCGGGATAGCGCCCCGCGGTTTTCTAAATTGCGTACAGGTCCTCGTTTCGTTACATACGGGTCCTCGATTTTTTACGAACAAACCCTTTAGCTTTTTCGAAAATACGCATGTGCCCTCGGTTTTTTTTAAAAAAACTCCTCGCGGATCATCGCCTCTTGTACTTCGGTACACACGGTGGCTGGCGCGGCGTTGCGCCGCGCCTATGAAGCTAGTTGTATCAGTAGTCTGGACACTGCAGAGCAAACACGATAAGCTATTTGTGTGTTTATACTTCTCCAACTCTTTGATAAAAACAGACATCTTCATTTCTAGAAAAAAAAGATACTGGAATGAGGATTTTTTAAGTCATTTGTCTGCATTCTCTAACTCAAAAGAATGCAACTTGATCATTTTAAGTCCATGCAAAGTGCAACCAGCCATTCCAAAGTCCAAATTACATTGTATTATAGAAATATAGAATATATAGAATGATACGAATGCCGTTTTAAGTCAATGCAAAGTGCAACCAGCCATCCCAAAGTCCAAATTACATTGTATTATAGAAATATAGAATATATAGAATGATACGAATGCCTTCCGAGGATAAAGATTCGGCAGTGGATGCATCTGTATCTTTGAAATTTTAAAAACCTGCTTGATGAAAGCGAAAGAACTCACAATGCAGATGCTGGCAATTATACCACACAAGCCCAACCAGCAATCCTATTCCTACCCCTCAAAGATCTCCAGGTAAGAGGCATGGAAACTGGGCTAAAAATACGGTAATAACCAACTTATACCACCCCACGAACAATATGCTTCTTATTATTCCTCAGCAGAAAGAAGTCCCAAACAAATCAATCCTCACCATGGAATTCAGAAAAAGAAAGAGAAAACATTATTATCCCCACCAGATGAATTAATACTGCGTGATCTACACAAACCACATGACAAACCTAGAGGAGGCATAACAGTAAAGGCCATGGTCGAGCTAACATCTCGATCGGGCTCGACAATGCACACGTTCACGCTGTCATTCCTTCAAGCCTGTCCTTCATTATATATCTACAAAGTGGCCAACCATTTCATGGAACCGCTTCAAACCGTAGCGGCAAGATTATTGACGAACGATCGGCTCGACCACCGCAATTTTGCAAGCAAGTAAGAACAAGCCCTTACTCGATGAGCGGGTAGATCTATCGAGATCACACGTTATGGACAAGAATAGGATACCTCGAAATCCTCAAATAATGGCCCTGTTGTTGCTGCCTGTGTCAAAAAGAACCTCTTCGATCTGCCCCGATCACCTTAGACATGCCCATCCCACTAATTTCTTCCCGAGGAGGCAGATCAACCAAGCGTTCAACATCTACCTCCGGCCCGAAGCAGATTGGCTGCCATGTCTAGCTATAAATCCAGCACCCACATCATCGTAAAGGCCGGGAAGGTGCTCGGAGGTTCCATGTTTTGCTGACCAATACAATGTAAGGAGGATTTAATAATGATGTCATTTGAGTCTAGAGACTCCATAAATACATTAAAAACTACTAATTTTGTTGTACCTCATTTGGGTGATTTGGTATGACATAGAATCGGAAGCTTCATTATTTATTTCCAACAAGACATTCTGAATGCTTCCCAACCTTCTTCGCCAGAGCTACCAATGGAACAATTATTGTACTACGGTTTCATGATGATGCCTCAAAACTGAAGAGAATTTTGTGTCACAGTAAATATTATAGGTATTATGTCAAGACAAATATTTACACTGTATACAGATTATTTTAGAAGCGAATACAAACAAAGTGCATAATGTAGGTTGATCAAGATGGCAAGAATATATAGTTAGTTGCAAAAGTAGCAACAATAATAAACAGTACTTCACCCACCAATCTACCATCTTGTGTGGTTTCTGTCCACATAATATCCACTTTGCAACTTGACAAATGACAGAAAATTGTAAAGTGGTTTCAGAAATATATCAAGTATGTCAATAACACTAACTGAGGGCCTAGGTGGTCCTCGGATTGCTAGGTGTACGGGCCAAAATCACTAAGAATAAGAAGTTGCTAAGGTATTGTTTAATTGGAAAGTGTAATCATAGACACAATGGGTTTATAATAAAGGGAGCTGGAGATGTGACATATTTGAACTAATCCCGCCTTGGGTATATCTCAACATCTGTGACCACAGTTCCATCTGAAAGAATAGCATGTATCCTCCCCATGGCCTGAAAACAGAAAATAAGTTTATTTTAAAAGACAAACAAATGTATACTATGCTTAAGCACCTCTTATATTTACCGAATTGGCCATGAAATATAACATTAACATACAACTTGGTTGCAGGAAACAAGTAATTAATTAAGCACTATCAAGAAATAACAAACTTAAGTAATTGGAGTAACAGAAAATGAATAGTACAAAATGACATCCATGAAAGATTCAAAATCAACTGCATAAGGAAAAACACATCATTTTTTTGGGGACAATGCACATGGAGAAATTCATTACAATATTTGGTGCATACCAAAAATTGCTAGAGATGGTCTACATGTGTATCACTACTATTGCTAAGTATGTTTTGTACCAGTAGCCTTTAAGAAATCAGACAGATCATGGGGATTTTGGACATTATGGTAATAAATCTTCAAACAATACAAATGTCATTCCTTCCCTATAAGCAGGCCTGAAAGTAAGTAGCAAGTTAATCGGTACTACAAAGTAATACACACAGTTTCATAATCAAGACCCTGATTGTCCTCCGGAGAGTAATCTTTCAAGCTTATGTCAACAAACTTTATAGCTCTATATGATTTGTTTCTTTCCTTCAGCATGTTCACCTGTAGACACAAGAGTTAGCACAAGAAAATTAGTTGCTGCAGATCACTACAGACAGACAGTCTCTATTGTTTTGCCCATAACCAACACAATCAATGAAGAAAATCCATTCAAATTCAAATAAATATCAGCAACAATATAACAACAAAAAAAAGGATGCCAGAAAAAGTAATGCTGGTAGTGAAGAACACCAACAGGTTCCATGTCTATATTACTTTAGCAGGTCTGAACCATACATTATTGCATTCACATTGCATGATGAATATCAGCAAAATGTTGGAAAATTTTAAACTTACTGATAGCCACCACATTATTTGGAAAATGGTCATGGCCAACAAACCTTGAATTCCAACAACACTCCAGCGAGTGATTTTGTCAAAAAAGCTCATTGACAATGTTGTATCACCACGACCAGGCTTTCTTTGAACAAACCCAGCATCTGATTCACAAAGCAGTATACCAATTAGAAAACACATGACAAATTAACAATGGGGAAAAGAGCATTGTTACATTAAGACAAACAATGGATGAGACTTGAGGCGACCAAAAATGCACATGTCTCGAACAAAACCAACCCACACAAAGATGAAAGATCAATCAATCTTCCAGACCACATCAAATACCCTCGGAGTCTAAAGAGTGATCTACACTACTACACCCTTATCCCCCCATTAAGCATTCAATAAAAAATCTAATGATTCCAATTGCAAGCGTAGCAAAATTTTTGCACATTGGTCACTAATGACAAGTAGCTAGGTGTCCATGGCACCGTCTCTTTTGCAATAAGCACAAATGACATAATCATAAAATCATCACACATACAAGGGGCATCTGATTGATAAACTAAAGTTATCTCGAAACTAAATGTTATCTTTGTCAAGTAACATTTTTACCAGTAAATCAAACAGTTTGCCGAATCTATTGAGTTATATCCATGAAAATTAGCAGCTCCAAACATGAACTTACTATTCCACTGAACACCAAGAATAAGAAGGAAGCATACCACATGATACATTCACACTATCGAGCTGTTCACTAAGCAACTCTGACGGCGAACGTGGCACCGGCATGATCCCACCTGCACCAAATCACAAAACCAAGGAACCAAATCAACTCGCAAGCCCACCCCAGCTAAAACAAATTGCCCTTTGATGCTCCCAGCATGCCCTGTATGGCTGTACTAATCTATTTATTTCAATGCATTGCTACACCAGTCCAGACTCTTATATTTTTGTTGCTTTTGATAATTTATATTCTTCCTGAAAATAGTTAAGATCACATTTTATGCCCCATAAAGACTGCACACAAAGAAGAGCAGTGATCTCAAGAATGGAAGGGCATACTTAGCAAAGCACTGATAAATGAAGATTTTCCAACATTTGCTGAACCCTGTAAGGACGTATGAAATACATCAGAGTATCAGACATATTACACATATTGTTTTAAGTTCTATTAATTATTTGCTTTATGCTTAAGAAAACCTCAAGGATTTACAAGATCTTTGTAAGGATGCCTCTAACAAGATGCAATGAAGACTTATAGAAAGAACTATCAATGATTGTTTTGTTTCACACATGGAGAGTAAGAAACCTGCAGATTACAAGGTACTGTGGATTACCATGTTCGCAAGGGAAGCTAACATCCACATCTATTCTGGACAAGACTGAAATACGACCACACTATAATAGCACCGAGATAGTACATCAAATAAGCATCCGGGATTATTTATTGCATGCATACCTCAAAGAAAATAACTTTCTGAAATCAATCAATAGTTGTACAACCAGAAATTGCTGCAATCAAGTGAAACAATGGATGGTAAACAAACGGCAAGGATAAAATCATGGATGGTTTAAATAGCAAGACATTGCTCATTTGGTTGTTGCAACAGAAAAAAATGGAGGCATATGAATTTCCAAAGTCGCATATATGCGGCACTCAAATAACTAATCTAAACAGCAATTAGACCGCAACATATAGCTTAACACAATCAGCCACATTCAAACTACTGATGAGCAGATGCACGTTACATCCAATACGCCCCGTTAATCTACCCAAACCGATGGGCAACAAAAACTGGCAAACATACCACACCGGATAGAGACCAGTTAAATCAAGGGACAGTAAAAATGCATGGAGAATAATCATCTGCTCTTGTTGCTGCTCAACATTTGAAGTAAAAGCAGAAGAGAGCAATCCAGAGGATTTCATGATGCTAAGCTGGCAAACAATACAGGTTCCATGCTGAAATATCAGTAGTACATACAAATTTTGTAGATTCTTCAGCTTTGCACAGATCACAGTTATCTCATATGGCTTCTACGAGTCTTTCCCGAACCGACTTCTGATCTGGTATTTGTTTAATGCTGCCCATGGGTAAAATTTGCGTCAATACTTAATAGAATTTCTATGCTTAATAGACATCAGAACAAGGAAAATTATGCAAATGATTTCTATGCTTAATAGACATCGATGCAACTTGCTCAGAAAGAATTTCTCCACCATGTACCACCTTCTTAGATATCCAATCAGGAGACAGATCCTCTAAAATATGCAGCTGTTCTTCTATCTTCTCTGTCAAGTTACAGACCAAATATGGAAAAAAAAGGCAATCAGTGCAGTTTCGAGAAATATTAAGTAGAAAAAGGTTGGAATCCTAACAATCGTTAGATCAATGTCACAACCCGGCACAACCTCCAGATCCCCTCCAGATCCACACAATGCCACAACCTCTTCCAACCCAAACATACAAAATTCACCACCAAATTCAGCTAAAATGTTGGCAATTTCACGGTGAATTAGTACACGCACCCGGCGGGCAAAGTCAAACTTTGAAAGGATGCCGGTCGGCAGCCTTGAGCGTCTTGTCTATGTTCTCATGCGCCAGCCGGATCGCGTGCGTCCTCACTGCAGCCAAATTCAGAATCGTGTGCTATACAAATCAGCCTCTCTCAAATTTTGCCGAATCAAACAAAAATAATCCAAATAGGAAGGACGGGATGGGGGACCTGGGTGGGGCGCATGGCGGCCTCGAGCGCGGTGAGGCGGTGGTCGAAGGATCCCAGGATGGTGACCATTCCCTCCATGTTACCATGGCTCTTCTGCAATGAGTCGCGAGCATGGTCGCCGCCATGTGAGCGCCTCCATCGTCTGCGGCGGCGTTGCGCGCCACCACCATCCTCACCGACATCAACGGCCCTTCCAGCACCTTCTCCTCATAGATCAACGCAATATTTTCTCTTCGCGTATGAGGCCGGAGAGATCTCGAAGAGGCGTTGGAGAGCGGAGGCGTCGGGGAGGGGAAGGAGCGGCGAGGTGGGGAAGGAGAGAATGGAGGACGGAGGGCTCGTCTTGTGCATCACCTCGGGGGGCTCGGTCGGCGGCGTGGGTTTGGGTCCGGGGGTGGGGGACGGGGTGGGAAGGAGGAGGCGGCAGCGCGGGGTAGGAAGGAGGAGGCGAGGGCGGATCGGAGGAGCGGGGGAGGAGGCGGCGGCGCGGGGGGGGGAGGAGGAGGCGGCGGCGGATCGATCTCCTCTCCCGGGGGCGGCCACCTCTTCCTGGCCGCCGGCGCTGTATCGCACGTGGCCGTCGTTGCCCATGCCCGCCTGCGCTCGCGTTGCCGTCGACCGCGTCCGTGCCATCTTGTTGGGCTTGCTCGGCGACGACCCGCTGCGTCGTCTCGAACAAGCCCACCGCCGCTGCTCCATATGCCACCTCCGCCGGATCGAGCCACGCGCTCCGTCACCCCGGATCTGCCGAACCAGCCACCACCGATCGACAAATCCGCCCGCCGCCCTCGGATCGCCGCCGGATCCGGCGCCTCGGGCCGATCCGATCTGATTGGGCGCGCCGTGACGGGAACCGATCCGAGCTCGATCCGGCGCTTCGCGGTCGTTGCGGCGCCGTCTTCCTCCCGACCAGCGCCGCCTCACGTGGACCGTCGCTCGGTCATCGCCAGGCGGGGGAGGAGGAGGCGGCGGCGGCGGGCGGGGAGGAGGCGGCGGCGGAGCGCATGGCGGGGAGGAGGCGCGCGCGGAGGCGGGGAGGAGGCGAGGAGAAATCGAGGAGGAGGCGCGGGCGGGGTGGCGAGCGGCGCGGGAGGAGGAAGCGGGGCTAGGGTTAAGGCGGGGCGGGAGGAAGGGGAGGCGGAGGAGGAGGCGCGGGGAGGATGGGGAGGCGGAGGAGGAGGCGCGGGGAGGATGGGGGCGCGGGGAGGCGTGGGAGGCGGAGGGAGCGAGGAGGCGCGGGAGGAGGAGGCGCGGGGAGGCGGAGGGAGGGCAAGGCAGCGCGCAGTCGAACGGGGCGCGGGGTGGAGGGGTACTGCAGATCCATTGAAGGATGACCGTCGGATATGGTTGGGTAAGGAGAGAGAATGGAGGAGAGTTAATGCAGTGCGGACGTTTTTATGATGGTGTAATTATGGGTGCATATTGTGGTGTGGACGTAGTTAAGGTCATGACTGTGGAGCAGGTAATTGTTGGGTGGATGTAAAATAATTTGAACTGGTGGATTATTAGTTTAGATAATACACCAAAATTTTCTTTACTAAATCCACCCCCTCAACCACCCCCACAGTCATACCTAATCTAAGTCCACCCAGATTTGTGTACCAAAGAATTCCAACTTCATACAAATGAATGGCATAGATCTCTCCTCAAGCTTCTTTCTCTTACTCATTGAAGATCCTAAGGCCAAAATCATCTGGATCATGCACCCCCGAATCCGTGCGCCCCCCGCGCTGAATCCGTGCGCTGCAATCCGTGCGGCTGCCTCCCCCACCTCATTTCTTCCGCCTCCCTCGCACGGATCCATCGCTCCTCCCTCCTCCCCTTCCTCCTCCGCCGCCGTGCCACCCTCGCCTCCTCCTCCCCATCCCGCGCCGCTGCTGCCTTCTCCTCCGCCACTCCCTCCGCTCCCCCCGTCCTCCACCATGCCGCCGCTCCCCCATCTCCACCTCTCCCCCGCGCCTCCACTCCCTCCGCTCCCCCCGTCCTCCCCCGCGCTGCCGCTCCCCCCGTTCTCCTTATATGACCGATTCCCCACCTCCTCCTCCGCTCCCCATCTCCTCCTCCACCAAACCCTAGCCGCCGCCGCGACGACCCACCGGCCATGTCCTCCTCGTCCTCCCCGCCGCTCGATCCCGAGGCCGTCTCCTCCCGACCGCCCCGCTCGCCGCTCCGTCGCTACGGCCGCCGCGGCGACCGCGGCCGCCGCATCCTCCGGCGGTGGAGGGGCTCGGAGGAGGCGCGCCCGCCGTCCGGGCGCACGAGGAGACGCTGCCCTCATCGAGGCGTATCGCGACAGTGGGGCGTTGCGCAAGGGCAACCTCGCGGCGGCGCGGGGCGGGACGACGCCGCCGCCGTGACCGCCCGCGCGGAGGTTCCCCACGCCACCCACAAGTCCAGCGTGCAATGCCGCCACAAGGTCGAAGCTCCGGAAGAGGTACCGCGTCGAGCGGGCGCGCTCCGCCGGTCGCTCCAAGGGGCCCAAGTGGCCCTTCTTCCAGCTCCTCCACGACCTCACCGGCGGTGGGGCCCCCGACCCCAGCCCCAACCCCATCGTCAAGATCAAGATTTCTGATTTCGGGCGAAGCTAGATGCAACTGTGCTGATCCTTTTGTTGGCTTTGCGATCGTTTGGTTTTTGTTGCAGCACCCATGGCGTCGTCTGCGCTAATCTGCGATACCGAACAGTGGAAGGGCCTCCAGGTGCGTGAACTGATGATACTATACGCCATATATCACTATTTTGATGTATATTTTGATAACATTGCTGCAGATTTTTTGGGGTATTATGCTCCCGTTAGATTGGTAGTCTCACTATGGTTTCGTGTTGTCGCGCATGGGGAGCAGGTGCACGTCGGTGCGATCCAAAAGACGCACTCGCGCGACCGATGGCGATGCCGAGCGCTGCAAGGCAATGACAGCGTAGGGATTTTATCTGTGTGCTTGTGAAGTTTCCGCCTTGCATGTGTGGGTCCCGCTTGCTTAGTGAGGTGATGGTTGGTTGACAGGAGTATGAAGGGATATTTCTAGATTACTCGAGGCGCAAGCGTGGGGAGACCATGGAGAAGCTATTCAAATTGACAGAGGTTATACCTGTTCGATACTCTCTTTGCATCATTTAGGTGGTGGGATTGCCCTCTTGCGTAGTAATTTGATATCTATTGGATTTATTGTAGGCTGCAAAGCTCAAGGAGAAGGTTGAAAAGATGTTTAGAGGTGACCGGGTAAGTACTACGATTCGCAACCATTGTTCAGTTGATCCATCACAATTGTTTTTCAGTATATACTAATATGTGAAAAGTACATTGCCATGGAGCTTTAGATACATATATTTTTAGCTTGCATGTAATTGCTTGGTAAAGCTTGACAGTTTGTGTGTTCTTGAGAAAAAATAAAGTTGAGTTCTGATGGAATAATTTTGGGCAAACATTCTGACTATTTTTAAGTTGTCCAGGTCCGCATAAATTACTTTGAGGTATCTGTTACGGTTGATGAAGGTTCATTATGATTAGTTGTTAGTAATTTTCAGTGTAGAACGGGTTCTGTATTTTTCGTTTCTGTTACCTCCTTATAGATTGTTAGATCCAGGTATAAGCTTCTTTTTTTGGGTCAATTTGAAAGAGAAGAATTTTAGTTTATTTTATTTTAGTTTTTTATCAAGTTGAAAGAGAAGAATTTAGGGACTTCTAATTTACATCACTTAATTCGATGTGGATTAAAAGATATTCTTACAACTGCATGTTAATTTTATATATCTTACACCTCATTCTTGGATGTAACTTCAAAGTCGATACCGTATTCGTAATAGATATATAAAATTACTATCTATTGCTAATTGTAGTTCAACTAATTAGTTATATGGACTCAGTGATTTTTCTTGTAGCATTTTGTCAGTTATATCTGTCCATCAAGGTCATTTTGTTGATGTTTTCTATAAGCAATATTTGTGTATTTCGCACTGCAATGGAGCTGTCATAGTATGCCATGTTATATTCGTGGACATCTTGTTGACTAGACGTTGCGTATACTCGTTGTCTTTAAATTATGTTTTGGTAGCACTACAGTGCTTCTTATTCTCCTTCTGGTGCTTGTGATGAAGCAGATGAATCTGTTCTGTTCATTAATGCCGGCAGCAGTGCAATTGAAGGTTGCAATCCCTCTGCAAAGTTTTCTGGTGATTCTTTCTTTGAAGGAGGGGATGCAATAGAGACATCTGAGAACATAGTTGAAGGTGGTGATTATCCCTCGCTTTACTGCTCAGCGCGCTATGGCAATTTCAGCTACAAATTCGATGGACTCGCTCCAGGAGACTATTTTTTAGATCTGCATTTTGCTGAGATAGTCAACACTTGTGGGCCAAAAGGAATGAGATCATTTGATGTCCTTGTGCAAGAAGAAAAGGCAAATATACTAACTTTTCAGAGACCTGTAATTGTGTTCCATAATTTCATTTCGGGTTTAGCTCAAAAAATTTACCTTTCGGTTCACAGATATTGTCTGGACTCGATGTGTATGCGGTGGTTGGAGGTAACAGGCCCCTTCAAGTGCTTGATATTAGGGTTAGTATTGAGAGCAATGGTGCCATTATGATCGATTTCAAAGGAGTAAGAGGAAGTCCCATGGTTTGTGGCATATGTATTCGAAAAGCACCAGTATTAGCAGGTAATGAGTTGATTTTAGATGCAATTTGCACATTAAAAGTCTTACATTCGGAGAGATGATCTTAGCCTTGAACTTGTCGCAGCACGCTCAGCTACAACTGGGAATGTCTTATGCAAAAAATGTTCAACTGATATTGAGGTTTCACCTATACAGGTCAGCACCTTCACAAGCTATTACAATGTCATATTTGATGTCATCTTGATACATTATCGGTCTACAAAAATGCAGACTAGAACAAGTAAATTTTTCTCAAAGTACGAGAAACAGATTGAGGAGCTAACTAGCCAATGCAACATGAAGTCCGATGAGTGTTATATGGCATGGTCTTCAGTAGAATCTACCAATCAGGAGCTTGACAGACTTAGGCTTGAGCTTCACCAAAAGGTCGTCCAAAGTGATAATTTTGGTATGGACTAGGTCACTAGGCTAACGCGGTGCGAAGAGGAAGGATGCAGATGAGGAATGGCCGAGCCTCGTGGCCTTGATACTATCTTGGAGTCTCGAGGATGTTATGAACGCGGATCTCTTCAAGGACAAGGTTGGTAGTACCACTCCAATATTTTGTCTTGATCGGTTCTTTGCGTGTTGATTGTGTTATATACTACCATAAGTAATAAGTTTACTCCAATCTACTTTACAATGTATTTTTTTCCTGTACTACTACGGAGTAGGACCCTTCCTATGATCTTGAGATGTTGATTGTCGAATCTTAACCACGTTGATCATTCCAGAAAACTACTTTGATCGTTCGCCAAATACTTCGGTTTAAGTTGTTTTGGACTTGGTGATATTTCATCTTTTTATGCTAATATGACGCTAAATGCAAAAATTAAAAGAAGTAGGAAAGTTTCGCCAATTTGGGTCTTTACGCTTTGGAAGAACACATTTTGATTGTGTGGTTCCAGCTCTCACTCGAGGCTTGAGGTGCAGTGAAAAGGATACCTTCCACGCTCGGTGATCTCAAGAGCTACAGAGTCCTACACCTCTCCATTATTGGAGGAGCTGCGGCCGAGATGTCGTCCCAGCTTGGAAGCCATCTCGACCATGCCTTATGTCAAAATATCATGGATCGAGCAAAGAAGAAAAGCACAATTTATGACATTGCTTTTGAAGTCGACTCTCGAATGCAAAGTCTTGTAATCAACCCGAAAGTTATGATCCAAGTGTTGGTGATATCGATATCTGTCGATGTGAAGTGGAGCATATTTCGATATTATCGGCAATGGGAGGCCGCACTGTTGCATTCATTACGGATGGAGGGGATGAAGATGAGGACTCACCTCCACTAAGTATGTGATAATAGCGTCGCAAAATTGATGCTGCAGATGAGAAGTGTCAAGATGGGAAACGGAGCAAACCTTTTGCTGCTCATTTGCTCAATATCATTACCTACATCCGTATATGGCGTTGCCTTGACTATAAGGCAGCAATCAAAAGAAACCAAAGCCTCATACGTAAGATGGTACATTATCCATTGGTATGTACATTACCACCCATGTTATATTTTTCTTAAAGAATATTTCATCGCAAAGAAAAAGGATCCGAGTTATTGCAAAAGAAATGATCCAACTATATTCACATCATAACCGAACTGATTATTGAAAGCTTTTAGGCGGTTGTAAAGAAAGAGGTAATTTGATTAGTTCCATTTTGTGACTTTTCCAGTTCCGATAGCCTTGAAACACACGAAGGGTATTAGTTCAATTGACAACATGGAAATATGGAGTAAATTGTCTACAATGGATCTTAACAATTCTCGAATGATGCCGTCTTGAATTGTATTTCGGCAATGCTTTGCAGTGCGCGGGGCAATGGCAGCAGAGCTTTAGCCTTATCTGGGGACCACCGCACAGAAAGACAAAGACTATCAGTGTGCTCTTACGGTTAATGGGAGAAATAAAACATGGTATACTTACATGTGCACCGACAAACCTTGCTATTAAACAAGTTGCTTCACGTTTCTTGAGGTTGATCAAAGACCATTATTTGGATACAAGCTGCTTAGGAGATGTTCTGTTGTTTGGCAATAAAAAGCGCATGTGTGTTGATGGTGATCTCAAAGAGATTTATTTACATGATCGTGTAAGGAAGCTTCTTGGCTGCTTTGCGCCATTGACTGGATGGAGACATCCCTGTGTAATTTTTTTGAGAATGGTTACTCCCAATACCTCCAATATCTGGAAGACCAAAACAAAAATGATAAGCTTTCCTTTTGGTATTACACTAGAAACAGATTTAGAGCTATTTATCCTGGACTTCGAAAGTGTTTCAAAGAATTACTATTTCATGTTCCGGTATTGCGGCGTCAATATTGCCTAGAGGGCGCACAACACACTCAAGGTTCAAAAAATATTTGATTATACAATATATGAGACGTGAATCTTAATGAATCTGATTGTTCGTTTTATTTTTTTATAAATTTTATCTTGTTTTGTATTTTATCGTAGCGTTAGCACGGGCACACTGCTAGTATCTAATAATAAATAAGTAAATAAATAACATCATAGTGCTTAAATAAAGGAGATAGAGAGTCTGTGGTTGTGAAAACTATATGTTTATCAGTAATCTTTTATATATATATATATATATATATATATATATATATATATATATATATATATATATATATATATATATATATATTGATAATCGCATGGATAAAATAATCCTTAAATTATTATGTCATTATATTATTTGAGTATACCCTTTATTAGTAGGAAAGAAGTCTCTCAGGATAGTCGAAAATCTTATTGCGACTACTCCATATGGTCATAGATATTTCTACAAACACATAGTCGTAAGTTGCCTTGCGACCACCTTATGGTCGTGGATTTTCCTGCGACCAATATATCTCCGACTAACTTGTCTACGACAAATAACTGCATCGTGGGCTCGTCTGGGAAGGCAATTAGAATGTGTATATATCTAATAACCACACACAGTCTCTCTCTAACAACAACCACTACACGGAGAACGGTCATATATGTCTCCTTGATAGTAACTTCCATCAGGCGGTTATCATCTGAAACGTTGAGGCATCTTCTGATGTAGGATAAGTACTGTTGCTTCAAATAAACTTTTGGAAGAGAACACGTACCTCACATGGTGCAACATGTCTACGTTGTGCCTCTCACAAGTCAGAGATGAACAATGAAGCACAGAATAGTGTGACAAAAGATACACATCATGCCTTGTCGTTGCCCATACTAAATTTCTCAACTGCAAGATAGTGATGGAGTGAGCTTAATAAATTTGTAGGAGTTGAGTAAGCAATTAATACTGTGAGAACATCTGATTGTTCAGTACAACCTTATAGATGAGATACAAGGCCCTTACATTGAAGTACTTTTCCCATGGAAAGAAGACAAATTATACCCTAGTAGGGAAAAGAGCATTTGCGTCCATTTCCAAAAAAAATTAAGTGAAATGCTTGTTCCCATGTTAGGACACCATAATTACAATTTCATAACTGACTTTCTGCACTTCAATGAAGTACATATTCAAGAGAAATGTGTAGACCTTACTAGTTAGTTTTCATCGATATAACTAGCCTGTTCTTTTGAGTCTATTTGGGCATGCAGTTGTTCTTTTTTTTTGTAAATTGAAGCTGCACTTTTGCATGTATTTTACATGTTGAAAATCGAGAAAAATGTCTTGCCAATTAATTAATTTCTACAGCACTTCAGCACAAGATTGGCAAGCCTGAATGAAAGAATACAATAACAGATATACTATCTCAATTAGCATGCCTGAGGACCCTTCCGTGCTTAGCATGAATTGAGCGTGCTTAGCATGAATCGAGCAACCTACTCAAATTATGACAGCAACAGGTGTCATTCTCTCACCTGGAAATGAAGAATGGTCGATTTCACATATCTTGTGTTACGCTGAAACTCATAGTAGAGTTGACCTTTCTCTGCTGGTGCCCATTCCTGCATCAAGATCATCATATCAAAACATCCCAAAATAAACATAAGGAAAGTACTCTACCAATTCCTCTGAATGTGTAACAATGTCATGCCTTCTCTGAAGTTCTTCCGGAGTTGGGTATATTCTCAAAGTTCACATGCTGCTCCAACCTTGTCTACCTATACCTTTCCCTTGTGATGCTCAATCTTTCCCAGGGAATTCCTTATATATCCTTTCCTTTGTTCACATCCGTCACCGATGTATCGTCTGTCTCCTTAGTAATCTACATATAACAAAAATCCCCTTTTACCAGACCGAAAGAAAACTATTCTGAAATTGCATCCCCAGAATCTATAAATACCACAACAATTAACCTAAAAATTGGAATCTGCATTTGACTAGAGAAGCATTTATCTACAAAACTAACTTCACACACAATTACTTATTGAGCCCTAACAAGCCTATTTCATTACCACTGTAGCATCAAGTTATGCACATGGCACACGCAACAACAATAGAACGCTTGAACTCTGAAATAGCCTGTGCCTTCTTCTGCTTTGGTAGGACAACCTCTACCAATTGGACAAGACCATCAGCCGCAGTTACTGCATTATCCTGTCTGCACACTATGGGAGATAATGGGTCAATACAAACTATTCCGTAGCATTACTGTGGAAGGATGAATTCAAGTCGAAAACATAATGCTGCATACTTGTAAGAATAAATGGCCAATGGAGTGACAGAATAAAGTTTAATGTGAGACTTCTTCGTTGGCCCGATGCATTTTTTAACAGCACAGTAACATACTATAAAACTCCATAGATGTTAAAAACCATGCCAAAGCAGCGACGAAACAAGGCTTAGCCTGAGAACTTAGGCACAAGCATGCAGCGATCATTTTTTGTACGGAGCATAAATAAAGGAGAAGATTACATTGGTGATCCATTAACTATCCAACAACTATGACTATAAAGTTACAACTTATACATGACAAGCCATTACTGGCAGAAAAAATTTAAGCAATGTTAACACCAGAGTTATTCGAATGTTGGCACACAAAACTAAGAACCAGAAGAACCTGGAGTGGACACTGAAACCCTCTGGTAGGTTAATAAAATAGCTATTCGAATGTTGAAGCCAACAATGCAACTAGACCAATTAGCCGCAGTCTCTAATCTCCATTGATGTAAAATGCCACTAACAGCAAGCTGGGCACAGAACTAGCTAATCACAGAAAAGCCAAAGACGAACTAGCATGCAAAGTATCACAATTGGACAGACCTACCATCATCAGGACAACTTTAGGGAATGATATCCTAAATTCCCCACGCAGTAATAGATCGCGATTCGTGAGCCGTATCATTGGTTCCACTAGACAAAAGCACGAGAAATACGATAGAATTGCGCACATCTGGGACATGAGATTGAAAGGGAAGGCTTACTCGGGGAGGAGGTGGAACGCAAGCAGCATGTCGCCAGCGACGAGGGCCTTGGACGCCTTGGGAAGGTTTGCGTACTCGACACACAGGAGGGCAGCCAGCTCGCCGCGAGAAAATTGGATTTTTGCCATCCGAAACATTGGGCTTCGCAATTTTGCCATCCCAAACACTGGTTTCGCAAATATGCCACTCAAAACATATGCTTCTTGATTTCTTTGCCATTTTCTCTATTTCTCTTATTTTTTCTCTTTTTCTCCTGGACTCGGCCACCAGAAAGGACAGTATTGCCCCTAAGCAATTGCACGCGTACGTGCATGCTCTCTGGCCGCTGGGAGCTTGCCGCCTGCATGCCCCTAGGAACAGTGCGTAGATCTCCAGTGGTTGTACATGTGTTTGTGAAGGTGATTGCATCTCTAGGTGCAGTAATATTGCCTTCTACCAGGGGAAGCTGTACATGCTTTGGAGGTTCAAGCCATGCCTCTTTGCTTTTGAGCTCGAGGAGGATGATTGTGGGATCATGGTCTCTCGTGTTGAACATTTTCGTGACTAAACCACTGCCCCCTGTGGTGCATAGTGGTTCATTGAATTGCAATATGGTGGAATGGCGTGGAAAGCTATTGGTGATCCTCAGATACTACGATGGTTTCGGCGATGAGCGCACTGTTCTGGTTAAAGTATATGCACCGACTTCAAGACAAACCCTTATGGACTCACTGAGATCTACAGCCTCCCAGTGGTGTTCCTAGGCGGCAAGCTCCCAGCCAGAGAGCATGCACGTCACGCTGCAATTGCTTAGGGCACATCGTCCTTTCCGGTAGCTGAGTCCAAGAGAAAAAGAGAAAAAGGAGAGAAATAGAGAAAATGGCAAAGAAATCAAGAAGCACATGTTTTGAGTGGCATATTTACGAAATCAGTGTTTGGAATGGTAAAACTGCGAAGCCCAATGTTTTGAGTGGCAAAAATCCAATTTTCTCGCTCGCCGCAAGCCATCGGGTAGTCCCACGGGCGCGACAGCGCTGTCGCTATCCCCATCTTCCTGTTTGGCGGCGGCGAGAAGGACACCCAGTGGCGGTAGCGAGGCAACCCGGTGGCGGGCTGGTGGCGGCCGGCGGCGATTTGGAGGGCGGCGTGTCAGAACTGAAGAAATGTGGCCTAAACCGAGAGAGGATATTCAGAGCTGGAGGCAAAGGCTTTAGTTACCAGTGACGGCTAAGATTGCTCTATACCTCTTCGTTCGAGATCGATGGTCAAGACGCTTTCAAGAATTACTGTTTACAACTTAAATGGCTCATTACTGTGAACAATTTAGCTCCTGTGTTGGCAGAGAGTTTAACTTGTAATTTTCCTTTTACTTCTTAAGACTGAATTATGTAATCACATATATAACTCGAGTGGTAATGAGAAGGGCATCCTGCCATTATGCTAAGAAGCTTCTAGTCATAATTGTTAGGATTTTCTTATTCTTGCGCAATACAACCTTTCCCCAAATCCAGATTCCAATCTCGGGATTTGACAAAGTGGTATCAGAGCAATTCGATTCTTGGTAGTGATTGGGTTGGGAATCGATCGGGTTAGTGAATTGTGGTTCACTGTAAAATCCCCGGTCCATTTTCAATCAGGTAACAGAAGACCCGATCTATGGAGGGATGATGAAACCCATGACCAGAAATGTGGGGGAGAGTTTTGAACTTACGGCCATAAGGCAAGAAGCAAAGGAGGCGAGTAGCAAGGTGGAATTGGTGCAACATCAGGTCGGTGAGCTAGAGAAGCAGGTGGTAGGTTGGCGGGATCTCAGATTCGGGCAACAGAACCCAACAATGGAAGAGGTGCCCTCTTCGTGAGGAATGAAGAAGCATCGAGGGTCGGTATAGATCCAACGCAGCCGAATGATCTGGACATGGAGATGGTAAGGAGAGTTCGAGAACTCGACCAAATCAATCTCAATAGTACTCAGGGGCCCCAACTCAACACAAGCCCAGAAGGTAACACACATTCACCCTCTGCTAGCTATTCAGTCGTACAAGCTCCTTGGGGACAACACCCACTACCATATTCTGCTCCTGTGTCTCCCACCTTGAATCATATGCATGCCAACCAGGGAAGGCCTTTTGCTAGACAAGGAAACCCCATCCTTAGAGAACCCTAGGTTCAATATTATGCTAGGCAGTGGAATCCAAATCCTAGTAATGAAAGAGTTAACAACCTTTACAAATTTATTGCTATGGGCCAAAACCCAAAATTTGACGCAAGTGATTCATTAGAATGGATTAGACAAAGTGAGACTTATTTTGCCATGGAAATGTTCCTGATGAGGCCAAATTCGATTTAGCTCAGATTTATATAGTGGTTAGAGCTCATAAATGGCTGAGGAGTACATGGCTTTTATGGGATCCACCCCCATGGCCTGGTTTCTGTGTAATGGTTTGTGATAGATTTGCACAATATAGCGGGTATGAGGTGCTAGAAAACCTCCATTATGTCAAGAAATACAACCTTAATGTCCTAGATTACATTAACAAATTTGAAGAGTTGATGGCTGTGTATAAGAGCGAAAACCCATGGCAAAACAATCACTTCATTGTCAAATACTTTGTGAATGGCCTATGGAATGATATCAAGCATTACCTCAAACCCCTGAAACCCCAGACCCTATGTGAAGCTTATTGGATAGCTAAAGACATGGAGAAAGGGTCAGGAGCTATGGCTAGAAAGGGCCCTCAAATTTCTGGTGTTGGACAACAGAAGGTTGGCCACCATGTTTCAACAATCCAGAACAAACATCAGGGAGAACATAATTTTCAGAAGAAGGAAGTTAACAGTAAGCATTTTATCCCTAGGATTTGTAAGATTGTGGTGGCAAATGGTTTCTAGGGCATAACTCAAGTAGCATCAACATGTTAATTTGATGGTGTTTGAGAGTGAGGAGAACCCACAACGAGAACTAGAATCAGAGGAGAATCCACCTGACATTATGGAAAATCCCTCTACTAATTTGGACCAAGAAGAACGGCTTATGCAAATTTCTGCTCAAGCAATCCAAGGCTAGAATCCTATAACCACCTACACTCTCACAGCGAGCATTGGAAGGAAAACAGGGGTGGCATTAGTTGACAGTGGTAGCACCCATACTTTCATTGATCTGAAGTTTGCTATCAAAACATCATGCAGAATCCTGAGCAATCCACTGAAGAAGATAACAGTGGCAGGAGGGGGAATGATATTGTCAGGAGCTCATATACAAAATGCCGAATATAGTATTAATGGAGAGAAATTCTACAACTCCTTCAAAACACTCAAGCTAAAAGGATATGATATTCTATTAGGCTATGATTGGATTTTTTAGCATAGCCCCATCAGTTTGGATCTTAAAACCCGAATGTTGACAATTAAGAAGGATGGTAATAAGGAGGTGACTTTTGGAGATCACTTGCAGTCTGAAGCTTTACATCTTATAAGCCCTGAAAATATTGATAAGTTGGCATTCAATGGGATTTCTGGTTATGTGATTGAATTGCAGTCAATAGAGGAAAGAGATGAAATGCAAAAGGTTAAGCCACCATATCAAACCCTCATTGAGACTTATCAAGAGGAATTCAGTGAACCGCACTCAAGAGGAGTTGTGATCACACTATTCCTATGAAGGAAGGAGCAGATCTTCCGAATATTAGACCATATAGATTCCCTCATCAACAAAAAGCTAAGATGGAAAAGCAAATATAGAAAATGTTAGAGACTTCAGTTATCAGACCGAGTACTAGCGCATTTGCATCTCTAGCAATTTTAGTCAAGAAAAAGGATGGATCATGGAGGCTCTACATTGATTACAAGAGGCTGAATACTCAAACGGTCAACAACAAGTACCCTATACTTGTCATAGAAGATTTGCTTGATGAATTATACAGGGCAACCATTTTCACCAAATTGGGATCTCAGGTCTGGATACCATCAGATCCGAATGAGCAAAAAAGACATTTACAAAACAACCTTTAGGACCTATTTGGGATATTATAAGTAACTCGTAATGCCATTTGGCCTCACTAATGCTCCTACCACATTCCAATCTCTAATGAACAACATCTTTGCAAAGTATTTGAGAAAGTTCATACTAAACTTCTTCAATGACATTCCTATATACAACAAGAATGACAAGGAGCACCAACAACATTTGGCAATTGTGTAGAAATTTTGAAGCAACATAAACTCTTTGCAAACTTCAACAAATGTGTGATTGCAGCCCCACAAGTTGAATCTTTGGGACATATAATCTCTGGCTAGGGAGTAGCTACAAATCCTAAAGAAAATCAAGGCTATTAAAGAGTGGCCTAAACCTCAGGATGTGACCTAGCTTAGGAGCTTCTTGGGCATGGCTGATTATTATAGAAGATTTATTAAAGGTTATGAACTCATTTGCAAACCACTCCATGACATGTTGAAGAAAGGAGAGTTCAATTGGAAGGAACCACAAGATGTGGCATTCAAGGAGCTAAAACATAAGTTGACAACAACCCCAATCATGGCATTACCAGATTTCTCTGAGGTTTTTACTCTATAGACAGATGCTAGTGGGGAAGGAATTGGGGCAGTTTTAATGCAAAAAGGAAGACCCATTGCATATTTTAGCAAAACTTTGGGAGTGAGATCTGCAGCATTATCCACATATGACAAAGAGGCCATGGCCATTATTGAATCCCTAAGAAGATGGAGACAATACATTTTGGGAAATCAGTTGGTTATCAAAATCGATCAATAGAGTTTAAGTTCATGGCAGACCATAGAGTGAATGAAGGAATCCAAAGAAGGGAAAGAAAAAAAAAGTGGCTGATGCTTTGTCAAGAAAGGGAGTTGATTCCATGGCAATTACAATGGCAGTACACACATGAATTGAAATTGTTGAGAAGAGTTACACCAATGATATACATTGTAAGGAATTGATGAAGCAATTGTCCCTTGCCCAAAATCCTGAATCTGGGTACAGCCTCCACTCAGGAGTATTGAGGTACAAAGGAAGAATTTATGTTGGGAATGATTTGGAGCTTAGGCAAAACATCATTAGCTCACTCACTCCATACTTCAGTCGTGGGTGGACATTCCGGCATAGTAGCCACTTATCAGCAAGTAAAAAACCTATTTTATTGGCCTAGGCTAAAGAAGGAAGTTCAAACATTTGTTCAAGCGTGTACTGTATGCCGACGTTCCAAGTCAAAACACTGCCACTATCGTGGTCTTTTGGAACCCTTACATGTGCCTGACATGGCTCGGACGCATATTTCGATGGATTTCATTGAAGGCTTGCCAAACTCAAAAGGGAAAGAGGCAATTTTCGTGGTTGTGGATAGGTGTACCAAGTATGCATATTTTGTGCCACTATCTCATCCCTATGCAACTCAACCAATTACACGTGCATTCATTGATAACAATTTCAAGCTACATAGATTTCCTGTGACGATAGTCTCAGACCGAGACAGAATATTCACTAGCAAATTATGGCAAGAATTATTTAAATCTCTAAATGTGCAAATGAGATTTAGTACTGCGAACCACTCCTAAACCAAACTGAACGGATTAATCCGTGTTTGGAGTCATATCTCAGGTGTATGGTATTTTGCTTGTCAGAGAGGTCATATTGACCACAAACATGGGCATTTCCAATTCAAACATACGTAAGTGTCAACCTTAAATCTCAAAAGCGTTACTATTTGTGGTGAAGTGAAACGTGTAAAATTTGGTGCTAATATGTTGTATCTTGTAAGTGAGACCAACCCGAACGCGTAAAGGCATAGCTTGATTTGGAATGAACTCAAACAATTTTCAGGATAGAGTAGTGGTCCACGTAAGGACCAATGTCTTGTAATCTCTGCTGCTTCGAAATAGAAGTTAGCAATGATCCGATCTCTTTGTAACCTCTCACTGCTGCTTAAAAGAGGGAACAGGTGAACTGCTTAAAAGAGGGAATTAGTGAATGGTGTCTCCCTCCCCTACTAAAAAAATCGCTAACACCATAACACACTTTTGTTCCCTAGTATCTTGATTTTACATATATTTATCATGGTTTTATAGTATCACATTATTACTTTATCTTACTTGCTTGATATTTATATATTTATTTTTTTCATTGCAACATAAGAATGAGACCAATTAGATAATAAATGATAGTTTTAATCCTAAGGAGAATGCTTATGCGAACTTTTAGTCCTAGCAAAAATGCCTATGCGAACAAACTGTTTTGAAAAGACAAAATACTACTCCATTTATTTGTTTGTAAATAACTAAGTCTTAAGCCATAAACCAAAACAATAAGTCCAATATTCTGTCCCTTTTCAAGTAACCTGAAGCTAAGCCTTCAGATTGGATAATATCTGTACCTTTTCAATTAACCTGAAGCTAAGCCTTCATATTAGATAATCTTCTACTCCCAGCACCTTAGCAGTTTTGGAGTAGCAAATCGGCGTAATATTCGGCACACTAGCCACTGCAGCTCTCGCATCTCGGGCCACAAAATCTCTTTCGGAGTAGCGAAATTGCAACTCTTGGAATACAGAATAGTATAAGATGAAATCCTATTCTGGTGATCTGATAAATAATAAACTTCGATTTCTCTTGCTAATTTATAACTTCTTACGAGTTTTCATCAGTTACCGAGTCACCAAACTTGGAGAGTGTTTCTTTAATTTTGGTGTCATGTTTCTTGATAGTTCGTCACATGATCAACATATTCCAAACAATTAAACATCATTCAGGGAAACTTAAGGGAAAGATGTGGGTCAAATCCAGGCCCGCAAGATCAAAGCCCAAAGGCGTCACGGCGAGCAGACATGCAGACCACTTGTCTTGTGCTCTCCGTGCACACTACCATGCTTCCTTCCTTTCTTCATCCAGAGCATCGGCTTATTGTGCACGGATTCAGAAAAAAAAAAGTGCAAAAGAAAAAAATCCAAATCTTTTGGTAAAAAACATGTTATTGGGAAAGATTTCGCAGTTGATCAGATAATTGTAGTCTGAATTTACGGGTCAGCACAACAGTGAGTTTCTGTGAAGGTTTATCCTCACATCAACTGGAGCAAATCCTGCTCTTTATTTTTCTCAGCGGAACAAAAACTCCAAAAGAAAACAAACAATTCAACAGATCACAGAAGAGCAGAGCAAAAGCGTAGAAATCATCGTTGGATTGGGCAGGCTCAGAAGGATCCATTGGTTTCTCTCAATCAAGAGGAGGAAACCAGAAGGTTTGCCTCCCTCAGAAAATCCCTTATCGTTACACATCACAGCCACCAACAAGATTGAGCAACGAAAGGAAAGTCAAGAAACCAAACAGGCATCACAAATCGCAAAGCCAAGAAGAAGACGAAGAAGAAAAACTAATCATCCCTCTGCACTACCAGAAACAGGAGAAGATGGTATTCATGGGAGGCGATGACGGCGGCGGTCGATGTAGAGGACTGAGAGGAGGCGTGGACGGAGAGCTTGGGTATATATAGTGGAGCTTGGTGTGCTAGGGTTTTGGCAGGATTGGATGCTTTGCGTACTGTTTTGTTTAGCCCAGTTGAACAAAGGCCTGGTCTAGTTTGCATGCAAGGAAATGGCCTAAATGCCTAGCCCAATTTCTAGGTAAGCACTATTCCAAGTTTTTCTATAGGATATGGATGTTAGGAAACCTGGACTCTATCCAGAGTCCTGATCTAATTGGGCACCCCACCGTAGACTATAAATAGGGATCTAGACCCCCTCATTATGTACCCGATGCAATCTAAAGCAATAAAGAAAGACCAGGAGTTCTCTCTACCTCTCGTGTTCAATCTATTATTCGTGATTCGTGATTGATTCGTTCTTGTTCTAAGCGGAGGAATCGCTCGGATGGTCTCCGCGTCGGTTCCTCAACACGTTATCAAGACGACTTCGCTCGGTGAACGAGGTAATCATCGGCACGATTGATTTTCTAGATCGCTTTTGAATCTGTATTTTCTTTTCGCGTTCTAGATTGAAATTCTACGGTGCAAATCCGCCCTAATCTACCGCGAGCAGACTTGAAGTCGCCGGCACAATGCCGATCGGTAGATTGTGAACGGGGTAGATGTTGATTGCACTGTAGAACGGTGCAAATCCGCCCTAATCTACCGCGAGCAGACTTGAAGTCGCCGGCACAATGCCGATCGGTAGATCGTGAACGGGGTAGATGTTGATTGCACTGTAGAACGATGCAAATCCGCCCTAAATCTACCGCGAGCAGATCTGAAATCGCCGGCACAATGTCGATCGGTAGATTGCGAAACGGGGTAGATGTTGATTGCATTATAAATATATGCATTGGTTTCCTGTTTAGTTCCTGCACAGCATTGCAGATTGAAAAAAATGTTTGCATCATCTATGTCCGGTTTATGGACGGCTTTTGCATGAAAACGGAGCGCGCGACGCACGGCAAATGGACCCGACGGCGGCCGCCGCGACTCGCCGGATCCGCCCCACACGGGCGAGAAGCCATGCCCGCGACGACGGCTCGCCTCGCGGCCTCGCACTGCCACGCCGCCGCCCCGCCGCCGCCCAAGCAGCGCCGCCTCTCCTTCCTTCGCGCGCGCGCGCGCCGACCGCCGCCTCCGTCTTCCGCGTCGCCGCCGCGCCGCCAAAGACGGCGTCGCCGCCGCCATCGCCTCCGCGCCACGCGCCGCGCGCGCGCCGGCCGCCACCATTACGGTCTCCCGCCGGCTCACGGCCAGAGCCGCAGCCGCCGGCACCTTGTTTCCACGCCGCGCGCGTGTTCGCCGTGCCGCCAATCCGTGCCGACGCGCGCCGCACGCGCGCTCCCGGCGCCGCCGGCCGCCCGGCCGCCCCTTCCCGAGGCGTCGCGCGCGCAGCCGCCAAGCACCGCGGCCCAAAGCCGCCCTTCCCATGTGCGCGCGGCCACTCCTCCACGCCCGAACGCGCGTTGGCCCCGCCGCCATCCGCCATGCGCGACGGCCCGCCGCTTGCGCTAGCCCCGCGACGGCATCGCTTACGCCGGCCGCAGCACCGCTTGCGCCGCGTGCGCCGCCAACCCGCCGCCGCGCTCGCCTCGCTTTGCACCGCCGGCCGCACCTCTACCGTGGCGCCACGCCGCCACCCGGCTGCACCCCCCGCCCGTGCCGCCGCTTGCCTCCGCTCTTTTGCGCCGCGCGAGTGGAGTGAGGGAGGGAAACCCAAAGCCTCCTCCCCTCCTGTCATATGGGCCGGGCAGGCCAAATGGGCCGGCGGCGAAAGAGAAGAAGTGGGCCGCGGGTGGGGGGGAGAGAAGAGTGGGCCGGGAGGAAATGGTTCGGCCGGTGGGGGGGGACTGGCTGTTTGCGAAAAAGCCCTCCGGCTCTCGATGAATTGCTATTTGGCCCTTAATTATTCAATTTGAGCCCAGAATTTTGCAGATAAGGCATTGTAGTTCTGCAAATTGCGAATAAGCCCTTAAATTTACGAGTGGGTCCAGAATTTTTACAGAAAACCCCTCGGTAAATCAGAAAATTGCGCGAATTTTTCTCTGAACTGAAATTTTGCGCATAAACCCCTAGAAAATGCAGAATTTGCTGAAATTTCATATTTTAGCATAAAAGGGCCTCAGAATCCGAATTTTGCATTATTTTTAGCATTTGAAGCTCATTTATTTATGTCATTACTGTTTTATGTATTTTCTGTATTTATTTACTGTTTTGGTTAATTGTAATTGTTTAAATTGCTTTTAATCACCGAAATTAGCAGTAAAATTATAGAAAATGCATAGAAAATTCTGAAACATTGCGAGAACCTTTTGTACTATTTATTTACCTGCAGTGAATTATTCTGTGCATGTCTACCAAAGAGAGACTTATACACATTTAGATGACTAGCATAACGAATCGAAGTTCGAGGAGCCGCCCAAAGATGGCCAAAACTATCCGACGTAGGCATCCGATGTCGAGATTGTGCTTGGAGCCGAAGCTCCATGCGCTATTGGGATTGGCGGATGAATGACGCCAACCCAAACTCGAGGAGAATGATCAGCACTTCATTTTCTCAAGCACCACCTCCGCCTCACTCTCAAGAATGAGTATATGACGGAGAAGAGCGCTGGCACACTGGACCGCACTCAAGAAGCGGTTTGAGAGGCTCAAGTACACCATTCTTCCTCAAGCGAGCAGAGTGGATCGGATCGAGGTTTGCCGACTTTAAAACGGTCGGGGAGTACAATTCTGCCTTACACAGGATTTGTACAAACCTTAAACTCTGTGGCAAGGAGATCACAGAGGACCAGAAGATCGAAAAGACCCTGTCCACTTTCCACCCCAGTGCTGTACAGGTTGCCCGCAACTATCGTCAAAACGGCTACAAGGAGTACGCCGAATTGACTGATATGATGCAAGTTGCGGAGGCTCAGGACAAAGTTCTCCGTAAGAACTACGTCACTCAGTCACCTGGGAGCTCCGCTGGCCGTGAAGCCAACGCCGGGAGCTACAAGGTGCGAAAAGCTCTTAATGAGAGAAGGGAAAGGAAGGGTAAGGCCGCAGCCCAGAAAGGCGAATCAGATGCTCCACGAGAGAATAAGGCCAGCAAGCCAAAGCGGGATGGTTAAGGGCAGGATGAAGCCCACTCTGCATCGGCTGAGGGGGAGAATTCTGAGTAGCTGCCTGCACCGATGGAAGTTGAAACCATCACGACAAAGAATCCCTCTCGACCTAGAAGCGGACAATCGCCATGATTTCTCTTGAAGAGAATGTCACCCAGAAATAGCGAAGAAGTCCAAGTCAGCATCAATGCATTTCGCTTTAATTGTCATTTATTTTGTGTGGAAGAATATGTTAGAATTTGCATGGATGGTACTTAAGAATTGTTATCTTCTCGTGATGGTTGGATGATATTTGAAGAATTCATTCATTTATTCAGTTTATGATGGCATGATATGTTCTGATATTGGTGTATTTTATCTATGTGTTGATTGCCTTCTCATGCATATTAATAAAATACCATATATTAGAACGCTTGTAGCGCCCTATGAAGAAAGTGTGCTTAGCTAGCAGCGGCACAACGCATACCATCTTAAGAGAGATTATGTATTTTCAGTCGATTTGTAAGAGCATTGACAGCCTTACGACAATCGCTAGAAGTGATGCATGTATAATTGGTTCAGAAGAGCCACAATGGGCACAACTTTAGTAATTGAAGAAGCCTTATTGTACCCGAATCGACTAGAACTCTCCTAAGTTTTAATGATATTCGCGCCAATGGTTTCCACGTTGAGACTGAAGAAGAGTACGGTAAGGAATACCGCTCATTACGGCGCGAAGAGAATGCAAAAGAATATTAGAAAACTTCCTTTACTTGAAAATAGGCTATATTATACCAACATTAAAACGCTGCGCAGCGTATAATCGCTCAAGACGGTGTTTAGAAGCTCAACTATTCTCGCTCGGCATGACAGATTAGGCCACCAAGGTCTTAGGATGATGAGAAACATAATAAATAACTCGTATGGGCATAATATTAATGTGAAGAATTTTCCGAATCATGAAGATTTTGTGTGCCTCGCATGTGCCACCGGAAACAAATAACTAGACCCTCCACTGAAAGTGAAGGATGAAGTCCTCGCATTCTGGAACGCATCCAGGAGACATTTGCGGTCCCATTAAGCCCATCTCGGGCCATTTAACTATTTTATGGTGCTCATTGACGCTTCCTCGGTTGTCATATGTGGGTTTTGTTGTCCACAAGAAACCACGCCTTTGCAAAATTGATCTCGCAGATCATTTGTATCAGAAATGTGTTTCTGATCAAGTCCACCAGAATGGACAACGCCGGAGAATTTATTTCAAAGGCATTTGATGATTATTGCATGGCGATGGGAATCGCAGTTGAGCATTCGGTACCGCATGTCCATACCTAGAATGGTTTGGCAGAGGCTTTAATTAAGATAATTAAATTTATTGCCCGACCCCTCTTGCATAATTGTAATTTGCCAGCTACATGTCGGGACCCGCAGCTCAACATGCAATAATCTCATCAACCTTAGACTTTCGGCATACAACATCCATTCACCTATGCAACTAGCGCAAGGGTTAGCATCAAGATTTCCCAACATTAGGGGAGGAAATCAACCCTTGATGAAGAATGTCGGAAATTACGTGGCAAGCTCGGGAAATCCATGCATGACCCGCGCATTAGTGAAGCAAATAGAGAAGTCCGAAGACAAGAGAAGTCCAGAAGACAAAATAGATTTGCAAGCATTAGCAAATCAATCGCTCGATCACTTTAGTGATTTGAAGAGCGTGACTAAGTCGCATGTGCATGCACGCATCGCACCGGAGAGGGTTGGAATACCAAAGAAAGTAGAAGGTATCCTAATCTCGCCCGCAGGCCTCGAAAAATAAAAAGAGGACGAGAACTCCGGTTCCTTAAATCCTTAGTAACCGGGACGCTTTGGCGAAGGATAAGAGGGATTTATCACACCCGATCATTGAAGTCCCCGAATGAGAAGGGGAGCCGCTTGAGACTGGCACAAGTATGACACCTTCCGAAAAGGACATACCGGATCTGAATATCCCCATCGGCATGGATGTGTGCGCACACATCGGAGCTGAAAAACTAAAGGGACTTGCCACCGCAATTGAAAGAAGCGATGTGCAAGGTGAAGCTCCGAAGAAGCAACTCATGAAGAAATAGCTATAAATTATGTGCACACGGAGAGTCCTGAATAGGACAACAACTAATATCGATATCTACTTCGCAAAGAAAATTGCCACCATCATCGATCTTGATCCCGAGCCCGCATCGCCACGAATGTAAGAAAAGATCAAATTGGGAAGATTGGAAGAAGGCAATAGCAACTGAATTGCTATCTCTGAATAAAAGAGAGGTGTTTGGGCTCAGATGTCGCACACCTCCCCACATACACCCGTTGGGCACAAGTGGGTATTTGTTCGAAAGAGAAATGAAAGAAATGAAGTAGTGAGATACAAAGCAAGGTGGTAGCCAAGGTTTCACTCAACGTCCGGAGTTGATTATGAAGAAACCTACTCCCAGTCATGAGTGGAATTACCTTTAGATACTTGATCTCAATGGCGGTGAACTTGAATTTGGAAATGAAATTGATGGATGTTGTGATCTGCATACCTTTACGGTAACTTGGATTCGAGATTTACATGAAAGTCCTCAAGGAATTCCTCTCCCAAACCAAGACAGAGCAAATAGAAATCATGCAGTGTGAAACTCGAGAAAGTCACCGTATGGACTGAAACAATCCGGAAGAATGTGGTATAATCGCTGAGCGACTTTCTCTGCAAGAAAGGCTACACGAACAATGAAGACTGTCCTTGTGTATTTATACGGCGATCCTGAATGGATTATGTATAATCTCTGTATGTAGATGATCTGAATATCATCGGGACAAATTAAGACATAAAAGAAGCAAGCTCCTACTTGGAATCGAATTTGAAATGAAAGATTTGGGCAAGACCAAGTTTTGCTTAGGCTGCAGCTTGAGCATGTCCTCAAGGAGTCTTGGTACATCACGACCTACACCTGAAGGTGCTTGAAAGATTTGGCTTTGAGAAGGCATTTCCTCGAAAGTACCGATGATCGGTTGGTCTTTACAGCAAGAAAAGATCCTTTCCGACCAAGGGAAGAGGGGAGGAAGTCTGGGACCGAATTCCCATACTTGAGTGCAGTGGGAGCACTCATGTATTTAGCAAACGCACTAGACCGGACATTGCATTTGCCGTGAACCTCTTAGCAAGGTATAGTGCAGAGCCCACCAAAAGGCATTGGCGGGGCATAAAGGACATTTTCCGATACCTCCAAGGTAGCAAAGACATCGGATTGTTTTACGTAAAGAATCAAGATCTGAACTTGATTGGCTATGCGATCTTTGGGTATCCGCTGACCGCATACCGTTAAGTCACAAACAGGCTATGTATTCTGTGTGGTGGAACCGCAATTTCATGGAAATCGTCTAAGCAAAGCCTCGTAGCTACTTGACGAACCACTCGAAATTATAGCATCAGTATGAAGCCGCACGAGAGTGCGCTGGCTCCGCCGAATGGTTCACCACATCCAGCGATCATGTGGGATGAACATTGTGCAAACCCCACAATTATCTATGAAGATAATGCCGCTTGCGTTGCATAAGTGCAAACGGGCTATGTGAAGAGTCATCTCACAAAGCATATCAACCCCAAGTTCTTCTATGCACATGAATTGCAAACGATGGACGAGATTAAAGTACTGCATACTAAGTCATGTAAAAATCTCGCAGATTTATTCACTAAGTCACTCCCCGCATCTAGCTTTGAAAGGTGCGTGCGTGGAATTGGAATGATGAGACTTAGAGAAGTGCAGAATCGGGGAGAATTCTCACAAGCCCGCTAATAAATCTTGATCATGAAGATTAAGTACCCAAAAATAAAGTCCTGCAGACCAAATGAATTTGGGTGAATTGTACTCTTTTTCCCTTGACGAGTTTTCCATGAAGTTTCTAGACCAAGGTTTTTAATGAGGCAATTGTGCATCGCAAAGATCACATGTATCATGTACTCTTTCTCCAATTTTTCCCATCGAGTTTTTATGGAGTTTTGACGAGGCATGAGCATGTTGGGTGAGTGCCCAAGGGGAGTGTTAGGAAACCCGGACTCTATCCGAGTCCCGATCTAATTGGGCACCCCACCGTAGACTATAAATAGGGACCTAGACCCCCATTATGTACCCGATGCAATCTAAAGCAATAAAGAAAGACCAGGAGTTCTCTCTACCTCTCTGTGTTCAATCTATTATTCTGTGATTCTGTGATTGATTCGTTCTTGTTCTAAGCAGAGGAATCGCTCGGACTGGTCTCCAGCGTCGGTTCCTCAACAATGGACACCATTAGCCCAATTCACTCACGCCGCATCCACACAAACCCGTGTATTTCTACTACACACTACGAACCGACTTTTCGGCCGAATTGGCGTTTTTTGCGCTCACAATTGAAAGAATGGCTATGCAAAAATGACTGAAATAGCGCTTCACCACGTGGCATTGACCTTGATGTGACATATGGTGAAACCGCACGGTCAGGTAAAGCACTATAGCACCACACGGTGCACTGTAGCACACTGTTGCCAGTTTTACGGGAAAACCCATTTATTTATAATTTTTATCAAAAATTGTAAATATAGCAAATGAGCTCTAAAAATTATAAGTTTTTGTAGAGCCTCTTGACACAGTGCACTTGCCTATGTAATTTTTTCATAATTTTATCTGTTATGAATTTTTGAGAAAATTCCTACAAATTGTATACTAAAATAAAATTTTGAGAACAATTCAGAACAGATAAAATTATAAAAAATTACACAAGCAATTGTACTATATCGGGAGTCGCCGCAAATTTTTTTTGTAAATTTTAGAACTCATTTGCTATATTTAAAAATTCTTACAAAAATTGTACATAAATGGATTTTTCTAAAAAAAACTTGCCACAGTGCACCATACGGCCACCGTGTGGTGCTACAGTGCTCCACCACACAGTGGCCATACGGTTTCACCTCTTCCACACGATGGCCGTAAGGTTTCACCACGTGTCACGTCAAGGTCAATGCTGCGCGGTGACCAACTGACCATACGGTGGAAGCGCTATTTCTGTCATGACTTCTTGCAAATACAAGTGCAAAAAGCACCAAAATAGCCAAAAACTCCTACAAATTTTAGAGGCTCATAGAGCATGCACACTTTACCGGTGAACGCAACATATGGCCCCGCTCAAAACGGCTTAGACTTCTAACTTATTTTTTGCTATTCAACAATTTCGTCTTTTCTAGGTTTTTGGTTTTTTTTTGAGCTTTTTTGTCGGTTATTTTTTTCGTATTCGTTTGTACTGTTCATGATGGGCTAATATGTTTTTCTATTTTTAATTTTATTAAATTTAATTACGCTAAATAAGTCACCATCAGCTACAGTACAATTTTGGTCAGCTAGCTACAGTGCTTTTCAGCCATAAGTCACTCAAAAAAACTATTTTGAGCACCCCATATACTCGCATATGTACTATGATTAAAGCAATAATTTTTTTTATTTTGGGGTGTTAAATAAGATGTACTTTGTTGATTCTAAGATAGAACTCAGGTTTTTTTTATTTTGGGGTGTTAAATAAGGCGTACTTTGTTGATCCTAAGATAGAACTCGGGTGAACCGGAACAAACATCCTCAGTCTCACCGCCAAGCTACTAGCCTGTCCTTCCTATTTTACGTAGTTATCTAGTGGTGAAAATTGGAATACAACGGCAAACTTTACCTTTCTCGATTATCTTAGATCAGATGATTGACTCGAAATCTAAGATAGTGGATTGTAACTCCAAAACCATAGTTGTAAATTTTAAAGATTTCGACCTTTTCACCTAATTTATATCATACGTAGCATCATGATGGTCCCGTACGATTACAATTTTACAATGCGTAAGAGGCCCTGGTAAGTACACCTATTTTATTCTGAGAGGTTGATGTCGACGACGCAAATCGAATCACAGATGTCATAGATATTATTTCTAGTTAAACACAACGACGACTAGATAGTAAATTCACCTCGTCAGCATGAGCGAACTGCTTCATAGCTTTCACAAACCATATACTAATATCCAAATATAAGGGGAAAAGAGGAAGAGAAAACAATTAGAGACAACAGACATCAAGCGGTAAAAGTCACTGAATCAGTAGTAGTTTCACTGGAAGAATGAAAAACATGCAACACAAGCAACCTGAAAACAACATTGCAAAATGCGAAGATTTATCGAATTTTTTGTACGGATAATCTATTTTTTATTCAAAATTACATAAATATACCCGCGGGAAATTTTTTGCAAAAATAGGCTCCAGTCGCCTAATGGTTAGGCGACTGGAGACTTTCGCCCAACCAGAGCGTGACACAATATATCTCGCTGCACGGTAGAGCGACTACATTAAGTCGCTCTTCCGTTCGGCGACTTAACGGTAGTCGCTATCCCGTTAAGCGACTAGTATGCAGTCGCCATCCCGTTAGGCGACTGCATGTAGCCCCCGTGATTGTTTTAAATTTTGTGAATTTTGTAACGTTGAACCGGTAAAAAATACGGTGAAGTTGTAATAAAAGTTTATGTTCATTGTATATTGTAGGTATGTAAAAAGTTTTAAAATTTTTTTTTATGAAAGATTGATTAGAAAACGATCGATACATACATCGTTAAGTGAGATAGTTTATATGTGGGAGAGAGATGATAGACTATGTAAATTTAAATAAACTTCATAATATAATCGAGAGTAACATGCCGCATGTTTTTCATTACATGCATAACATATATAGCATCTCGCAACACGCCTCACTGGTCACCTGGTGTGCCCCGTCACCGCGCTCGCGTCCTCCCATACGGCCTCGCTGGCCCTCCTCCGTGCAACGGGTTAGGACGATCCGAAAAGTAAAACGAGCGGGAGGGTGTCTATCCCGCCTGCGCCGTGGAGTCACCGCACCTCACCGTGTGTGTGCCCGCCGGCACCGGGAGGGCATCGCTAGAGAGAACCTCCGGTCTTGCGTCGAGAACCGCCGGACCACTCCGCGAAAATCGGTCCACATCGTCCGGGCTCGGGAGACGCCGTCTTCTTTGTAAGTACTGCAATATTAATATCGTTAGTTCGTTACATGTCGTCTTCGGATAAACACGATATAAGACCCTCGCGTACCGTGGCCGGCGCCATCGAGTGGGAAAGACAGGGTGTGCGTAGGAGGCGTGAAGTGAACCGGTGTAGGAGGCCCCGCCAGCCGAACCCCGGCCGCTCGGGTGAGGCGGTGGAGGACGTGTCCATGTCGGTGCACCGCAGTAGTGCCACGCTGGTCGGGTGGCACCGTGGACGAGCAGCGGAGCGGTGGCGTGAGACCGCCGTAGCCTCGTGCGGTGATAGTAGGCTAACAATATGTCTACACCCATCGTGCATCCGACGCGCAAAGCCGACGCCTCGTCATGGGTCACCGCCACCACCGTGAGCCTCTCAAATCTTGTCGAGTCGGCACATAGGACCGAACCGACGTCACCAACACAAAGACATGAAATGAAATGGTCGATTATCGAAACGACATTACCATTCGGGAATCTTTGAAATGACATTTAACGCATCGCGAGGTGGCGCCGCGCGCGAAGCGCGCGGTACGTGTCCGTCGGAGCGGCGACGCGTGTGTGGCGACGGGTCTACCACATATACGAGCTCGATGCGGGTTTGTGGTCGGTACCGGCCAAGGTACTCCGCGTACTCGTCGGCCGTCGTGACGGCGGTCCTCCTCCACGCGGTCGTCGAGCGCACCCTCCCACCGCCGACCGTGGATGCATCTTCAACGACCACCCGTCCCTCTTTTCACTCCCTTCGCGCTGTACTGCGTATAGAACCATTACGTAATGTGAGATACTTGCGAACACGAGAGGTAAGTATGTACATATTTACCACAAACGATCACTCACCTGCACGCGTGCCGCGAAGCGATGGTCCGATCGGTACAGAACCGCCGCCAGAGTTCGAATCGCCGCATCACCGTGGGTGCGTAGTCCTCCACATAGATGAGGTACACGAGCTTCGGCGGTGAGCGTAAAGCTCACACGCCAAAGAAAGTGAGGACAGACCGGCAGAGCACGGGCTGCACTTCCGTATCGCGACGGCTCCAGCCGCACGTCGTCGGATGTGATGCGGTCGAGCCGCTCGAGAAGACCCGACGCGCGCGCGACTCGCACGCGCGCGAATCGTACTCGCAAGAAAGACAAGTTGTTTAGATTGACGATCGCCGATCACGAAAGAAATAGTAGATCGTGATAACACTTACCGCCGACGGCACCGATAGAACCCATCGCCGGCCGGCCGACGCTCTCCTCCTCGATACATCTCGGGCCCGCACGGACCCATGTCGTCAAGCGTCGTCCGACGCTTAAGCGCCGAACGACCACAATCTGCAGAGAAGGGGACAGCCGTGAGGATCGAGTTTGCCTTGACCTCGTGCACGCATCGCACGCACGCGCGTGCGTCGCGGCAGTACGGCCGATCCTCACCGACCGGTGGGGCTCGCTGTCGGCGATCGCCCTCGCATAAGCGATGAGGCGCGCATCCACCGAGTTGCCGTGGCTGGTGGTGAAAAGCACCCAACCAAACAACCACAGCACGTACGCCTCCAGGTGCCGCGAGACCTGCTGATCGTCTGCCTGCGGAACCATGCGCTCCACCTGAATGCAAAAAAGTTGTTATTAGTACGTAATACCACAAATAAGAGCTTCGAAGACACGATCGATTTTATATACCACGCATCTGCATCGCTCGAGCCACCTCAGTGTCGGCCCATGGGTCTGGTCCTCTCCGAACACGTGGTGGTCATCGGCCGGTGGAACGACACTCGAATCGCGAAAGGTGTCGCGCGCCGGTGGCGCGGGCCTCCGGTAGGAAGGCGGCGTCTCCGCGATCGGAAGCCCAAGGAGCAGGACACATCCCGCAAGGTCGGCATCATCTCCCGAATGGGAGGTGGAAAGTGTGCGTCTCGGCCGCCAACGGTTCACCAAAGCCGCCGCCAGGAACGGCCGAACGGAAGCGCCGTGATCGCTCCCGCCCGCCTCGTCCTCGCCAACGCGCCGCGCCTCCATCCTCGTCCGTGGCTCGCACCATCCGGCAAGAGGAGTAGCCCGGCATCCCGCACCGCAAACAAAGTGAAGGTCGGACGAACGAACTTACGGCCGCACTAAACGCCAGAGTGCAAACTCGGCGGTCCAATGAGGGTCGAGTCCCGTGCCACGCGAGGTGTGCGTGTCCCACCACTCCCAACCGAGGCGGGTCGTCCGTGCTCCCGGTGGCGGGACTAGACGGAAGCGCGATGAGAGCGGTCCACGTGCTCGTCCAACAGCGCGAACCGCCACTCCGAGTCACGTCCAGCACGAGCCATACCTGGAAAATTTGTACAATAATTTCAACATTCAATGTTCTACATCTAAATTTCAACACTACATTTTCTATATCTAAATTTGTACAATAATTTCAACATTACATTTTCTACATGTAAATTTCAACACTAAATTTTCTACATCTAAATTTGTACAATAATTGCAAAATTAAATTTTGTACATGTACATTTAAATACTATTTTTTGTACAATAATGCATTATAAATGGTATACAAAATTTAGTTTACACATTTTGTAAACTAAATTTCTAAACTATATTTACTAAACAAAATTTGAAAATTAAATTTGTAAACTAAATTTCTAAACTACATTTTCTAAACTATATTTCTAAACTAATTTTCTAGACTACATTTTCTAAACTAATTTTCTAAACTATATTTCTAAACTAATTTTCTATACTACATTTTGTAAACTAATTTTCTAGACTATATTTTCTAAACTAATTTTCTAGACTATATTTTCTAAACTATTTTTTCTACACTAACAAAAAATATAACACAAAAACTTACCTGAAAAACGCGCACTCCTTCTCCTCCCCCTTCTCTTCTCCCCCTTCTCTTCTCCTCTCCCTCTCCCTCTTTCCCCTCTCTTCTCTGCGCTGGCCGAACGGAAGAACAGTCCGGCGCTGCGTCGTCGCCTTATATCCACCTTCAGTCGCCCAACCGTTGGGCGACTGAATCACAGTCGCCGAACGGTTCGGCGACTACATTGAAGGCGCCCAACGGTTGGGCGATTGCAATTAATCGCCCAACCGTTCGTAGACTCTCCAGCTGTCGCGGTCTGGTTGGGCGAAAGTCTCCAGTCGCCCAACCATTAGGCGACTGGAGCCTATTTTTGCAAAAAAATTCCCGCGGGTATATTTATGTAATTTCGAATAAAAAATGGATTATCCGTACAAAAATTACCCCCCCCCCACCCACCGCCCCGGGGTTAACTTTGTTAATAACAGCATGAACATTTACATCACCTATAAGCTGCAAACTTACAATGGCAATCCTGAAGCAGGGCCCCAGAACAACAGTCAGATAGCAGACACTGTTATCATCATTTGTTGTTAGGTTAGCCGAAAAAGTGTCCGCAGCGCTAAAAATAATTTAGTTACAGGACACCTAAATAATCAGTGAGTCATAGGACACAGATTGGCAGCCCACCAAAAGAATGAATTTTGTAACATAGGAACAACAAATACATCAACTGAAATTATATCAAGATTTCCCCTTTTCGTTTTCCCATTTTTGGTGATATATTATATATAAATGTACAAGGGGGATTGGAAAAATGGGCAGCAATTAGACTAAGGTTGGTATATATACACACATGATTGGAGTCAGAGATGGTAACTGACGTCTCCATCCAGCCTCTGCAGGTTCTCATTGGACAATGCTAAGTCCCGGTGCGCCTCCAAAACTGAATGCAATAGAAGAGACGTCAAGTCAACTTGGCTGTCAACCGCCATATAAGATTATAGCAAGAAAAGGCTTCTTTCTGCACCAGTAAAGCTAAAAAAGTAATCAAATTTGGGTACATAAATTTCAATCAGTCTTCACTGAAGTACAGTCAAGTTACAATAGCTTATACAAACGGCTTCGATCAAATTTAAATGAAAGTCCATCACTTAATTACTGCACTGCAGCTGTTACAGAATGTTCATTAGGATTCATGCTCCCTTTTTCTCTCCTGGTCGATTTAATGATAATCCGAAAAAGAATTGTATCCATTTTGCTACCACCATTGTTAATAGCCTAATTATATCCATTTTTCTGTCACCATTGTTAATAGCCTATCTATCTGGTGGGCATATCTAGTGTAAAAACACCAACTAGTTGCAATCATGCAAACCTTTCTGGTTTAGTTATCAATTCTAAGTGCACAACTGAACTAAGCAGATACAATATAAACATTTAAGGATGAACAAATGATGGAATTCTTGCCTGTTGGAACCTTCATCAAAAGACAAATAGAAGGTAGGGAAAAATAGAACATTCTCCTGAGTCCTGATCTAAGCTTCCGTAGGCACTCGGGAAAAATTATTAGGTTTACATCCTCCAACTGCAATCTTCTCCCTGTTTAACAAAGCATGTATATCTGTTAAGAGATACAAATACTCGGAGAGTACATCTGGGAAAGGATTCTTACCTGGTACATACTATTAGATTTGAACATGAATTAAATAAAATGAAAGATGCAGCAATTGATATCAAGAATACAAGAGAATATAGAGCAAGCCAATTAGTTAGCACTCTGGCGTGCATTGTACAAAAAGAGGGGGCAAGATTCCAAAGAACAAAATATAGCTTAACAAATATTTCTTACCTGTACAACAGGTGACAATTGGGTTGACGCCAATAACTTGCATTTGGCAACTCATCGACATCAAAACTGAGATTGTTGAATGTAGCAATTTACATATGCAGGCTCACTCTTGGTAAAACCCCATTTGGCACATCTCAAAATGATCATCCACAAAGAAAATACTCCCAGGTGATAACCATGGCAACATGACTCCCCTCCAATCATAATAATTTACTGACTAATCCCTGCTTCACGCCTACACCCATATTGGAGGTATCATTGTAGCAGAAATTCCAAAGACACCTTGCCATCATGTATCTCTATTCACGGGAAGAATGTTTGTTCTATTATTTAACACCCTCATGGTTGATAGACTCCAACGAATGTCGGATCAGTTGCAGCAGCCCCTTGACATTATGAAAACTGAAATCAAGGACTTCCCTTACAAGAGCAATGCCATCAACCTGATCCTTTCTGATACTGGCCAGATGAGCAGAAAATGAACTTTGTGATTTTCTGGTTCCATCGAATGCATAATTTATGTCCTCTACCTGTAAAAAGGCACAGCCAAGAAATAAATATTTTATATTAACAAATAGAAGAGACATTTCACTCAATTCTCATTAAGATATCTCGTGATCCATTGCAGTGAATAATAACAAGTTCGCCCACGTACAAGGTGTTAAGTATATCAAGGCGCGACCGAAGGAGCCGCAACGGACGACAGCGACAGGGACGGGCGACGGGCGAGAGCCGCGACGGCGACTCGGCTGAAAGGCCGACTGGCCGAAAGGCCCGACTGGCCAACTGGCTCAGTATATTTTGGATCGCGGGAGGAGGACTAAAAAAAATCCTGACCTAACCCTAATCCATGAGCTCTGATACCATGTGACTTACTTTGTGATTTCAGAAGATAATTACTCCAATAGTTGAGATACCAATATATAGATGACTATATGGGCCACATGGGCCTATAGTATATGTGCCTTGATATACTTAACACAAGGGATAACAGTTGTGTAGTTACCGGGAATTAGATAACTAGTCAACCTGACAAATAAGACCATTCTTACCTATCGAACCAACAGGTTTGAAGATTATTAGCAGTTTTTAAATCTGAATAACCTGAATTTAAATTATCTGGCATCATTCTTCTACATTATAGCAATCTATAAGCAGTTTTCAATGGAAAGTGCAGTGCAAAAGTTTTTTTTTAATCAAAGAACTTCAATACAAAAATCTGCTGCAAGATTTTAGGAGACTTGTTATCACTTCACAAGCTAGGTCCAGAATTCCATGACCTGATTATTTCTAAAATACTAGAAATTAGCACAGGCCATAGAGATTGTAGGAGAATTGTTGTGGACGTGGGCAGAAAGGCCAACGTGCACAGCAGCAGCAAATGCCACAGCCGGCTGGGAGGCCCTGTGAGCAAGCAAACCAATGCCCATAGCATAGCAAGACCAGCAGGAAGTCCACGATTGAGCTGACATCCAGGTTGAAGTTCAAAGAGAAGATTAGGAAAGTTATTTCGTGGTTAAGAGTCCAGGGAGAAGTCCAGAAAAATCAAGTTGTGATCTGTTAGGATAGTGTTAAGAGACTTAAAGAGTCCTTGTGCAAGGAGGCAAGACATCCTCTATAAAAGGATGCGTGTATCTCAGTTTTGATTAAGCAAGAAGAAATAATCTATTCTCTCCCAAATATTCTCTCATCCCAATCTATGTCTATCGCAAGGTTATTAAGGCGGTAAGGCGACCCACCCCCCTCACACCTTTTAAGCGGTAAGGCGCGAGGCGAGGCGACGCCTTACATATCCTAAGACGTTAAAGGGTAGGAAATAAAATGAGTATTTTAGCAGTATATATATACTTACTGTTACTAATTCTTAAACCTATGTAGCAAATAAAATGATTTAACAACATTATACTAATTTATTTGCTCGCAATTAATGTTTCCTCACTTATCTCTCTCTCCTCCTTGGCTTCCTGTGCAGCCAAACATTCCAGACCACTCGTTTTCCCTCTCTCCACCTAATCTCTCTCTCCTCCTTTACTTCCTGTGCAGCCTTTACTTCCTGTGCAGCTGAATACTGCAGTCTGCAGGCCACTCATTTTTTCCTTCTCTCCATTCTCCTCTCTCTCTCTCCTTTTCTTTCTCTCTCCTCTACTTTTCCCATTCGGCTGAGCGTCCAGAGCCACTCACTGGCTCTTCTTCCCTTGCCTTATCCCTTCTTCTTGCTCTCTGGTTCTCTCCTCTCTCTCGTGCATGCTTTCTTCATTTTGCTTCCTTTCTTGCTCACTCCAGCCAGCCGAATAATGGGAGCTTCCAGTGGAGGCGCCTCCAGTTCGGCTCTTCGGCTCAACCCCGGCCCCCTGCTCGCCCGCCTTTCTAAGCCATAGGCCTACTTGGCTCAGTCTCCCGGCGCCGTCTCACTCGGTCTCCTCCAAGGCCAGGAAGGAGGGGGGCGGGGAGGCCGGGTTGCCGTCGGGAGGGGAGACGGAGGCACGAACGTAAGGCGAGGCGACGCCTTGCCACCCATCTACCGCCTTACCGCTTAGGCGACGCTTAAGCGTCGCCTAAGGGCATATGTAGTGTATGAAAATATAGGGTCTTAAGCCACCTTAAGGTCAACCTTATACATTACAGGGGTGACCTTAAGCAGGCTATAAGCAAAAAAGACTTAAGGCTGGTTCTCAAGTTAAAGACCTGGCCACAAGCATTAAAATACAATTTTTCTTTATCTGGCGAGTGGGACCGTCTTAAGACCCCTTGGGTTATATACACTATGGAGTGGGCCTTAAGGTTTAGATGAGACCCACCTTAAGGCCCTTTGAGTTATATACACTATGGATGCCCTAAGCGACGCCTTAATAACCCTGGTCTATCGTCCCCTTCTAACACCCTAATCCCCTTCAAGCCATGACGTCCGGCCTTCCTATGTACGGTAGTTATCCCGTTGCGGACTTTGGTTCACAACAAGAATATTCTATCATAAGAAAACGAAAAACTTTGCAGTCATTGAGTTCCATGAGAATATCACATTTCAGCAGCAATAATAAATATGCTTTCAATCTAAACTGAACAATCAAGCATTGAATGGATAAATAATAATTGTACAATGCTAAAATTGCAGATGTTATGGCAACCCTAAAGTCAATTTTCATATATCAAGAGCATTAGCTGCTACAAATTCAATAGATAAACTAGTAATATCAATATTCAATGCCAAAAACAACCAACTTACATAAGCAAGCAATCCCGCCAAGTGATGATTGTTCCGAGATATTGGATTGATAGCAATCTGAGGAGAGTATACACCTCTTGCAGAGACAGCCTTAGGAGCTGTACTCTGGTTATTTAAATTATCAACATCTGAAGCAGAAGATGACGGTGACTCAACTAGCCCAAAAAAAACAGAGAAGAATTTGAACCATTAGAAGGTCAATCATGTTAACAAAAAGATGGATGACAAACAAAGGTTCCATTTGTTTTGTCTAATAAATATGAGAGAGATACATTAGACATCTCCCCTTTCTGAACAAGCAATGCATTCGAAATTTGACATAAGAGATACACCAAGATCATGGCGTTGTTGAAGTATAAGTGAATTGAAGTGTAGTCTCCCTCAAACTTAAGACGTGAAATAGAAGTATGCTATAATTATTTTTTTTAATTGCGCCAACCGGATTTTAAACTCAAGACCTCTCAACTTTGAGTCTCTGATATTATATTGAGTTGTATGGACTAACTAATTCACCCAAAATCCTAAGTTAATGAGGAAAGACAGATAGTTCGCTTATACTTCACCAGGCGTAAGATGAAATCCTAGAACCATTAGTAACCTTACTTCATATACATTATACAATGCTAAGTTGTTAATTGGTTGAGAATGGGAAATATGACCTCTCAAGTCATGCTCTTGAAATAAAAGCTGCTAAACTTCACCTGTGATAGAAGTACAGAACAGAATATAGATCAGATCCTCAGATATTGAAGCATCCCTACTTTTACACGGTATTTGGTCCAAGGAATGTGTTAATCCAAGGATCATCTGATCCTAACTCCAAAAGTGATCTTTAAGTTTGGTTTGAAAAATGAGTGAGTTGGTCTATCACCATATAATTCCATGTGACCACAATACCACTAAAAAAAATAGGGGTAAGGTCATTCCACAAAAATCATTGGATGACCTCATGATGGACCAACCCATTCTGGAGAGGCCATTCCTCAAAACTAAACAGACCATTAATGGATGATAGTGGTTTCAAAAACTATCAAAATAACTAAGCAACTTCATGAGTTAAAGCATATGTGAAAAACCTGGAGGAGCCATCAGAGATGCTGCCTGCAATGCATGCCTATCTTTAGTTGCACCAGGATGTTTGTAGAAGGCAGCCTTCATATATGCCACTTCTACACATTTGTATGCCAAAGCGGCATTTGCCATTTTCTTAAGTCGCTCAAATTCACGAGCACAAAATCTGATGAAAACAAGTCAACAGGGAGAAATTAGTATAGTTCATTGCACATAAGCATCATATAATATTCAAAATGTACACAAAAATTAAATGAACAAGTTGAACTACTATCAACTGGGAACTAAATAAAAGGCATGTCCAATGTTCTAAAAGGCGGCCTAGGCGGCCCCTTGCCGCCGCGATTTTGCCATAGTTGGTAGGCTGGGGGCTACGCAGTCCTAGGTGGTGACTACGCAGCCCTAGGCGTTGGTTAAGCAGTGCAAGGTGTAGCTACATAATTTAAATTAATTTTATGAAGAAAGGGAGATAGAGGAACATGCATTCTGGATGCTGCTCTCTTGGAAAATAAGATATGTCTCAACTCTATTTGTCGGACTTCTGGTATTTTAATACATTTCAGTTGAAACATGCGATTAGCACCGTGTGTACACTGCCTGCTAGGAGGCTGCTTAGGCGCTCTGCTGTCGCCCGCCTAGCACCAGCGTTTTTTTATAACACTGGCATGTCCAAAAGAAAGCAACAGAAGCTTACAAAGGATGGAAGTTCTAACGCACTAAATGTTTAGAACTACAGAAACAAGTAACCAAGAACCAAACTATCAAGTTTCCCGTAAAAGGAAATAAAAGTGACTGCCATCCTGAAGGCATTCAAGAATGTCAAAAGGGCAAACAAACCCAAATACTATCAACAAGTTGACATGCTGCCTGCCTCTTAAAGAAATGACATTATAAGAATGTTGCTTACCCACAAAGGTTTCCTGTTTCAGAATATAGTTTCATGGCTTGTATAGAATCCCCTTGTTTGGAGCTACCAATATTTGGAGCCTCCCAAAGAGATGCAACATGAAGAAATTTCAGGCCCGCCTCAAAGCACATGCTTGTGCTCTCAAGATCATCCCCCTTTTCCTGCAACAAGTAATGCGCATGAGGGGCAATGGAATATTAATGAAAAGAATAGTAAAAAAATGTTTTGAGTAATGAATCAATTATCAAACATTCAAACCTTTAAACGTTTAGACAAGTGCTTCAAATCCCGAGCTTCCTTGAGTAGAACAGACGCATTTATTGGACTTGAAGCATCACCACTAAGAGTTACTTGCTTCATATTTTCGATAACAGCCTTTTTCGATTGTTTTGCCTTGTAGGACGCATCTCCATCTGCTGTATTGTTTAATGATGGCTGCTGCTTGCTTCCTTTGACAGTAGATGGATTTATTTTCAGGTCCTTGTATTCTACATTCCCTTTATCAGGCTTAACCTGATTTGGATGTTTCCCAGAAGTCAACTTTGCATGGTCACTTTGGTTTGAATTAAAATGAGGCGGTGTTTTCCCATTTTGATGGGATGGTGGCTGTTTGTGATCACTGTTGTCGTGTATTGAAAGGACATGTGAATTAACTTTCTGTCCCATTACAGGATTCAATTTACCATTCCTTAGACCAAGTCCAGAATCTTCATTTTTAAGGCAAGCATTTGTCAACAAGTCTTGTTCATCCTTCTGCAAGTCCCCATCCTTCAAAACATGATGATGCATATCTCCATTAAAGCAACCAGAAACATGAGCCTTGGTGTGATCACAACCAGACCGAAAGTCATATTTTTCCTTGGAGCATGAAGAACCACTTTTCCCAGACTCCTGAGAATGCACATTTTCTGCAACTTCACATGCATACCTTCTATGTTGATCCAAAAGGTTCTTATCAGAATTTCTCAAGGGTGAAGAAGAAACTGACTCTACAGGAGAGGCCTTTGTTTCTTGAAAGTCAGCTTTACTCTTGTGGGAGCTAGACACCTTAGATGAACTGGAAGTGGCAGCCGTAGATGCTTGTGCATAACATATATCCCTCCTTGTGGAGTTTTCAGACAGCAATGAGTGCTGGAAATGGATATTCTGTTGATGTTGCTCACTTAAACGCTCTTTCTCAGCATATATTCCATCACTATCAATTCCAGCAATGGGGCCGCTGGCATGGGCAACTTTCCTATGGTCATCTGTCTTTGAAAACTTCACCTGTGGACTGGGCTTTTCCTTGGCAGCATTACTTTCACTTAAAGCTTCGTTTACAACATGCTTAGCAGAGGCATCGCTAGCCAGAGGGTCAGGACCATGCTGGCTTAATTGCCTTTGTTTCGATTTTCTATTCTTAATGGATAAGTCTGGAAGATCAGATCGCCCTGCGTCTGAAATTCTAATGCCCCCATCTGAGGAAACTTTATCTTCATCATGAAACCACTTAACTGATGAAGATGAACCATACGTTACCATGCCAAGTGAAATACCACTATGCTTATGGAAGTTTTTCGGAGTTTCCTTGTTTGAAGGACTACTTTTGCTTATTTCAAACCCAGAGGGGGGAAGATGCTTTGCAGGCTCACTGAGTTCTTTCTTCATTTTCTTTGATGCTCTCAGGTTATCACCATCAAACCCTGCACTGCTCTTCAATTTTGGGTGAGTCCGATCTGTTGCAACAGTTTCTCCTGCAGAAACGGAAACCGTTAGAATCAAATGACTAGCAATAGAAAGAAATTAGAAAAAATACAAATTATTAGTTGTTGCACCTTTATCTGACAATCCTGTGTGCTTCCGTTTTTCTTTGAGTTTAGGGAAGCAGTCAACACCATCAGGGTTTCTACTTGTAGAAGCATGTAGCTTCTTTGAAGGCTTTGATATCTCAGACATGTTAAAATTAGTTGACACATTAGCTGCATAATTGGGCTGAACTTTCAGCTTCCCTGATGTAGTGCTGGACTTTACACTGCCATCAAAAGATGGAGGTGTCATAGCTGTGCCTATGCCTGGTGTAGCAATATCATGAGATTCATGACAACCATCCAAACGCATGTTATTTTCAGGTGCAGGGACCATATAAAGCGCACGAAGGGCTTTTGTGGTCTCATCCTCACTTATTTTGCAGCTACTCAGTCCAGGCCTACAAGAAGTTACAAATACCAATCTATTAAAGATAAAGCAAGCACATGTGTAGCAAACAACGTATTCAACAGTACTTGCAAGCAATGAAACTCTATAGTCTATGCATGACCATATGACTGGAGACAGATTGACAAAATTTTCCGGAAATTGATGGACACGAAACATGAATACAGAGATTAAAAAATAAACCATAATGGAATCAATTTAAAAATTTCAACAGTTTGTTTCTCTTTAAGGTAACGGAAAGATTGGAAATAAAATAACTTCATATCAGTCTGCACAAAGGCATTATAAAAATATATAATGCAAGAAAAAACTTACTGAGTTATTGCAGTTCAGAGAAACTAACAAATGGAGGAACTAAGATAAGGCATGAAAATATCTAAAAATAAACAAAGTGGATCTAATGTCTCCTGCAGAAACTTACAGCCAACTTTGCATGCTACACCGCCATTTTTTAGGAAGTATATCTGGATTCATCCCATATGGTAAAAGGCGCCATTTCTCACACTTATCACAGCACACCCATTGTTCATTTATTACCACAGGAGCCGGAGCAGGCATTGCCATGGATGATTCTGTACTCTCATTTTTGCATGCTGATGGCATAGGAGCTGATTTGTTAAGAAACATGGGAGGGATCTTGTGGTCGCCATCATTTCCACCACCTGACATGTCCTTATCAGTTTTTCTAGATGTAATTGTTTCTTGCTCAGGCTTCACACTCTTATCTTCACCATAAGATTTTCTAGTAATGTCACTGTTCAATTGCTTATGTGGCTTGACCTTGAGCTTCTTCCCAGACAGAGCAGGTTGCAAAGAGGAAGTTTTCTTCTTCCCTTTCGGCATTCCAGAAGAATTTCCGCCTCCATTTTCTGTGATGATATCCATAGATTCTGGATTAACTAGACTTCCCATTTCCTTCCTTTTGTACTGAGATAGTTCACCATTTACATGCATCACTTTTCCTTTGTCTCTCTCAAGTGATGTTTTGTTAGGAGGAACATTTTGCAGGTGATTTGAAGTGATAAAAGTTTGATCATTGTATTCATCAGAATCATATTTGATCTTACCCGAAAACCCATGATCAAGTGAAGGTTCTGTCTTACTGTCCTTGCTCCAATCTTCAAATGCATTTCTCACTGTACTTGCTTTTGCATTTGCTTTACCCTTTGGATGTTTACCATCATTTGCTAAATTAACAGCTTTAACATCTACCATTGACTCCATCTCTCTCAAAGAACTCTTGTCGCTAATTCGTCCCTTCAATGGACCATTCTTTGTTTCCTTGAGGTGATCCGAAATCTCCGCCACAAATATTGCGGATTCCTCAACTGAATGTTGTTCTGTCTTTATGCTCCTTGGTAAGAGGATTGAATCTGTATCATCTGAAATGTCCTGCGACTCAGGTTTAATTCCCTTGTTCATAATAGTTGTATTGTTATGTCCGTGGTTTGAACTCTTGAAATCGGGAAGGTGATCTTTCTTTTCATCATACTTAATTTTCTTCTCCATCTGATTTTTGTTATCTTGTGCAGCAGAGGTCGAATGATGCCAGTCTCTGTTCAATTCTTTTTCATCATCAAATGCAGGCACTTCATGATTTCTTGTTACAGGTGTTGACTTTTTGCTCAATTCTAGAACATTTTCAGCAAGGGGTGAGAGCAAGAGTCCTCCAGGAACAGAATGGCAGGTCATTATCTGTTCAAAAAAACAAAATGGATTAACTCTTTAATATCAATCATCAAAGGTTTTGCCAAGATAAACGAATTGATGAGATAAAACTTAACCTGGAAAATGGTATTCGGAGATCCATCAGGTAAATGTTTTAGCTCAGGAGCCCCAGTGCTCCCATCTAGGCTGTCATCCATAGATGATGAAGGAGAAATGTCGAGGCCCAGGCCACTGTATATAGCAGCAGTATTTTGGCTTCTGTATATAGCAGCAGTATTTCTTGCCAAACTTTTATTGCTGTTCACCTTGATACGTATTTTTGGTGCCTTTTGCTCAGGACCATTGACTGCTCTGTTCGACATCTGTTGAGGAGGATTACCATCGATCCCATTGGATGTTCTTGGACAGTAATCATTTTTCCTCCTGCTATCTAATGCAGTCTTGACAAAATTATTCTTCTGTGCACTCTGGAAGTTCATCATAACAATTTAATAGGGTTCTAATATTTATGCAATAATCCTAATAAGTCGACATGTCATGGTGAAATTTGTTGAAGTGTACCTCCACTGCCATATATGGTGATCTAGAGGCACTGCCACGGTTTGGTGGAACTGCAGGGCTTCTAGATTGAGATAATACAGAAGGAGAATGCTGGTATGTAGGCAAGAATGAGCCATAACCCCCATATTGTGTTCCTATGTAGTGTGAACAATTTTTCACATACATCAGTACAACAGTAACACTACAGAGTAAATAGGGTGGCAGCTTGTATTCCCCTTACCGAAGTTCTCAGCAAGTACTCCGCCTTCAAAGTCCTTCTGGAAATGACCCAACACATTTTGAAGTTTTTCATCCTGTACAACATACCACATACTTTATTTAAAAGTTTATCTTCCATAAAATAGTTACTCTATTTAAAAGTTTATCTTCCATAAAATAGAAAACTGCTTCTTTAAGAGTGTAAAGGAAACATGAGGAGCATCTGTGAAAGAGAAAGCCGCTACTTAAGAGTATATAAAGCTACAAAAGTTGAAAGCCCAATTTCTGGGGCTCATTAGCAGCAGTGAGACATAGTGTAGCAAGAATAATTCATTCCCTAAAATTTCTCAAAATCCAAATTAAAACCTAGAGGAGGCAAAGACCCCAGAAGTCCGGATCTTCATGTAACAAATAGACTAAATCCCCCAAATCCAAACAAAATCATACTAGTTAAGTCTTCCATATGCCAGAAGTAGCATCAGCGCCTCACCGTTAAGTAATGAAAGCTGGACCCAGAATGCAAACCATGAATACCTAAATGGTATAGTGGTATGTGCTTTTGAACCATTGCTACAAAAAGTTAGCACACAGACACAGGAACATCAAACAACAAAATAAAGTGACAATTATCAATCTCGCAACCATTTTCCATGTTGGATCAAATTTCTAGCATAAAATCCAAAATCTCATATAATACTGCACTCTTAATGATAAATTGTCCAGTGTCCACTAATCAAGCTATGATATCTGCATAAATGTATCTTTATCTTTATACATCATAATAGTAGCTCCCCCACCCCCCACATTAATCCTAGGAGAAAAAAGCTAGAAATTCCTACATCAATAAAAAAATAAAATAGTTACAAATTCCCAAATTAACCAAGAAAAAGAAAAAAACTAGAAACTCCACTAAAAATGATAAAAGGGAAAATAAAATGGTTCATCTATGTTTCGTCTAAAGGCACCGATCTAGGTATATAGAATCAGATTTCTGTGCATCCTACCAATCTTATCAGCACACGGATCTTCACAAAAACAGTGTTCTTTTTTCCGTCCATTCTACCAATCCTACCAGTACACAGATCTACAAGTCATTATAGAAAACTACTATAGAAAGAGTTTAAGTCACCTGACCGAATAGAAATTTGTATCAACTAAGGTTTTCGATTCTAATACTATTACGATTAAGTATTAACACAGTTAGCGCTAAAAATATTGTTTGAAACATGAGTGATGAGTCCATGCAGATGCATGGGTTATGAACTAGTACAACAAAAGATAGGTCTAACCTTTTTCTTGGTGTAAATGTGGAGCCTCTTATAGATAACTTTTTACTTCCTAGATCGTACAAGATGATTTCCCCCCAAACAAATTGCATGGGTTGTATCTAAGCAGGTTTAGTGAGCTTCTAGTTTAGAAGCCTCATAAGCAAGCTTACTAGAAGAACTAATTAGGCTAGTCATATTGTACCAGAATAAAAGCAACTCTGACACACTAGCAAATGCTTTGTCTCAACTCGCAAAACTTTTTTGCACACTAATTCTGTTGCCCATTGACGAAGGTGGATAGTGATCTGCAGAATCTAACATCACAAGATCAATTTTTATTCTATTATCTAATAATCATGAACTTTCTACAAAAATATAGATTCGATGGCCTAGGTAATGCATCACATCAACTCCCAGGCGAATCGCTTCATTCTATTTATACGCTATTGATGATCACCTTGCAGTTGTCACAAAAAGCAAATGTAACCGAAAAGTGCCATATAATCAACCCTTGAAACCAGTAAACTGCCAATCACGGGGCTAAAATTCTGCAAGTAACAAAAATTTGTGTGTCGCTTCAGAGTTACTCAAAATTACACACACTAAATCTAGCACTGAAATTAAGAAAGCTCCGGAATTCACCAAAAAGGACGTACCAGAAATCACTGTAAACTATACACAGGAGCGTGAAAAAAGATTCACGAACTAATTGGGCACTCGCACGTTTGTTTCATGCCATTGCTCCACACGTAATTCACAAGAAATCAGCTAAAACTAACACATTTACCATATTTCATCTCACCAAGGAGGCCGGCAATTAACTACAAAATCGCAAGCAACTACCCAGATTGAATAAACAACCAACACAGCAGACATGGTAAACTACCCAGATTGAATAAACAACCAACCATTCTAATCAGCAATAACCTCATCTCAACCAAAAATCAAAACTTCCCAGCACACACAGCCAAATTAACGCAAAATTCCACAACGCTACAACCGAGCTAGCACAATTACCGCCGCACGAAACAAGCAGGCAACCACCACACCACACGGTACGACGAACTCATCAACTATCCAATCCGCACACAAAAATACGAAGCAGAAGAGCATCTCTTACGATGTAGGTGAGCCCGTCGGGATCAACAAGCTCGTCGTCGCCCGCCTCGCGGCCGCCGTAGCCGTAGGCGTCGCCGCGGATCGCCTCGCCCTCCTCGAGCTCCAACTCCCCCTCCTCGTGCCCCTCCCCCATCCCCGCCCCGCGGCGCCCCGCCGCCGCCGCCTCCTCCTCCCTCCCCCTCCGCCTCCCCCCGCCCAGCATCTCACATCGGTGGAGGAAATCCCCGGCGATCGCCCCCCACCACCTTCTCCAGCGCCACCGAGATCGCGCCCGCCGCGGCTTAGGGTATTTTGCGTTTTATTTCTTATTTAGATCTTTTTTTTTAGTTTTTTTGCTCGTCGCCTTCGGTGTTCATCTCGCAGAGGAAGCCAGGGAAAGAGAGGAGAGAGACAGAGAGAGAGAAATATTGATACAGAATAATAGAATACGAAGTATTAACATGAAGTATTCGGGGATTGGCACCTTTGCGTATTTGCCCCTGTACGATGCAAGTATTAACTAACTAATGTTTATTGTGCACGTGGGAGGCTTTGCTGCCGTTGGATTGCTGCTTAATGGCCGAGACGGTGCGTGGAGCAAAAGCGAATTTTTTTTACTTTTTTGCTGGGTGTGGATGGATAAATACGGCACTGGTGCAGCACAACGTGTGACGTGTCATCGCGTGTGCAGGTGTTGCACAAAACAAACATGCATGGCAAACCTTTGGAAGCATTGCGGCTGTGGCACACAGCGGCGGCATGTTTCGTGCAAATCAGGCATGTGGATGCTCATTTGTTTGTTCTCTAAGCGTACACGCGTCCGGTGAAAAACCCTGCAAGCCCGGGATTCAAAAATACGTGGGCTTATTTGTCAATATTTATTTGACTAGCACAGATTGAATGCTACGGAGAACATGAGGTATGCATGCACGTAAAATACAAAACAAGATAAAATTTGTAAAAATAAAGCGAACAATCGATTGGCACACCTTACCAAATGAGCCGCCCGATAAGGACCCGTGATGATCGCCACCGTCATTCATCCAACTGAATTGATCATCAACCCAAGACGGAAACTCTCTAAATGAGTTAGTACATGGATCAACAGCTCTCTAAATTTTCCTATGTATTTCATACATGTTGCGGACATCAATGACAACTCGCCACACGTATAGTGTAAATCATTGTCAGATGTGGAACAAAAGTCATTACACAATTCAAAGATGTAGTACATGACTCCTATCAATCCACAACAGAGAATTTTTCATTTGACAATCCAGCCCTTAAAATAATTACCAACTACAAGACAAGGAAAAGATGAGAAAGCTTCTTTCTTGCTCGTTTACCATTTTATCCAAAAATATACGGACATAAGTGAGTTAACAAATCTATAAAAAGAACTCAATGAATGATGCAGAAAGATACAATCATACAAGTACCCGATGTGCATATATGTTGTTCTTCGCTTAATGTCCCCAAAATTTTATCTTGAATGCAAAAGTTAAAATTTGATAAAAATAGCCATCGCATGATTCAGAATTTGTACTTAAAAGGAAATGCAATTGGTCATGATTATGCTTATTAAGCCCTCCAGTGAACTAACCAAGTCGATACGTAGGGCAAAAACTTGAATATCAGATTTTTCTGCTTGGATGAGATATTTTAGACCAAATACCATAACAGAACCATACTGAAAATGTGCTCAAGAGTGCAAAACATATACTGATTTTAGTTAGGCAGAGTAAAGAACCAAATTTATTTCAAAGGTTGAACACATAAACCGATCAGTTCTAACAGATCACTGACTATTCTGCAAAACAAGTGCATATTCCAAAGAAATCTCTAAAACCAAAAACATACCCAATTAAGGGCTACATATATGCACGAAAAAATAGCATCACTTTTAAGCAAACCATCAATAAGCTGTGGGATGTTGAAGTATTCATAGCTCATGTAGGTATGACCTGTTTAGACATGTTGTGCTGGCTTATGGGCTTCATCTTGGACTCAGGCACGGTCCAAAGAAGCTACAGGCCGTTTCATGCTGTTGGCATTGGGCCTCCGCCATACATTCCTAGTCGTCTTTTACCATCGCTGCCAATACAAACGTCGACGAGAGGGAAAGAGTGGAGCCGAGAGCGCAAGCTACAAGAGGAAGCGGCGGGGAGGGAGGAGGTGATGGCCATAAGCCTGTAGGCATAGCTCATGTAGGTATGACCTATTTAGGCGGCTTATGGGCTTCTTGCGTGCACGGTCCAAAGAGGTAGGAGGCGGCATTGGGCCTCCGAGTCGCAGAGCGCGAGAGGAGCGCAGCTACAAGAGGAAGGGGGAGGGAGGAAGCGAGGAGCTGAGAAGGCGGTGGTCGGGGTGGGGAGGGAGAAGGCAGCTGCAGAGCGCGAGAAAGTAGGCGGTGGGGAGAGAGGAGGTGAGGAAGGGAGGAAACCAGAGAGTGGGAGGAGATAAATAAATATTAAATAAAGAGACAAAATTTGAGATAAATAAAGAGAGACAACAAATAGACAATTAAATTAATTGAAATAAACAAATAATTGAGACAAATAAATAAAGAGACAAAACGATAATTATAAATAATTTGAAGTTGTAATAAAAAGATTTATTTATGTCTACATGGCTGCCTTCTTAAAAAAATTTGCAAAGTAAAAAACTCAATTTAAGAAAACATTCACTAAGAAAAAAGAGTACAGGTTAGAACTTTGCATACATCAATGTACTAAGTGTCATTGTCCAGACAAAGATTGTCAAATGAGTCGGCCAACTCCGCATTTTCGACAGAATGTTGTTGTCGTTCGTCCGCCTATTTCTACTCTTTGACCATAAGAAGTATTTCCACCATCTTACTTGTGAGTATTGTTTTTCTCTCCTCCAGTATTCTCCCAAAAAGGCTGAAGGCAAACTCGGAAGAAACTGTCGAAACTAGAACAGTTAACACATCCCTTGCTAGTATGATAGCACCGGATATATCATCTTGTGCTCCTACCAGCACATCAAAATGTTGATATCCTCTTGGCACGACACTGTATCATTGTCGATATAGGCGGATAGCTCTCCAATGCTATGCTCGCTTTGTCTTCCTTAAGTGCCTGACATTGTATAAGAACCTGAACCTCCAGAGAATGAACCTGTACCCTAGATCTTACCCCCATGCGGTTTTCTTCTTACCTACGATGGGTGGTGGTGGAGATTGCTGCAAGCGAACTCTCTGAAACTTTCGGCCATGCTTGTGATAAACTTCGGTTAGCTGAGTATGAACAATTGAGAAACAGCTAGAATAGTATATCCCCGCTGCATCACCTAGAACTCAAAGAATGTTGTTGAATCCTCAAAGTTCAGCTCTGGGATCTAAAATAAATGCAAAAACATATAAAATAGGATTTCTTTTCAATATTTTAAAATTTTAGATTTCATAGCAAATATATCCTCTTATAAAACTATATCACTTTCATTAGCCTGCAAATGAGTAGCAATTAAAGAATATGATGCACAATTACAGAAGATGTTGGGTAATAAACTACAGATAAAGCAACAGTGGAATCATAAAATAAGTTCAAAAAAAGGTAGTAACCTCTCATCAACACACCAATGTTGTTCAGTCAGTAGAGTACTACTGCAAAGGTTTGGTAGTGTGTTTGTGTAAAAATGGAAAATGTGCTCTTATAAGGCACAAGACTCTTAAGCATCATGTAAGTAGAGTTCTATTTTACCAGCATGTCTAAACCAAACTTCCTTGAATGTATGCCTATTACAATGCAAAAGTTCTTATATGCAACTATTCGTTGGTTAGAATTATTTAGGAAAGATATTCCATCACGAAAAGCTCAATTCAAAATACCATCGCAAATGTCAAAATTCTAAAAATGCCATCATCGTCACATTTTTCCGTCCATCGGCTCTAATGAGGATAAAATAAATCTATAAATATAGCTTTAATTTTTAATTAAGGCCAAAGGGCTCCGTGGTCGTAAACCTCCAAGGATTGCTCCTCGAGTACTCTGGTCGGAGAAACACTATGCATGTTGCCCTGCCAGATGATTGCTTAGAGATTCTTTGAACTGGTACTTGGTCCCGATTCTATGATATTCCTTCCGTGCGGTGGATAAACACATGCCTTATCCATTCCAAACATCATGATGATTTTAGCCCTGAGTCTCTGATAACAATACCATGCGGTTGTTGCCTACGTTCGTTTTCCGCTGACAACAACCAACGATCAGGTGTTCTATCTGGTTCCTCAAGGCATCTTCTCCGGTGGATAATTGATGTCTCTTCATTGATATTTAAAGTTGAATGAGAGAAGACAAAGGACAATCGATCTGGAAGCAATCCAAACATTCGATCATTGAATTTATTCAATTCAGTGTAATTAAGGCTAGTCTCACGCCATGTTAAAAGCACCCTGTAACCAGTTCGTAGCAATAAAGAGCATCCATGTTTCTCTCCTGAGAATTTTAGCCATCTTTCTCATATTATTTCGTAAGATTAGTGACTCGATCGTTGATAGTTGGCACATCCGTGGGGAAAAGGTGTTGAATCCTTAAAGTTCTTCTTCATTTAGCAATTCTCGTGCTTCTCTATTCCCTGTTGTCATTGCTCATGCGATCATGGCAGGGACTTGGGACGAGGAGAACTGGTTTGACTTGGTAGACTATGCCAACCTCGATAGGGACACATGCATCAATGCCATAGAACATGATGCCTTGTCATCATCCTCTTCCATTCCAAGCTCGCCGCTCACTGAAACCGGTGAGATCAACCGAATGGAAGAAGATTTGCCACCCCCATCATTGACACTCTCAGAGAAATTAGTTGTTTCGACCATATCAAAATGCCTAAGTGCTTCTACAAACCCCGTGCTTCCGACCAACAAAAATGGCGACAAGAGTGCAGTGCCACGATCCGAGGGTTAGGGTACTCTCAATATAGTCATGGGCTATTCGCTGATAGCTTCTTCATATTTTAGGAGCCGATCGACGACTAGTCATGGTGTCGATGAAGTTATCCCCGACAGAAAGCCAGGTAAAGATGTTAATGCTTAGTATCCGATCAGTAATCCATTGGATCAAGCTAAGTCCACTACAAAGCCCACTAGAGGTGATAATTACTAATCACTCTCCATCTTTGTGGCTTCTAACTAAAGCGATGAAAGGCTCTCTCTTAGTTTCGATGGAAGCTCGTTAGGAGATTCATGCCAGAGGCACGAAGTTAATGCAATTAATGATACCGATCCAAATGCCATGCACGATTCTTCACGACAGGATCCGCTGGTCAAAATGGTGCAAATGTACTTACGTCACCCCGAGATGACGAAGGCAATAGAACTGGTGGACATCGATTGGCTAATCTTCCTGCTTCTACCCCACCGCGCCTGACAGGTCGAACGAGACATGCTGGAGGCTCGGAGAGGAACTCGAGTCATCGTACCCCCTCCATGAATAGGAATCCTTCGAGGCCCTCGGTAATAATTCAGAACTTGCAATGAGTCAATATTTTAAACAACCTAGATCCTGCTCTGGCAGAAACTTTGGGATATACTCAGGTTGTAGTTCAAGTGTCAAAAATCCTCCAACAGACCATGCAGCGAAACAGAGATGTACAGGAAACAAAGTAACTCGCAAAGTCATACTCTGACTTCATCCAAGCATTCCTTCCTAAGAAGAAGCCAGCGCGGCCAGACTGGAAACAATATGACATCTAGCACAAAACCCACTCAAAGATTTCAACAGGGGAATCATGAGGAAATATGACTTTTCAACAATGAAGCCACTCATTCCCTTGCTTACGAGGGACGAATACTTGGATTAGGTGATCTGCGACATCACCTAAACCAAACAGCTGGCCAAAGACACCATGTAAGTATCCACGATTGAGTCGGAGTAGAAGTTCTTCAGTACGACTACCGAAGGAACTGGTCTCGCACCAACTACAATCCGGCCCCTTTCCAAAGAATGCATCGTGACTTGATTACAGGCTGTCGGGCTTTCTCAGTAGGCCTTCAAGCAATACACTGGCTGGATAGGTTTTGACTAGTAAATCTAGAGAAATTCGATGGAACTCAAAACCCATTAGAATTTCTCTAGATTTACACCACTGCCATCAAAACCATAGGACATGATGATAATGTGATGGCAAACAACTTGCCTACAGTTCTCAAAGGATCTACCTGTTCTTGGTTACTTAACCAACCGGTCGAAATAAGAGATTTATCAATCACAATCTTCCAAGGGACGTATGATCATTCCAGGAAAGAAGATGACCTCCACCAAATCTAGCAAGAATCCAATGAGACTCTCCGACAATATATCAAGAGGTTCAACCAGGTTTGTAATTTCATGCCAGAGGTTGTGGATTCTTCTGTTATTCTGGCTTTTAAAACTAGGCTAAGAAATCGATGGTTTATGGAGGACATTATAATGAACCCTCCAAGAATGATCATCAACCTATTCGACATGGTTGACAAGTACGCAACCGCTAGAGAGACGATTGAATGGAACAAAGCCATCAACCAGGTAGAAAAAAATTCCTCAACCCGACCTAGATAAGAAAGAGAAGAAGACTAAGAAGTCTCCCAAAGGTAAAAAGAACCACAAACCCAACGCTAAGAAGGTTCTCGCGATTCTAGAGCACTAAGGGTAACAAGGATTATTCTGGTCAAAATAAGGCAAAAACTCTGACCGATGAATCCAAAAAGAATAACAAGTGGTGTCCATTTCATCAAGCCGTAGGGCATTGTAGAGACCTGAATCTATAAATCCGGACTCTTCTGTATATTCTACACTAGTCCAGGATCATGCTAGTACACATAGTATAAACAAAGATGAAATATCAACCATATCACGATTTACTAAGAAAAGACTCAAAGATTATTAATTATCAGAGTTGCGACCTTATGGCCAAGCTTGTAGATAACAACCTGAATAGCTTAAGAAACTTGTAGCGGAAAACAAAAGATAAACACGGTGGTCACTTGACATGCCCACAGGCAATCAGCTAGGGAGTGAAGTCCTAATCCACGAAGTCGCCGAAGCATCCTCCTTCACACACCTCTGGTTGGTATGGTTCTTCTTCAGCAACTGAGCAAATATGGATATAGCTGTGGGTACATAGAGTACTCAGCAAGCATTTGTAACAAAGATGAGTACTCAGCAAGCATTTGTAACAAAGATGCAATATAGTATGGAAGGCTTACCAAAGGATGGCTGAATGGTTATTTTGTAAAAAGTAATATTTTTAGAGTAAATACAATAAATAGATTGAAAACGTAATTTTGGAAAAGACGTATATAAATAATTAATGAAGCAAAGGAGTGAATAAACCACAAGTGAATTAACCATTCACTTCACAATCAACCTACTCTCAACTAACTAAGATTTTTAAAAACCTACCCTCATGTGAAATCACCGAGCATTGTTCATAACCGGAGACACGGCTATTCAAATAGTTTTACACTCTGTAGAGGTTGCACAACTTTACCCACAAAAGATAAGTCATCTTAATAGCCAATATGCTTCCTTAGGCATGAGACCTAGATAATTTATCACAAAGCCTTTACCTCACTCCAATCTAACTAGACACTACCCGCCGAGGTTTCACCGTTGAAGGGTTAAACCACCACAGTTAGAAGCCCTCTCTTGCGACGTATGAGTACAGTAACCCTGTGCCTCACTGTGAGTAAACCAGTACCCCTGGTACTCACTTGCCATTGGTGATATCTAAACTAAACCTTTGCAAGTTAATCGGTTAGGTCATACACATTTAGACTTATAGCTGTAAGTAAGGCTCAAATCAACGGTGCATAAAGTTAAGTCCTTAGACATTACCCAGGCGAATCATCAACATCCCTAAAGTGCTAACCACACTTCCCCCTTTATTGCGTGATCATTCGCCCAAGTGAAAACCATTTTGTATAACCAACACCAATGATACTACCCATGCCAAGGTGTATAAATTTTATAATTGAGGCTGACCACCAAGATTCAATATCTCATTAAGTTAAAATTAATTAATTAATCACATGTGATGATAAACCCAACGTAACTATAAGTATGGCTAAGCAATTTAAACGTATAACCCATGTGACAACTAGTATTACATCAGTAGATAATTACCTATCATATGGTGACAATGGAATTAAGGCATTCAAATTATCAAGAAAGAATTAATCAAATAGGACATTAACTACCAATGCAAAGGTTTTATAATAAAATAACGATACATGATAATTTAAAACAAAATAATACATAATATATTTGAAAAAATGGGTTTAATATGATCAAAGGGCATGACTTGCCTTAGCCTTGCTCAGTTACTAGTTTCTTGATCTTCTGTTTCTGCTCCTTCAAAGACATAATCTAACAAGAGATAAACAAATAAGGCACAAATAAAATCAAATAAACTCCAAAAACTTCAGAACTAGGATTAAAAGATAGAGCTTAATTTTATATGAATTTAGAAAAAAAAACCAGGTGAATCGGAGCTAGGACAGAAAAGAACGGGCTCTTGGAAAATCTAATATAAAGGATATAGTGGAAATTTGGAAATCCTACTGAGAGACCATGTGAAGGGCCCCCCATGGTTGTTGGGGCTCAAGGTGGTTGCAAGCCAAGGAGATGAGGAACCGAGCCGAGCCGCCAGAGGATCTTGGTGACAGTGTCGCGAGGCCGATGGTCGGGGCGAGACGCGGCGGTGTCGGGTCCGAACGACCAAGGAAGCCAAGAAGACCTAGTCTTGCGAGGTGGTTGCAAGCTTGGGCGGCAAGGCGGAGGAAGCTCCGCTGAAGCAGAGTGGCATTTTGGAGAAATGCGAAAGCTGCAAAGGAAGCTGTGTCCCCGCAAAAGCACGAGTTGTTGGCGCTAACGGTAAAGCAGTGGAGCCGTTGGGTGTAACAGGTAAAGCACCGAGCTCGTTCTCGCCTTTGGGTAAAGAGAGTGGTAAAACCCGGTGTTAGGTGGGAGTTAACGGTTCTCCCCAGAGCAAGAAGACTATAAATAGAGAGGGTAGAGCTCGGATGCTCGGTGAGGTTGTTCCGAGTCACTCTGAATTTTTCGTCTCTATTTGCGTGAGTTGTCTCCGGGTAGAGCACGGTTGCTCTTGAACCTCCGATGGAGTGGTCAGAGAAACCTCCATGATCAATCATTCATCTCTCTTCCTCGAGATGATTTCGTTGTTATGAGATGTAGTGTTTGTTGTGTTTGCTATTTGTTTTGAGAGCTTGCTCTTCTTGTTATCTTTCTCTCTACTCTTCTTCGTGAGTCCTTTCGTTTTGGTGTGTTTCGACTTGCTCGTAATCGAAATTGTCTCAAGGCCTCTTGGCGCCATTTCGAGAGCAGAGTCGATCTGAGAAGTTCTCGCTTCTAAATGGTCGTGCGCCTTAAGTCCTCTGCTTTGAGTTCGATTTTGTTGACCGTAGCTAAGACTTTGGTTTTCGTGGTAATTTCTTTTCCAGAGGTTGGATTCATTCAAAGGTCTCAAATTTGAGGATCAAATGACCGAGAGTCTTAGTTACTCGGAAATCGCAAACGAGTCCTTCTCCGTTCTTGTTTTATCCGCGCAGATTCTCTGCTTGATTTCTTTTGTCGGCTTGAGCAAGTGTTCACCACGTGGTGTTCGTCCATCAATTGGCTTACGACTACGTGTTCGATCGGAGAAACTAGTTCTTTCACTCGATTTCTTGTGGTGAGTACTTGGGAGTTTTGAAGGCACCATTCACCCCCTCTGCCATTTACCATCAAGGACACTACGGACCTCTCGACTTTGACTCTTGATGCGCAGACTGCCTCAAGACTCACGAGATTGACATTGTCTCTCGCAAGTCGGTCACACGATGGCTCTAGTCACGATCCCAACTCGGCCGGTCTCTCTTCTCGATTCTTCTTGCGCTTTCTCTGTCGCTCTCGGTGACATAACCGATGATCGCTAGAGCAGCTTATGATGATCACCGCCCTCCTTGCTCAAGATTCTCCCATGCTTACAAGGAGGAGGGAGAAAGAGAGGAGGACTGTGATCCGCTTCGAGTGTGGTGGCCCCAACCACATTCGAGCAACCGCCCAAACCGAGAAGGGCAAAGCTGATTTCGCGTTCGGCAAGATCGACTACACCGACAAGAACCGCAACAAGAAGCCTCCAGCTCAAACGCCGAAAGAAGAAGTTCCGCAACTTTGGGAAGGCCAAGAAGCTCTTCCACCGCGTCCTCACCGCTTCTCGACGACCTCGACTCGGGCGAGGTGGAGGGATGGAGCGACGACGACGGACGGGTGACCAAGAGCCCAAGGATGGCGGCGACGACTTCTCCCAAGATGTGCTTCATGGCCCTCGAGGGCGAACTCGGCGACAAATGAATGCATCCGACTGGATGAGGTATGCCCCACCTACGACCAGCTCAATCAAGCATTTCTAAGCTAGAGGTTTTCATGGTAGAGCTAGGGCTAGGTGTACCGAGTTAGAGAAGGAAGTAGACAGATCACACGGAGCTTACTTCACTTACATCCGCTCCCTCCCGTGACGATTGTGATACATGCCGTGCCTTGCTTGGAGACATGGAAAACTAAGGACCTCTCATGATAGTTTGTCTTCCGAGCTTGATGTGCTTAAGGTGGAGAATGTTAGTCCGCTTGTCGAGTTAGAATTGAGGCACAAATAAAATCAAATAAACTCCAAAATGTTGTCGCAACCACCGCCGCAGTGTACTCTGATGGCTTCGACCTCGGGACTTTGGGTTAGTTATCGACGTTGTTCCACTCTTTTGTGATAACACTTCTGCGATTAACATTGCTAAGAACCCAGGCAACACTCTCGACCAAGCACATCGATATCCGCTTTCACTTCCTTAGAGACCATGTAGAAGGGCGATATAGTGCTCCAGGCCAGGAGAGTGACTTTTTCAACTCATGGGAGAGCTTGGGGGTGTGTCCCACGGATTGTAGTGAGGGGAGCTTTGGGCTTTATCGCTTACTATTGTTTATGCTCATTCTCATTGCTCGTTGCATTGCACTCGGGTGCATTTGGGTTTAGTCCTTCCAAAGATAGGTTAGAGTGCTTCTCTGCCGAGATGCTTAGACTTCTAACTAGGATTAAAAGATAGAGCTTAATTTTATATGAATTTAGAAAATTGAGTTATGGCTTGGTGTACCAGCATCTTGATGTGAATCGCTCACGACATGGTCATAAGTTTCATTCCCTTCTTTGGACCATGTTGGATTCTTCAAACTCAAACTCAACTTCTTACGGGCTCTTGGAAAATCTAATATAAAGGATATAGTGGAAATTTGGAAATCCTACTGTGCTGTTGACTCGATGCATAGAAAAGATTGGTCTACAATGGACTCAGCTCACAGAATAGTGTATGGAGTACAGGCTTAGATGATGTGGCAGTGACTGGGCAACTAGGGCTGACATGGCATGCTTGCGTGGTAGCTTGACATGGTTTGGCTCACGGGTGCATAGAATAGTGGATCTGACATGCAGAACCCACACATCAGTAGCTCGGTGCATAGTGGATAGGGTTCATCGAGGAGGCGAAGTGTCACGCGAGCGCGAGGTGACGTGGTGTCTCACGAACCGAGGCGGGCGACATGTGAATCGAAGTGAGCGAGCGATGCGGTCGGCGGCGACGAACGCGTAGAGTGGCGTGGCAAGGTTCAGCTAGTGGCGACTAGTCGAGAGAGAGAGAGAGAGAGAGAGAGAGAGAGAGACGGCAGTGGCGGCTTAGATGGCGACTCACTGGAGGCGAAGAGTAAACAGCCGGAGGCTGCGAGCATAGCGGAGTGACACCGTCGATGGCGACCGGGGTCGAAGACGAAGATGGCGACTCAGGCGTGACGGTTTGGCATGGGTGACGAGAGTAGCAAAGGCTCAAGACGGGAAAACGAGAGGAGACAGCCAGGCTTTAAAGGAACTGCATGGTGCATGGCACGGACGTCGAGAAGGCAATGGCGTCGTGACCTAAGCAAACACAGAGGAGGACTCCGGGTTGGGGAAGATCCACAGTGCCTTCACCCACCGATGTGTGACATGTGGTGGCTCAGGAGATCGACGACGGACAATGGATGGCACAGATGAACAATGCCCCCGCACTCGGATAGCCAACACATTTCCCCTGGGAGATCTAGTAGTTGGTGCAGAGCACGGCTGGATGGCTAACATGTGGCTAGGAGAAAATCGGACGACCGAGGTTTAATGGGCCGAAGGGGCTTTTGATTTCTTAGGATTTTCTAATTCCAGAAATTCTGCTAAATTCATTTGAGCTCCAAAAAATAGCAAGTTAATAAAGAAAAATCCTTGAAGCACAAGGAACACAAATAAAATATTTCTAGTAGATGTTAAAGTTTTATTTAATCATATTAAATCCTTTTTAGTTCATAAAAATTCCATTTAAGCTTGAATTAATTCTAAAAATCTAAATGGTGAATTTTATTTTAAAAGCTTCAAAAAGGCTCTGAAAATCAGGATGTTACAGGCATGACCTATGCAGTTTCCGCGCCTAGCAAAAGATGTTGAAAGACTATTATTCAGGTAAGGGTCCTTTCCTGTAACATCCCAAATTTTTGCTAAAAAATAATAATAAATACAAATTAATTAAAATTAAAATTAAAATGAGTATTTTTTTGTGCCTAAATTTTAAATTTGGATTTGCCCTGGATTTCTGTTTTTGTCAAAGGCTGAATTTGAAAAGTATTTTAAGAAAAACCTAAAAATTATTATTAAATAATATGATATTTTGATTTTCTATAAAAATCCTAATTCAAATTAAATATTTGGTGTTATTTGGATTTTATTGGCCTTTATTTGGTTTCTTGGATTTTCTGGAGTTTGAAAATGTATTTTTGAAAATTAAAAAGTATTTAAAGTATACAAATTAAATACCAAAATTAGTTGGAAATATTTTTATTAAGTCCAAAATGTCTCCAGAAGATTCTCTGAATTTTCTAGGATTTTTGGAGTTTATTTCATATTTTTCTGAGGCCAATTGCATTTCTTAGCAATTTCTGAAAACCCAAAATCAATATTCAAAAATAGAATTCCCTCCCCTCTCCCACCGGCCGCCACGTGGACGGCCGGGATCAACCCGCGCCCGCCATCTGGCCGTCGCCCCCATTCCGCCTTCCTCCCTCCTCCGCTCGCCACGTGTGCGCTCGGGATTGCGCCACGTCGCCCCTCTTCCTCGGCGCCGATCTTCCTTTCTTATCTCGCCACCCGCGTGTTCTCCTCCCTCTCTCTGCCGCTGCCCCACCTGCCGGCGCGCCTTCCCCGCCTCCATCTCTCGCTTTGCGGCCCGGCCTGTCGGCCTCCGCGACGCCCGCCTCTCTCTCTCACTCCCGCCACTGCTTGCGCCTCCTCTCTCTTCGCCTTCGCCTCATGGCCCTGCTTCCCCTCTCGCTGCGCTGTGGGCCGGCTTGTCGCCTTCCCTTCCTCGCGCTTCTTCCTCGCGCAGCCTCTTCTCCCGGCCGGCCGCCGCCGCAGCCGTTGCGCCGCTCCGCCCTACCCGCGCCCTCTCTTCTCCTCGCACGACGCCGCCGCCTTCGTGCGCCGCACGCCCGCCTCCCACGACCCGCTCCCATGCCCCACCTCTTCCCCAAATCGCCGCAACCGCCGCCACTCTCCTACTCCGGCGCGAAATCGCGACGCCCGCCATCCGCCCTATAAATTCCCGCCCGAGCTCGCCTCACTCCGCCCACCTCCTCTCGCCTCCGTTCCTCTCCGCAGCTCCGCCGCGCTGCGGTGCGGCGCCTCGCTCCGCTGCAGCGTCGGCGAGCAATCCGCCGCCGCTCCCCTCGCGCCGGCCGTCACCACCTCCAGCTCGCCGCCACCCCGACCTCCTCCGCGCTCGGCCGTGCCTCCCGCCGCCGGAAGCCGCCGCCGCCGGAGCCGAGCCGCGCCACCGCCCTCATCGCCGCCGACGATCTCCGTCCGCCCGGTACCTCGCACCCACCACGCGACTCCCGGCGCCTCATCCTCTCCCACTCGCCGCCGCCGCGCCACGGCTGGAGCACCGGCGAAGCTCTCGACCGAAGCGCCGCCGCCGGCCGGCCACGCCGCCGGCCGAGGCCGACGTGGCGCCACGCCCCGCCACGCCAGCGCCACCTCGAGCCTCGAGCCCCAACACACACACCCGCCACTCAAGACATCCCCGGTCCGTGGACATGGTCCACATGGACCCGGGCCTGCATGTCAGCCCCTTCCCCTTCTTTTCCCGTTCAAAAATAAATCGGCCGGAATTCAAAAATCCCTGGCTGACGCAATGCTGACGCCATAAATCCCTTTTTCAATAGAAAAATAATGGAAAAAATCCTCTTTTTCCATTTTCCCTCTTTTCAAACTTCCTAGAGCCCGTTCTTCTTCGTCCTAACTCCGATTGAGCCCATTCAAATTTCTAAATTCATCAAAAATTCCCCTCTATCCATTTCTAGCCTCAATTCAAATATTTGAGTTCAATTTGAATTTTATTTTGAATTTATTTGAATTTGGTGGGTTATTTTCATGTGTAGACTTCGACGATTCGGGAGAATTCGACGACGAAGGTTTGAACCAATTTGAAGAGCAAGGCAAGTCACCCTCCTTGATCATGTTGATCCTACTTTTCAAAATAAAATTATGTTGATTTAAAGTATTCTGCATGCATATTTTTATTCAACGTATTTCAATTCAGTTTTAAATTTAGTTAATGCCTACTTGTTAATCCTTCCATTGAATTTGAATTCCTCAATACCTTGTCACCTTAGAATCAAACTCTAGTTAGTACATTAGTATTGGCTAGATAGATTTCATATTAAATTCTTAGACCTGCTTAGCTACAATATTTGTTTTGGGATATCTTTCACATAAAATGATGACCCTTTTTACATAAAATGATATGTACTCTTGACTTTGGTGAGTCAAGGAGGTTTATGAATTATTTTAAAAACAAATATAAACCTGGTTTAGACTTAGGCATTTGGTTAGAGTGGTGGGTGCAGGCATGCCCTGTTGGTTGGAGCCGCAGTGGTTGATTGTCGTTCACGGGGGTATGTGGTTGGGCCTAAGTCGATTAAGGACCTGGTCTCGTGAGCTATCGTTGCAAAGCCCTAATCGTACTACCACATGGTCGGGTATGGGACACCCCTAGTGAATAATTTGTGAAGTCCCAACCGAGTCAAGTCGTAGGTTGAAAGTGAGCGTGGTTGGTGCCATGTGAAGTCTCACTTGGGCGAGCGTGGTTAAGCCATGAGAAGTCTCGCCTAGGCTCAAGAGGGGTCCCGTGCCGTGGATTCCTTCGGGGTGAAACCTTAGAGTTGGCTCGACCAGGTTGAAGGCTTTGTATTGTAAAGGCCTTGTCACGACTCCTTGCCGCACACCTAAGGAAGTGTGTAACTCGCGTGGCACAAAAGGATGATCGTGTCTTGTGGGTAAAGTTGTACAACCTCTGCAGAGTGTATAATCTATCCTGGATAGCCGTGCCCACGGTCATGGGCATGCTGAGTAAAAGTTTTTCATGGATTAGACTTTGTTTTTCAAAAATGTTTTTGAAAACCTTGTGGATGGATGGAATCCACGAGAGATGAAAACCTTACGGATGGATGGAATCCGTGAGAGATTGAAATATGGTGAATGGATGGAATTCATCAAAGTTGCGCAGTGAAAGCGTGTGGATGGATGGAATCCATACGTGGTCTTTTGGAAAAGATGGCCCGGGTGGGATGTCCGTGGATAGGTTGGTGTTTGGTCGGAGCCGACACCGACGGTATTATTTTCAATTACAAGTATTATTTTATCTATCAGATTAAATTCAGCAATTTCAATCTATTATTATATTTCTTAAATGTTGTTTTATGCAAACTAACCCTATAAGCCTTCCATTGAAGCCTTTATCATTATGTTGCATTTTCCGGGTGATTTTCGGAGTACAAGTTTGTACTCACGTTGCTTTTTCCACACGCAGAAGGAAGACATCAACTACGGTGAAGATCCGACGAATAGGCCGCGCCTTATCGCCGCTTGCCTCGTGGGTAGGCTCGTGGGCTTCTTCCGCTCGGTTTTTCTTCCGCGCTTATTACTTAATTTTGGCTTATGTGCCATTGATGTAAACTTTGGCATTCATGCCCATATTCAGTTAATAAATGTCATTATGGTTGATATTTATCTTTGTTGTACGCTGTGTGCACTAGCTGATCCTAGACTAGTGCGATTTACACAGAGGATCCAGGAGTCGTTGCTCCGGGTTCCGACATTTCCCTTCTATTCGGGACGTCAGAGAACCGAGCTCTAAAAAGACATAAGAATAGTGACAAAGAGATGGACTATCAGGAGCCACAGCACACCATCAACATGATCTTCGGTGGTTCCTCCTCATATGAGTCTAGACATTATCTAAAGATTGTGGAGCGGCAATTGAACCTTACCGAATCTCCAATCGTTGTCAAGCCCTCTAGGTGGTCGTAAACAACTATCTCCTTCAACTGGGAAGACCGCTGTCGGACCCTGATTTTTTTCAATCCAATCCACTATGATTTTACTGCACTATTCCCTGGATCAGTAGATAGTGCTCACAGTTACAGTTCTGAATATCAAAGTACATATCAAGCGGAAGCGTAAATAAAATATTAGACTTACTCATGGGCCGATTAGGCCGAAATCATTAAATTGCAGCAATGAAGAACGAAGCACACAGTGGGACCTTCAGACATGCCCACAGCACCAACCGGAGGTTCGCGACCTAGCCCTTGACATCTTCATCTTCTCGCCAGCTTGTCCAATCTTGTTGCCGAGGCGAGGTGATTTGATTCTTGATTCTGAATTGCAGCAAAGCGAGTGTGAGCACTCCAACCCCGTGCTCGCAAGCCAACACACGTAATGCAAATATATAACATGCATGGCTTGTCAATGGAAAGGCATAGGGCTATTTTGTTTTGCCAATGAGTGTTTTTGAATACAATTACTTAAAATTCCCTATGACCTAGCAGGTTTGAAATCACATTTTTAAACCATTCGTTGTAATAATCTATGTAATCATGTTGGCATCACACCATCTAACCTTATGGCATCGCACCATAAGTTACCTCTTGGCATCACACCAAGGGCTGCATATGACATCGCACCATATGCTCATTGTTGGTATCACACCAACTAACCTTATGGCATCGCACCATAAGTTACCTCTTGGCATCGCACCAAGGGCGGCGTATGACATCGCACCATACGCTAATTGTCGGCATCGCACCAACAATACATATGGCATCGCACCATATGTGGCTTATGGCATCACACCATAAGTTTCCCATCATGTTCATAATAGTTTGAAGGGTATTCCTTGGGGCATTAGTGTCACCCCAAGTAGCTAGCATTCATAAGCATGTCATATAAATAGGGACTTAATTTGTGAAATCATAAGTTAATTATTACTATGACGACAAGGTTCACATGTCCAAGTTTGGCAAGAAGAATAATTCACAATAGCAATAACAGGGTATATCTAACTTGCTGAAATCAAACATATCATATTTCATGAAATAGTAGCATGCAAGTTGATAATTTAAAAGGAAATAGCTTTGAAATGCTGGGTTCAATATGATCAAGGTGTTGACTCGCCTGGCACGGTTTACCACGATCTTGAGTTCACTCAATGCTTTCTCTTGGCTTCTGGTCTTTATCTTCGATTCGCTCTTGATCACGCCTGATCCTTTGATTCTTCAAGATTCCCATATCTAATTACGTGCTAAATGACAGAATACAAACAAAGGCAAATAACTCAAAAGATCCAAATAAATCCAAGTAAACTCAATTTAGCTTCATTATGAGTGATTAGGATGATTTGTTGTGGGGTCGGTGGTAGAATACGATAACTTGATCTTTTATTAATAATCTTTTTTATTATTTTTGTATTTATCAAGGAAGTTCCATGAGTTAGGATGGACTTATGAGTAGGTACCATTTTATGTGACCCCATTTACTCGTGTTATTGGTTACATATTTACTTTAGAGCATCTATGTGTCCGTGTGATTATTTTGAGGCTTGATGACCTAGGCTATTACATTTTTAGCATCCGTATATTATTATTATAACCTTTTAATTTTGAGTGCTCTCTGAAAACTTCTGATACTTGTTATTTTATCCTTTTTCAAGTCGAGCCTGCTATACAGGAGTATATCTTGTTATTATTATTAACTAAAGTTATCATTTAGGACTTCATGACTGGTGATATGTTAACGATAGCATTTATATATATATATATATATATATATATATATATATATATATATATATATATATATATATATATATATATATATATATATATATATATATATATATATATATATATATAGTGTTTCATGCACCATGGTGCCTATATCAATACCGTTGATTTGCTTGAGATTTGCAACGCTTGATGTGGGTATCTTCATATATCCATAAAAAGTATATTTGAGATGTCAAACTCAAAAAAATTAAATTCAACTTCAGTTAATTAGTTTGAACTATTTTTATGGTATATACTCATCTGTAGTTGCATTGAACTCAAAAGTAGTTCAAACTAATTTGAACTGAGTTCAAACTTACTTACCATAAATATATCAAGGGTATAAAACATTTTCATACCCAAACTCAAAAAATTATCAATCATGCATGTGTATCGGATGTTATGCAGGCACCATGGTGCTGTAATTTTCCTATATATTTATATATGTTGTTTTGTCATTTTTACTAATGAGTTGCACGCATGCCATTCACATCTCCTCAACCACTTTTATATATTTATATATGTATATTTAAACATTTACATATGTATGTATATATATCTACTTAGAAAATCTATACACTTTATTTCTAGTTAAACCCTAAACCCTATATTTCAATACATGTTAGTTAGCAAAATCTATCACTAAAATTCATTTAATGACATCACTTTAAATATTTGGACTATATCTTAATTTTAATTATGGGTACTCTCTATTAAAGTTGGGAATTTAATTATAATGCCTCAATCAATACCTTTAATAATAACTCTTTTAGATACTTATCCAAACCATATAATTAATCATATTTGGGCTAATCCAATTTTAAGTCTTAAAGAATCTCGCTTATATTCTAATTAAATGTATTAGCTTCCTTGGATTATTTTCCTTATTTTCCTTACTTTTTACTAAGTAAATGGAATTAATAACAGTAAAATCAAAAGAGAGTAAAAATGTGCACAAGGGTGGACTCGAACTCGTGACCTCTCTGGAGCCTGCTTTCTAATACATGCGCTAATAACCTCTCGGCCTCTTGGTGTTTCGTGATTGGGAGGGGGTTTTAAAACTGAAGATGCAAACACTACGGTGGAGCTCAAACAGAGGTAGCCGGCCGAACAGAGGAGGAGCTCGGCGGTAGGGGCAGGTGGGCTCGCCGGTGCGTCCGGCGGCCGGAGGGGCAGAGAGTGGGCAAAATGAGTTGTAGGGGATGTGAGGAGACCGGTGGAGGGGGTGGCGCGGCTCGAGACAGTGCTAGGAAGGGGTGGCGGTGCCGAGAGCGGGCGGCAGTGAGGTAGAAAAGGGGCGGCGGCGCCATGGTGGAGGGGAGGAACCGACCGGCGTAAGAGCAGAGAGGGGCGTGGGGATGCTTACCATACGGTTCTTTGGGCAAGAAAGGGCCGGAGACGGGCCGGCACCGTGAGCTCGCGGCGGCGCAGAGGGGTCTCGCAGTGGCGGCGAGCTGTGGCGAGGAAAGAGCCGGAGCGGAGGTTGGCGAAGATGCAGGGTCCCGTGGTGATGCTCCACACGCCAGGAATCGAGCTGGCGCCGACCGAAGAGGAGACGGCGGTAGAAATGGCGGCGGCGGCCGGGATTAGGAATATGGTCGGCATGCGATGCGCGCAATCGACGTTTTCAATTAAACCCGAAGGAGGGTAGCTGGGGGGTGGGGGCACGCCATGACGCCTTCAATTTGGAGAAAGAACCGCCGCGGTGGCCGGAGGGTTGTGGAGGCGGGTGGCGGCTTGCGGGCGCTGGGCGGAAGATAAAGGTAGGGGAGGGGAGGGAAGACAGTGGGCGGCGCGGGAGAGAAACCGGGGGGCGACAGGGAAAATCGGTGGGCGGAGAGGCGCGGCGCAGTGCATGACCGCCACGGGGAGGCCGAAGGCTGAGCGCAGCAGAGAAGGCGCGGACGCACGCGGAGAAGAAGAGAGGGAGCGGGCGCGCGCACAGGGGAGAGAGAGGGCCCAGCGGCCAGAGAAGGAGTTCGGGAGAGAGAAGGATAGGAGTGGGGCCCACATGTAATAGAGAGTAGGGGAAAATTGAAGGGAATGAGAGATAGGCTTAACTATTTTCGGGACTTTGGATTTTTGATTTTGAACTTTTAACTTGCATTAGAATTTACTAATTTTTGGATGGCATTTAGAATTCAAGCTTTAAATTTTTAACTATTAAATGAGAGCTATTATTATTATTCAGATTATATGTGTATATATATATATATAATTTCATATATTGATATTTTCTAGCTTATTTAATTTTGCACATTTTTATTTCCTGTTGCTAAACTCTTTCTTGCACAATTTATATATATATATATATGTGTGTGTGTGTGTACATGTGCTTGTATTTTATTCATTCACTTTTTATTGCTATTTATGCCTTTATTTTCAATATGAGATTTTATGTTTTAATTCAAGTGTCTCCCTTTCTTTTATGGATCATCTTTCCAGATTCGAATTTATAATCTTGAGTTTTCATTATTTGCACATTTCCTTTTATGGCATTACTAATATCCGCCTTTGTCTTTTATGAGTTCTTAAATTTTGAAACCTCCACCAAATTCAGGAAAACACCATAAAATCCAAATTCCAATAAATATATTGTAAAATATTTCAAAAGCTTCATATTTTCAAATTTTAAATTTTCAGGATGTTACAACCGCCTTATTCCTTCAACTTGACTAGGTAGGTTCCTATTATCGTAGAATCTACCACAAATAACTGCAAAGTTAATCAAGTTTTAGTAGATGGAGGTAGCTCTTTCAATATTTTGTTTATGAGAGTTTTAGAAGAAATGCAAATTCCCAAATCGAAAGTAAAGCCCATGAAGTATGCCTTTGATGGCATAGTCCCAAGATCTACTGCTAAACCAATAGGGTAAGTTTCCCTACTACTTACATTAAAAAATCTAGACAACTTCCAAACAAAAGGAATCTCATTCGATGTGATAGACTTTGAGATTACATACAACAGGATTATTGGTTGACCAGCATTGGCTAAGTTCTTAAGATGCTAAGACCAAAAGGGGTCATAACAGTTCAAGGAGATAGGAAGATGGCATATGCATACGGTCATAAATCCCTAGAATTGGTCTATGAACTTCTGACCAGAAATGCTAACTCGTCTTGTATGCAGGCCAAGTACCAAGACCAAAGGTGGCCCTAAAACCCTCCGATCATATCAAGGAGGTTCCATTCAACAAGTATGATTCTCTGAAATCATCAAAGCAAACTTGGATGTATTCACCTGGCAGGCATCCAACATGCTAAAAGTCCCCATGAAGGTGATTGAGCATAGGCTAACACTCTAGCTTGACAAGAAATTGGTCAAGCAAAAGCTAAGACATTTTCTAAAGGAAGTATAATACTAACAAATCGAATAATGGGCATATAACTAGAATTCTCAACAAACATATATTTGCATGTGAAATAACAGCATGCAAGTTGATAATTTAAACAAAAGTATATTTGCAGAAAAAGGTAGGTTCAATATGATAAAAGTATTGACTTGTCTTGGTCACAGTGAACTGGTTCTTGATCTTCTAGAGCAACTATTTCAGCTTCTACTTCTTGAGCCTCGTATGCTATTTTAACGTGCGCGAAAATTTGGATAAAAATCAGCAAATCAAACAAATCATCATAGAAAAATTCAAATGAACTCTAAAATTCATGATCTTGGTTCCATTGGTTAGATTTTGATTTTAGATGAATTTAGAAATTTGTTTCACTCAATTCGAAATTAAAATGAATTAGTTATGATTATTTGAAGGTCTCTGTTTGAATAAATTCGGGAAATAGCTAAAAGTCTGACAGTCGGGACCTTCGACCGATTGTCGGGATGACAACGTGGTCATAAATTCGACCGCATGGTCGTGAGTTCGACCGCTCGGTCGTAAACAACGAATTTTTTGTACGGATAATCCATTTTTTATTCGAAATTACAGAAATATACCCGCGGGAAATATTTTTACAAAAATAGGCTCAAGTCGCTCAATGGGAGGGCGACTGAAGCCTATCGCCCAACCAGAAGCGATTCTGTCCCTCGTCGCTCTACCATCGCGATCAGATCTATCGCCTCCCATTGGGCGACTTTAATGCAGTCTCCCAATGGTTGAGCGATAGGGACCAAACCTACGCCAAAAATAGTGAAAATTGGTGGAGATATTCTTCATTAATCCAAAAGCCTTCAGAAAAAAATTTGAGCAATTTCGGCTACGGGATCAAAAGTTATAGCAGTTTCAATCACTCCCCGTTTCCTCTCTTTATGTTCCTCAATTGCTATAACTTTTGATCCCGTAGCCGAAATTGCTCAAATTTTTTTTGAAGGCTTTTGGATCAATGAAGAATATCTCCACCAATTTTCACTATTTTTGGCGAAGAGTTTGATCTCGTCGCTCAACCATTAGGCGATCAGATTAAAGTCGCCAATGGGAGGGCGATCGATGCAATCGCTGATGGTAGAGCGACAGGGACAGAATTGGCTTCTGGTTGGGCGATAGGCTCCAGTCGCCCTTCCATTAGGTGACTTGAGCCTATTTTTGTAAAAACTTTACCGCGAGTATATTTCTGTAATTTTGAATAAAAAATGGATTATTCGTACAAAAATTCGTAAACAACTATGTGGTTGTGGCTTCGACCGCGTGGTTGGTTTCGACCATGTGATGCATGGTCGTAGCGGCCGAGTGGTCGGTTACGACCGCATGGTCGTAACTCGGCTCTGAATGATTATGTACAGTATTGAGCGATCATAAACGGCATACAATGGTCGTAAATCACCCGAGGTGGTCATAAATCACACTAGAGTGGTCGTAAACAACACAAAGTGGTTGTAAACGACTAGGAAGTGGTCGTAAGTGCTTTTGAGCGGTCGTAAACGACACAAAGTGGTCGTAAACGACTATGAAGTGGTCGTAAGTGTTTTTGAGCGGTCGTAAACGACATAGAGTGGTCGTAAACGACTAGGAAGTGCTTGTAAGTGTTTTTTGAGCAGTCGTAAACGACACAGAGTGGTCGTAAATGACTTGGGCACGGCCAAGTACTCGCAAGCGTGGTCGTAAGGGGTTACGACCACGTTGTGAAGGAGTGAATGTGGTCGGAAGACTATTCGACCACGATGCCATCGGTCGGAGCGTGCTTTGACCACGGTATGAGTGGTCGGAGGATGCTTCGACCTCAGTATAAGTGGTCGAAGGGCGTTTCGACCACGGCGTTAGTGGTCGTAAAGGGTTACGACCACGTTGTGAGAGAGTGAGCGTGGTCGGTGCGTGCTTCGACCACGGTGTGAGTGGTCGGAGGGTGCTTCGACCACGGTGTGAGTGGTCGGAGGAAGCTACGACTACGAGATTTAAACGTGATCGAGTTTCCAACCACATGGTCGTAAATGGCGACGTGGTCGTGAATTCATTCACATGGTCGGAACGACTGCGTGGTCGTAACTTCGACTCGACCGCGTGGTCGTACATGACCATTTCACGACCATGTCCCTTTTACGACCACGGCATTTCGACCTAGTCTGCTACAGTACTTTTTCGACCACTACTACGACTTACAACTGCCGAGTTTTGACCACGTACTGGCGGCGGTGGAACAGGGGATAACGGCTACGGCGACTCATGACACCAGGGACCAATTGATCAAGAGGGAAGCATCTAGGAGAGGTTTGGAGGATACCTCAACGATCGGCTGGGCTCGGGATGGTCGGTGGTGAGCTGGCGACGTGGGACGGCGGCGATCGAAGGGGTCACAGGGTGCTGGCGCAGCTCAAGCGACGGCAGGTCTGGTCGAGGGCGGGGATGACGTCGGGATGCTCCGGGGGGTGCCTCGGTGGATAGGAATTGGACTATGGCGGCGGTAGTTGACGGTCGACTCCTTCGCCGGTCTTGGGGAAGAAGAGATCGCCGGTGGGCTGTGAGGCTCGGGAGGCCAATTCTTTGAAGTGGGAGACTCAGTGGGTGGCATGGAGTGATCGAGAGCCCCGGGTGAGGCTTTATAGCCGTGAAAAAGGTGGTGGCGGCATAGAGGGCAGTTGAGCGGTCGAAGCGAGGGCATGGTGGTTGTATGGCTACAGTGCTCGGGATTCGACCTCGGGTCAGGGAGTAGGCGTCGCAGGGCATGGGGAAGGAGACGGGGTGGTAGGCTCGAGTGGTTAGGCGCGGAGTCGACAGGCGCAGTTGTGCGGCTGCAGGGCGGTCGACACAAGGTTGCCGGGAGCAGGAGCTTGCATTGCAACTGACGGGGGTGATCATGCGAGCTGGTGGCGGTGTGATCGGTGCCCAGTCGACGCGACGGTGTGGTCAAAAAGTCGGTCACCGTGGCAGGGCAACAAGATGGAGTGAGACTGCCGAGCGAGTGGCGCTGACGCGCGCGGTCGTCGGGAGTTGGAGTGGGTCCCAGCGACACGAGTGCAAAACATGCCTCCGACCACTGGTCCAAAGGAGGCACGGTCGTAAGGCCGGGCTGTGGTGGCGAATGGGCTGCTGCGGTCGGGTGGGCTGTAGGCTTCAATTGCCAAGGCGGGGGAACGGCTTCGGCCGTGGTCGACAGGGAGAAGAAAAAGAGAGCGGCTGGGCCTGGCTGAGATTTGGCCTAGGGTTCTTTTTATTATTTTCCATTTCTTGCATGATCTTTTATTTGTTCTACTTTTCATAATTTATTTTTAATTTGTTGGAACCTCAATCACAAAGTCAAGGCAAATCCATAAAAACTCCAAATATTGACAAAATACATTTCAAAATAATTCAAGGCTACACATTTCCTAAGTTCATATTTTCAGGATGTTACAGCTCCCGACCTACAACCACGAGGTGTGGTCGATATCTTCCAACTTATGACCACGAGGTGTAATCGACGGCTTTCGACTTACTTAACGGATTTAAAAACTTTTAGAACATATTTGTATGCATATTCTAAAAACTTTTACCACCCGTGAGTTTTAAAACATGTAGTATAATAAATTTTAAAAATATGTAACAATACATGGGTATTCAGCTAGTGCTTATAGAAAAACTGCACTCCTGATTTCTGAATCAACTTATGATCCGAAATAGTGTGCAGGATGCTAGCAGAATCGTTAAGTCAACATCATCATTTACCTCCTTGTTCAAACACACGAGTATATTTTATTCAACTCAATATATAACTAATACTTACACGCGGCACGCATTGTCGGAACCTAATTCCTCTCAGTTGTTCAAACACGCGTGAATATTTTACTCACTCAATATATAACTAATACTTACACGCAGCACACATTGTCGGAACCTAATTCCTATCAGTAGTGACTCGGATAATTAAGAGAAGGAAAAATAATTCTGTAACACAGATGGCGAGTGATTCACTCAAGGAAAGCACGTCTTAAAGCGCATGAAAAGTGTATCTTGAAAAAGTTAGTCGGCGAGGGACACGTTCCAGCAGGAAGTTAGCCTGGGATTAGAACCTTGTCTTATGAACAAACACAGCAACTTCATATTCAGAAAAAAGAACATTTCTGAGTCAAAATGGTGATTATTTGCTTTAACTGAAACACTAGAAGCTCGTCTCCAAATGCGTAGTCATCTCCACAGGTCGATTCTCTTGGAGCCCCCGTTCTCATTAAAAACAAAAAATACATAGTTCCTCTTAAGTATTTTTTTTCAGCGGAATAAGCAAGGTATTTTCCATAAAAAAGGGTAGCTTGACTTTTTAAAATTGCAAACAGTGTGCGCTTGCATATATTATAATAATTTGTCGTGTGATACATACCATGGGTCACACAATTTTCTATAGAAAATTTATTAGTTTGTGAATTTATCTTGAAACTTTTCACATCATCTAGATATCATACAATATTATACTGTATGATATATCAAACATATATATGGCTTGCATGAAGTTCAAGCCATTTTACAAAGTAAACTAACTCCATTTGCCTAGCCTAATAAATCATAGTAGGTACAAATGATACATTGTCACCTTTTTGCAGTACTGCTATATCATCCCAGTACTCCTAGTTTCTGAGACACGTGGCCATTCTAAACGGTTTTAATTTCTAGTTTATTTTAACTTTTGATTTAATTAAGCCAAAAGCCACTTGGAATATACCGATTTCTAATTTTGATTTATTTTAGTTTTTTGGCTCTTTTCTTTATTGCCTTTTCTTTTTTTCTCTAATTGCTTTGTATTGTCTGTGATAATATAGCGGCTTTTTATTTTTTCTTAGAAAAATTAACAAATACTGCAATGTAATTTCAGCCATAAACCAAAAACCACATACAGAAACTTAACCCATGAGCCAATTGAAGTGCTATCGTAAGCTCTATTTGGTCCCAGCATCTAGCTTTTATGTAACCCCTCCGCTAAGTTACTTGAGCTGATTTGCAAAGATAACCTAAAATTACTTTCTCTTTGATTGTGCCGGTCGCTATCTCTCCTTTGGAAGATGAAAGGCTGCAGAGGTATAATAAGTGTATCCAGTTTGATTGGTCGGCCTATTCGCCTATAAGAGCAAGTACAAAAGGGTTTTATAGCCAAGCTAGTCAGCATTTTTGCTGATGTGGAGGAGAGAAGAGAGGAGAGAGAGGAGAGTTTGGCTATCATGCAAGCAACAAGCTGCACACGGGAGGCTATGCAGTGGTGGGCCCAGATAATAAATGTATGTGAGGAGGAGTAGGAAAGAGAATGTGAGACATGGTACCATATAATAATAAAAAAACTTTTGTAGACAAATAGAAGACAAATTATTGTATAACTTGGCTCTTATAACTTGACTTATAGCCAAACACTTGGCTCTATTATTGGACTTGCTCTAAGTGAAACTTGATTTACATGTAATGGGGAAATAAATAAGGAATCCGTGTAGTGGAATGGATCGCATTGGAGATGCTCTAAGAGCAAGGCTAATAATACAGCCTTTAACTGGCTATATAGACACTTACAGTCCACTTATCAACCCATTCATATAGTAGTTTACACCAGTGAAGGTCAGATGACCCACCCTCTCTCACAAAGTTTCTTGGTTCTTGTGCTTGGTGTCAGAAGCTTCTGACCCACCTCTCTTCTCTCTCTCTTCTCTCTCCTCCACCTCAAGATACAACCGACTTACATGACCTCTTATAATACTTGCTCTAAGAGCAAGTATTATAAGAGGTCAGTAATGTCATATATGAGGTGGAGGAGAGAGAAGAGGAGAGAGAAGAGAGGTGGGCTGAAAGCTTACAACCACCAAGCACAAGAACCAAGAAACTTTGTGAGAGGAAGGGTGGGTCATACACCTTCAACTGGTCAGAACTACTATATGAGTAGGTCGATAAGTGGTCAGAATATCCATACACCAAATGAAGGTCAGATTATAAGACTTGCTCTAAGGCTAGTCTCAGTGAAGGTTTCATGTCCCAGCTTTCCAACACACTCATATTTTGGAAAGCGGTGCGGAAGAGTTTCATCCCCATGAAACTCTCTCTACTCCCATGAAACTTTTATCATCTCTCTTCATCAATACAAAGGCCATGTCACGTATTTAATGCTCATGAAACTCTATAAGAGCAAGTCTTATAATCTGACCTTCACTGGTCAGATGAATACTTACACTCACTTTTCACCTACTCATATAGTAGTTACACCAACTGAAGGTCAGTATGACCTACCCCTTCCTCTCACAAAGTTTCTTGGTTCTTGTGCTTCAGCAGCCCACCTCTCTTCTCTCTCCTCCTCTCTCTCCTCCACCTCAGCATACAGCCAACTTACAGCCCCTTATAATACTTACTCTAAAACCCCCACTGAGACTGACCTAAGGGACCGCATTGGAGAAATGGTACTGCTAAGTGTTGACTTCTAAAAGTGCCGTTTGTAGATCACTCGCTCATAATAAAAAAATACCGCTGTCAGAGCATCTCCAGCAGATGCTTTAAAAGTGCCTCATGCTTTAAAATCTGAGAATATAAAGCATAGGATTACTCCAGCAAATGCTTTAAAACGGATCGTCTTCAGAAATGTTTTAGAGATCCTGTAAATCATCAGGCCCGTGCTTTATTTTTGGAGCACCAGGCCCGTGCTGTATCCGCGTGCTGTATATGCTTTTTTCCCGTGGCGCGAAAGTTTTTTCCCCTTCCCGCGCGAGTTCCCATCCATCGACGCATCTGCAGCCGGCGATTTCGACGCCCAGCCCGACCGGCCGCCCTGCCCCAACCCTCATCGCCGTGATTTCGACGCCCAGCCCGGCCGCCCGCCCTGCCCCGACCCTCATCGCTGCGATTTCAACGCCCAGCCAGGCCGCCCGCCCTGCCCCGACCCTCATCGCCGTGATTTGGCGCCCGGCCGGCCGCCGCCGCGACCCTCATCGCCGCGATTTGACGCCCAACCCGCCGCCGCCTCGCTCGACTCATCGCGCGATTTGGCGCCCGGCCCGGCCGCCCGCCACGCCCGACCCTCGCGCGCGATTTCGACGCCCGGCCGGCCGCCGCCGCTCGACGGCCGATTCATCGTCCTGCTCCTCGCCACCACATGCCCGACACCATGGCAACCGCAGCCCGACAGTGACAAAGATCCATGTCGACGCCGCCGACCCAAAGACTCACTGCCACCACGTGCAGCTCCTCCAAAGAAGAGAAAGACGAAGCCCTCGGTGACACAGCAGCCCCCTGCACCTGTCAGGAGAAGGCCAGCAGCTTCATCCGTCCCCAGCTCGGCCCATGGTTTAGCAATGGTGGACGACCACGACATGCTCGGTGAAATGCCTGAGAGGTGAAGGTTTCGGCTATACTTTTTTCCTTGTATGAATTGTCATTTCTTTTTGTTTTTGATCATTGTGATTAAGTCATTGCCGAGTTTTTTGACTGAATATACGCTTTTTGATTATAGCCCGAACTCATTCATGAATTTAATGACCGATGATGTCGGTATTGAGGACATCAACCTCACAAATGATACTCCGCTTGAGGTCACTCCACTGGTGAAGAAGAAAAGATCAAGGTCAGGAAACTACACAACTGCGGAGGATGAGGGTTTGGTGTTGGCATGGGAAAATGTGAGCCTTGATCCGATTCACGGAACCGATCAAGATGCACTAACCTATTGGGATCGCATTGCCGAGTACTACAACCGCACCGTCAAGTCCAGCTCTATGCGCACAACAAAATCACTCCAGCAACGTTGGTGCAGCATCCAAGAGTGTTGCAATCGGTGGGCGGGTTGCATGGATCAGTCGCGGACAATCACCAAGTGGAACCACAATTCAAGACCAAGTAAGTAATATCACGCACAACAATTGAGTCCAGCTGCTTGTTTATCGATGGTTTTTTTTAATCATGATTGCACATATTGATAGGTTCCCATAGCTCAAGAGTTGTACAAGCAGAAAGACAAGAAGAAGCACAAGCCTTTTGTGATGCTACATTGCTGGCAACTCCTCAAGGATAATGAGAAGTGGCGGACAAGGAACAATGAGAAGTCTTGCAATTCATCATATACTTCTTTGGAGGAAGAAGAAGATGACGATTTAGATGATGAAGAAGGAGGAAGCCGAACTACAAATTTAAGGCCTCCGGGAAGAAAGCAAGAGAAGAATCGACTCAAGAAACAACCTGAAGGGGCTGTGTATGTGGAGGTCATAGAGAAGATGATGGAGACAAAGAAAGAATTGGAGGCTGAAAAGAAGATAGACAAGGAGGAGAAATGGCTAGAGCTCAAGGCCATCGAGGAGCGAAAGGTGGCTATGGAAGAGGAAAGGTTGAGGATCAAGAAAGGGGCAGAAGAGAGGTTGCAAAAGGAGCAAGATCAGAAGATTATGTTTATGGACACAAGCAGCCTTGATCCACAACAAATGGCATATATAGAAACACTCCGATCACAAATCCTTGCATCTGTGATGAATTCAAGATTGAATAGTGATTTCAGCTTCAACGGAGGGAGTGGTGGCAGCATGTGATGTTCTATGTCATGTTAAAAAATGTGATGCTCTCTTTTACATTTGTTGGTACTGGGCCATGTGATGCTCTATGTCCTTTTGAACCTATATTTTTGGTACTGGACCATGTTATGTTCTGGAAATGCTTTATGATTAATTTGAGAAGATGGCTGGACCATGTATAAAGATTTCTGGGTCATGTTATGTTCTGAAATTTATTTCTGATTATGGTTTACACTTTAATGGAATCATTATTTGGGTTTCAATTGCTTTCTTTCCTCCTGTTGTTTTCATGTGTGAATTACGTTCATGAGACTGAGATGCATGTAAACAGAGAGGCTCCAGGAATGTGCCCAGAGTAGAAGCAAAACAGAGCACGCCCAGGAAAATCTAAACCGAGCTGCACTGTTGGTTTTACTAAAGTCTGAATTTTGGTGGAAGTTCGAGAGCCAATTCTCGAATTGTATTACTGAATGTCTCAACTGAGAATTTCTGAATGCCTTCAGAATACATGCATGATTACAACTGAATGCCAAATGCTCTAGCTACTAAATCGGAAAACTTCAATCAGATATACCAATTCCATTTCCTGCATACAAGAAAATTTTGGTGCTTGCAACATGCAGGAACCGTGCTGCTATCTGAACTCGGAACATCTATTAGGCTCGGCACTTGATCACTGCTGCTATCTGAACCGTGCTACTAGTAGTACTGCCGTCTGGCCCAGAGAGCTCATTTTGCCCACTGAAATACGGCTGAACACAGCCGTCGCCCCAGAGCTCCTGCGCTGGCGAAGCGCCAGCGCGACGTCTGCGCGCGCTGCCGACGCCGCTTCTTCTCGCGCTGGCTGCGCTTGTGTCCCCTTCCGCGCTGGCCGCCGCCAGGTTCATCGCCCGCCGTGTCACCGCGCTGTGTGTTCACTGCCGTGCCGTGTCCACCGCGCGTGGCTGCTGCGCGACACATCGCCCTCCTCTCGCCATGCTAGCTTCGTGGTGGCGCGACGACGACGCCGCCCTCCTCAACGCCGTGCTTGCCAACCGCCCACTAGGTGTTCGGTTAATTGCCAACAAGATGAGCTCAGCACTAGCTCGCATGTTTTTCAAGATTCCAGCTCCGACGATGATTGTGAGATGGTAGCCGCCGCAACGCTAGCGCACTCGCAAGCAACAAGCGCCGGAAACATGGAGGCTCGTGCAAGGGCGCGGGTGGTGCATCGAGACAAGATTGCGTGCAATGAGAAGGTGATTGCTCGTATTTTGCTCCAATCCGTGTTCGATGCAGCTACTTTCAGAGGCGATTTCGATGTCGCAGCCCCTCTTCCCGCGCATCGCCAATGTGGTTGAAGCCCATGATTCATGGTTCAAACAGAACGCAACGCAGCAGAGACCTTGGACATAGTTCTATAAAAAGGTGACAAAGACTTTGCGAATGCTCACTTATGGTTGTCCAGTGATACTCTTGACGAGACATGGGACATAGGAGAGAGCACCTTTGTAATATTGAGCTTATGGAAATTTGAAAGCGGTGATTGAAATATTTGGAGAGGAATACTTGAGAGCTCCGAATGCCGAGGACACAGAGACTTCTCCAAGCACATGCAGCAGAGGGTTTCCGGAATGCTTGGATCAATTGATTGCATGCACTGGAAGTGGAAGAATTGTCCAACAAAGATGGCATGGCCAATTCAAAGGTCACCGCCATGATCCAACAATCATTCTTGAAGCCGTAGCATCGCATGACCTTTGGATTTGGCATGCATTCTTTGGGATGCCAGGCTCACACAATGATATAAATGTGCTCCAAAGGTCTCCTCTTTTTAAAAGGCTAGTCGCGGTGAAACTCCTCCAGTGAACTTTGAGATCAATGGCCATCAGTACACAATGCCATATTACCTTGCTGATGGTATATATCCTTCATGGTCCACATTTGTGAAGACAATTTTGAAACCTCAAGGTAACAAAAGAGTGCACTTTGCCAAATCCCAAGAAACAATCAGGAAGGATGTTGAGCGTGCTTTTGGGGTCTTGCAAGCTCGCTTTGCCATTGTTCGTGGCCCTGCTCGATTCTGGGACCAAAAGACTCTATGGCAAATAATGACGGCTTGTGTCATAATGCATAACCTGATTATCGAGGATGAGCGAGGTGGACAAGAAGATTTCAACTATGAATATGTGGGGAAAAAAGTGCGGGCCGAAAGGAATGAAGACCGCATCAAGAAGTTTCTTGAGGTACATCGACAAATCGAGGATCGAGACGCACATGAGCAACTTCGTGAGGATCTTATCGAACATTTGTGGCAACTCCATGGGAGATAGATGTCCACTTGTCTTCTCATGTTAATTTTAGTTTTTTACTACATGTATTCTGAATTCGAATTCGAATTTGAACTTCAAATGTTGGATTTTAAAATATGGTTGGTTGTGTATGTTTAAAACATGAAAATTTGAATGTTTATGGACTGAAAATGGAGAGTGCATGCACAAAAAGACAAGAGAATTGGATGGAAATCAATTATAAAGCACCGCTTTCAGACATCTTCTGCAAAGACGACACTCGGATCTCTAAAAATGAGGTTTACAGGATTTTTATAATTAGTTTTAAAGCACCACTTTTAGAGCACCTGCTGGAGATGCTCTCACCCCCGCCCATATGCCACTTCTGCGGATATAAGTACTCTAGCCACACATTGGTGGGAGCTCCAAATTGTCAGACTCGAGACCATACTTGTTTGCCTCTAATGGTACATCCGGTACCTATCCATTTCCTGCGCATTGTTTCAGAGTTTAATATAATAATACATATTTATATGTATATATATATGTATATGTTTAATTGTATGTATATCAAATACCACCTATAATATTACTCTAAATACATAATAGTAGGATCAAATGTAATATATAGTTCAATGTGTTTAATAGATAATATTACTAATTTCATCGGTATGGTCGGTATTGTCCGATATTGGAGCCGAAATGGCCACAGTAGCGGATCTAGGACAAAAGTTTAGGTTGGACGGAGCGAAATGGACCAAAAAAACAGTAGCAAAATAAAACATACATAATTCACATTGCAAATTCGCACAATTTATCAATAAAGTAAATATAATATAGAAGATGGTACCTCATAATGAAGTTAACACAATTTCCCGCCAAAATGCCAAATAATTGGAAATTCTAATTTGAAGAAAAGACGAAATAACAACCTGTCAAAAGTAGATCAATTAGTAAGTGTTAAGATTAATTTACCATAATAAGCAAAAAATATTGAATATGAACAAACCGAAAGACATACCGATAAAGCACTAATTATGACTAGGAGCCCGAGACTATTTCATTCTTCTAGATTTTATGTCTTGAAATCGCTTCTTAATTCTACCATGATCAAGCCCTCTAAATATCTCCCGCTCAATGTAATAAATTAACCAATGAACAAAGAACCGATTTATAATCCATTTGGTTTTTGACTAATTACATTAATACATCATCGGTTATCATATATTCCTACTAATTACCTTTGGCTTTAGGATTCTTTTCGTGTTGTGAAGGAGGCACCATACCCCCTGCCGGTTTGCCCTTTGCCTCAGCCTGCCAGGCACTAGGCGTTACGCGCCCATCGCTGCGGCTCGCCTACGCCACATGCGCCCACCACCCCGCCTGCACTGCCCACGGTCACTGCTGCGCGTCCTCGCCTCCTCCCTCGGTCCTCCACTCGTCCTAAGGTTAGGGTTCACCATTCACACTGCCTTTGTAGGTCTGCCTTCTATTGCTTTTCACTTGGGACTGAGACACTAAGTTGGGCCTTAGTTGCTTTTTTTATTTCAGCCTTTGGGCCTTGCCTTCGGGCTTCGGTAGTTGCCAGTTGGCCCAAAAGATAAAAGGCACTAAGGCAACAACGCACGTTCGCACGGGCACTTCGGCTGGTCACCTAGTCGTCAGGCAGCGTGGTACTGGGGGAGATGGAGGCGCTGGGGTACCGACGGTGTGGTCTACCTCGGGCCACCTATGCTTGCCCTATAGGTAGATCCGCCCTTGTATGGCTGGTGTTGACCATTATCATGCCGATATTGATCAGATCAAAGTCATACAGAACGCAAGGTTGCACTGTACCAAATTGGTATTGATAAGTTTGGTCGAGACTTCTTCTCTAGTGTCATGGTGCCTGCAATCAAATCCAAACCATGCTGTCTTCCTCATCCTCTCTAACCAGCTTTCGATGGTGTTCCATTTCTGGCCGAACACAAAAGGCCTCTAGCAGACATGACCAGATCTGAGCAAACGTCAAACCGTGATGATAACATAGATTCGAAGAGGGCCAACGTGGATTGTGGATAGAGATGAGGGGCTGCATTTGCTCAAACTAGCAGCCATGAAACCCAACAACCTAGATTTTGAGGTTTAGTAGATCTAAAAAATTGAACACCATGAAGAGAAATGTGGAAGGGGGAGGGAAGGAGGAGGTCAAGGGAATGGGAAGGAGAGGCAAGGGAAGCGAAAGGTGGGGGCATGTCGTTGTCACCGCACTTGCTGTGTCAATAGGGAGAGTTCTCTCACTGGATGTCTTGGATAATTGAATAATGGAAGTGTATTAACACAGCAAAATCTTTGTGTTTGTGTTCAAGGACAACAAACTGATGAATTAAGGATTCATCGTGGGAAGAGAGATCTTGTGCCTAAACCTTGCACTTAGTGAGAAAGGAGTTCGCGGCAATTGAGTGATGATAAGAGCAAGTCCAATAAGAGCAAGTACAATAATTGTCTTATAGTCAAGCTAGTCAGCATTTTTGCTGATGTGGAGGAGAGAATAGAGGAGAGAGATGAGAGCTTGACTCTCGGCAACAAGCTGGGCACGGGAGCCTATGCAGTGGTGGGCCTAGATAATAAATGCATGTGAGGAGGAATATGAAAGAGAATGTGAGACATGGTACCACATAATAATAAGAAAACTTTTTGTAGACAAATTATTATATAACTTAGCTATTATAACTTGACTTATAGCCAAACAATTGGCTCTATTATTGGACTTGCTCTAATAGAGCCAAGTGTTTGGCTATAAGTCAAGTTATAAGAGCCAAGTTATACAATAATTTGTCTTCTATTTGTCTACAAAAGGTTTATTATTATTATGTGGTACCATGTCTCACATTCTTTTTCCTATTCCTCCTCATATATATTTATTATCTAGGCCCACCACTTCATAGGCTCCCGTGCCCAGCTTGTTGCTTGCATGAGAGCCAAGCTCTCATCTCTCTCCTCTCTTCTCTCCTCCACATCAGCAAAAATGCTGGCTAGCTTGGCTATAAGACCATTATTGTACTTGCTCTAAGGGATGGAAGGGAAAGGGATTGTTTTTTTAGATTACAACAATGGATACAGGTGAGCACTCGGTTAATCCCACCTACGCATGTGCATCACAACACGCATATACATACATACATACACATACATACATACATACATACATACATACATACATACATACATACATACATACATACATACATACATACATAGTATAATTAACAGTGGGCATTATGGTGTCTGGGCACTATGGTCTAGAATAGTTATTTCCCCTATGTATCATGTGCAAATTTATATACATATGAGTGTGTCCTTGCGTATACATGAAATTGTGTAGACCACTTGAAATTGTTAGAAATAGACCTATATGAGTAAAGCTCAATTCCTATAATTTCAAAGTATGTATGTTTTAGTTTCATATTACTAATGTAAAGTGGAGAAGACTATTTTATAAGGAAGAGTCCTTGCCATTCCTTGAATCATGTTAATGGCATGAGGAGGGCTTTGGCTAATCACACATGCACGTGCCTATTTTTGCGTGAAAATTGTGTGACTTTTATCTTGCGATGTACGACTGTACCATGACGTGACATGGCGCACCGTTTGGCAGACCAAATTCACCTTATTTTTGCTGAACCGTGTATCATCCCTCTCATTTTAACTGGTCATGAGACTACTTAAATATCATAATATGGTTTGATGAGACAGTTACTAGTGAGTTACTATGCTTAATCTGTGGTTTGATAAGATAGTTATCACTGAGTTAACTCTGTTTAATTACAGTAGTTACTAGTGAGTTAACTTTGTTTAATTGCAGCAGTTACTAGTGGGTGATTGCAGTGTCCTTAAAAGGGCGTGGAGACGTCCAGAAAAATACAGAGTATTCCACCTATATTCTTCCTCTACTTTCTTCTCTGCTGATCTACGCTGGTATGCTGATCGTCGGCTTTTCTTCTCGGCATGCACTTGGAAGGAGGAAGAGTGGCTATCTCTGAGGTACACGAGGCGGCAATAAGGTTTCTGAACAGTGCATTTGTGCGACTGCTCCTGCTCCTGCTCTGCTTCATCTACGTTCTATACTACATCGAGCCTACAGTGTTTACTGTTCTTCATCAAGCTCAACAGTAAGTCATTCACGCGTTTGATCGACTTTGATACTGTATTTTACTTGCATATTTTCTGAGGTATAATGAATAACCTACTGTTAGTTATGAGTCTTATATCACTAGTCTTTTATTGTATTTGTCTTTTAATATATCCTGAAATTAAAATATTGCCTCCATCTCCGACACAAATTTCTTGCGTGGAGCGCGCGATGGCTAGCCGACATTAAGCGTCCGTGAGCGAGGGATTCAAATTCCCTTCCTAGAGCGGCATATTTCCACAAGAACGAAATATATGAGAATCCCCCATTTTTTTTTCATTCTTGCTTTCGCATCTAGATCTGCTCTATGGGCAGCTTGCTCCTTTTAGGCCTTGGGCCAAGCCCTGTCAACTGGACCCAGGCCTGAAGCGATTGCTTTTTTCAGGCCCCTCCCGGAACACGAACAGCGGAACAGGCCTATTCCCGATCCCCAAATTCTTCCTTTTCTCAGTTGTCCACTCGACTTCGTCGCATCTGTAGCTCACATCGTCGCGCATCTCGCCGGCGGTCAGGACTCAGGGAGTCATCGCAGCCCAGCCTCGCCCGCAAAGCAACCTCGTACCTGCGTGCCTGCAGCAATCGCGGCCGAGACGCGAGGCGAAGGCGAGAGAAAGAGGCATGGAGCGGCTGCAGCGGATCTTCGGTGCCTCCGGGATGGGGCAGCCGCCAGCGGACTCGCCGCTGCTCGACTCCTCCGAGCAGGTCTACATCTCCTCCCTCGCGCTCCTCAAAATGCTCAAGCACGGTCAGTCGTCGGCACTGACGGACCTAAAACAAAAATAATACAGGCTCATGTTTTTACGTGTATATTTATTATCGTATTTATCAGTAATATAGTAGATAGTAATATGTTTCAAATTTTATATCTTTAGATTTGCTATAATCAAATTAATTACGATTTTGATCAAATTATAAAAGTTAAATCTTCTTTTTTTTTTCTTTCTAAATATTATATATGATATGTGTGAGGTTGGTAAAACCTATTATCCAAATACTTTCTCGTACTCTATCTTTCTGATTGAAAAGATAGTCGTCTATTATTTTTCTTTTTCCCTAGATTAAATTGAATCTCCTCTTCCCATTTGATTTATGAACTTTCTGCATTAGTAGTATTTATATTTGAACCTGGTGCATTTCTTTTTAGAAATAGCTCTATAACTACAGACTATCTGCCATAAGGAGATAATATTAGATATTGAAACACATTGAAAAGTTATTTCCTAACTCAATTATTGCAAAAATTAAAACAGGGTGTTCTAATGTTAAAGTCCTGACCCATAAATATTTTAAAGATCATAGAATTAAAACCCTAAAATCTAAACACAAAATTTAGTATCTATTTTGGTCGGTTGATCGTTACTTCATTAGCTATGAAGATCATTGAATATTTGAGCTTTGAAAGTAAGGAGCCGGGACAAGATGACGAGTGGACAACCTCATCTATTGCCGTGACTGTCGGCCATATTACATACAACATACATACACCAAGATTTACTCCATTTGTATGCGCGCATAGTGAAATTAACACAACGAGAATTCCAACTTTACCATCCGACGCACGCAGGCGTAAGTGAGAAGCGCCGGTGTGTTCCCAAACGACGTCTGTTCCGATGCCGGGCCCGTCACCGTTGTAGACTAAAGGTTGCGTGCATGGCATGCCGTGTAGGGTACAAGGGAAGGTACGTTAAGCGTCGTCTGGACCTGGCATTGGCTACTTGGTTGGCTTGCGACTGGTGCTGGCTTGGATCTTGGGCTGGCTTTGGTTTGGGCTGGACCGGCTGGTGTCTTATGTCCGATCGGTTCAAGTAGTTTATGTTATTTTGTTCTCTTTTCATGGTTGGTTGATACACTATGTTGTACCAACTTCAACTTATATGTATTTTTTTGAGTATCTTACTTTGTCAATCTCCTGTGTGTTTTCTTTTCTTTTCTCCTTCTATTTGTCAACGTATTTAAGCTTTGTTTCTATTAGATAGATGTAGTCCTTGACATGTGAGGATACTAGTTTTTGGTATGTGCAGACACACATTGTGTAAATTTAGACTCTAAATAATAAAAATTAAAATCGATTCGGAGGCTTGTGCACCCCCTATTGCTAATGTGCATCTGCCCCTGGTCGTCGGTAACCCTGACCCCTCCCATTCTCTCTGTCTCTGCCCCAGGCTGGCTAGGGCTGCTAGGATTGGCGCCTTGGGCTCACGCGCTCGTTTGCTGCTGCAGGGAGGGCCGGTGTGCCGATGGAGGTGATGGACCTGATGCTGGGCGAGTTCGTCGATGACTACATGGTCAGGGTGGTGGATGTCTTCGCCATGCCGCAGAGCGGGACCAGGGTCAGCGTCGAGGCCATCGCCATGTCTTCCAGACCAACATGCTCGACATGCTCAAGCAGACTGGGAGGTGCCGTCCCACATTTGCTATCGCTAGTTTCTCAGGTGGCAGCTCATCCTCCTCTTGCACTGCCTTGTTGTACTTGATGGCTAGGTTCAGCATTTCCTGCACATGATAACAAAAATAAGTAGTTAACAGATCATACATTGACTAAAAGGATCTTCTGAGTGAAAGTAGAAAGTAAAATACCACACCTGAACAGTTTGCTCGTTTGTCTTTGAATGAGTGTCAAACCTCTTCAAAATCAATCCATCAGTCCATTTCTTTTTGTGCAAGTTCAGCAACATTTTTTCCTGTAATTGATTGCAATGGAGTAGTAGTGCCTGTTCAGCCCGTGAATAAGAGTCTGACAACACAGAGATAATATAATCATGCATAAGAAATTAACAAAACAAGATTTTATAAGCTCCAATGTTATGTAGTATCACAACAGCAACTGCCCTGAGGTTTAATGGTTCAAAACTCTGCATTCAACTTTGAAGATATTAGACATATCACAAATGTACTTAGTCACTTTCAGTATGCATAGTTGCGTAAGAGTACAGCAATTGGCACTTTGTGGGGGGGGGGGGGGGGGGGAAGAGTAAAACAGGAATAGTTTTTGCAATAAAGTAGGCTTTGGCGCATTGCAAATTTATCTATTATCACCTATTATTCTGGGAATTGTTTTCCTATCCTACTCCAGATTAGGTGTCTACGATGAGCTAGTGAATTACTGAACTCAAGTTGGATGTTTCAGTTCGTTAGTAGGAAGGGACTTGGGAACAATGATCGGCCAATGTTAAGAGCAGTGACTAGCCTCCCTGGCAGCGTTTAACTGTTAAGGGTATTTATGTCTTTTCCCATATGTTAGGGTTTGTGTCATGTGTACTATATATATGCCCCTTACGCTATTGCAATATACATCATCCATTCCTCATTACATGGTATCAGAGCAAGGCTAGGGTTAGAGTTCCTGGTTGACCGCCCGCCGCCGCTTCCGCTGCTGCCCCCGGGAAGAGCTAATCCCGGGGGTGGCGCTTGCTTCCCACCAACCTCCATGTCGTCCGCCGCCGCGCCGAAGGAGCCGCGCCCGGTGCGCTTCGGCATCATGGGCTGCGCATCCATCGCGCGCAAGCTCGCGCGCGCCATGCTGCTCGCCTGAGGTTGCCGCCGTCGGCAGCCGCTCCGAGGGCAAAGCGCGCCTCTTCGCCGCGGACAACGGCCTCCCCGCGGGCACCCGCCTCCACGGCTCCTACGAGGCCCTCCTCGATGACCCGGACGTCGACGTCGTCTACTTCCCGCGCCGCCGCCTTTGGACGCCGCCTCCCGACCGTCGTCCCAGCTCAGATCTGGCCTCATTGCACCGGATCTGTGGCTCCCCTCGCCGGATCCGTGGACTCCCCGCGTTGGCGCCCGTCGCCTAGCTCTTCCCTACCTGGATCCAGGCCGCCGCGCTCCGTCCACTTCAGATCCGGCCGCCGCCGGATCCGGACGTCTTCCACCGTCGACTTCTCCCTCCGGCCACCTCTCCATCCAGCCGCTGCTGGATCCTGCCGCCGCTCCTGTGGCCGCCGCCGCCAGATCTCGCCGTCACCTGGCCGGGGAGCTGGCTTCCCGCTGCTCCGTTTTCTCTCTGAGTGAGGGAGGAGGAGAGATGGGGTTATATGCGGGAGAGAGCGGGAGTGAGGAGGGGAGTTAGACTGAGAAGAGAGGGAGAAGAGAGATGGCGCTGGTTTTTGATGGCTCCTCTGTTAGCCAGTCTGACGCCGTGTCTGCTACTCTAAAGACCGCGAGGCCAAGCTTTCGCGCAAGCCCCAGCGATCTACCACGATGCTGCTCAACTTCGTTTTACTTCTGTCGTCGTTGAGTCTTTCTGTTTTAGAGTCTTCCGCTGTGTCCATCCAAATCTGTAGCTTCTCCTTCATATCGTCAAAGCTGTACGAGTCCACAAAATTTCTGTCAGTCAGCCAACTGCTTTGCTAGCCACGGTTCATCCTCTCGGATGACTGTGGTTCTCTCCTTCCTTCGCATAGTCGCAGCCGCTGCTTTTATCTTTGAGCCGCTACAGATCGTAGAAGTCTCTATGATGCCGTTGCTTCTTTTTGAGCCGTTGCCCCGAGTTTCTAAAGCCGCCGCGCTTCTTTTTGCACCGCGCCTCTGTTGCGTGTCTTGTGCATTGCGCCGCCGCCATCTTGGGCTTCGATCTGTGCCACTATGCTTCTTTCTCCCTTTTCGGCTTGACTCGACACAATTTTTCAAGAACCGCACGCTACAATGACATCTTCGAGACATGGAATTTGGATTTTCCTTATTTCTGGCTTGCAATATGCTGTTGCTCTAGCAAGAGAATCTGCCTGGTCTCATGAACAATTTGGTTCACCTGGAGCACTAGATTCGAATTATGATTTAGTATTCATTGCATACATCATATCACTCTATCTCTACCCCTCTATAATACACCAAAATTTTCTTTACTAAATCCACCCCCTCAACCACCCCCACAGTCATGCCTAATCTAAGTCCACCCAGATTTGTGTACCAAAATAATCCAACTTCATACAAATGAATGGCCTGGATCTCTCCTCAAGCCTTCTTCTCTTACTCATTGAAGATCCTAAGGCCAAAATCACCCGGATCATGCACATCATTGAACCCAGAACCCACCCCGCGCCCACGCACACGCCAAAACCCTAGCCGCCGCCTGAAATCAGAGGTAGCCCGGTCTTTCTTCTTTCTTTGGCCTCCTACCGCTTCTCTCCTCTCCTCCCATATTACCTTCTCCATCTCCGGCCGCCGCACCACCCGTCTTTCTCCATCCGGTCATTTTGTCCGCTCATCTACTAATCCGGCCGCACCTATCTACTAATATGACCCCTCAAAATCCCCGACAAATCACAACCTCCAACTCCAATTCCGCCATGTCGTCGTCTTACCCTTCCCTCCTGTCCTCACGGCTCCTCCCCGCCACCCTCTTCTCCAAGAAGCCGCCCCACGGCCTCCGCCGCTGCCTCCGCCGGCGAGGCGCGGGTCCGGTGGTAGCTGCGGCGGCATCGGCCTCTGCCCGCCGGTGTCGGCGCCATGGGCTTCGGCGTCGGCGCCGAGGTGGCGCGGACGATTGTGGAGCTCGCGCTGTCCGGGACTCTCTCGTGGTTGGCCTCGACGGCTGGCCGCTCGGCGTCGCGCGCGCGCCGTTGCGGGCGGCGCGCGGCTCGCCGCTCTCGCCTTGCCACGGCTGGGTCGCCGCGCCCGATCGCATCTAGCTTCCACGCCGAGGTGAGGGGATGCAACTGCTGGGCTCTTGGGAGGCTCGCCTCGGGGTGCTTGGGTAGTCACATTTTGCGATAAAGATCGAGTTTTTTTTTTTACTTTTTAGGCGTTCCAAGGAGCAGTTGTGGTGTAGTGCCGGAGAAAGATTCAGATTTTTTTTAAGTTGGATTCGATCGCATAAATTACTCATGGATAGTATTGACTGTTGGATTGCATTCTGAGATAGAGAGGAAAATTACGAGGCTTTGTTAGGTTGGTCTGGATGTTGGCTTATCGCATATCGTGATGTGTATGTATTTCGATCATTGCGTGTTCGATGTGCCTCTGGCGTTGAGCTGTTACGTTACGAGAAAAGTTTGTATTTTGAGGTGCTGGATTACTTCATTATGTGAAGAGGATTGGAGTTTGAGGAGGTGCTGAATTATCACATTATGTGGGAAAAATTCGTAGTTGAAGCTTTGGATTTGTGCATTGCCCGTGCCTTTTTGGAGTTGAGGTGTTGGATTGTTGCGTTGTGTGACAAAGTTTGGCATTTTAAGGTATGGGGATTGCTGCATTGTGCGGTGAAGACTTGATTTTTAAGTGTTCTTTGGTTGAGGCCATTTTGTTGTGAATTGCTCAACTGTTCTTACGTGCTAACTTCTTGGCTTTAGGTTTCATTAAAGGTAAAGCTGCCTTAAAGCCGTACATAAAACAAAATATAGTTTTAAGTACATCTTAATTCTAGGCATGGAGGGTTATATGCATCTTAATTCTAGGCGTGGAGGGTTATATTCAAGAAGATAGAAAAAAATGCAGAAGATCCATCTTAGATCGCAAAGCATGCTCCCAAACATGTAAACTAGAATGCATTAGGATTACCTGGTGATGTTACACATATTGTCATAGCATGGAGGATTTTATTGGAAATAGTCAAATAGCTATGGAGAAATCTGGTTTGATTTGTTGGCTTGTTGCCCACTTTGATGGTATATCTATCTACTCAAGCTTAGCTAAGTAGTATTGCTTTTCAAATCATGATAGATGTTAAAATGTACTTACATGTACAACATTCACAATTTCCATATCGACCTTCTTGCTTCTATTAGTTTGTTTATTAGCAAGACATGCCAATTGCCAATGTTATCCGTAATATACTGATTATACATAGATGCACAACAATTGCACAAATATTTCATTCACATGGAATGTTCAATTATTGATGTGTGGAACAGATGAATCCATTTTACTTTCTGATCTATAAGTCGACAAGTGTTCCTAGGTTGGATTCTTTGGGCATGGCGGATCATTTCGAAGGAGCTTGATCAAATAGCTGAAAAGCGTATACATCTACCTTAGTGGGTTGAGCTATGTGCTCACAAGTAAACCAAATTATATATTCTGCTTCATTTTACTAACTCAAGAGTTATGGTGGTGTATGGTCTAAATATTTGGCGACGACATGATTATTCTTTAGTTTTTGTTATTGGCATTTGAATCCAAAGATATCGCTTTATGTTATCTGCTTTTCCACCGTGTTGGCCTATACTTACGAGATAGTTTGTCTCCTTTCATCCGTTTGAGTAGTCTTTGAATGATTATGGGAGCTTCTCCTCCATGGGTTGTTAGGAGGATTGTTTTAATACTATGATGGACACAATATCTATCTGTGATGGAAATTGGGAGGTGGTTTTGGCCTACGATCTAAAATCTACTACTTTGTTTTACAAGTTTTCTTTATTGGCAATGTCACATGTCTCCATATATAAAATGATCTGATCAAGTATGTGCTGTAAGCTGCATTATATTATGCATCACAATCCCTTCAAATAAATTATAAAGATTTTTTATTTTCTTAAGATTTTCACCATTTTGCTAATGGCTTGAAATTACGCTAACTATTTGGTCCTTGGTATGTCTTTGTTCTCCGGAGACAACATTGGCATTACTTCGGCATCAGATTGCGTATCTCAGCTTACTCATCGAAGCACACTTTGTCCTTCAATTTATATTTGTCGGTTTATGCGGATTGCAGTTTATCTCTTGCTTCCTTCCAAATGTATGATATGATTACTGAACTAATGTAACATTAATCTTGCAGTAGAATGTTGTGCAGCTTTACTGTTCCTCCCGTAAAAGGAAAACAAAGTTTAAATTTGTATTTTCATTTCACCAGTAAAGGCACAATCATAAATCGCTAGGATCCGGATGCTGCGACTTCATCGGGGAGATCTGAACGTGGTCGAAAGGGTGTTCGACCATGGTGAACAGTGATCGCCAGCATCTGAGTGATCGTAGGAGTTTGCGATCACGGTATTTCGAGCGTAGCGACAAAGCAAAGTGGTTGAACGGCTACCTGAGTGGTCGTACGGCAACAGAAGTGGTCGGAACCGGTCGAACCGGTCGTAATTGATTGGAACCGGTCGTAAACGACTCTAACCGGTCGTAAAAAAAGTCCTGGGAGGTCGTAAGGCCTTTACAACAGTGTTTTAAGGAGACTAATGAGATCATTAGATTAGGAACCAGTTCGTCCAACATAACATGTTCCGCCTGCTTCACCCAGGTACGTCGACCATACTGCCCGACGATGAGCAGCAGGACACCTCCTCTTTTCAGTTCCTACTAATTTGCCGTCTTAAGAAAAATCTCATCACAGTGTCACGCAAATAAATTGCCTCTCAGATCTTTGCAAATTTGGTTTGTGCTTCCATTGACTGTCTCGCAATGTGGATTATTGCAAATCATTTGAGCACCCTATTGCCGGATGCGTTACACTGTCTAGCCTACTTTTGCTTTTTCACTTACCCACAGTATATGTACTGTTTGTGTTATAGACAGAAGAAGAAGAAGAATAAGTGAACATTGCCGATACTACAACTCAATAACTTGTCCTAATGGACCGGACAAAAGGAGGCCGACGCGTATTTGGAGATGTATCAAATAACATAATCAAGATGGAGACAAGTTTAAACAATGTGGGGATGGAGAAAGTCGTCGGTGGGTGAGTACAATGATGTTGTCGCATCCTCAAAGGATCAGTCGTTATGTGACATTCATTATGTGACAAAAATATTTGGTTATACAATATATGAGACGTGAATCTTAATGAATCTGATTGTTCGTTTTATTTTTTACAAATTTTATCTTGTTTTGTATTTTACCGTAGCGTTAGCACGGGCACACTAGTATGATGAGGATATTACTATCAAGCAGATTTCATCTACATCATCATCACCTCTATCATCAGATTCAAGCAACAATGATAATGACAAGGCTAGTCTTTGTCTTAGGCTAAAACTGTGTAACAATTGTACAAGAGAACAATTACTCGAGTTAAAGCAAGAGAACTCATTAAACAGGTGAATTTGATCCTAAGTTCCTTTAATTTCACTACTAAGGACAGCTTGCTGCTTAATGCATCCACTTTGTGTATTCTCAGGTTATTAGGTGAGCAAGAACTTAGTGTTACCAAGCAGGAGGTGAGGGAGGCCGACACACCGAGAGAAGTTCCAAAAGGAGGAGACAGTGACATTTTACTTCTATCAGTAGGAAAAGCCACCAAGTTGCTGGAATCAATTTTTCGAACTACGAAATGAAGATTGGAGAAGACTACTCTTCGGAAACTCGATTGTATCCAGTTTTCAATTTTAAGTTCATTTGGGTTTTTGGCCAAGTTCTATGTGTCATGGACTGGTTTGTATCTATAATAAGATATATTATGGGTGTTTTGTGTTTTAGTATTCATTTTGGTTTAGTTTTGAGGTGATGGCGATGCCAAAGTTTTAAACAGGTTGAAGGACGTCAAGGCGGAGTCGTGGTGAGACACGAGGTGACCGGACTAGACACAAGAGGTGTCGAGGTCAGAACGGTCGGATGTGTCGAAGACGGCGGAGATTCGATGTGGTTGCGAGTCGTGGATGACAAGGAGCGCGGAAGCTTCTCGGAAGGTGCAGGAGGGGCGAATTGGTAATTTCGCGAGGCTGCACAAGCGGGAGCGGGTTCCGTTGGATTTGGCGGGCGTAACGGGTTGGAGACCCGTTAGCCAAGGGCTATAAATAGGATTGAGTGGCTGCATGTATTCCCATGGCTTTGGGAGAGAGTTAGGGTTTGCTAGACTCAAAAGAATCTTTGAGAGTTTGTTTTGGCTTTAGGCTTTAGTGGTTGGGAGAGACAGAGGTTCTGTTGTGTGTGTCTCCTTCGATGTCTCTTATGTGAGAACTCTGTTCTTGGAAGCATGTAGTGTTCTTGAGTTCTTGAGCTTGAGAAAGGGGGAGAGGATGAGTTGAGAGTCTTGTAATCATTCCTCTTGTTCTAATGTCCATGCGTATGAGGACTCCTCTGTAATCTTCTTGTTCCCATGAATGAAATCTCTGAGTTTGTCTCCCGTGCTCTCTGTTTTCCTTCGATGCCTCTTTGCATGATTTCTTGAGATTTTCGATTTCTTGTTGTTTCTTGCTGGTGAGGTGCAAAATGGGTTGCTCAGTAATGGGAATAGGTCTCAAGATCATTTGATTGGATTTTCCCAAGAGCAAAGTGAATGAATCAAAGATTTGCACTTTTCAGTTTTCTGTTCTAGTTTTTCCTTTCTAGGGTTTTAGGCATTTCATGTTTCCCTTCTTGAGATGGCATGAAATTTGGTATCTAGAGTCCTGAGGCTATCAATTAGCTATCCTCAAAGTTTCATGGCCAAAGGATCAGAGATTAGACGGGAATTTGAGATTTGGTGCAGCTATCTGTACTTTTTCAGTTCTTAGCCTAAATCTGAATTTCTTCCTCTTAAGTTGGATTTTATTGGTTTCTAAGGTCCCTCTGGTTATTTAATTTGTAGTATTACTTGTTTGGGCTGAGAAATCCAGAGGGAAGTCCCAAATTTCCTTGCTGTTGGAAGACTTGAGTTTCTGTCTGAAAATCGTGCTTGCTGTCTGCTCTGGAAATAGGACACCGGTCAGACCGGAGTTAAAGCGGCGGTCAGACCGGACCCGGCCGGTCATACCGACCCTTACATGGCGGTCAGACCGGCGGCACAGGACCGGTCAGACCGGCCTGGCCATGGCGGTTTGACCGGCCCAGAGAGGTCTGACCGGCCATAGCGGAGTTAGACTGCCCCTTTTTCTTCAGTGTTGTTTTTGTCTATTCTTTTCGCTTTGGTCTTTGGTGCTTGCTGTGTCTTAGTCTCTGTGCTTTCCCTTTGTTAGTCTAATCTCCAGAGAGCATAAACCTTCCTCTTTGTAGTCCTTCATGGCTATCGGAGAGAAGAGTTTGTGGTGGATACTTTCGGGGACAAGTTTTTAAAGTCGACATTCACCCCCCCTCTGTCGCCATTTCGGTCCAACAAACTTCATCCTACTACTGACTTCGTCGACGCCAGTCCAAATGGTGGGGGACGGAGCGCGCACGCCAGAGACTTTGTCTCACTGCCAGTTCGAAGACGTCAAGTTTGAAGGGTGGGGGACCTTTATCTAACTACGCTGTGGTTGTAGACTTCGTCCGACCATGCTGTGATCGCAGACTCCATCCAATGCACACGTCAACTTCGCCCCCGTCACTGACTTTGTCAACGTCTGTCCGAATGGTGGGGGACGGAGCGTGTGCGCCAAAGAGTTTGTCCCACCGTCGGCTTCGTTGACGTCAAGTATGAAGGGCAGGGGATTTTTGTCTGACCACGCCACGGTCGTAGACTTCGTTCGACCACGCCTTGGTAGTAGACTGCGGTCAAGACTTCATCCGGTGTGCGCACCAGCTTCGCCTCACCACTGACTTCATCAACGCCAGTCCGAAGGGCAAGGGACCTTCTCCTTACCACGCCCTGGTCGTAGACCATGGTTAGGACTTCGTCCGACGCACGCACCAACTTCGTCCCACCATCGGCTTCATCGACGTCCAGTCCAAAGCGCGGAGGACCTTTATTTGACCACTCCGTGGTCGTATACTTCATCCGACCACGCTGTGGTCGTAGACTTTGTCTGACCGCATCGCGGTCAGGACTTCATCTGGTGCACGCGTCAGTTTCGCTCCGCCGTCGACTCCATTGATGCCTATCCGAATGGTAGGGGATAGAGCGCGCACCGAAGACTTCGTCCCCGCCACCGACTTTATCAACGCCAGTTCGAATGGTGGGGGCAGAGCACACGCCAAAGACTTTGTCCCACCGTCGGCTTCATCAACGTCAAGTCCGAAGGGTGGGGGATTTTCGTCTGACCATGCCGTGGTCGTATATTTTGTCCAACCACCCATGCTTGTAGACTCCGTCCGACCACATTGCGGTCAAGACTTTGACCAACGCGTGCGTCAGCTTCGCCTCGCCACCGACTTCATCGACGCCTGTCCAAACGATGGGGGACAGAGCACACATTGAAGACTTCGTCCCACCACTGGCTTCATCAACGTCAAGTCCGATGGGCGAGTGACCTTCGTCCGACCACGCCATGGTCGCAGACTCCATCCGACCGCATCACGGTCAGGACTTCATCCGGTGCACGTGTCAGTTTTGCCCCACCACCAGCTTCGTCGACGCCAGTCCAAATGGTGGGAGACGGAGCATACGCACCGAAGACTTTGTCCTACCGCCGGCTTCATTGACGTCAAGTTTGAAAGGGCGGGGGACCTTTGTCCAATCACGTTGTGGTCGTAGACTCCGTTCGACCGCATCGCGGTCAAGACAGTCCAGCGCTCACGTCAGCTTCGCCCCACCACCGACTTTGTTGATGCCTATCCGAACGGTGGGGGGCGGAGCGCTCACATTGAAGAGTTTGTCCCACCGCTAGCTTCATCGACGTCAAGTCCGAAGAGTAGGGGACCTTTGTCTAACCACACCGCGGTCGTAGACATCGTCCGACCACGCCGTAGTCGTAGACTTCATTTGACCACGCCTTGGTTGTAGACCGCGGTCAGGACTCATCCGACGCGTGCGTCAGCTTTGCCTCGCCGCCGACTTCGTCGATGCCAGTCCAAATGGTGGGGGACGGAGCGCGCGCTAAAGACTTTGTCCCACCGCCGGATTCATCGATGTCAAATTCGAAGGGCCAGGAACCTTCATCCGACCACACCCTGATCGTAGACTTCGTCCGACCACACCATGGTCGTAGACTCCGTCCGACTGGATCATGGTCGCAGACTTTGCCCAACCACACCGTGGTCGTAGACTTTCGCCGACCACGCCGTGGTCGTACACTTCGTCCGACCACACCATGGTCGTAGACTCCGTTTGACTACGTCGCAGTTAGGACTTCGTCTGACGTGCGTGTCAGCTTCACCCCACCACTGACTTCGCCACCCGCCTCGTAGGCAACCACTCGCCATGGGTTGCGTCCGTATACGACTTCATCGCCCGTCTAGGAGGCATCGCCTCTGTGGGACGGCACGAATTCACCGACCTCCTTGTAGGCATCGCCTCATAGGGACGACACCGCTCCTGCTCCGCTGACATGATTTGTTGGTAGACTTTGCACTTGCGTTACGGCCAGTTAAGGAACCCCTTTCTAGGGGCTGCAAACTGCCAGTTGCATCTGTTGGTGATATGCCCTAGAGGCAACATGGAGATGTTGAATATATCACATACTATGTTTATGATGCATTACTTTGTTCCTTGAAATAGACATTATCATTATTGATCAATGAGTATGTGACTTATTCATGAGACTCTTAATGCTTAAATGTTGCTATTTCTAAATGATCCCTGATCATATATCATATGAGGAACAAATATGATTCAAAGATCAGCATATGTATTGATTGATGATCATGTCTCATGGATCATGGTATGGTGATACCAAATCAATAATATGGACATGTGTTAGTGAACATATGTTGGATAGACCCGCCATGAGACACTGCAGAGATTCCATATGTCATTAGTTGGTCTCAAGTAGTGTTTATGTAGAATCCTTAGACTTGAGATCATCATGGTTCCCAACATGCGTAGTAGCCTATTTTGGGACTACTAACCACTACTCCGTGAATCGGGTAGTCATAAAAGTAGTCTTCGGGTTTGCTTTGTGAAACATGTAGTGGGATGTGAATGATCAAGATAGAATTTGCCCTCCTTATGGGAGAGATATCTCGGCCCTCGATGTAATGGATTATGAAAGTGCATGGCCATGCCAATGTGATTGAGGAGTCAATCACAAGTTTATAATCCATCACGGAATCGAGAGAGTGATTGAGCTATTAAGAGGATGACACAGTCTCGCCTTGAGCTTAATCTATATCGTGAGGCAAAGGGATTCGTACATGAGAACATTACAGTTCACCGATATGATCTTTACGTATACTTTGGGGTTAATATGTCTTGCTAGAGGCCGCTATTAACAGGTGACCGGAAAGGCGTTTCGGTCGCGACTAAGTATACGTGAACCTCTGTCGCACACTTAACGGGTTGGAACACTAATTCGAATGTGATTCGGATGTGGGCTCAATTCGGATAGAGATCCGGATAGACACACTATTGGGCCTCGGTCCACGAGGCCCAAGTGAGGAGGTCTATATATATGGAGGTGGGGGTGAGGGATGGACACACGCTCCTGTTCCTCACAAGCAAAACCCTAGCCGCCACCTCCCGAGCCAAACCCTAGCCGCTCGCGAGTGCTAGTACACTCGCGATCGGCGTTCCAGCCCCGGACGTGTGGATACCGGTGGAGGCACCGCTCGTTGCGGCGTTGATCGGCATCAACAAACTACGATTGGAACGGACTCGTGGTGTGGTTGATCGCGTGGAGGAGACGATCCGTTCGGGACGATCGGCTACTTCCACTACTACCTCGACGCGTGGTTGGATCGGCTTCTCAACTCTTCTTCCGCTGCGCGCGCGTCTAGTGGTAACGATCTATGATCCCTCCTTAGCATGATGTCCTGGTGTGCGCGGTAGAAATTTTTTATTTTCTGCTATCGTAGCCTACACGCGTTCCTTCAGCATCGGCTCACCAGTCGGCACCCTCACGCTTACTGTCGGGGGACAAAGGGCTGGGATAGTTTGTCACGCCAACTTGCCCATTGGGACCTCCGCGCTTGCTGTCGAGGGAGTTTTGTGATAGGAGTGGCCTAGTCCCCCATAACTGGGCCTTGCAACTGGCCAACGTGTAATAGGCCCAATAGTATAAAGGATGTATCAGTATATTCCTACTTTGTGTAATTATTAAGGGGTATGATGGGAATTTCACATCTTACCCCACTCATGTATATAAACCCCCAAAGAGGGGCAGGAGGAAGAGCCCACTCATTTTCTTACTTGTCGGCTCCTTCTAGCTACACCCCACTTGATTGTTTAGTTCGTAGCCACAATAAGCATGTTTAGCTCTAAAATGCAAGTAGAAATGTGGTAAAAATGATGGTCATGAATGCATAAAAATGAGAGATTGAGTTTCGTTGACTCAGTCATACCTATCCACGTGGATGTCACATCAATAAAACTTTTACAAGATGACGCCATGTCATCTAAAATCGGGGTGGTTTAGAAAAAAGAGATGATTTCTTCTGGTTTTGATAACTGTGGTGTTTTCCGGACCGAGGCCATCAGTTCAGGGGGTAAGTGTTCTTCCATTAGTAAAAATTAGAAGATTACTCTCTGAAAACAAATTATGGAAAGATGGAACCATGTGGCTAAACCATTTCGGTCTTTGGCCAATAACTTTTTTTAAATATTTCATTGGTCACGTGGAAATAATATAAGTGGGTTTGATTTGCTTTAGAAAATATTTGTTTATATTGTTGCAAATTTTTACCACTGTATCATGAAAATTTGGTTAAAAAAACTTAATAGGTTCGTCCCTGCAAAATCCCTAGTGGGTGTGGGGATGGGACGGGAGAAAAGTTGCACCCAATAACTGAATGGGGGAGTAGCCATGTCGCCATACCACTCTGACCAACATTAGGAACCAAAAGGAGTAGTGCTTAGAACTCCCACCAATTGCATCAAATTCTCTATTTCTTTAGCAGGAATATATCAGTATTGCTACGTCTGGCTGGAACTTAGAAAAATTATTTTCTAAAAATAATTGATAACAAATGGGCAGTACATGTTTTACTGGTAACCCACTCCACACGCCAACACAAAGAACCCCCACTTGACACATTACAAGTAGATAGTATATGTTCTATTGGCAACACACCTTAACTCGTGCCACACTCCCCATGCTCGCGCAGCAACACAAGTTACAGAATACCTCCATTTGACATACACAAGAAAATTAAGGGAGTCAGAATTCTAACTCGAGACATCCCTATCCGTGCATACATATTCTAATTGTCTAGGTGCATATGCAAGTGCAATACGAAGGAACCATTAACTCATTTATCAACGTTCAATTAACATATATACCACTACCACTGGTAAGACGGATTAACTTGAACTCTAACCGCACCTTTGTGAATTTTTTATAGGCATACTAGGTCAAACCTATCGTTTAATCGAAATGTCAAACTTATCCATCGAGCGTGTGAAGCATGGTGCAGAGGCAACAATGTGCAATTCAAGTCCTAGAGTGCAGCATGCAAGTTGTTAAGATACTAAGGTGGATTCTTTTTAGCTATGGCTTATGATTTATAGTTGCCGTTTATGATTTTTTTTATTTTAGCGCGAGCGCTTGTGTAAACAAACTGAATGCCGATAAACCACTTTAAAAAGACGGTTTCAATAAGCTGTTTTAAAACGGCGATGAAAAAACTATCCAATTTATTTGTTTGAGAAAATATATAAGTTATAAGTCGAAAAGAACTAGACTACATGATGAAGCTAAAACATGGTAGCAATTGGTCCAGTCAGATACTCTTCCAAGATCCAAACCTGAATCCAATAAAATATAAGATTTGGCTTGTTCACACACTCATGCAATCCAGATAGAAAATTGCAAGTAACAACTAAACATTGTGTAACTCCAATTTGAAGTAAAACTAAGGTATCAACTTCCAAAGTATTCTGGCTTGAATAAAAAAAAAGTATGCTTGTATGCTCTCTAGAAAGAAAAATACAGATATTCTAATGCAAGAAACATGTGTGTTTAATAATGGTGATGAACAAACGTTTCGATGTTTTAAAGTTTGCACATATCCCTTTTTTTTCTGAGAGAACAGAAACACTTTGCTTAATTTGGCTCGGCGGAGCTGGATTAATACTTTTCATTGTCCACAACCACCCATTTATCTATTTTTTTTATTTTTCATATGAGTTAGCACATTTTTCCCTCTTACAACTGTCTATAGAAGGAAATTATAAACAAATAACAAGTCAAATTTAACTTCGTTGACTCTGACTGGCCGTATTTAAAACTTGAGAAACAAAACCTGATACTGATCAGAACAGACGCTCACACAACTGCATGCCACAACTGAAGTGGCCTGGACCTGGACTGCATTTCAGAAAATTGGAGATCACCTCAAATGCATAGTTAAAATGTGTTGCATGTAATCTACATGAACAGAAACATCCCTAAGGTGCCAAGTTGACCAAATAAAAATCCAAAGTGGAAACAAAATTAAAGAGGAAGCCACATGCACGATGCTGCTATGAAGATGAGAATCCAATGGCTGCCACAGCAGGAACTTCCACTCATTACAATAGGCCAACTTACAGCCTGTTGCATGCAAAATTGCAGGGAGAGCAAACCTCTTACCCAATCTATATGTAGACATGGCATTATTGCAAAGAACTGGTGATCAGATACCACGAATGTAACCTCCCAGTTCCGTAGCTGATGAGGGAGCTTCTCAAAGTAGAAGAAACATCTTGTCCAAATGGGAGTGCGATCCAGAGAGTAATTGAAAGCACTAGATGTTGCTGATGAGTAGTCTGTTCTTTCTGTTTGTCACAAACTGAAAGTCTACTGTGACAAGGACAAAAAAGGAGAGTCCCTGTATAAGCACAGCTCCTAAGAAATTTCTCTAATGTATCATGTAAATTGAAATTAGGACATGAGGAATTCAAATAATCAAGACATAATTGAAGAAACTCTTCCCTTGATGTGAAACTAGAATTCCTATCTTCTGTAAAATGTACTGGAATTAAAATATGGAAAATTAAGGACCAGAAAGAACTAAAGCATTAAAAGTGAAGAGTACATCCGCATCTAGCCCTTAAAGTTGCTCTGCTGATGCAACATTTTGCTGTAAACAAGGAGCTGCTAAGGATCTAAAAGGACTAAAGCAACATTTAATAAACCAGGCCCAATCTACAAACCAAGAGAGAGAAAAAAGAGTCTGAGAAGAAACAAGGAGATGTGAGTTGTAATAGCCAGGAAGCCAATTGTTGCGGTCGGTGCATGGTACGGATTCAAAGATTAGAGATAGTGAGAGACCATGTGGAGGTTATCCCGTGTGTGTGATGAGTAATTGACATCGGTTTAGGAAAGTCGAGTTTGATTTGGTTGGTTCGGATCATGTCATTGCGTGGTGCAAAGGACTCGATCGGACTTGGTCAAACCTGGTCAAAGGTTTAGATTGCATATTATGTCGACTTGTCAGATTTGGGCTATTTCATTAATGCATTTATGCTTAAATGTATCGAGCGGTGCTATTTGATGTATTTCTTGTCTGTGTTGGCTGCAGGACGTCGAGGTGGAGTCGTGGCGAGACACAGTGGACCGGGCTAGGCGCAGGTGGCGCTGAGGTCAGAACGGTCAGGAGGTGTCGAAGACGGCGAGGGCTCGAGGTGGCTGCGAGGCTTGCGAGGAGGAAGCTTCCTGGAAGGTGCGCGAGGGACGTTTTGGTAAAACGCAAAGCTGCACTAAAGGAAGCGGGTTTGGATAAAGCATCGAGTAGGTGGTGACCTAATGGGTAAATCATGTGCAAACCCATTAGTGGGAGGCTATAAAAGGAGAGGAAGAGGTTGTGCTGAAATTGAGAGAGTGGATGTAAGAGTTAGGGTTTTATTTGGTTCTCTCCATGTATGAATTGAGAAAGAGAGAAAGAGAGGAGGTGTGAGCTGCTCTCTAAGCTCTCCAGGCGTATGGGGACTTAGTGTGAGAGTAGTGAGCAGCATGTAAACAATCTATATCAATCATTCATGTCTCCGTATTGCTTTTAATTGTTGTGTTGAGATGGCTTGATTTCTTGGCAAGAAGATATTCTTGTTTGTGTTCTTGATCTGAAGTCTTTCCTCTTCTTTGAGCCCAAGTCTCTTGTGCTTTATGGATTAAAATCCTTTTTTAGTTTTCCCCTGTCCTGCAAGTCAGTTCGGCCAGCTTTTCTTGTTTGATATTTTCGGCTGCAAGTTCTTTTGTTTGATGTTATCTCGGCTGCAGCTCCTCAATCACTTCGGCTGTAGCGTTCCTGTGCAGTTTCCTGTTCGGCACTGCTAGTAACCACTATTCGGTCATTATCTCCAAAGGAGCTTCCCAGCCGCAAGTTTTTTTTGTGTGACTTTTCATTTCCTAAACTTTGCTTTGATTTCGTTTTCAATTATTGAGCAGTTCTCGGATGGATGGTTGTCCCCTATGCAGACTTCATGTGATATTTGGCCTTCATTTCTTCTTTTTGTGAAGTTTTTCATCCGTGCTGCATGCAGTCCAGATGACCTTGTTTTCAGCTAAATTTTCTGCTATATAATTGCTGATCTAGGCCGTTTCTAACCATGGTGCATGCAGTCCAGATTTCCATGTCTCTTGTTAGTTTTGGCTAGGTACAAGTTCTCCACTTTCTTGCTCTTTCTGGCAGCAGTTCTTTGTGCAGTTCGGCACTGCATTTCTGTTCAGCTTTGCGCAGTATTTACTTGCTAGCCGAATGCACAGCGAGGAAGTATCTAGGTTCTCGACAGCAAGCTTGATTCTTGTTCTTCTAGACAGCTGCAGTAGTATTCATTTCAGTTTGTCTCTTGTTGTTTTTGAGAGCTCACGACAGATGTTAAGTCTGCATTTAGTGCTTTCGGTAGGAGAGATACTTCTTGGCAGCTTGTCTTTTTGATTTGGTGTTTCGGCTGGGACAGCTATCTTTTTCTTTCTGTTTCTTGCTTCCTCGTTTTGTCTTCCTTTTGACAGTACTCAAAGTCCTCTTTTTAGGGGTGTTTGGGATTGCTCCACTCCACGTTTTTCAGCTCCGCTCTATATTTTTTAGCCAAACAGGTTCAGCTCTACGCACTCTGTTCGAGAAAAAAAAGGTGGAGTTGTGAGAGCACCTAAAGGGGTGCTCCACAAACTTTAGGTTTTTTGTGGAGCTGCTCCACGGTAGAATTCGTGGAGCAGAGTTTGTGGAGCAGTCCCAAACACCCCCTTAGTCCTACAGCGGTTCAATGATTGAGCTCATCTCTTGTTAATCTGCAGTATACATTGTGCCAATTTGTGGACAGCAAATGATACGGGGTCGCCCGATCTTCTCGACGTAGGATTGGATACTCACGTGCAGTCTCTCGAATCGTAGCGATCATCCGTTGCCAATGCAAGAATGAACGCTCTTTAATTTGCAAGATCACACATGTCGGACTTCACGACCACAAAGCGAAAGCCCTATCGCACTCCCAATTCCCAGCGGAAAGGTTGAACGATCTCAAATTACAAGAACTCATATATCTTCTATTAAATTTTAATGGCTACCAAAAATCAAGAAACATGTACAAACTCCCTCAAGCATTATCTAGTCACTCATGCTCCTATTCCCTCATTCTTTTCTCGTCACGTATGGATCTCCATAGATGTTCTAGTCGGTCTTCCCATCCGTACGTGATGGAGACAGTATATATACGGCGGCTGCCCGATTGCTCCACGCGCATACGTGTACATGGGCCTTGGGCCAATCGTGAGCTTCCCTACTCATGCAGTTGAGCCTTCTTCTCTTGCTTTAGGCTGTATGCATGCATCTCACACATGCACGTATTGTTTTTCTTTGGTCCATAGCAAATCCCTCTTTCCTCATGTGGTGCCAATTTAATTCTTATTCTGAGTGGTATCCTGAAAATACATAAAATATTCTTGTAAGGTAGTGAACATGTCTCATATAAATTAAAATTAAATTCACCTCGGAACAAGTTCACCTGATAATATTTAATACGGCTCAATAATTCTTTCTAATTAAATAATAAATTTAACTGAAAAGCATAAGACGCGAGCTTATCCGCATCAGCAAAACTCTCCTCGACCAGCAGTAAAAATAACTTTGTTTCTTGTGCTTCTCAAGTATTTGCTCTCTGGTTTGGATTGTTTTCTGTTTTTCTAGTGAGGACTTGAATCATATCGTGGACACTCGGGGCGATTAAATTTTTAGAACGACATTCACCCCCCTCTGTCGCCGTTTCCGATCCAACAGATAGGATCCTTATCTAACTATTAATAGAGATTTTTTCTGCTGAGGTAAAGAGACTACGAAGTTTATTTGGAGAGCTCTTGTTTATTCATTGTTTAATTATAAATAATGTGGTTTCTCTCTTTATATAAATAAGATTAGCCCTTAACAGTATAAAAACTAACATAATCTAATGCAACTAATCAAATAAAGATAATATTATACCCATATTATCTAAATATAAAGATATGTATCCATCTGTTCTTAATATGAAGATATGCATATAATTATTCCTAATATGAAGATATGTATCTAACTATTCGTAATATGAAGATATACATCTAACAATTCCTAATCCGACCGCTACAGTACACGTGGTATTGTTCACGTGCTACAAGACATGTGGTGTTGTTCATGTGTACACGCCTCGCCGGATCTTATGCAATAATATGACACCCCTCACGGCGAGACAGCTCGTCCTCGAGCTGTCAGGTGGCAGCCATGGTTAAAGTCCTTCGTAACCCCATGTCGACGACAACCCATGCTGCTGACGGATAGTCGTGTAGAAGAGAGAGTAAAACACTTCGATGGACAGTGGTGAGGACTACGGTCCCTGGGCATGACTCGCCATTACAGGAGGCACCGACGACATGGACAAGTTGCACGAGATAGCAATGACGCTCTTCCTACTAGTGTGGGGAAGAACGCAACGCCTGCGGTCTTGACACCTGCCACGCCCACATCTACGAAAGAACGGCATTAGCTGGCCACGTAGAGAGGATCGCCGCTGAACAGTGGCAACCTTCCTCCTCGATGAAAGCACCAAAGGTGCAGCCAAGGATAGCGAAGCCTAGAGAGTAGTCTTCGTTGGTAAAGGCAGTAGCAGGACCAATGCTGATGAGGCGATGGGGACGGTGATGGTAGTGTCGCCATTGTAGTGGCAGGCGTCGTCTCTTGCTGCTCCTTTATCTTAGACATGGTCACAATCGGGGGTGATGGTGACTCAGAAACCACAGCAACATACTGTGCCTTCTCCTCCATCTTGGCCATGAACTCTTTCATCTAGGCCATTAAGTTAGTGCAGATCTCAGTGGAGTATCCTCAGCATTGGAAGCCAAGGTAGTTGGCTCAGTGGAGGCTTTACATGTGGGTGGAGATGGCGCGATGGTCGTGGTGAAACGGAGGTTAACATATTTAACAAAACATAGCCATATCTACACCCCAAGCGCACACTCCAGCTGCCAGTACCACAGGGCAGAATTTCCCATCAGGTGGTGTGATGCCAACCACTCCTTGTCTTTCTCTATTGTTTGCAGCTCCTTAAAGAATTGCTTAAAGCAATTCAACCAAAGTTGCAGATCTTCCTTACCATCACAGGTCGAAGGCCTAGATAGTGGAATCGTGAAGCTCGGTCCTTCATGGGATTGAAACCCCTGCTGCTTGTCATGGATGGTGGAGCAATAGTTAGCTCTGATACCAAATATTGTGATCAGTGGTTGGGTACGGGTCCGAAGACCGATGATAGGGCACTCGCCCTTATCTAACCATCAACAGGGCTCTTCCCTGATGAAGTAGAGAGGCTCTAAGGCTTATTTGGAGAACCTTTGTTTATTCATTGCTTGATTATGAATGGTGTGGCTCATCTCTTTATATAAATAAGGTTGGCCCCTAACAGTATGGAAACTAACACAATCTAATGCAACTAATCAACTGAAGATAATATTATACCCATACTATCTAAATATAAAGATATGAATATATCTGTTCCTAATATGAAGATATGCATCTAATTATTCCTAATACAAATATATGCATCGAACTATTCTTAATATGAAGATATACATCTAACAATTCCTAATCCAACACTACAGTACACGTGGTACTATTCACGTGCTACAATACACGTGGTACTGTTCATGTGCTACAATGCGCGCCTCACTGGATCCTAGGCCATAACACTAATAGAGAAGTTCAGTCCTGAAGTCATGCTTTGTTACTTTTTTTCTATAATGGAAGAGCCATTCACTATATGTTGGACCGGATATAGCAATTAGAGGAGCATCAATGATGTCTTTAAATTCAACCATTTAAAAGTCTTTGAACTTTCACTCCACTAGCTACTAGAAGTTAGGAAGATTAGTTTAGACCACCAACAAAAAACTCACACAAGCGTGAAAGCAAACGGAGTTCAACTCCTCAAGGTCGATATGACCGCTGTGGAGAGAGCGGTAATACCAAGCCGAGCAGGATGACAGTTGGGAAAGGTTGGTATGACCAGAGTCCGGTTGTACCGCAGGCCTAGGGTGGTATGATTGTACCCCCTGTTCACATAACAAAAAATTTGCTCGAGTCAAAACAAAAAATGGTGCAATCTCTAAAATGCATCTCCAAATGATATGAAACTTTACACACACCTTGCTGAGAATCTTAGGAACCTAATGTATCTAAGAAACTTATGGATCTTAGCTAAATTTCAACCTTTCTCAAGACAAGCAATGTTGCACTAAAACTGGGCAAAACTCAAGAACTTGAGTTATAACTTGCTCATGGGTTAAGGGTGGTCAAGATGTCTCTAAATGAGTTCTCATATGTCATAGCAAGCACGAGCACTCAAAGATTCGAGGCAAAAAGCTTAGGATCAAGATATCACTAAAGGGCTTTAAATCAAACCAAAACCAAGCAACCTCTAAGATCTTACTATAGCTAGTCCATAAATAGGTGACATATGATCCTCATGAGATATCTTCATTATTTACACGTTTTTAGAACCAGCAAGATCAAGAAGGAAGGAAAGAGTACAAAAACACCAAGCAAAAACAAATGCAAAACCAACAAGATTAAAAACACACTATGTGGGGTGAACAAGATTGATCTATTGTAACTTATAGATGAATATTTTACAACCACTCCACCATGGAGGGCAGAGCTCTCTCTCTCTCTCTCTTAAGAGCACTCACCCAAAAACTTCCCTTCTAAGGAAACCTCTCTCAAACCCTAAAGAATGAATGATTAACCAGCCTTGCTTGTTTCCCCTTGATCTTGCAATATGTCTCCAACCCCCTCCACTCATGTATATGGAGCAACCAGCCCAAATCTAACCCTAATGGATAATATCCATTAGCACAACTAGAGAAACCCGTTAACCCCACACACACACACCAAGTTTTACACCCACATATGACTTATACACGCTTCTTAAAGCGCATAAGCCCAACTAGCTAAGGAGTAAAGTTCCATCTACTTGGCCTCCTCAGCCCCTTCTTGACCTAAACCACTCTCTCAATGCCCTTCAAGTACCGTGGTTTTCGTCGCATCGCCGTTTCTGGTATTTTGGCTTCCACGCCAAAACACCCTCATTTTGACCATGGACCTTACCTCTTCCCCAAGTCTAGTCTATAGTCATCTCCTTCTTTGCAAGCAATTCTCATGCTTGCAACATATAGGTTCACCAATGGCTCACGCAGTGGTAAGACTCTCCATGTTAGTTCCTCCTGACCACACCTCATTTGCATCGATTGCACCATTCAATGAAACATTGCTCAAACCTTCCATTCAACAGCGCTTATCTTGCCCGTGCCTCACTTGAGCCCAACCATGCCATCCAGCCTACTTGACCATACCTCAGCTCGCCCCAAGCCTAGTCTTTATCCAAACTGTTGACCATAGTTGCCTCTAAGCTCTTTGCACAACAAAGACCAAGGTTCATTTTCAGATATAAATTCTTTACAACTGAACCTACGTTAGTCTAAACATGCTTCATGCATCATGAATACAATAACCTAGGACATCAAAACTTAACCCATGACCATCTCTCACAAATATCCAAAATCCCTCATATATTTTTAGACACAACCAGTCTGACCGCCATTAATTGGCCGATCGGACCGTGCCAGTCAAACCGGTCAAACCTCGATAATAGAGGAGTGGTATGACCGCTCACACAAAACTGGTACTACCTCCCTAGTATTACTGTCATACAAAGCTTGGTCATGCCATTTTTCAGTAGTATCGCAGTTTTGCACCAATACTATCGGATCTAGCCATAGCCCAAAACCCCCCAAAAATAACCCTATGAAAAATAGGTACTGCCATTTAGAGACCAGTCATACTGCACCTGCGGTAGTACCGATACTCACGTCCGATACTATCACTATCACCAGGCCGATACTACCGGTGTTGCCAGGCTAGTGCTACCACCTGAAACCTGACGGGAAAAATGAAAACTTGCAAACTTTCATAAATTCAAATTTCAATTCAACACGATTACCAATTATTTAACACAACCAATCAAAGATGTTCGTAACATGGTTCACACCGTACTACATGTTTTGTGCCTCACAGTTAATAGCCCTTTGGGTCTTGCCACTGCAAGCATCTCAGCCTCTTGGGCCCCCCTACAAAACAAGTCATATGACATGAGATCTGAAGAAACAAACGCAAAAGCAAAAAAGCAATGAAAAGACGAGGCCAAATCCAAGAACCCCTGTAACGCCCCCGTTTCCAGGGGCACGGACGGACACGACATTCCGTAACTATTCACGCATGAACAGTTATGCAGTGTCGCGCAAGAGTATACCATTGCATGCTTACAACAAAAGTCCAGCATATATTTCACATACGGATTAACATCCATTTTTCGACAGCGGGGCGTGCAAGCCCAAAGTATACCTACATCACAAAAACTCCAGCATCCGCTTGAGCGCGGCCAAGACCAAAAGCCACGGGTCCTCGTCAAAGAAGCGATCCTCAGGGGCGTCCTTAACGGGGAAACCTTCACCTTTGTCTTGATCCTCTAAAGAGTGGATTAAGCAAGCCGTGAGCCAAACAACCGACTCAGCAAGCCCCAAAGGGACTCTAACTTACTACATGCGCGGCTCCTCCCCAACCCTTACCCTACCTTGTGCACGCCGGCACTCTCCGCTCTAAGATACGGTGTCCCATACCACCCTACCTTAGAGTCGGGTTTTTCAAATTCTATTGGCCCGCAGCCACAATCTTATTAGTGTAAAGACTTTTCATGATAAATAATATCCTACAATTATCGAGATTAGCAGATAATTAATTCTAGGGTTACAAAGGCATGGCAACAAATTTAACAGGACATTTATCGGTGGTAGGCTTAACTACATAACAAGTCATTCTAAAAATTTATTTTACTTCAAACTAACATTTCACAACTAGCATAATGCAAATGGCATAATAACATAATTTAATAACATGGGTAGCAATATGATCAAAGGATTTGGGACTTGCCGATAATCTGGACGATCTCGGCTAGCTCGAACGAAGAAACACATGGATCCTGAGCCTGCACCTGGGCTTCTGGGTTCTCCGAGACTAGCGCAAACACATAAAATAATTAAGTCCAGCTTGAGACTAATCAAGCGAGGAAAAATAAACTATTTAAAAAGGAGTAAAATGCATAAATCTCCAAATGAGGAATTTTGGGAATTTATCTGGATGAATTTGGGGAAGTGGAGGTCAAAAATGGGTTCAGGATATCATTTGGAGCAAAGTGGTGAAGTTTGGGAATTTTTGGGATTTTTTGTGATTTTCTAGGATTTATTTGGATTTTCTGGCATTTTGGAAATTGGAAAAAATTAGAATTTCGGGATTAACAGTCATGAGGCCGACCGACCATCGTGGGGCCCAAAGATCGCTGGCTCGCGCGAAACAGCCACGTGGCCCATGCGCGCATGCTCGCGCGGAGAGGCAGGCCGGGGCTTCGGCCCACGCCAACGCGCGCACGCTCGACTTGACTTGCGCGCGCGGCGCCGGCGATCGGGTCGATGGGGCAGAACGAACGGGCGAGATGCTGAGCGGGGAAGATCGGACGGCAACGGAGTGGGGGACGCGGGCGAAGCGGTACGGAAGATCCGACGGACGAGGTTATATGGCAACGGGAGGATGGACGGCGGAGAGAAGGCCACGTCGCGGGGGAGGAGTCGTCTTCCTCCTCCAGCCGCTACAGTAACCCCGCGGCGAGGCTACGGTGGCGACGGCGACCTGGGCGCCAGGGGGCTCGTCGGCGACCACCGAGGGCACCAGTGGGTGGAGAAGGCAACGGGGAACCCATTTTGGGCAGTTGGAAGGGGCGGGAACCAACGGAGGCGTAAGCGTAGGGTGGTTCGGGTATTTGGTGGCGAGGGAGGTCATCGGCGGCGAGGGAGCCCAAACGGCGGTAGATACACGGCAAGGGGAGGGTGAGGCTTACGTTGGCGGTGGAGACATGGGCTGGGGAGCTGCGGAAGCCTGGCCACGGTGAGGTGGTTTCCGCCGGTGAGGAGCTGCGACGGCGGAGTTGCACGGGCGATCCCCTGTCCAAAAGAGTCCGCCAACGTGATTAGTACCCCGAGGGGGTGCTCCGGGCGAAAGTAATTGAGAGATAGAGGGAGGGAGAGGGGGATTCAGTGTACGGGGCCGCCGGCGCAGGGGACGGCAATGGCGGAGCTACGGGCGGCGGGGCTCCAATCGGCGGCTTGGGGAGACTCTCTGGAGTGGTGGGAAGGGAATGGAGGAGGTGGAGTAGCTGGGGAAACAGAAGAGCGTGCAGGAGGGGCGAGGGGGTTTTATACCCCGAGCGGAGGGGAGCGGGGCGTGGAGGGGAAGCCAATGGGCGGGGCTCCGGGGTCAACAGGGGCAGGTAGGGCGTCTCCTCCGTGGAATGGAGCAGTGACCAGGATGATGCCGGCTCTGCAGAGGGAGTTATGGCGAGGCGACGGGAGAGGGGAGTGGGTGAGCTCGGGCATGGGCGGGGGAAGCGTCCGCGCGCAGGAGAGGGAGGAGGCTGCCGCTGCCAGGTGGGGTCGAGCGCAGAGGCGGGGCGACGCGTGGCGCAGAGGAGCTGTCGGCTTCGGACCGAGGGTTTGTCGGGGCGGCGCGGTGGTCCAAACCGGGGGCGCGGAGGGCGCAGAGGCGGTGCGGGGAGCGGGCGCGAGCTCCAGCGCGTGGGAGGAAGCGGGGAAGTGCGGCGCCGCCGGGAGGGAGGGAGCGGGGTGGCGCCAGAGAGGAGAGGAGGCGGGGGGAGCGTGGCGCCAGCAGGAGAGAAAGAGGAGGGAGGCGCCGAGGAAGAGAGAAGACGGGAAAGAGGAGGGCGCCAGCGGGAGAGGAAGGCGCCTGGCCAAAAGAGGAAAGCGGAAAGCGAGGGGAACTTTCCCAAAAGGGAAAGTTTCCAGAAATCACTCAAAAATGCAGCAAAAATTAGGAAAATGTTTGGTTTTGAATTTTTGGGGCTTTTCAACCTACCCCCCTTAAAAGAATCTCGACCCCGAGATTAACTTGGTCCAGGGAGTAAGTTGGGGAAATCCCGCTGCAAGTCTGATTCTCGTTCTCACGTGGACTCACTCGCTGTATGGTTCTTCCACTGCACTCTGCAAAATCTGACATTCTTGTTTCTGAGCTGTCTCTCTGATGTCTCAAGTATTTGTAGTGATTCTTCAGCATATGTGCAGTCATCCTGCAATTCAATATCTGATAGAGGTACTTCATCTGTTGGCTGTCGTAGACACTTTCGAAGCTGAGATACATGGAACACATTGTGTATTCTTGACAAGTTGGGCGGCAGCTGCACTTGATAAGCTACTTCCCCAACTCTTCCGACTATTGAAATGGTCCCGTATATCTCAGTGCGAGTTTGCCCTTGACTTGGAATCTCTTGATTATCTTGAATGGGGTGACTTTGATATAGACAAAGTCTCCAACTTCAAAGCTCAATTCATTTCTGCGGTTATCTGCGTAGTCCTTCTGTTGGTCTTGTGCACTCTTGAGCCTGTCTCTGACAATTCTAACATGCGCTTCTGCATCTTGAGCAATCTGGGGGCCAATAAGTTGTCGTTCTCCTATTTCTGTCCAATTCAGTGGAGTCCTGCATTTTCTACCATAAAGTGTTTCAAATGGTGCCATTTTGATGCTAGCTTGGTAGCTATTGTCATACGAGAACTGCGCAAACAGGAGGCAAGTATTCCACGCTGCTCCATACACAATAGCACAAGCTCTTAGCATGTCTTCCAAGATCTGGTTTGTTCTCTCTCTCTCTCTGTCCATCTGTTTGAGGGTGATATGCTGAACTGAAGTTCAAATCGGTGCCCATAGCTTCATGTAATTTCTCCCAGAATTTGGATGTAAACTACGCTCCTCTATCGGATACAATCTTCGTCGGAACTCCATTGAGTGTCACTATTCTGGTCAAGTATAGCTCGGCAAGCTTATCCTTCCCATAGGTTTGCTTGATCGGGAGGAAATGAACTACCTTGGTTAGTCTATCAACAATGACTCAGATAGCATCATATCCTTCACAAGTCTTGGGGAAATCCCATAATGAAATCCATTCCGATGCTATCCCCCTTCCATTCGGGCATTGGCAAAGGCTGCAACAATCCCGATGGTTTTTGGTGGTCTATCTTAATTTGCTGGCAAATATCACATTTAGCCACATATTCTGCCACCTCTTTCTTCATCTCGTTCCACCAGTACTTCTTCTTCAAATCTTGATACATCTTGGTACTTCCTGGATGAATTGAGAATTGAGACGAATGAGCTTCAGATAGGATCAATTCTCTCAACTCTTTCTTGTCGGGTATGTAATAGCGACCACGGATTGGTAAGGATTCCATATTCGTCTATCGCATACTCTGTTGAATTTTCTTCCTGAATCTTCTTTTTCAGTTTTTGAATCTCTTCATCTTCATCTTGTGCTGCTTTAATCTGATCTGTCAACAATGGTTGAAGCTCTAATGCTGCCATACTGCCTTGTTCTGTGATCACTAAATTCAATCGCAGGATATCTCTTTGCAACTCTGGTGGGTATTCTGTGGTATTGGGTTTGCTTGGTCGAACCTTCCGACCGAGGGCGTCGGCAACCACATCTGCTTTGCCTGGGTGGTACTGGAGATCAACATCATAATCTTTGATCAATTCCAGCCATCTTCGTTGTCTCATGTTCAACTCTGGCTGTGTGAACAAGTACTTCAAGCTTTTTTTTTATGATCTGAGAATATCTCACAACGATTCCCTAGCAGGTAGTGCCGCCAAATTTTGAGTGCATGCACCACAGCTGCTAGCTCCAAATCGTGTGTGGGGTAATTCTCTTCATGTAGTTTCAGTTGTCTTGAAGCATAGGCAACGACCTTTCTATCTTGCATAAGCACACATCCCAAACCTTGCTTTGAAGCATCAAAATAGATCTAAAGCTCATTTTCTGGGTTGGGCAAAATCAACACTGGGGTTGTTGTCAACTTGGTTTTCAATAGCTGAAAACTCTCTTCACAAGCATCTGTCCATGTGAATGGCCTGTCTGTCTTCAGCAGTTGAGTGAGTGGACGAGAAATCTTGGAGAATCCTTCCATGAATCGGCGATAATAGCCCGCCAATCCAAGAAAGCTTCTCACTTCTGTTACGGTCTTGGGCTGCGTCCATTCCAAGACTGCGGCTATCTTTTCTGAATCAACCTTGACTCCATCTTCTGATATAATATGACCCAAGAAAACAGCTTCCTTCAGCCAAAAACTGCATTTGTCGAACTTGGCATACAGGTGATGTTCTCTCAATCTGGTCAAAGCCATGTGCAAATGCTCCTTGTGCTCTTCTTCGCTTTCGGAGTAAATCAGAATATCATCGATGAAGACTATCACGAATCGGTCTAGTTGGTCCATATGCACTAGATTCATAAGGTTCATAAAATAAGCTGGCCATTGGTTAAACCAAAGGGAACGACCGTGAACTCATATAATCCATATCTGGTAATGACAGCTGTCTTCTCTTCGATCTTGCTCTCGGATCTTGAGCTGATGGTAACCCGAGCGCAACTCGATCTTGGAAAATACTTTGGCACCCTTGAGCTAATCAAACAAGTCATCAATTCTGGGCAAAGGATACTTGTTTTTGATCGTAACAGCATTCAAACTTCTGTAATGAACACACATTCTTAGCTCTTCATTCTTCTTCTTCACAAATAAAACTGATGCCGACCAAGGCGAAACACTTGGTCGAATGAATTTTTTTTGTAGTTCATCTAACTGTCTTTTGAGCTCTTTCAGTTCACTGGTTGACATTCTGTACTGTTGTTTCGCAATTGGTTTTGTGCCTGAAATCAACTCTATGGCAAGTTCTACTTGTCTGTCAGGGGGTCTGCTTGGCAGTTCTTCCGGAAACACATCAGGATATTCTTGTACCACTGGCACTTGATCAGGTGTAACTGCTAGCATGTTGATCATGCGCTTTCTTGCATCCTTCAATACTTCTCGGTTTGTTTGTTTTTTTTTTTTTTGACCACTTTCTGACCCTCAGGGTTTACCAATGATACTGTTTTGACCTCACAATCTACCTTGCCTTTGTTTTTGGATAGCCAGTTCATGCCCAAAATGGCATCTAACCCTTGCATATCTGGTTGCAGCAAATCTGCTTTAATCTCCTCTGGATTGACTTTGACTCCTCTTCACTTGTACCTGTATATCATCCTTGTGTGTGTGGTGCAGGTTCCTACTTAGAGGAATTATGTTGCACCAAGGTTGTATATTTACATCTGGGTCCATTAGGGTAAACTTTTGTTGCAACATGAACTTCTCATTCCTCATGTTTTACACAGACAATCTTCATACATTTTCATAGTCTTGCCACAAGTCTTAGTTAAAGTAATTTACATACAAGCTATTCAGTTCTTCCAACTAGCTTACAAAAGGATAACCAAAAAGGACATTACTCCATTCCTTGTTCTTCATAGATTACTTTCTCCTGACTGTCTGCCGTGCTTTTCTTCTTCATGGCATTCCTCCGAATAGATCTGTTTCTTCCTCTATTCTGGTCTTCTTACGGTAAGATTCTTCTTCTTCCATCGGTGGCAGGCGTGATGTTGATGTCTGCCTCTTTGCTTGTTTTCTAGCTTCTTCTTTGGGCAAGGACCTCAGTGGGCATTGGTCACGATAATGCCCATCCTGTTCGTAGTGAAAACAAGCCGTTTGTGCTGAAGGCGAAGGCTTCTTTCGTTTCATAACTTTCACGTAGCTTGATATCTCCTCTTCTATCTGGAGAGCTCGGTCAACCAGGCATAATAGGCTTAAAAACTTCATGGCCTGAAGGCGTTGTCTCATATTGGGTCGTAGGCCTTTCATAAAGTACTCCATCCTTTCGGCTTCAGTATCAATCTCTTCTTGAGCATACTGGGATAACTGATGAAATTGTTGTAAATATGCTGTGATGGAGTTTTCTCCTTGTTGAAGATCAAGAAAATCCCGATATTTTTCAGTGATAACTCTAGGAGAAATGCAGGCTTTTCGGAATCTCTTCACAAAGTCTTCCCAGGTAATGTCTTCCTTATATGGGTGTATCCACTGGATAGCATTCCACCAAGTAATTACAGGCTCTGACAGCTGATAGGTGGCAAAAAGAACTTTTTCCTTATTTGTACATCGTATAGTATTCATTCTTCTCTCAACATCTTGTAACCGGTTATCTGCATTCAGTGGTTCTGTTGCTGAGGGGAATCTAGGTGGTTGAGTTTGCAGGAAGGCTATAAACTTCAATGCGGTTACACTTGATGCTGACATTGATTCTTCGGGTGATACATTGACAATGAACTGTGGCAGTGATTCTCCTTACTGTTCTGACATTTGGACTTGATCTGTGGCGTGCACCGCTGCTGTGGTCCGACCACTCACTGGCCGGATCCATCTGCCAATTGGGAACTTGAAATCAGTTTTGCAGCGGCTTTGGAGAATAAGAGTAGATAAGTAAGACATTGAATTTCAAGGTAAGTATAGGGCGAATAAGGTAAGAACGAGAGCAAACGGGGACAGGAGAAAGCTTTGAATGCAGGGGATTAATGATAATTAAGCAAACAACATACAAGATAATGAACATAAATTTACAATATGCAGGTGGTGCACAAACCACTTAGGGTTCATGATTACACCTGCTTTACATTACAAAGGTACCACTACAACTCAGGGTCAGTCTAGTCTAGCGAACAACAGCTACTCCTCCAGCTGCCGAGAAACGAAATTTTGAAGCTAGACAAGTAAAGCAGCAAACATTTTGCAAAGGCAAAACTTAAGCAGAAGTAAGCTAAGATAGATAAGGTAGCAATAAGAGAGGAAAAAGACAGCAATAATACTTATGTTTTTCGTAAACCCTTTTTATGGCTTTAAATTAAGTTTTGCGATAAAATTGCTTCCTAGATTGCCTTAGGTCTCAACCTACGGTCAAGAGCCTGCTCTGATACCACTTCTTGTAACGCCCCCGTTTCCAGGGGCGCGTACGGACACGGCATTCCGCAACTATTCACGCATGAACAGTTATGGAGTGTCACGCAAGAGTATACCATTGCATGCTTACAATAAAAAGTCCAGCATATATTTCACATACAGATTAACATCCATTTTTCGACAGCGGGGCGTGCAAGCCCAAAGTATACTTACATCACAAAAACTCCAGAATCCGCTTGAGCGCGGCCAAGACCTAAAGCCACGGGTCCTCGTCAAAGAAGCGATCCTCAGGGGCGTCCTTGACGGGGAAACCTTCACCTTTGTCTTGATCCTCTAAAGAGTGGATTAAGCAAGCCGTGAGCCAAACAACCGGCTCAGCAAGCCCCAAAGGGACTCTAACTTACTACATGCACGGATTAACAAAGGACGGGAGTATATTTGGTTTATTAACTTTGAGTGGATGCAGTTTTATTTGCAAACATTTTTATAAAACGGACCCAAAACTACTCCTTAAGATCTCAAGGGTTTTTCATGAAAATTCAATTAACCAACTAATCAAGTTAAAACATGTACAAAACTACTTAAGCTTCGCTGATGGAATCACCCAAGTGACCCAGCTCCATTAACCGGGAGCACGGCGTATTCGAATACCATTTATTTGACTCTATAGAGTTTACTCAGCTTTACCCACACGATCCCTTAACTCCCACGACAGAGTTAAGAAAGCCAGGTCGTTTCACTGCTCAACTCTTTATATAGGCTCTACCCGGTAGAATCCACTCGGGTCTGGCACAAGAAAACAAGAAAGCAAACGTCCGCTTCGAGTGAACTCTACCGTTGTTAGGCACCCGCAGCATGGCCTACCTAATCTCACTTCTTATCCTCCTCCTCCGCCACACCTGTAGAGTTTCAATCGAGTTGAGCAGCTACTAGACCAGTGTTGACAAGTCAACTCCTGTGGTTGAGCGATCACTATGACATTTTCTCAGCGTAAGGGTTTTAGTCCTTATATTTTCACATGGTCCGCAACCTCGCCAGGCCCGCGACCCAACCTAGGGTAAGCGGTGGGCGTAGACCGTCTCGCAGTTTCCCACAACACCCTTACCCTAACTTCAACCCTAGGGTAAAAGACGGGCGAAGACCGTCTCGCGGCTCCTCCCCAACCCTTACCCTACCTTGTGCACGCCGGCACTCTCCGCTCTAAGATACGGTGTCCCATACCACCCTACCTTAGAGTCGGGTTTTTCAAATTCTATTGGCCCGCAGCCACGACCTTATTAGTGTAAAGACTTTGCATGATAAATAATATCCTACAATTATCGAGATTAGCAGATAATTAATTCTAGGGTTACAAAGGCATGGCAACAAATTTAACAGGACATTTATCGGTGGTAGGCTTAACTACATAACAAGTCATTCTAAACATTTTATTTTACTTCAAACTAACATTTCACAACTAGCATAATGCAAATAGCATAATAACATAATTTAATAACATGGATAGCAACATGATCAAAGGATTTGAGACTTGCCGATAATCTGGACGATCTCGGCTAGCTCGAACGAAGAAACACCTGGATCCTGAGCCTGCACCTGGGCTTCTGGGTTCTCCGAGACTAGCGCAAACACATAAAATAATTAAGTCCAGCTTGAGACTAATCAAGCGAGGAAAAATAAACTATTTAAAAAGGAGTAAAATGCATAAATCTCCAAATGAGGAATTTTGGGAATTTATCTTGGATGAATTTGGGGAAGTGGAGGTCAAAAATTGGTTCAGGATATCATTTGGAGCAAAGTGGTGAAATTTGGGAATTTTTGGGATTTTCTGTGATTTTCTAGGATTTATTTGGATTTTCTGGCATTTTGGAAATTGGAAAAAAAATTAGAATTTCGGGATGAATAGCAGTGGAGGCCGCCCGGCATCTTGTGCGGCCCAAAGATCTGCGGCTCGGGCGGAAGCAGCCACGCTGCCTGGCCAGGCCTTCCATGCGGAGAGGCGGCGGGAGCCGGCCGCCGCAACGCGCCCGCCATGCGACTTCGGATCGCGGCGCATGGCCCGGGCGACTGGTCAGGATGGGGCAGAACGAACGGGCGAGATGCAGAGCGGGGAAGATCGGACGGCAACGGAGTGGGGGACGCAGGCGAAGCGGTACGGAAGATCCGACGGACGAGGTTATATGGCAACGGGAGGATGGACGGCGGAGAGAAGGCCACGTCGCGGGGAAGGAGTCGTCTTCCTCCTCCAGCCGCTCTGATAACCCGCGGGCGAGGCTACGGTGGCGGCGCGACACTGGCGCCGGGGCTCGTCGGCGACCACCGAGGGCACCATGGGTGGAGAAGGCACGGAACCCATTTTGGGCGATTGGAAGGCGGAACCAACGGAGGGACGAAGGCGAGGGGTGGTTCGGGTATTTGGTGGCGAGGGAGGTCATCGGCGGCGAGGGAGCCCAAACAGCGGTAGATACACGGCAAGGGGAGGGTGAGGCTTACGTTGGCGGTGGAGACAGGGGCTGGGGAGCTGCGGGGAAGCCTGGCCACGGTGAGGTGGTTTCCGCCGGTGAGGAGCTGCGACGGCGGAGTTGCACGGGCGATCCCCTATCCAAAAGAGTCCGCCGACGTGATTAGTACCCCCGAGGGGGTGCTCCGGGCGAAAGTAATTGAGAGATAGAGGGAGGGAGAAGGGGATTCAGTGTACGGGGCCGCCGGCGCAGGGGACGGCAATGGCGGAGCTACGGGCGGCGGGGCTCCAATCGGCGGCTTGGGGAGACTCTCTGGAGTGGTGGGAAGGGAATGGAGGAGGTGGAGTAGCTGGGGAAACAGAAGAGCGTGCGGGAGGGGCGAGGGGGTTTTATACCCCGAGCGGAGGGGAGCGGGGCATGGAGGGGAAGCCAATGGGCGGGCTCCGGGGTCAACAGGGGCAGGTAGGGCATCTCCTCCGCGGAATGGAGCAGTGACCGGGGTGACGCCGGCTCTGCAGAGGGAGTTATGGCGAGGCGACGGGAGAGGGGAGTGGGTGAGCTCGGGCATGGGCGGGGGAAGCGTCCGCGCGCAGGAGAGGGAGGAGGCTGCCGCTGCCAGGTGGGGTCGAGCGCAGAGGCGGGGCGACGCGTGGCGCAGAGGAGCTGTCGGCTTCGGACCGAGGGTTTGTCGGGGCGGCGCGGTGGTCCAAACCGGGGGCGCGGAGGGCGCAGAGGCGGTGCGGGGAGCGGGCGCGAGCTCCAGCGCGTGGGAGGAAGCGGGGAAGTGCGAAGGCGCCAGCGGAGGGGAGGGAGCGGGGTGGCGCCAGAGAGGAGAGGAGGCGGGGGGAGCGTGGCGCCAGCGGGAGAGAAAGAGGAGGGAGGCGCCGAGGAAGAGAGAAGACGGGAAAGAGGAGGGCGCCAGCGGGAGAGGAAGGCGCCTGGCCAAAAGAGGAAAGCGGAAAGCGAGGGGAACTTTCCCAAAAGGGAAAGTTTCCAGAAATCACTAAAAAATACAGCAAAAATTAGGAAAATTTTTGGTTTTGAATTTTTGGGGCTTTTCAACCCCTTCTGTTTTCTGTTCTCCACTACAGCATTTCTGCAGCCCCGAATGCTCCCGGTGCCAATTCATTGCTGGACAGATACGTCTGCATTGCTCCCTTGAGATCTGCAAGGGTGATCGATTACCCAATCAGAAGGCCATTCCACCATAGCTAATGTTCACAGGTGCACTGCCGGGTAGTGTATGGACTAGTAGAGCACTGGGAGTGTGTATGCTGACGCCCTCATTGGGGTCGGTCACCGCATGCAGAGACAGCCACAGACGTACCCCTTCTCTACCGCAACTGCCGCTACCTGCTGAGGCAGTGACAGCATTCATGTGGTCAACCGGTGGCCGTCGGTCGCCGAGCATGTGGGCACAGCAGCCGATGGGGTCGCACGTAAAGGGCTGCAAGACCTACCGGCAATGGCTGCGGCTTGTGACTTTTGGCTGCAGCTTGTGACTTTTAGACTGTTTGTACGAAAGATTACAGAGTAACAAAAACTCATATGCGGTTTTTACCGATATAAATGAAGTCAGTAAAGTATGTACTACAATTAACTAGTAAATCCTATCTTAAAAAAATACTCCATTTAAAAGTTAGTTATTGTAGAAAAAACTGAAAAGCAGCTTTTAGAAGCTGAAAAGAACATGACCTCAGTCTTGCAAGGCTGAAGGGGCTTCACAGAACTGTACAAGGATACAACAGATGTTCATTGTACAGATAATTTCACCACTGCTTTTGTGATGGCCAACGCACAGGTTTCAATTCCAACAGCAAGACCAGTGGAGCTCCAGCCTGCAAAGCAAAACACTTTTTAAAAAAATTTCCCATTGTGAATTTATCTCGTGGTTTGTTCAATAAGTAACACTGTAGCATAGGATATGCAGTACCTGCATTCCTGCATCAGTGTTTCCATGCATTTACCGAGTTATAGCAAGCAGTATCTATCAACATACTGAACACAGGCAATGGATGACACAACAACTGGAGGGGTTTCTGAATCCCAGCATTTCAACAGCAATCAGCACATGCTCGCATTTTTGTAACAGCTGCAGAAGCAGCAACCAACCAATCAACACATATTCACATTTTTGCAGTACCATGCCACTAAGACGAACAAGCAAGGCAATAAGAGCTGTCAAAAATATAATGATAGTTCCAGCTTCGAAAAAGAAATATATGATGATAGTTCATACATGGAAAATAAATCAGTGTGACGGCAGCCTGTAAGCAAATACCAAATAAGGGTTGCAGAGTGGATATTTACTATTATTACAAACAAGGATGCACTCACCAACTTTCTTATCAGGGTAACTCCTTGCAGAAACTAATTATCTGATTGGTCACAAATCAATCCCTTTCAAGTACATAGACAAACCAAGACGAGCAAAGTTGGGAAGTAAAAAGGTTGGAAACGAAGCAAGTTCATGCAGGAGAGTAGAAGAATCAACACCCCGGCATGTGCCCATCATCATTATTTTTTTCAGTGTACAGATGAGCGCATAGTTCGTCCCTCGAGAAACTAACATGGTGAACTTAGAACAAATTGAAGTACACGATGGTGTCCTTTGCCATGATCAGCAAAAGCAGATTGAAGTATATCAAAGCCCACTTCCTGGTGACATCGTGGTGCACATAGTCCAGAAAGATCTCCTTGTGGAACATGTATATTTGATGGAATACAGCAGCGACCATGAGAGAGGTGGTTATGCTGTTTTTGGAGGCAAGAAGCAGAGCCGGGATCATGTAAAATGTAACTTGTGCTGCTATCTCTGATCGCCTTACTTTAGAACTTTCACTTGTCAAGGGACTGCTTCTAGGTTTAGTGATAGCTGCTTCTAATGGGCTGAATGCCACAACTTTAGGGGAGGTTCCTTCCGTTCCTTTCAGAACATCAGTGTGTTCCATTCCAGCAACTGACTTGCATGTCTCTGAGATCTGTCAGATTGGAAACATCAATTTCATGAACATATAGCATAGAGTGGCAGAATAAGTGACAAATCAAGCACTAAGTTCGTCTGGTAACAAACCTGCGCCTTCTGCATGGGAGATCCATTAGATGCTACAGTAGAAAACCAACGAGGTAAAAATTGTGAGCTGCTGAGGTGTGATGTTGGCTCATATCCCAGAATCTGCACACATGTACATTAGATGCAAAAGCCAAGAAATGCAAACTAAATCACGGCACACTTTCTATTTCTTGAACTAAAGAAAAACTCTTATAAAAAAAACCACATGCCAACAGCAAGTTCTTTAAAACAAACAGCCAGAATTTCTAAAAGAATAATTCTCAGTTTTCATTGGTTTCTAACAAAAACTCAGTTTTCATTAATCAGTGCAGCAAACAAAATTGCCTACTGGCTTTTAATCCTTCATCACCAAACTATACACAAATGTAATTGCTCATATACCTTCTAGAATCCTACAGTCCTTCAACACAGACATGCAATCCCATGCCAACTACAGGCGTGCACGCATTTGAATGCAGATACCGGAATTTTCAATTTTGGAAGCTTGAATGCACGGATAAATACGGGCATACCATGCCAAAAGCAAGAGGGCAAGCTTTTGACACGGTCAAGCAAAATGTGCGAAGATAAATTAGTTGTTGAAGAACATGAGGTTTTAGATTATCATAATTTGAAACAACAAGCTATTCATCACAAAAAATGAATAACGGTGTGTGCCATGCAAAGATATAATTTTCATTTTTCGTCCTAACAAGCACAAAAGTACCGAACCTCAGCAAGATGTGAATGTATTCAAAGTCAGTTGAAAATCTACCATGGTATGAAGAGATGAATATCAATATCATTATAATGGTTCGGTCCAATGACAATGTAATTGTGCAGTATTTCACCATCCAATGGAAAAGATGGATATAGATTTCTTAGTTCTCCAAAAAAGAACAAACCTTACCAGTGACAAACAAATAGAAATCCTTTAATGAAGCAACAGTGATCCAGTTTACATGGAAAAGGTCCTAGGGGCATCGTAAAGTAGACATTACGTGAACAACAAGTCAACAATCTAGTCATCCTTGTGGTATCTGGAGATCAGTGAATCATTATGCAAAGTCGAATCCCTATGTTAGCAGTAAAGTGCATATCTTGCATGGTGGTATCTAAATACTGCAGGTAACAAGATGGAGCCAGCTAATAGCCAAAACTAAAATAATCTAGAAATGAAGCTGAAATAGATCTAAAATTTAGATATTTTAGAAATTTGTGGGGTGGCAGTTACACAGTTACTAGATGTGAACTATATGCTAGCACCCATATAAAGCTACTGTGCAGGGCATTGAAATTTCCCTTTATGTTGTGTCTTATATCTGTATTTCATGTTCTTCAAAAATCAAAACTAATCATCACGATCCTTGGTATCCATACTAAAAAGCCTAGACTGGTTTACTTCTCCAGAAAGGTTAATTGTCAAGTGCACTTTACAATTTGGTTTGGCCAAAAGAAATGTGCTATAGCAGCACCCAAAAGGATGTACCAGCAAAAACAATGCAAACATCATATCTTCTGAGGTGTCAAGAATGATATTAGGCTAGATTGAACTAATGTGCAGATTCATGTGTTATTGGATACAGTATACTTTTTAATACAACCATCGACATCCGAATGTTACTCCTAAATTTACCGTATTCATGACTAGAAGCTAATTATGAAAACCTGATGTCGACTGAGTTTTATCTTCCTACTTCCTAGCTAAGAGATGGCACTGGTTCTCTTTAGTTATGTAAATGTCATGGATTTTCAGTGAGTAAGAAATCCTGGCATCACTTGGCAGGAGCGTTCTTGATTATGGCATAGCCTCCATTCTAACTTCTAAGACACCATGACATAGAGCCATAGAATATTGTTATCCAGTCAAAGCACATCATTTGTATTAGAAACAAATGGTATCACCTCATATTAAGTCACTGATTAGAGAATTTTTCACGAAATGGAAACAAACAACATATACCAATACCCTTTCTACTCTAACAATTAGCAAACTTTTGTGTGGTGGCATGCTCGAACAATATGGATTATGGGAACAGACAGGTGGAGCCCACAGCCCCCCACGCCAGAAAAACAAAATGATCAATTGATCCTTATGTGCGACAACTTGTAATTCCAGCCATCAGCCATGCGCGCCATTGACATAGTTGCTCCTTTACATTCTTGGCATCGGGAATCCGCTAGGGGTCAATCGAGGAGCATGTCAAACTCGTAGATCATAGCCCTAACAACCATGTTGATGGATCCGATTGCAGACCTCTACACACACATACTACACAGTACATACCAGTATACCACATTCAAGTAAACCCTCCATTACACCAAACAACACAACTCTTCATCCTTCACCCCCAAACCAGATGAAATCGAATGACACAAGCTGCATCGGATCAGATATTATACTACAGAACCAAATCTTAACAAGGGGCAGCGCATCGGATCAAACACATGCGACCAGGGCATATCGCTCGCACTAAAGTACACCGCGGCAGCCCTCTTTCAATTTGTAAAGAAATCTACGTACCAAGAAAGACTGAATGAAATTGGGGAGACGAACCTTGCCGAGGCCGGGAGGGGATCCAACCGCCGGGGAAGGAGAGGCGGCGGCGGGATAGCGGGGGAGGGAGGAGAGCGCGCGGGCTCCGGTAAGGGGGGGCGGCGCTGCCGCGACGCGGGAGAGGGCGAGGGCTAGGGTCTTGGATCGAGCCAGGAATCGTGACGCCATGGCGAGGTCTCCTCCGCGGCTACCCTTTTCGCCGAATTGTTGCGAGAAGACGAAGAGGAGGAGCTGGTCTTGAGCCCACGAAGGCTCAACATAATCCAGCTCGAGCTCTTGTTTCGGGCCGGCATGGGCTTGAGAATTTAGGCTCAAGAAATGATGGGCTCGCTCGCTCATAGGTTGTTCAATTAGTTTTGAATATAAAGAAATTGGATTGACCAAGCAATTACATCCATATTTTCATTTCTTGTAAAATAATTGTTTAATTTTCTAGCTAATCGATTTCCTATAAGAACTTTCTCAAAAAAGAATCCTATAAGAACCTTGTTTAAAGCCTTGTTAGAGATCATCTAGCACTAGCATTCAAATTAACAATGTTACTAGCCATGGTATGCTATAGGAACAACTAAGGCCCTGTTCGGTTGGGCTAAAAAGCTATGGTTTGTGGTTAAAATTGCATTGTAGCGGCTGAAAATTTATTGTAGCTGAAGGTGGCTTATTTGGTGTAATTAAATTTTAAAAAATTTAAAAATAGAAAAAATATGCTAGCTCATCATGGACAATACAAGCGAATACGGGAAAAAAAGAACCGGCAAAAAGCTCAAAAAAACTAAAAGTTCAGAAAAAGACGAATTTTATGAATAGTGAAAAATAAGTCAGAAGCTGAAGCCGAAACGAGCGAAGCCTAAGGTAGGCATCGTACAAATGATAGATCAAAGGAAATGAAAGAGGTGACGGCAAATCAAGAGAGCAGGAGGAAGAAAATGAGGACACAAATGTCATAGCAAACCTAATGGTAAAAAAAGTACATTATTTTTAGAAGGATTTATACTAACATAAAAGGCATCAGTTTAAAATGCTGTAATTAAAAGTCTGGTTGATCTGGAACATCATGGCCATCCATCTTTTCGATCGGAATTTTGATTGGAAGGTTGCTATGCCATGTTAGATCCTCAAGATTTACATAATTTTATATTAAAAATTGTTATTGTATTTGCATAATTTTAGAGTAAAAATGTTATGGTGAATTATATATCCATGTATATAAGATTTCTGTTCAACTTATCAAATCCACATATATTATTTTAGGGTTTTGTTGTTTCTCCAGATTTATTTTAGCTCCTGCTAAATCTGATATATTCAGAGTTGTCTCATGAAATTGTTGTATGAAAATTTTCCATTTTCATCTGGACTAGTAAGATATTCGTACGTTGCAACGGTGTCCAAAAAAGGTAACAGATATAATCAAACGTGAGATACGGATTTATCTCAGGCTTCATGCTATGCAATTTTTTTTCTCAATAGGGTGTTTTGCAAAACTCAAGATAATTTACCTTATGCTAAGTGATTTAATAAAATAAATTGAAACTAAGGCTTCTTTCATATTTTCTAATTTCTATCAGAATATTTGAACTATTTCTTGCAGCACTCCTATGTTCGAAGCAGATCTTAAAAAATTTTCACTGAAAAAATAGTTGACATGCCTAGCCTACACTATCTGTAATGGGTCATATCTCATTCTCATGCGAGGGCAAAATGAAGGAGGTGGTGAATGGATAAACTTTCTTTTTATGTTAGTAGACTTTAATGTGATGATTTATTACGCTTGCTTGGGTATGTTGCTAAATGGGCAGTAAGTACCAGTTGCAAAATGTTAGTCTTTTGGTGTCAAATGCTTAGGTGCCATGTACAATACTACAATTTGCTCACAAAACCAAATAGTGCAAGGAGGGACATTGGGTATGATACACTTATATTTGAATTCAATCACCGTTTTTAGTTCTGAGAAAGTGTTTGCTCAATAACCGGTTAGTTGTCAGTGAAGGAGATCTCTTCGATGGCAGACACCCGGTGGCGATGAAGCTCACATCATGATGTTTCATATGGTGTTCTTCAAGTTGGGGAAAAAACCCTCTACCCTGTAACTCTTTTTGGTGTTTGCTCCCTCTACCCTGTAACTCTTTTTGGTGTTTTCTGGCAACTAAACATCCAAAATTACCGAACAAAATGCTAGAAAGGACAAAATTGTAATCGGTGCATGGAAGTAACCGAGCTTTTTGAAGTTATTGTTGTTCTTTGAAGTTACTAGCAAGATACCCGCACGTTGCAACGGAGTATCAAAATAGAATGATACATATTATCAAATGTGACCCTAAACTAAACATTGAACATCAATTTTATCTTTCGAAAACATACAATTTTATCTTCAGCTGCCGCATGCAATCCCACCGATGATCACCACAGCTAATACATAACACACTTTCCCTAGAAAACACAAATTAGTCACTTAGATCCACACATTATGTTTGAAAATTCCCAAAATTTCACAATCTTCCAATACCATATTACCTAAAAATATTGAAGTACAGCACATGTAACCATGTTATCCTCCCAACCACAATCATCCAAAAATGAACTACATAATCCCCCCCAACCTCGAAAAGTTAAAATAGATGCTATAGCAAACCATATGAGACTACAAAGTGAACTAAAACCATGTTAGCATGGTGGGCTTTAACTCACAAGTTGGTTGGCACGGCCTCCCTGGCAAATATATTAAATGCTAATAGCCTAAGATAGACATATCCATCTTTATTATGAATGCAAAACCATGATAAGCACATACAAGAAATTTATGTTATGGTAGACATATCCATCTTCATCATGAATGCAAAACCATGATAAGCACATACAAGAAAATTCCTATTATGGTAGATGCACATATGTTCCTTTCGAATGATCGCTTAAGGGATGAAGAAAATGCATTTATTTACATGCACACAAGACTGGTTGAAATAATTCATCAGCCAATCACGAGTTCCAGTAGATTGAGAAGAAGGAATGACTCCTATCTAGTAGAGGAGCCTTATCTTGTTCAAGTCCAATTATGTTAAGGCAGCTAACTCTTAAGACCCAACTATAAATCATTTACACATTGCCTTCATCTATTGAGTTAGGCTAAAGCCCACCATATCAGACTGCACATTGGCTTCATATATTGAGTCAGGCTAAAGCCCACCATATCAAACTATAAATTGAACAAAAACCAAGTAATTATGTTATCCATAATTATCCAAAAATAAAGTACATAATCCCCCCCCAACCTCAGAAAGTTCAAAGAGATGCTATGCCAAATCATAATACAACATATCATAGCCTAATTGCAAATATTAACAAAATAACTAAACTAAACTAAGTTGTTGTACTCTAAACAATGCATTCTTTTTTATAACATTTGAATAGAATATATCAAAGCCTGATCACAAGTATTAACACATACGAACTAAACTAGCTCTAAAAACCAGGAGCAGTGAGAATACTAATCTGAACTAAGTTGTTGTACTCTAAACAATGCATTCTTTTTTATAACATTTGCAATAGAATGTATCAAAGCCTGATCACAAATATTAACACATATGAACTAAATTAGCTCTAAAAACCCTCTAATGTGTTTAGCAATCTAACCAATTGTACTCACAACTTAGAATCGCCACAACATTAAGACAGTACAACATTTCCGCAAAGAGAACATATTTGGAATAGGGAGAGAAATGTATAGCAAACCTTGGGGATGCTTCCGTATGAAGATGATGAGAAGAAGTAGCGAGAATGGCAGTACCTAATTCCCCGCCATGCCTCCCGCGCCCCTACAGCTCACCTCTGTGCCAATGGCACAACACACTGCTAATAAATCGAAGTAATATCACAAGAATGTTCATGAAAAAATCGAAAGAGAGAGGAGTGAGAAGTATTTACCACGTATATTTTCTTGGAGTAGTTGAGGTGCTTGAAGAAGAAATGGAAGAGGACCTAATGCTGTTGTAGTCTTTATGGAGGCAATCATCTATCGCACACGCCCCCTTCATTTTTCCAACTGCCATGCACGTTTGATTCCGCATTTCACAACGTTGGTGGGGAATGGATGGATGGGATTTGGCTGCAGTGGATGGAGAGGGATGTGGTGGGTTTGTCGGGTGCTAGCCGTTGATGGGGGAAGACGAGGGACCTACAGCTAATGCTGCCACCGGTGAGGCGATGGGTAGAAAGCAATACATGATCCAAGAAATTGCATGGCATCAATAATTACAGAAGCAGTAATCTTTTGTTGCTAAATAAAACAAGTAGATCAGCATGCCACACACATGCATGTCACCAAATCAATAGGAATATGCCTCTCACCTTGCGGCCATCAAGCGACGATGAACTCCTCGAGTTCGGAGATGGTGGTTGAGGGATCATACTTGCTCAGGCTAATGTCTGTGCCGTTGAACAGCCGAAACTTGACCTTGATCGGCTCCTTCACGCCATCCACCTCCCATCCAGATCGCTGCCCACCCACCCGCCTCATCAGCGAGGGAGGGGGCCCAGAGAGGAGTGGATGCAGAGTGGGGAGTCTAGCCGACACCAGATCTGGCGGAGGGGTGAGCGCTGCTAATGCGAGAGTTGGAGGGAGCTACAGTGGGACCAAGTGAGGCGGCGGTGTGCGCGACCAGAGCACAGGTCGAGGGGCCAACCAGTTGACATCGGATCTAAAGGGTATGGGATGGCATGGGAGGGTGCCCAGGGAGGAGGGGACTCAAGAGAAAGATGGGAGGGGGAGCAGGGCCATCGATGGGAGCCGACGAAGGAGCTGCAACTACCGCTAGTGAGGCAACAAGGGGGGTGAGAGTAGAGCAGATATAGAGCGGGGAGTCCAGCCAACACCAGATTTGGAGGAGGGGAGCGTTGCTGATGTGGGCAATGGAGGGAGCTGCGGAGGGGCCAGGTGAGGCGGTGGTGTGGAGCGGGGGGTGCGACCGGAGCACAGGCTAAGGGTGGAGGTGGAGTCGGGAGAGATGGGGCAGTCACATTGGCATCAGTGGAAGTGATACCATCTACGAGAGGAGGGGCTATGCGCGTGGGAGGTAGGTGTGGGAGAAAGATCAAAGCGGTCACCACCGCACACACATACAACGACATGCGGGCCCAGAATAAGGAGGGGCCACATGTCAGCCAAAACTTAAGGATTGTATCATATGCGAAGGAAGGTGAACAGACAAACTCCCATGTTATATTTATGTTAGACTAGTAAGATGTTCGTGCGTTGTAACATAGTACCAAATGAGGGTGATTCATATTATCAAACGATGATCCCAAACTAAACATTGAACATCAATTTTATCTTTCAAAAACATGTATCGAGCAAAACACACTTGTACAAACTCATAAATAAATTAAATTGGAAATAGATGTTCATGTTTAGTAGCTGATATTGTTTCTTGTGCAACATGATCAAAAATAAAATATATAAGACATCTAGCACGTAAGGACATCTTTGTAGATAATATTTCTAGTAAATGTACTAGCAGAATTAAAGCACCGATCGTCTTACTATAGCCGCGACCATGGCTTCGACCACACATTGACCATGCCTTCGACTGTGGCTTCAACCACGGCATCGACCAGGCCTTTGATCACAACCAGCACACATGTCTACTACAGCACACCGCACCTTCGACCATAGCTTCAATTGTTCCTTCGACCACAGCTTCGACTGCACCTTGTCGACCACATCACCGACCAAGGCTTGTCGACCACAGCACCTCAACTGCATCTCCGACCACACAAGTCTTCCAGGACTGACTGTCGATTGTAGCTATGACCATCGACCACTATATCTACAACCATCGACCACTATAGCTACGACCATCGACCACTGTAGCTACGACTATCGACCACCACTATAGCTATGACTACTGACCATCGACCGCAGTAGCTACGACCATCAACCACTGTAGCTTGACCACTGACATTATAGCTACGGCTACCGACCACTGTAGGTACGACTATTGACTGTTGTAGCTACGACTATCGACCAACGACTCACTATAGCTACGACAATCGACCATCGACCACCGTAGATACGACTATTGACCGCAGTAGATATGACTATCGACCATTGACCATTGTGGCAACGACTATTGACCGTCGACCACTGTAGCTACAACTATCGACCATCGACCGATGTAGCTATGACTATCGACCAACGATCACTGCACAGTTTGACGAACGACTGTGACAGTACTCCTCTGAGTACTAACTGAGTCACTGTGGCTTCAACCACGGCATCGACCACAGCTTGTCAACCACACCTTCAACCCTGGCATTGACCACAGTGTAACATCCCAAAAATTCAAAATTTGAAAAATGGAAAGCTTTAAAATTATTTTTGCAATATATTTCATTTGAAATTGGAGTTTATGCATTTTTCTGAAAATTTTGGTTGAGATTTCCAAAAATGGGAGAAAGGTCGGAAAACAAAAATTAGAAATGTCACAAAGAGAATATGTAAATAATGGAAACACGAAATTTTTGAATATGAATCTGATGAGAGGATCCAGAGAAATCTGAGTAAATCAAATAATAAAAGTTTCATTTTGAAAATAATAGTATAAAAGGGAAACAAAAATAAATATATAAATTATATGCAAACATGTATACAAAGTGAATGTGCAAATAAAATATATATATATATATACCTATACAAAAGTTAGAAATAAATAAAAATATATATACAATAAATAAAAAGATAAAAAAATATAAAGAGTTAGGGTTAGGCCGGCTAAACAATCCGGCCCAACCCCTATTTTCTTCTCTCCCCCGCCAGATGGCCCAAAATTCCGCACCACCGGCCCATTTCCATTCCCCTCCCGCCTTCACCTTCTGGCCAGTGGGCCTCACCCCGCGTCTCTCCTCCCTGCCAGCGGGCCCGAGTGCTTGGCTCCACCCCGCGCCTCTTCTCCCTCCTCTTTCTTCCCCTTCCTTTCCCGTGCGCTCGCTCCCCGTCTTCTTTTCTCATGGCTGTGAGCTCTCCACGTCTCCCTCTCCCCTTTTCTTTGTGCGTGCTCTGCGGTGTCTGCTCCCGAGCCGTTCCATCACCATTGCAGCAGCCTGCGCTCGCGTCCCCTCCGCGCGTCGAGCCCCGCACCGCTTCTGCCCTGTCACCGCACGTCGCCTTGCGCCGAGCCCCACGTCGGTCCTCCCTGCCGCCCAGTTACGTCGCCTTTAAAACCCCGTTCGAGGCCCCAGCTAAAACGCCCTGCTCTACTGACCCTCCTCCCCAAAGGAATTGGGTCCTCCGTGCCTCTATTGCCGCCGGCGAGCCCTCCTTCCCCAACTCCGGCTGGCGAGGAATCGGCCGCTCGGAGCCACCCCAGGCCAATTCCTCGGAGCTGGAGTCTCCTTGGAACGTCGCCAAGCTTCTACCATCTTCAGCCGGTCTTTCCCCACCTCTCCGTCACCGGCACCGAGTCTTCTCCCCGATCCGTCGCCGCCTCACGTCGCCGGCGTGCCACACCATCTCCTCGGCCAAGCCGCCTCCGTGGGTAAGTTCCTCCCAACGCCCTACGGCTCACAAGCTGGCCAATTTTGCCCTTCCTCCTCATCGATGCCGCTGCCGGCCGTTTCTCACTGCCACCTGGCCGCCGCTCCGATTAAAGCGCCGCTCCCCTCTTCTGCCCTAACCGCCCTGGAACCCATTTCAAGGGTCGCCGTCACCCCCCAGACATTCCCTCGCCGGCGGCAAGCCCAGCACCGTGCGCTGCCTTTTCCCCTGTTCGACCGGCAATGACGTCTCAGTTAGTTCCCAGCCCCCGCCCACTTCATCAATACTGATTTCCCCCTTTTAGTCGCGAAACACCGAGTGCTCACTTGGCTACTGAAGCGCACTTAAGAGCCGTTCACTTGGTCCCGAGTTCGATCCCAGGCTGCCTCTGTTAGTAGTTAGGTTTTAGTAATTTTATCGGCCAACCGCTAGTCCCTCGCTTACATAACTGGTTTTATCATCCCTATCAAATCGTGTAACACTGAAATCTCCGATGGCTAGCTGCGCGTGCTTAAGCCTCTCGAGCCCTCGGGACCTGTGTTCAAGACCAGCCGGCAGCACTTCATTTCCCACCATTTTATTCAAATTTTTGTAGCTCATTTTAATTGATAAAAATCATGAAAAATTAGGGAATAGTTCAGAGAAGCTAATAAAAAATTATATAGAATGTAAATGAGATTATTTAAAGATTTATTATTAATTAAAGATATTGATAGCGGCATTATGATTTTTATTACATATCCAAATTAGCATAGACTACCCCTAATGAAAATATAAACATATATGCCCTAATAATTATCATGCCACCAAATAAATCTTAATGAGGGACTTTTGCCAAATGGCATATATTGGAAATGTGACTCTATAGAACAATCTTGGCCCAGATAAATAACTTTCAATTAAAATAAAACCTAAGCCATTGTATACTAGTGAATATCATAGAATTGACCATAGCGTGATTTAGACCTTAATCATTATCTCTAGGCCCTAAGCAATCAAGAGAACCATTTTGACTATTGAATGATTTGGGTATAAAGCCACTAGTATTTGGGGCTAGTTATCACATATGAATAATTAATGTGATTTGCCTAAATGAATTAAAAGGCTAAATATTGATTAAGGGCAATAATAAAGGAAATCTCTTTTGGTTAAATGTCCAAATTTAGTACAGTCTACCATTAATTCTAAATAAAATCTATGCCCAATATTCAACCTGCCTTCATTAAATAAATCTTAACCGTAGATTTTGCTAAAATAGCAAATATTGAAATATAACTTTGTAAACCAAGCTTTGCTTAGATAACTAGTTTAAACTAAAAATAGGGGTAAAAATAAGCCTAATGGTAGCTAAAGTATAAGCAGGATAAAAATAGTGCCATTAGCTAAATCTTAGTACTAGCTCTAGTATATAGTAATATTGAGCATAAATGTATATATAGCAAGCTGGGACTCGTATAAATAGACCCTAATTCAAATTAAACTTAGCCTAGTAATAAATGGAGGTACATAAAATATCGCACCACAGGCCTTGTCTCAGACCATCTGAATCACCCAATAACTTATAACAAATCTAAACTAAATTGAGTTATTCGGATTTATTTGGATCTTTGAGTTATTTGCTTTTATTTGGATTCAGTCGTTTATCGCGTAATTAGAAATTGGAAGTCATGAAGACTCATTGGATCAAGTGAGACCAAGCTCGAAGTGAAGATAAACGCCAAAAACTCAAGAGAAAGCCTCGTGTGAGCTCAAGACCGCGGTAAACCGCGCCAGGCGAGTTAACACTTTGACCATGTTGAACCCATGTTTATGAAATGTTAATTTCTTTTAAAGTATCCACATGCATGCTATTATTTCATGTGACAAATTACTTTAGTTCTCAAAGTTGCTAGTTATGCTCCCAATATTATGCTTGCTACTATTAATCCATTGCCATCTTTGAATGTGTGAACCTTGTCACCTTAGGAAATCAAATTAATGTATACTTTGCAATTAAGTCCTATATATATTATGTTGCTTAGTATTGCTAGACAAATGGGGGTACAAAAATGCCCCAAAAATCATCTCTTGTAAATATGAATTGTTTTGGGCAGCCATGGTGGGAATGACTGGGGTATGTTGATACATTATGTTATGATTCCCAAAATCCTCAATACTGCTTAGTACCTGGATGGATGGTTAGGGGGCTGGTATGTGGTGTAGCGGACGCACAAAAATATGAAATGTGGTAGAACCATCCAGGTAACCCTAAGGACTGAATCTTGTCATGTAGCCCGTGTAAAACAAGTACAACCACAAGTCTGTAAAGTACAACGTGGCCTAGTAGATTTACCGAACCCTGAAAGTCATCCTCACAGGAGGAGGTGTGAGGTAGTGCAAGCGGCTGTCTGTGTGACGGCTTGAATAGGACACTCGTAGAGGGTGAAGTTCTGCTGTGGCGGGCTAGCAGTAGGGGTAGCTAGCTGCTAGACGTTCAGAAGGAGAACATCCCGCACAACGTATGGGACCCACCGCAAGTGGGAGCGACCCATAGGGTGAATTGGTGGACGGGGCGAGGTACTTTGAACAGTCATTGTGATGGTTTGCTCAACCGTATGACTAAGGAATCATGCGGGGTAACAAGTAAATTGTCTCTTGTGGGTAAAGTGTGCAAACTCTGCAAAGTCAAAACTATTCGAATAGCCGTGCCCACGGTTAAGGGCGGACATGGGAACTTAACTAGATATAGTTCTATTTCAAAATGCTTTATGGATGGGTTTGGAAAAGTGGAGGGCAGTGGAAAGCCCTGATTTGAGTTGTCTTGAGTGTCGTCCCAGTGGTAATGTAAGTGTCTATAATGCTGAAGGTCTAGCATATGGTGCAGAGACCATGTAACGGTGGATGGAATCTGGATCACTATTATTATTGCATACACATTATGTCTTTGGTCAAAACTGTTAGATCTCAGGAAATTTTTATGTATTATATTTCAAATAATGACACTTCTGTTCTTACAAAATAAAATGTAGGGAATAAATTAGAGACGTGTGTAAAGAAGATGAAAGTTTGTGGTAAACACATAAAGATATGGTGGATGGACTCATGTCGATCATAAAAAGGGAAGATAGTGTGGATTCTGGGAGAAATAAATTGGTGGAGCCTAAATGAATATATAGGCTAGATAGATGATTTAAATGATTTTGGAGAATTAGGGAGTGCAAAGATATTTGCTGGATTATAACACTGATAACTAATATAAATTCTTGGGAGATGTTGGCGATAATGGGATGAATAGGATTTGATCAACTACTGGATGGATGAATTGAATTTTTGGGAATTCGGAGGTATGATATCAATTATTGGAGTATAAATTTGATCAATGATATTCTTGGTGGATGAATACTAGTGAATCGTAAACTTGATTAATGATATTCTTGGTGGATGAATACTAGTGAATCGTAGACTTGATCAATGATATTTTGGTGGAGGTATAATAGTGAATTAGTTAGAGATAGATAATGGAAAATAAGGTTAATTATTGGAAGAGCAAATTGTGGTTGTGGATCAATAACAAAAGGATTGGATTGTTAGGAATTTAGAATACAAAAGGTATTGGTGGGTTAATTAAATGATATTAGATAAATGATGTCACTAGCTGTTTGGAGTTTTAGGCAGCAACTGATCGGTGGATTATATAAATTATGATACTCGCTGTTTGGGGATTTAGGAAGCAATTGATTGGTGGATTGTATAATTGATGTTATCCGCTGTTTGAAGTCTTAGACAACAATCAGTAAGAAAAGTGTGTCTTTAGTGGATTAAGTCAATTATGGCAATCACTGTGTGGAGTTTAGATAGAATTAATAACACTATGATTTAATAATAATAATGCTACTAAAAGCGATTTTTGGCAAATAAAATAACCCGAGCCTCTCCTTTGATAAGCCATGCATACTATTTATTTGCATCCTGTGTATTGGCTCGCGGAGCACGGTGGTTAGTGTGCTCACACTCGCTCTCATAACAAATCCAGAAGTAGGAATCAGATCACTACGCTTCAGCAATACTTTTGGTTATGATGGAGAAGAAGATAAAGTCAACAAGGGCTAGGTCGCGAACCTCCAGTTGGCTGCCTATGGGCAGTTCCTAAAGGTCCCACCTGTGTGCTTCGTTCTTCCGCTGTTGTAATTTATTGATTTCGGCCTAATCGGCCCATGAGTAAGTCTACTATTATATATTTACGTTTTCGCATGATATGCATTTTGATATTCAGAACTGTAAATTGTGAGCACTATCTACTGATCCAGGGAATAGTGCGGTGGAATCACAGAGGAATCCAGATTGTAAAATCTGGGTGCCTGACACACAGCTTGTCGACCATGCCTTCGACTGGTCTGGAGTCTCCGACCGCTCTTCGACTCCAGGTCTTCAACTACTACACATACTCTGACACACCGACTACGCAGTATTCGAACTCACCGAGTACTCGATACCAACCACACAGTACTTGGACACTGCGACAGTGGCTTCGACCACGCATTGACCACGCCTTCGATCAGGGCTTCAACCACGACATCGACTAGGCCTTCGACCACAACCAGTGCACACCTTTGCTACAACGATGCCAACTGCTATAGTGACAGCTGCACACGTCTGCTATAGCACCGAGTACTCGACTACGACCACGAGTACTCGAACTCACTGAGTACTCGATACCAACCACACAGTACTCAATACACAAGTACTCAACACATGACCACACTCAATACCAAGATTCTTAAATAATATTCTCAAATAATATTATCTATCATATGTGAAATATAATAAAAAATTAGTCTCAAGCTTGAAGAAGAAAACAAGAATATGGAATCAAACCTTGTAAACAACAACTTCAACCTTCTTTGTGTCCTTATCTACTATCTCAGCAATGTACTCAACCTTCTCCATTGCGTTCTACAGAGACACATTGTCAGGAAGTTGGTCGGCCACATTAGTAGCTAGCTTCTCCATTACCATATTCTTGAACTGAGGCTAGGCTTAGAGGTTAGCCCACGCGCTAAAGATGAAAATTTTGGAAAGAATTTGTGCTTCCATAGAGAAGCATTTTGTATAGTTTTGTATTAGATGTACATATAGCCATCATCTAATATGTTTTGAAATCACATTGGAATCATCTAATACGCAACCATAACTTGCTCTTAGAAGTTCAAACACCTCAAGATTGCCACATGTCATCCTAAAATACACAAAGCTTTACAGTTGAGAATATGCAAAGTGAAGTTACCTTTCCTCCGAGAGGAGAGCAGGGGCCGCCCATGTGCTGCACCAAGAACTCGTACTGGTTTCGGATCGCATCCTCCTTCCTCGACCCTAGGAATATCTCCCAGAACCACTCCTCCTCATACTCACAAACCCTACTTCATTTAATTCAACCACGGCCATATAATCAAAAAAAAGAAATTAAGGAAAGAAGGAAGGAAGAAAACCTAGATCAGAGCTGACAGGACGGGAGAAACCAAGGAGCAAATTTGGTGTAGAAGTTGGTGGAGAGGTTGATGAAGGGCTGTGGGGTGCCGTCAAGCACCTCAAAGAGGTTGCCGTCATCAATGGCGAAGGCGTCACCGACCGCCACGCTGCTCCACTCCGACGCCTTGTCTAGTAGGGGCTGCATCATGACTTGGGCTGGGATGCCGCCGTAGCAGCTACACCAAGAACCACCCATCTTAGCAACCAAGGTTGGAGACTTCGGGGCGGGAGGGAAGAGGCATGGCGATGACCAGATCTGGTCAGGGAACAATAATGAGGCGGCTCACACGGGGCAACGGCGGATGGAGGCGGAGGGGAAGGGGGAGGTTTCGGTGGGGTGGCACAAGGAGATAGCAGGTAGGACGACGTCCGAGCAGTGACAATGCAGATGGGGGTGAATGAGAAGAGAGCATATGAGACAGTGGCTAGGTGATGATGATGCGGAGGAGGAGGATAGCACGACAAGAGTGCGAAATTGGGGTGGAGCAGATCGCATCTGTGCTTACCCGTCCTGGGTGATGAGTGGGTAGTCGGAGGCGGAGAGGTTGATAATGTGGGGTGTTTCGACCACTTGAAACTCTGATCTTAGTAGTCGTAACTCATTTACGACTGCACACCAGATGTTGGACTAGCCTCTCTCTAACACATGCTTTGGCAGTGGACTGATGCACACAAACACGGTCATGGATAGCTTGTCGGAGATGGGAACGATAAGGTGGAGCTAATAACAGGACTGAACACAAGAACTGAGGCACGATATTACAATGCAACTAACACACCTTTTCATGCGTTTTCTCTATTCTTCTCTAGCTCATCTTTCTCAAAAGATTTACATGGTATATATAGGCACAATTGGGCCTCACAGTAGGCCACTCACCCACTCCACACGACTCTGACAACGACTACCACAACGCCTGCCCATACCAAGCAGTTCGCCAACTGACTGAAGTCCCACGTCATTCCATGACCACTTGCGCTGATGACTGCTACAGTGACTGATTGCACAACTGCTATAGTTACCGACCCATACCTGACCAGTCGCTATGACTACACAGTCAGGTGTTACGACCACACACAAGTGCCACGACTATGGCGCTACGACCACACACAGGCACCACGACCACAGCACTACGACCACACACAGGCTTCGAGTGCTCCGACTGCTACAGTACTCTTACGAGTATGACGCCCATAGTACTCCTGCAAGTATGATGTCCATGGTACTCCTTTGAGTATGACGTCCACGATACTCCTTTGAGTACGACGCCCACAGTACTCCTCCGAGTATGACATCCATAGTACTCCCTCTGAGGATGACGTCCACAGTATTCGAAGCCATGGTACTCGTAGTCTCCGAACACAGTTCTCCGACTACGACCACCATGACTATGACTATCGACAATCGTCTATGACTATCGACTATCGATCATTGACTACAACTATCGACTATCGACCACGATGTTATGACCATGTAGTACTCAAAGCTACAATACTCGGTGTAGGTTTAGTACTGGTCGTAATGACAACACAAAGACTAGTCGTATCAACCACACAGACTAGTCGTAATGACCACACACACAGAGTACTCAAACACACTCGAACAAAACACACATGCAACAAGATTAACCCAACAAATGAACCAGTCCCAGTCGTCGCCCTTGCACAGCAGGATGGCTGCCGCGTGCAGCGTGTTGGCCACCATGGTTGGGCCTAGATAGGTGATCAGGATGGCGCAAGTCAGCACCTTGATATTCTGGAACCGTGAGTACATGGGGTCGGTGTGCACGACAGCAGTGAGCTCGAAGCACTCGGCGGTCGGCGCCTCCAAGTCGAGGTGCACCACGTATAGGTTGGCCAGGCGGTAGAGCACCTTGAGCGTCCAACGTAGTGTGGTGCCGTCGTTGGCAGATTCGAAGATGAGGTAGGTGATCCTGGGCATAGCCCACTACAGGCGAGTGGGGTTGGGCAGCATCTATTGCTGGTGCAGCTTGGCCTCGACAAAGAGTGGCTCAGTGAAGGCCGTAGAGGGGAGCAGTGAGAAGGAAAGGAGTAGCGCTTGGGAGGAGAAGAAGAGGGAGACAGAGATGAGGAAAGACAAGATTGATTGGGGGGATGCGGTGGTGGAGCAGGTGTGGAAACTTGAGAGAGAGAGAGCAGAGGAAAGTAGTGGGCGTAGCGGGGAGCGGTTTGGAAAGCAACAATTTGAGAGGAGCCATGCACATTTGATCAGACTGCTGGAAAGAGTTGAGGAAGAACGAATGGTTGTAGAGAATTGAGGGAGAATGGACTGACGACCACCAACTCACAGTTTTAAAGAGTAGAGATCCTGTATGAACAATCTTAGTGAGCTAGTTTTATATTTTTGAAGATAACCTCAAATTGTAATCAATTTGTTTAATTTTATATTAAGTAACGTGCATTCCACGTGCCCGCTAACATATGTTGGGTAAAGCATACATTGTACTTGCACGCTTACTACTAATGTATAAATGATAGGCTAAACAGACTCATAAAATTATATGATGGTTCAAGATTCATTATTGTAGAGTTGAATACTGCAATCAGAGAGGGAGAATGATTGTCGCCACTTTTTGAAGTCTTCAAACAGTCGGTGACATTTTTGATCGCTTGGTGATCAATCACCTGATCAATTGATCAACGTACGACCGCTTGATTGACTGCTCTGCTCGACCGTTCTATTCGATTTCTTTGCTCGAACACTTCCCTCGTTATTGTAACATCCAAACCACTTGCAATCACCAGCGTGCTTCAAGCAAATCAAGAACCAGATTGATTCAAGACTATCTTTATTGTAGGATCTCCGTAGATTTACAAAGTGCCCTCACTAAAACCCATAAAAGCCTTCTTGATGAAAGCCCTCTTCTAAAGTCTCTCCGCCAAAAACCTTCCAAAGCCTTCCCGTCGAAAGCCCTCAAAACTAGTCATGTTAGCCCTTAGGCTCTCCCTACTTTTATAGGCCAACGTTCAAAACCATGTCTGCCTCAACCACGAACAAAAAATTATATCTCTTCCAAAAATCAAGAGACTCGAAACCCTTCCAAACAGGGGTTTTCCATAATCTCTAAACCAATCTCTATCCGTTCAAAAAAATAAAGGGATCCGAAACCCTTCCAAACACGGGTTTTACCATATCTCTAAATCTTTCCAGTTATGGGCTCCCTCTACAACTCCTAACTCAACACATGACAAAGCCTCGAGGACAACACCTCTTGTATCTTCATTATGCCTCATCAACTTCTGTGTCGAAGCCTCTAGGACCGCACTTCCTATAGCTACCTCCCATGTCGAAGCCTCCTGGATCGCATCGCTTGTAACTTTTTCACGAATCACCACCTTTGATCTTCACGTGCTTCAGCGTGAGCCTGGCCACCTCGCATGACATCCTTGACCGCCTAGATCTCAGACTTCCCCATCCTTTAACCTGCATATGCACGCCAACCTGCATATGCAAAGACCAAAGAATGTTTTTTCGGCATATGTTCTTCACAACTTGACCAACATTAATCTACACACTCATACCATACCTTTAACCATCCATCAAGATCAAATAGATCAGCCACGACCACAATCTCAAACGCTTTCTAGAAAATAACCTTAGACTACTCATTACGACTGGTACCCTCTATGCAACGTCCGGTCGCTAGCTCATTGAGTACTCGAAAACACAAGTACTCAAGAATTCCTATCGCTCTGCTTAGAACACTCAGAAATCACAAGTATCGCACATGCTACCAATCGACAACAAATAACTGTTCCATCAACCACTGAGTATCGAGTACCAATCAACTACTGTAGCAGACGAGCTTACAACCAGTTCACTGTAGGTAAGATCGGTTCACTGTTACTTTCGACCGGTTGATTGTTGCTTATGACCGGTTCACTGTTCGAGGTCGAAGCCTACGATTACCTGCTATGATCGACATGCGTGGTCGTTCTGTCGTGAGTGAAATGTCATGATCGAAAATGCCGTGATTGACCTCCATGGTCGATATGTTGTGGTCGATTGCCGTGGTCGTTCAACCTTGCTCGTCTATCGTGGTCGATCGACCTTGCTCTTTTGCTATGGTCGTTCGCTATCCTGAAAACTCCAGCAACAATAGCGCATCGATCAGATCTTTCTCAAATGCAAATTTCAATGTAACCCAAATATCAATTATTCATCACCACTAAATTTACGATCAAACCATATGGTCTAACAATTACTTGCACTAATACCTTCATAGAATATTTTTGATATGTTAAGTAGTTGTTTAACAATGCTACCGATGTCAATGACAACACCTCAATGATGGCCGTGGAGATGGGAGATCTTCACCTCGATGGCGATGGCAGAGGAGGAGAATACGGGAGGCTAAAAGAGGAAGGGAAAAGGGTATGTGGTGAAACCATATACTCTCTCTGTTTCTATATACTTGGCACCCTTGACCAAATCACGCATGCTAAGGAAATCAAACTTTTACAAAAAAAAGGTATGATCAAAATGCCCCTAAATAATATCTTAAGCACACATAACAAGGTAGAAAAGTAAGGTGATGGGTTGGGTTTAATAGGGGCATTTTGGAAACTATGTCTCGAGATTGGAAAAGTCCCAAGTATTTGGAAAAAAAATTGGTGAAGAATGTTAACTATATGTGAACGGAGGAAGTAAAAGTTAAGGCAAGGACATTTTTTGTGGTATTCTACATAGACAATAAGTTGGAGCAATATTTTTCAAAATACTTGTTTTTGAAGTGTCACGAAGAAAAATCCTGTTTTGAGTATGATAATGTGTGTTTTTCCTAAAATATTTATGCTCCATTTTGGTAACCCGCTCCATTAAAATTTCAACAAAGTTCCAGCTAAATGTTTATGTAGCTAATTGACGAAACTAAAAGTACAATAGTTCTTTACACAAATGTAGAGGCACATATGAAATACTATTAAAAATAAAATAAAATATTTATTCGAGTAAAACATCTAAAAACTCGCGTGGATATTGTAGTAAATTTCTTAAAGAGATATTGGTGGTTGATTTTTAAAAAAGTGCATACATTCGCTCATATTTCAAACCGAAAATTTTCAATGCTTAACAGCAACATAAAAAAAAACCAGAAGTCATGTCATTGCAATTGGCAAGAAGATAAATCCCTCTTTGGATCCACAAAAAAATTAGAAAAAAATCAACCAAAACCAAATTTGTCAAAAAAAAAAAAAACTAGAGATTGCAATTTGCAGGCAGGGGAGAACAGTGGGTTCCCAAAGATCCTCTCTCAGCTGCCCAGAGCTGACTTCTGCCCTCGGACTTCGGACATCCTGCTCTCTCTCTCTCTCTTCCCCCTCCCCCCTCCCAAAATTCCCCGACCCACCGCTCCCAAATCCCTCCACACCGTCCAAAGATCGGATTTTGGGAGGGCCTCCGCCCCCAGATCGGGGAGGGATCCCCGTTTCGTCTGGGAGCTTCTTGGATGGGCTGCCTACCGTGCTTCGGGTCGGGCGGCGAGGGGGAGGCCAAGAAGGGCAGTGGCGCGCGCAAGGACGGCTCGTCGGATCGCCGCCCCACCCGTGTTGGATCAGGTGCGGTTCTTGCCTTCTTGGGAAAGGCCGGATCTTGGGTGGGTTTATTTTGGGAAATGGTCCTTAATTTTCTCTGATTTGGTCAGTCGATGCGCGCAGTGCGTGCGTTTTGGGTGGATCGGATTAAGGGATGTGCCAGACGTGTCTTTCCGGCAATCTTTCTAATACGCATTCGATTTAGTGAATAGCTTCAGCCGGAGACCAATTTGTGTATTCCATTTAACGAACGACATTTATAGTATTGGGGGGATTTGTGTTCGTGTTAGGGTATTTTATGATGCGAATGATTGAGGTATCTACTTATATGTGTTTTGGGGAGTCTATGTGCAATGTTTTTGGATCGGGCATATAGGTCTAGTGCTGTGGAAATCCTAGAACTTATCGAACGAGGTGCGTTGAGTATATGTTCATGGACGGATAGGAGGTGATAGTATGATGCTGGCAACCTTGGATCCAGTGGGATAATGAAACTACCGTTTGAATACTTGTTTCCTGACAAGTGATAACTGACGAGGATGTCTGAACTTGTGCGCCATATGAATTGTTTGGAAGGACAATTTTTGAGAGGGGGTGTTTGGAAATACTTGAAAGCCTAGGTATTATATGAAAACAGGATGAATTATACATACTTAGCTCCCTGCAGGAAACACCACCCTGGAATTTTGGCAATAACAGAATATTCTATAAAGACGTAGCTTTTTATGTCTATTTTGTACATTTTAAACTTGACCTTTGGAATCATTCTTTCTCTTTGACTCATTCTGTGGATTGCACTGGCAAACTATTGAGCACCAATGCTAGTGTTGCAACAGATGGGAGAAGACCCCGATACAACATCCAACATGTATCGAATAAGTGTCAAATGATGTATAGTTTTAGATATTTATTTTCTTCCCAACATGATGCACTAACCATAAAAATTACTACTCCTAGTAATCCTGATTTATGTTGGCCGAGATGCCCAATGCATTTCAGAATAATCAGCTAGGTTATCTTTTAGTTCTTCGGCCAGAATTTATGCTTTCACTGTAGTTAGACCTGTGCTTTGCTGCTTCAATCCTTGTCTTTCTTTATGAATGACTCCTAGACACTTTACCCAAATAGTTAAATGATATATGTTGCTACATATATTGAATCTAGGCAGTGCCTTTGTGTTTTTACCAAGACAAATAAGACAAATACCACCACATGAACATTCTATATCGTTGTGGTAAGGTGAAGATAGAAATCTAGAATTTTATGGTAAGATGAATTCTTTAAAGAAAGAGGCAAATCTATTTCATAGATTTCACATCCAATGGTAGGAAAATTGTGAGATGATGTGCGCTCTCTTAAAGCTTCTTTTGTAGTTAGCTTTATAGAATTTATAGTTATGCACATTGTTGTAGGAGTGGCTCAAACCTCCGTGACTGGGCTTTACAACTGGCCTAATATATAATAGGCCTAATAGTATAGAGGAATGTACCAATATACCCTCACATTTTGTAATTATCAAGGGGTAGGATGGGAATTTCTCATCCTACCCCATTCATGTATATATACCCCCAAGAGGGGTATGAGGGAGGGGATCCACTCATTTCATACACGAGCACTCTCTTTTCTGTCGTTGGCTCTTTCTAACTAGTCCCCTTATATGTTGTTTGGTCAGTAGCCACAACAGTTGACGCCGTCCGTGGGGAACGTGCAAAAAGCAGCACAAGAGAAGGTGCTAGAAAGTGACGGCAATCAAACAGAAGGAGGTACGGCGGCAGTGAGTCGAGTCCAGCACGCGACGGCCGGTGGTACCCCATAGTAATGATCACGACGCTCGCGCCGGTACGACCGTCGACCATGACGCTCGCGTCAGTACGACCGTCGACCGCGACGCTCCTGTCGTCATTTTGACACCAGGGAGTCGGTCTCCGAACAACACCGGTGAATGTTGAACCTCTCCGGCGGTGATTCTGCATGGAGCGCACGCTCCAAAGCCTTCGCCTTGTTGTCGGTTGCGTCGACACCCACGACCATGTCGCGGTCGTGACTTCAGACATCTCCGATCCCGTCGTGGTCGAGTCCTCGCCGACAAACACGACCACCCTGTGGTCGACACTTGGGGACGGAACACCCGCCTCCAACTTCTCTGCGGGACCTCGCACGGTCCTCGTCAGAGACTTTGCACGACTTCCGCGCAGAGACTTCACATGACCTCCGCGCGGAGACTTCGCACGACCTCCGTAGGGCTTCGCAAGGTCTTCACCGAGCTTCGCGCGGATGTCGTCTCCAATGAACTTCGCTCAGTCTTCGCGGGGCTTCGCACGGTGTTCGCCGAGCTCCGTGCGGATGTCGCCTCCGTTGAGCTTCGCACGGATGTCTCTGACGGACTTCGTGCGATCTCCGTCGAGGACTTCGCACGTTCTCCGCTGAGCTTCGTTCGGATGTTGTCTCCGACTAACTTCGCACGGTCTTCACCGAGGACTTCGCATGGTCTCCGCCGAGGTCTTCGCATGACCTCTACATGAAGACTTCGCACGACCTCCACAGGGCTTCGCAAGGTCTTCACCGAGCTTCTCACAGATGTCGTCTCCGACGCACGGATGTCATCTCCGCGTGGAGACTTCGCACAGTCTCCGCCGAGGTCTTCGCACGATCTTCGTGTAGAGACTTCGCATGACCTTCATGTGGAGACTGCACACGACCTCCACAGGGCTTAGCTAGGTCTTCGTTGAGCTCCGCATGGATGTCGTCTTCGACGAACTTCATGGGAATTCGCACGGTCTTCACCGAGGACTTCGCACGGCTTCCGCCGAGCTCCGCGCGGATGTCGTCTCCGACGATCTTCGCTGGACTTAGCGCAGTCTCCGCCAAGGACTTCACACGGTCTTTGCCAAGCTCTGCGCAGATGTTGTCTTCGTGCGGAGATTTCACACGGTCTCCCCCGTGCTTCACGCGGATATTTCACACTGCCTCCGCCGAACTCCATGTGGATGTCGTCTCTGCGCGGAGATTTCGTACGGTCTCCGCAGGGCTTCGCAAGGTCTTCACCGAGCTCAACGTGGATGTCGTCTTCCATGACCTCCGCAAGACTTCGCGCAGTCTCCGCCGAGGACTTTGTCCGGTCTCCGTGGGACTTCGCATGATCTTCGCTGAGCTCTATGCAGATGTCTCATGTCGTCTCCTACCCCCTCATGGTCGTACACGCTTCGTCCGACCGCCACGTGGTTGAGACTGCGTTCGACCACCTCGTGGTCGTAGATGTCCCATCCGAGCACCTCGTGGTCGTGGATGCTTCGTCTAACCACCTCGCGGTCGAGATTTCGTGCGGCCACCTTGCGGTCGTAGACACTTCGTCCGACTTCCTCGCAATTGAGACTTCGTCCGACCGCCTCGTGGTCGAGACTTCGTCCGACCGACTTCGACTGACTTTGTCGGGGTCCTAATTTTGTGAAAATTGCACCGTGGCCTCGTGCCCCAGCGTACTCAATGAAGTATAAAGCGCCAGGAGCTTAGTCGCCTAGGGCAACTCTACGGTGTATAAACGGCCGTGCAGAGCCCACGGCGTCCGCGCCAACCTTGCAGAGTATAAAAAAAAATCACATGGTGGCCTCACGCCCCGGCGTACTCTGCGGAGTATAAAGTGCTGGAGCTTAGCCATCTCGGGCAACTTTACGGAGTATAAACAAAAAAAAAATTACACGGTGGCCTTGCGTCCCGATGTATTCCGTGGAGTATAAAGTGCCGGGAGTTCAGCCGTTCCGGGCAACTCTAAGGAGTATAAAAAATCGCACGGTGGCCTCACGCTCTGGCGTACTCTGTGGAGTATATAGTGTCGGAACTCAACCTTCCCAGGCAACTCTACGGAGAATAAACGGCCGCGTAGATTCAACAGCGTTCGTGCGAACTCTACGGAGTATAAACAAAAAAAATCGCACGGTGGCCTCACGCCTCGGCATACTCTACGGAGTATAAAGCGCCGGGTGTTCAACCGTCCCGGGCAACTCTACGGAGTATAAAAAATCACACGGTGGCCTTGCGCCCTAGCGTACCCTACGGAGTATAAAACGTCGGGAACTCAGCCGTCCCGGGCAACTCTACGGAGTATAAACAGCCACACGGAGTCCATGGCCTCCACGCAAACTCTCCGGAGTACAGACAATAGCGCGGGACAGCTTGCACGGCCGCGCGTGCATTGCCTATCCCACCAGGGAGTCCCTGCCACGGGCCGTAACCCCAGTAAGTCTCACATTTCACGCGCCTCACCAAGGAGTTCGCTGCGCTACTTCGTCCAACCACGTCGTGGTTGTAGATGCTCTGTCCAACCGCCTCGTGGTCGAGACTCAGCCCGATCACCCAGCCTCGCGGTCAAGACTCCGTCCGACCGCCTTGTGGTTGTAGACACTTCGCCCGACCGCCTCGCGGTTATAGACGCTTCGTTCGACTGCCTCGTGATTGATACTTCGTCTGAGCGCCTCGCAGTCGAAGACGTTTCGTTAGACCGCCTCATCAGCCGCAACCACGTCAAGATCGGTCAAACAATCTTGCTCGGGAGGTTTACAACATCCACACCCCCGGGGATTGAGAGCTACCAGCTACATGAGCTCGCCCATCGGCACCTGTGTGCTTACGGCCGGGGGGGGCGGGGCCAGCCTGGGCTAATTGTTCACATCAGGTCACCCATCGGGATCTCCGCGCTTGCTGTCAAGGGAGTAGTGTTGTAGGGGTGGCCCAACCCGCCGTGACTGGACCTTGTAGCTAGCCCAATATGTAATAGGCCCAATAGTACAAAGGAATATACCAATATATCCTCACCTTTTGTAATTATCAATGGGTTCCTATCATACCCCATTCATGTATATAAAGCCCTAAGAGGGGTATGAGGGACGTGGATCCACTCTTTTCATACATGAACACTCTCTCCTGTCATTGGATCTTTTTAGTTAGTCCCCTCATATGCTGTTTAGTCATCAGTCACAATACACATCTGAACATGAAGTGAAAAGATCTGTGATGTTCATGTATGTGTTGCCATACGGAATTTGTGAAAAATAATGGCATATTGCCATTTCTGTGCCATTATTTACTAGTGCTACGTCTTAGTGTTTCTCCAACATGGTGTGGGATCTATGGCTAGTTTTACTGCTTTAATGCCTGTGTTTTGGGAGTAGTTCACGTTGTTTATGTTGCATTCTTTAATTCAGATGCCCCCTAACTCTATATCAACTTCTGCTTTAGATAAATCAAAATCGCAGGGTGGATTGGACTCTAAGAAGGATGCGGCCATCCCCAGGGAGGGGAACAATCAACATATTGCAGCACACACATTCACTTTTCGTGAGCTTGCTGCTGCCACTAAGAACTTCAGACCAGATTGCCTATTGGGTGAGGGAGGTTTTGGCCGTGTATATAAAGGACGTTTGGAGAATGGGCAGGTTTGTGTTTCTGAAAAATGTTTTTGATGCATTGCATTGTGATTTTATTTTAATCCTCCCCTGTCTAAATTTTGAGTGGTTTAGTTAAGTTACTCATTAAAACACCAATAGTTGACACATTTTCTTCAACCTAGGGTTGAACATTTTTGTATGGAGCATTGGAGAAGACATTTTCTTTGCTGCAACTCTTGATTAATGAGGCTACCCTACTGTGCAGGTAGTTGCAGTGAAGCAACTTGATCGCAATGGCCTTCAAGGAAATAGAGAGTTTCTGGTTGAGGTCCTTATGCTCAGTCTATTGCACCATGATAACCTGGTTAACCTAATTGGATACTGTGCTGATGGGGACCAGCGTCTTCTCGTATATGAGTATATGCCATTGGGATCACTTGAGGATCATTTGCACGGTAAGTTTGCTACACTTGTGAACTCCTATCCTATGCACTACAGCCTACATACAATCCCATATATTCAAAGAAATGTGTGGCATTGTACATGGCAGCATTTGTCATTCAGGTTGCTTCATGCGTTTTGTGTGATACAGAGGTGAACAATTGTGCGAAGCTAGCTACTACCTCCATTCTTTTTTACTTGTCATTTCATACATCGACTCGGTCTCCAATATGCACATTTAGCCATTACTTTTTGTAACTATATATTAGTAAAACTTATAATAATAGGAAAGTATTTTTTATAACTAATCTAGTGATATCATTTTGAGTTTTCGACATGACAAATCCAATAATTTCGTGTATATCAGTGGTCAAAGTTTTGACTGCATGCATTTTAATACTTGCTTCAGCTTGCAATTGCCTACTTGCGTTATTATTCTATGGCTGTTGATCTGGTCATAAATTCAACAGATTTAATGCTTATCTTGTAGTAACTCATTCAATTGCTAAAATAATTTGCATACTAAAAATGAAGTCTATTTGTATCTTTGTGGGAAGCTAGAGTTTTGATGGTTATCTTGTAGTAACTCATCTTATATCAATTGCTAAAATAATTTGCACACTAAAAATGAAGTCTTGTACCTCTATAGAATGCTAGCATATGTGTCCCTTCTTGAGGTGTTATTTTTAGTTTATCGAGCAGAACATTTTCATGCTTTATTGATACTTTATTGAGGAGGTGTTATTTATGCTGTACTCTGAAGGACCACCTTCAATTATTTGTCCTGTTGTGTGGTCTTTGGTTGGGTACGGGTCCAAGAGCCGAAGGCAGGGTGCTTGCCTTCATCTATAACCGCCGGCAGGGCCCTTCCTTGCTGTGGTAGAGAGGCTTTGAGGCCTATTGGAGAAGGGAGGGAGAGACTAGAGAACTTTGTTTATTCTTTAATTAATCATAAGTTATAACGGATACAATGCCATCCCTTTTATAGAGATGACTTGACTTGACCCTTAAGAAACATATCTCTAGATTAAAATCCAATCTAAAAGATAAGATATGCAATTAACAAGATATGGATAACTAAAATAGCAATTCCTAAACTCAAGGATAGATAAGGGGATTTCCTTGGCCACCAAGATCAAGCGCTGCTGCCTGCTACAGTCACACGCGAGCTACAGTACCTTGCCCTGGATCTTGGACCATAACACATGTGCTAACCATCTGAGCAAAGTTGTCAATGCAATATACACATGAATATTCTGAAAAATTACATAAAGAGTATTCTTTTTTCATTTCCATTTTATGTTAGAGGTGGCAAGTGTTTAGAAAATATCATCAAGCAGAGGACCTTTTTCTGTGATCTATTTAATCTAGACATAGCTTCCAAACGTCAGAGGTGGCAGTCGTCATGTCCACCTCTGTCTCCATCTAGATGCTCTGCTGTGTGAGCATGTATCGAGCTATTTCTCGTTGCACACTATTTTGAATTTTGCAATTCCAGAATTCCTTAAATCTCCATTCATAAATAAAAACATATCTTTCTTTCCCTCCTTTTAGATGGTTAATTGTGATTTATAGCGCAACACTCTTATCTAATTGTTTTTCTGTGCCCAAGAAAAAATATCCATGGGCTCATTTCATATCTTCAAAATATTTTGAACAGCAACTTAATTATCTAATTATAAATATTTTCTTATGTTAGATATTCCACCTGATAAGGAACCTCTCGACTGGAATACACGTATGAAGATTGCTGCTGGTGCAGCCAAGGGATTAGAATACTTGCATGACAAGGCAAGTCCTCCTGTTATTTACCGGGATTTCAAGTCGTCAAACATTCTTCTTGGCGAAGGGTATCATCCAAAGCTATCTGACTTTGGCCTTGCAAAACTTGGCCCTGTTGGTGACAAGACTCATGTTTCAACTCGTGTTATGGGAACTTATGGCTACTGCGCCCCAGAATATGCAATGACCGGGCAGCTTACAGTTAAATCTGATGTGTATAGTTTTGGTGTTGTGTTTCTTGAACTGATTACTGGCCGCAAAGCGATCGACAACACCAAACCCCATGGAGAGCAAAACCTAGTGGCATGGGTATGTTCTTCTATTCTCCACTAATTTTACTTCACAATACTTATGGTCTGCCATCAATATGTAATTTAAAAGCTCATTTATTTTACAAATTTCTTGAGTTAACTGAAGCATAGCTACTAAAATAGTGTAGTTGATAAAAATACATTGAGATACTAATAATGAAGTAATTAGGATGGGGTTAAGGCGTTAAACTGTTTATCTAGCCTGGAAAATAACACAGTCCCAATAAACAGAAAGAGAAGTTTCAGTCAGGTGGGAACCCTGCAGCCCACTAGCTGACACAACAAATGCCCAATCAATGAAATTTTAGGAAGTCGTGCATGGTCACTTTTTCCCAGTCAAATAATGAAATAGCTCAATTGCTTTGAGCTCCTCTGCTACATCTCATGGTTTAATAATCCCTGGGTGGTTCCTCTTTTCTTCTTTTACTATCACCCAAAGGTCCATTTTTTTTAAATTTCCTTCTCAGATCATATTACCCTTTTGAACTTAACTCTGAAACCTTCACTAAATGTCGGATGGTTGTAGACTGCTATTCACTGTTACTTCATACAGACATACACCATTGCCATTGAATTTTCTTGAATGCTATATTTGTAAGCCTAGCACTCTAGCACATAATGTCATGGACTTATTTTTTTAATATGATTTATTTTTTGAAGGGGTAAACATTGCCTCTAGTGCCGTTTGTTCTTCCAGAAACAGTAACTTTCATTCACAGTGAGCTTACTGCGAGCGAGTTATGCTAAAACATTTGTTTGTGGCTTTGTGCTCTTGTAAAAGAGTAGAACAGTATAGATCGTGATGGTCAGCGCATTTTCTTATATACTCTGGTAATTTTGTAGCGCATTTTGTAGCTCAAATATTTCTTTATCCACTTCTCAATGTCACCAAAGAATTGTTGCAAAAAACATGAAGTTAGGGGTAGAGTATTTCTGCCCTTAAAGTTCAATTGCTGATGTTTGCACAATGTTTACATATAGAAGGTATATTTCCCATGTATTATCTTCTTGGCATGCAGTCTTAAATAAAGATTTATCTGGAAGTCTGGACTAATATTCAGATATTTATAAATTTGGATACCTGATACAGTCGATCTAATTTGCAGGCTCGTCCTCTGTTCAAAGACCGCAGAAAATTTCCTAAAATGGCCGATCCATTACTTCAGGGCCGCTTTCCTATGAGGGGTCTGTATCAGGCTTTAGCCGTTGCTGCTATGTGTTTGCAAGAGCAAGCTGCCACTCGGCCTTTTATAGGTGATGTGGTCACTGCCCTTTCATATCTGGCTTCTCAGACATACGATCCAAATGTGACCATTCAACATAATCGGAGCAATTCATCTACCCCTAGAGATAGAGACCGTGGCGGTGGGAACAGTGACCAACGGCGTCTCCACTCACCGAGTCACTATTCTCCAGATCTGAGGAGAGAAGCCACCACAACATCAAGGTATGAAGCCGAGGTTAGCAGGACTAACTCTGGCAGTGGTTCTGGTCGACGGTTGGGCTTGGATGATGTGGATGTGACAAGTTCACAAGTTGGTAGTCCTGCTCATGCTGGAAGGAAGAGAGAAGCTTCAAGGACCGCTGACAGGCAGCGTACTATTGCAGAGGCCAAGACATGGGGGGAGAATTCAAGAGAGGAAGTGGCCGAATGCTCGGAGAAGCGTTGATAGTACAAATGAGAAACTCTGAAGCAGAAGGAATCGCTTACAAGCACCAAACGGGTCGAATTAGGAACATGGCATTTGGTTCTATCTCGGTCCCGTGGTCAATGTGAATAGAGCTTTCCTGTTTTCTTTCCAGGCCATCACCACTGCTTCATAGCTTATCTTCCCATACAAATATCATCACCATCGACACGCCTATTCCTGGCGTCCATTCCTCGTGGATGTGATCATGCGAATGCGCCTTTTATCATCATGGCGACAAACAACATTTGGCTGGAAAGGTAGAAAGCAAAGGAGAAAGACTGCTCAGCGGAGCACAGGATCTCATCCAATGGGTATCTTATGTTGCTGTTGCATGATGTGTGTTCAGTGGCCGCACAATTGTTCCGAGTGTAGAGCTTTATGTGAAGTCTGATTACCGAGGGATGTGATGGCTTTTTCCTCGCCGAGGGGTCTGTGTTTCATACATCTGTCATGCGACATTTTTGTGGAGTTGTCGGAACGCATCCTTTGTTTTATATCCCTACTACTAGCAAGCTGTTATGCCCCTTTCATTTGAGCTGTGTTTCATTTTTGTTTTTTTAAAAGTAAAAAAACTGATTACTTTGAGCTGTATGCTCATGTACCGTAGTCATGCTCATCTGTAATGGTCAAAGCTGAATCTTGAAACTATAAATTAAAAAAAAACAAAATATTTTAGACTGGAGAGAGTATCAGAGACACCATTGCCTATGCAGGCTTCAACATTTAAAACAGGTATTATAGTATCATACGGAGAAGCAGCCGCAATGCTTAAATAAATTAAGATATATACAGGAATATGAACATGTTAATTGACATTATTTTTTGGAAGTTTCTGAAATAAGCTTTCAGCTAGGATCATTTCATCCAGCCAGGAGCACGTGTATGTATACATGAGATCGTCCTTTTATTGCCAACATATACATTGTATGTGGCCGAAAAGAACTATCCACAAAGTCGTTCTTCCCACATCCCTCCATGATTTCATCACCGTTAAACATGCATCATCACAAAGAGGGCATACTAGAAAAGAAATTCATGCCATCTTGCGTTTGTTTACTGTGTGCTGTGTCGCTGATCAACTGATACACCAGGCTGCTTCGACAGAACAATATTGCCAGCAGGGTCCATCTTATACTGCAGCGTATTGTCACCCGTGACGATTCTGCAAGATCCCCATGACTCGACGTGCATGATGATGCCAAGACAGTGTATATGGTCGTGCACACTGTTTTTTTTTTGAACTGAGTCGTGCACACTGTTTCCACTCAACAGACCTGGGGAGAACAATTGGGCCTGTTCTTTACCTCACAAGCCAGCGGCTTTTGGCTTTTGCTACAGTACCTAACTTTTAAACGGAGTATTTTCTCAAGACGAGGTCTACAAGTTAAACAATCTACACGTTAAAAGCCCAACATCTGTACCAGCCAAAATCACAAGTGAGTATCTGTCGCTCCGTAATCTATACCGTAAACAACTAAAATTCAAAAATTTCAGCCAAAAACCATAAGTCGCAGCCGAAAAGAACAGGCCAGTCAGGAGGAATATAAACGTGATAAAGAATTTAAGCAAGACATCCATATGAGCGAGCGAGAGGGGCCTGCTGCAAGTTGGGTCTTCGACAGAATCATTACAAATTTGCTCTGTTGGATATAATAGGCTTCCGAGTCCAACATTATGGACCCATACCTGAAAGAGGAATCATATATGTGATATGCACCAAAAAAAAATCGACGGGAGACAATTAAATGATATCTGATTTCCACAACATCTCTTGAAAAACACAACATGAAGTACAAAAAATACCAGAACTCTAGCAGTTCGCAGAGGTGGAAGTGAAATGAACAAAAGCGTACCTCTTGTGCGAAATGATGGTAGTTTTTTTGTGGGAAGTAGCGGTAGTACGGGGTAAATGAGGGAATTACATTTCGCAAATATCTTTTAAAATGGGAAGCAAATACAGCGTTGCCAATCCGAGGTTGTCCAAATGTCATTAGTGTCACATCCTTTAACCCGTAGCTGACCTACAAGAACATAGAAATATGTGTTACCATGGTAGCTAAACTAGAAGTACATGCAGTAAACTGTTGCATCTCATAGGGCTAAAAATGAAATGATTCAGGAAAGGTTAAAAAAAAGCTTTAATCCTCAAATAGGCAAACAAAGAAGCTAGTACTTCAAATGCTTGAAGCAACTGTTCACATCACATCTACAGAAGATGTTACTCCACTTAATTGTCCATATGGGAACAAAAATAGTTACATCTGTCTAATATAAGATTTTGGCCCTCCGACAGTTTAGCACAAAAATACTGTCATTAAGGTTCTTAATCTTAGCTGATATTTGCTGGGATTCCAAATAAAATATCAGAAATAATGTCTGTAAAATGTAAAGAGAGTTTAATCTGAGAGTTGCGAAGTAACTGTCTACCACTGATTTCAGTGATGATAGAAATTTGATGCAATGCTTTTTATACATGTTAAAGTATCAGTCAAGTGTACATGTTAAAGTATCAGTCAAAACTAAGACAAGAGGGGATCGCCAACCCCCAAAAAAGCACCCTGCTCCATTCAGTGCAGCTCATAGTAGAACTTAAACAGAACAGATAAATTGATGGACAGTAACTTCTAAATAGAGAAACTCAAAGCACATCTTCATCAGACAAAATTCAGTACTCACAAGATCAAGGGCGCAAAACGAAGTCATAGCTCCTCCCATGGAATGCCCAGTGACCATGACGGGAATATTGCCATATACTTCCCTGGTCTTTTGAATGCCATCGATAACTCCATCGCGCAATGTTGTGTTATGGTACGCAGAATAAAACCCACTGTGCACCTACAAGAAGATAGAGCACTAACATTAGTAGTGTTTGTAAGAAATTGGAATTTACATCATAAAATACTTTAGCTATGCTCACCTTTGCTTCAGGCATGCCCGGGTGGTCGAGGTCAAGTTGTTTCCAAAACAAGTCCTCTATCCAATTCTGATTGCTAAGAAGATGGATGAACATTACTTACAAAAAATAACAAGATAGGAACTGTGTCAAATTTATCTGAGAGACCATGTGGAGGTATCCCCATGTTGGTGATGAGTAATTGACGTTGGTTTAGTGAGGTTGAGTTTGTTTAGGGTATTCTAGGTTGAGTTCCTTTACTTGCGCTATTATGGATTATGCTTGTTTCGTGCGGTGCTATGTGACGGTTTGCTTGTCCGTGTGACCGCAGGACTTGAGCTAGGTCATGGTGAGGCGAGGAGGACCGGGACTAGACACAGGAGGTGTTGAGGTCCGCACGATCGGTGATGCCAAGATGATCGATGCCGTGAGGTGGTTGCGAGTCGGAGACGAGGAACCGGAGCGGAGCTACCGGTGACGGACACGACGGCAACGACGGAGAACCGGGACTAGGCTCGTGGATGAGTCGGAGGTCCGAACGGTTGGATGTCGGTTGCGTCGTACACATGACGGAACGGACCGGACTAGGCTCGAGGAGGAGTCGAGGTCCACGCGGTCAAGGTACCGGACGCGGAAGCTTCCGAGAAGGTGCTTGAGGGCAAATTGGTAATTTGACTCAAGCATTTGGAAGGAGGTGGCTGGTTGTTTCCTCCAAAAGAGTGTTGACTAATTGCCTCATATGGTGTGTGAGGTGGTGGAGTGGGCATTGTATGCCACTTCTTGATTTGCTAGTTTGGGGTGAGCCTTTGGCCTTCAAATGGAGAGGAGAAGGCAAAGGGCAAGGTATCCACTCAAGCGTTCGGGGTATCCATTCAGCAAGGGAGTAGTTTGTAGTGTATGCTTGAATATGTTCTAGAGAGTGAGCTTCAGCAAGGATATGAGCTAAGTTGTGAGTGTTCTCGTGTGAGTCTTCTCTGTGAAAGAAGCATGTAGTGTAAGCATCCTCTGTAAGCAAGCATCCATGGGGATGTAGAACACCCATTTGTAATCATCCATCTCTCAATAATGGATTTCCTTTGAGTTCTTGTGTGTTTCAGTTTGTCTCTCGTTCTTGTTGCTCTCGCTTATTTTATTCATTTTGTGTTTTGAGTGATTCCTTGAGCAAGAGGAAGCAAGATGGATTACTCTATGATGGGATGATATTTCTAGACCGCTTAGTCAGCTTGTTCCTAGAGTTCAATGAAGAAAAATCAAAGATTCCATTTTGCTTATTTGCTCTGTTTTGCAATTCTAGGGTTTTGATAACAGGAGTTTGGAGTCTTGTGATTCCCTTGGTGAAATGACTTGAAACTTGGCTCATAGACTCCATTTGCTATTGCTAATATTCTCCCAAAGTCTCTTGTGCAATGGACTCAAGATCATGGAGTAATTTGAGTTTGTGTGCTCCTCTCAAAATTTCATCATTTCTAGGGTTTTGGGTGTCCTTTGATTTTCCCTTCATGAGATGAGTTGATATTTGATCTGAAGAGCTATTTTGCTATTGCTAACATGACTGCAAGAGCTCATGATCAAATAATCAAGGATTGAGGAGAAACTTGGTCTTGATGGAATTTACAGACATGTTCTCGCCTTGGCCAATTTTCTGTAATTCATGAATTTGTGTTGATTCTCTGTGGTAATTGGAGCCTCTATGATGAGTAGATTAAGTCTCGATGTCCTAGGACAAAAGGAAGGATCATTTCCACAGTTTTCGGTTCTTGACAAAGTCTGAAAAATCAGCATATGCAAATTTTGCCTCGGTCACTTCTTGCTCAAAATTCAGACCGCCGCCCTGTAGTGCTGATTTCAGTGCTTGTTTCTTTAAGGGCTTGGTTCTTCATGCTGTGGTGGACCTTCTTGATTTCATTAGTAATATTTTAGATCTTTGCTCTCCCATCTGGATTAGTTGTAGTGCTAATGGTTGCTCTCTTTGTGCTTTTGGTTCTTGCCTCCTTCTCTGAGTTTTAGAACTTCATTAGGCATTTGGATTCTCCTCTCTTAGCTTCCATATCTATCGAAGAGGAGATTTCCAGTGGGTACTTTGAAGGGTTGAAATTTTAATTGATCGACATTCACCCCCCTCTGTCGCCATTTCGGTCCAACATTATCTAATTGACAAGACCTCATGTATCAATTTGAAATACCTCACATCTTAGCACCTATCTAATTTTCCAGATATCGAATAACGAAATTTTCAATAGAATAAAAACTTCAGGAGAAGCTTTTAGAACTAACCACTAATCAGGAAGAGATAGATATACAAGAACTACCTGTTCTCTTGAGTGCCTCTGAACACAACTACGACAGCATTCATATCACTAGCAAAACCTACATATGCCTGGTTCATGCAAACTATCAGCATCAATGAAAAGAAGAGTCCATTAAAGGTTCACTGATCACAAAGAGCTTGAAATACATATTCACATAACCAAAGTTGAATTTGAGGCAACGAAAGTTGTTAGAATTGATTAAAGACTATGATTTGTATCTTCAATATCACCTAGGGAAAGCTAATGTTATGGCAGATGCATTTAGCAGAAAAATCCAGTATGGCATAGCTACTGAAACAGAGTATCGACCTCAACTATAGAAAGATATGTAGAAATTGAATTTAAGGATAGCTGAACAGGAATTTGTAGCAGCACTAGAGATTCAACTATTATTAACAGATCAAATTAAAGCTGCCCAAGATGAAGATGAAGAGATTCAGCAGCTCAAAAAAGATAGCCAAGAAGGAAATTCATTAGAATTCATTGAAGATGAGCATGAAATATTAAAATTTCGTGGTCGTTATTGTATACCCAAGAAGGATGAATTAAAAGACTTAATATTAGCAGAGGCCTATTCATCATAGTTTTCAATGCATCCTAGAGGCACAAAAATGTATAGAGATTTGAAGAAAAGATTCTGGTAGAGTGCTATGAAGAAAGAAATAGTAGAATATGTAGCAAGATGTGATGTATGTCATAAAATAAAGATAAATCATCAAAGACTGTCAGGACTACTACAATCATTGCCAGTTATAGAATAAAAATGGGAGGACATCGGAATGGACTTCATTACTGGACTTCCCGAAACTCAAAAAGGGTATGATGCTATTTGGGTAATTGTTGACAGATTAACCAAAGTGACACATTTCCTCCCGATCAAACAAACATATAAAACGGTAAATTGGTAGGATTGTATTTGACAAAATTATGATATTGCATGGAGCTTCTAAAAGAATTTTTTAGATAGAAGGACACAGTTTACATCAAAATTTTGAGAGAAACTATATGAAGCAATGGGCACTGATCTAGCTTTCAGCACAACATACCATCCTCAGACTAGGGGACAAACATAAAGAACAAACCAAATCCTAAAAGATATGTTGAGAACTTGTGCGATTGTGTACAGAGCAGCATGGAACACTTGTTTGCCATTCGCACAATTTTCTTATAACAATAGTTATCAAGCCAGTATTAAAATGGCACCATTTGAAGCACTATATGGGAGAGAATGTAGGACTCCACTAAATTGGACAGAGATCGGAGAACGGCAATTTCTCAATCCTCAAATTGTTCATGATGCAAAAGCCCATGTGAAGATTATCAGAGACAAAATGAAGATTGCACAGGATCGTTAGAAAAGTAATGCAGACACCTGCAAAAAGGACCTAAGCTTTGAAGTAGGAGATTTTTTATATCTTAAAGTCACACCCTTGAAGATTATAAAAAAAGATTTTAAATAAAAGGAAAGTTAGCCCCAAGAAATGTTGGCCCATTTAAAATCACAAAAAGAGTGGGAGAAGTGGCATATGAGCTACAGCTAGCACCAGGCATGGCCAGAATACATAATGTATTTTATGTGTCACAGCTTGGAAAGTGTCTGCGACAACCTACAGAAGAAGTACTAGTAGAAGAGATTGGTTTACAAGATGATATGACGTACCCAGAAGAATCCATGCAGATACTTGAGACAACAAAAAGGCTGCTGAGAAATAGAAATATCAGATTCTGCAAAGTCCAATGGAGGAACCACACTATAGTAGAGTCAACCTGGGAAAAGGAGTTAGATCTGCAGCGGGATTTTCCCAACCTGCTCCCTGGTCTAAGTTAATCTCGATGTCGAGATTCTTTTTAGGGGGGTAGGTTGAAACACCTCAAAAATTCAAATTGAATTTTGTTTCTTGTTTGAGTTTCTGTTGAATTAAAATTATTTCCCAATCCATCAAATCCTAACCAAAACTTCGCTTTACCTTCTTGGCTGCCCATTTTCTTCTCTCGGCCGGTGCCATTTCCTTCTCCGCCTCTCCCATGTTCGCCTACACCATGCTAGCTCTCCTCACACCGCAATTCCCCACCGAGGCAACCCAGCATTCACACCAAGCTATCAGAGAGTACGCATTCCAACAGACGCAAGTCCAACATACCTCCATTCTGATGTCGGTTTCATAATTTGATCAGTCATCCTCATCGGCAGCTACTAGCCTGGAAAGAATTTCAATGGACCAGCTTCACAAGCAAGCGAGTGTGGCTCTACAAAGTTCAGGAGAGGCCTCTTCGGAGATGCCCAGACTCCCAATCCCTCTCATGAGAGAATGGGGACATCGCTATGAGTGAGTACCCTCTAGCAAGTTGATATATGAAAGCTTCACTTCGGTGCGTCAAAATGAGGAAGAAGATGGAAGGGCTAAATGGTTGGGTGGTTCTTAGCTTTTATAGGCAGGTTGTTCTTTTGTTTCACTGCTACCTTGTCACACAGTTATTGTTTTGTTGAACTTGCTACAGTGTTATTTTGGTTGTGTTATCGAGGATAGTATTGTTGTGCTTTCTACCAAGTTTCTTTCTATTGTTATTTCTCAGTGAATTCATCGCAAAATTTTAGAAGTTGGAAGATTTTATGCTAGAACATCAGGGGTCTAAACTCCTCTGAAAAATGAAAGTCCATCTGAGATAAGATCTTAGACAGTGCCTGTTCTGTTGTCTGCCTTCAGGAAACCAACATAGAAGACTTTCAGCACTCTTACATTCACAATTTTGCTCCCAAGCATTTAGACATTTTTCATTCTCTCCTTCCATGGGTGCATTAGGGAGTCTGCTCGTTCTTTGGAACAGCTTAGTGTTTTCTGGCACTCCTTTAATACTCATTTTGCTCAAATAATAGAATTCTCTTAAGTCTATAACTCAGATAAGTGGACCCTTGTCAACATATACGAGCTGTGTGAGGGGCACAGAAGGGATGAGTTTGTTAATTGGCTCCTTCAGCTAAATGTTCCGGACCAACAAAATTGGATTCTAATGGGAGACTTCAATTCATACGATCGGTTCAAAATTGTAATAAACCGGGGGAAATCGCAATGATATCCTTACCTCCAACTCCATCATTAGCAGCCTTGGCCTCACAGAGCTGCCTCTCAAGGGTAGGTCCTATACCTGGAGTAACATGCAAGAAGACCCACTTTTAGAGCAACTGGACTGGTTTTTCAGCTCAACCCATTGGACCACATCCTTTCCTCACTTTGAAGTTCACATCCTGCATAAAGATACCTCTGATCATGCTCCTTGTGTAGTGCTCGTTGACACGGTTATACCCAAGTCTAAGCTCTTTTGATTTGAATCTTTCTAGACATACCACCTAGGATTCAATGACATAGTTGCTCTCTACTGGAATCTACCAATCTTTCAAACAAATAGTGTGACCAGAATATTGGCGAAATTCAAAAATCTGCGAAGGGGTCTCAAAAACTGGAGCAAATCCATTTCTCACCTTAATATTTTGATCCAAAATTGCAGAATGATCATCCTTTACATGGATAAATTGGAAGAACAGAGGTGCTTATACTTGGAGGAGAATAACTTCAGAAGTATAATAAAAAAACCACTTTGTGAGACTTTTGAATTATCAAGACAAGTACTGGAAAAAAGAGATGTACCTCTCGATGGGCAAACTAGGTGATGAAAACACCAAATACTTTCATGTTCTCGCAACTGGGAGATATAAAAGGAACTCGGTTTGTTTGCTACTTCTGGACAATAACATAACTGTATACTCTCATCAGGATAAGGTGGCGACTATTTGGAATTCCTTCAAACAAAGAATGGGAACAATGACCAATCCTACAATGTTCTTTGATCTTACTGACCTCATGCAAACCCTGCAACATCTAGAAGAATTGGTGGCAAACTTCTCCCAAGCAAAGATTGATGATATTGTCAAAAGTCTCCTAAGAGACAAAACCTCTGGACCAGATGGATTCAAAGGCCTTTTTATGTACAAGTGCTGGAATATCATTCAACAAATTTTTACCTTCTATGTCAGGATTTCTTCAATAACAAGGTCAATATCGAAAGCATAAATGGCTCTTATATCACTCTTGTCCCTAAAAAGCTCAACCCAGAATCCCTAAATGACTACAGGCAAATTTCTTTGTTGAACTCAGTCTTGAAGCTCCTCACTAAGGTGCTGGATAATAGACTTCAAAAGGTTATTGTTGGCCTGGTTCATGCTAACCAATACGGATTCATCAGGACTATAACAATTAAGTCTGCCTTGCCTGGGCCTTCGAGTACATTCACCAATGCAAACAGAGTAAAAAATTATAATTCTCAAACTGGACTTCGAAAAGGCCTTTGACACAATCGAAACTGAAGCAATAATGGCAGTGATGAGAGCAAAATGTTTCCCTGATAAATGAATGTCATGGATCACAAGTATTCTCTCATCCTATCACTCTTCAATCCTCACAAATGGAGTACTCAGAAGGGTTTTTCAGTGAAAGAGAGAAGTAAGGCAAGGTGATCCACTCTCACCGCTCCTTTTTTGTCCTTGGGGCAGATATTCTCTAGTCTATTATAAGTGAAGCAGCCAGAAGAGACATTCTCAAGTATTCGATCCCGCCATTGGGAAATGAAGATTATCCTGTGGTGCGGTATGCAAATGACACTTTAGTCATTCTATCGGCATGCTCCAGGAAACTCCTATGCCTAAGAGGACATCTACACACCCTCTTTGACTCTACTAGCCTCAAAGTGAATCTTCATAAATCAATCTTAATCCTCATCAATGTCCCCATTGACAAGGTGGATAATCTGGCAGGAGTGTTTCAATGCAAAATTGGAACTATACCTTTCAATTACCTTGGACTTCCGGTGGGGACGACAAGGCCGAAGGTGAAAGATTTTTTACCTCTTGTAGACAGGGTAGAAAGACGTCTGGCAAGCATGACGAGCCTGTTGTCTTATGAAGATTAACAATGGTCAATGCAGTTCTCTCCCTACAATCCAGCTACCATATGTGCATGCTTAAATTACTCAAGAAGGTGATAATTCACATCGATAAAGCTCGATGACACTGTCTTTGGAGAGGTTCCAGGGACTTGAAAGGGCATTGTCATTCACTGGTAGCATGGAAAAAGTCTGCAAACCTAAGAATAAAGGAGGATGGGAGTCCTCAACCTTCAGGTAATTAATGAAGGACTGCTATTAAAGCATCTACACAAGTTCTATGGAAGGATTGAGGCTCCCTAGGTCAACCTCATCCGACACAAATACTATTCAAATTTGATTCTTTATGCAGCTACCACCTACGGTTCCTTCTGGTGGAGAGACATCATGAAAAGAATCAACCAGTTCAGGGGCATTGCAATGGGACAGCTGGGAAATGGGCAGGACATACTTTTCTACAAAGATTGTTGGAACAGACATTTACTTTGCTTGAAATTTCCAAGTTTGTACACTTTTGCTTCGGATCAAGACATTTCAGCAAAAAAACTACATGCATCTACATAAGCCCCACAACACATTCCAATTGCCACTTTCATAGCAGGCATATCACGAATATCTCCAGCTTCTACAACTCATTGAACAAGTGGTGCTCAACCAAAACACTCCCGACTAATGAACTTACATTTGGGGAACTCACACTACTCTTCACGGAAATGGTACGCTTACCAGTATAAGCAACTCAATACCTCATCGGTCTTCCCCCTCATTTGAAAGAATAATGCTTTACGAAGCATAAGGTATTCGCGTGGCTCCTTCTAAAGGAAAGACTCAACACAAAGGATTTGTTAAGATAGAAAAACTTCAACACTGATGTGATATACATTGTATTCTATGTGATGACCACATTGCCGAGACCATCAACCATCTCTTCTTCGAGTGCTCCTTCTCATCACAATGTTGGAATGTGATTGGGTTTTAGTGGGACACCGACCTAGACACCCCAAAGAGAGTCCTAAATACAAAATCAGTTTTCACATGGTAGCTCTTTATGGAGAAATTCATTCTAGAAACTTTGAAAATTCGAAAAAGTAAGGAATGAGCTAATCTTCCAATAGCAGCGTCACAACCTCACAGATTGGCTCTCTTGGCATAGATTGGAGGCATCTTTGCTTCTTCTTCGAGTCAAGCCTACTATCCGTGCTAATCTTACCACCTGAGTTAGCTCACTCTAATTTGTTCCTGTTTTTAGCTCCCCTTTCTCTGTTTTTCTCTTTTGTCTCTTTGTACATTATAATTTATCTAATATAGCATAGTAGGAGTCTCTCCTACTGTTTTCCATAAAAAAAGATAGGGTGCTTTGGAGGGCACCCATAGGGTCCTATTTAAAGGCTAAGCGGCTGGAGGGTCGTGGCTTCGAAGATTGGATGCTTTGGAGGACACCCCTAGGGTCTTATTTAAAGGTTAAGGGATTGGAAGATCATGGCTTGGACGTGATAGAATCTCCTTGGTATTCGAGTCGTTTGCACTTGTTTGCACTTTTCTTCTACACGACAAACCTTCTAGATGTCATATCTTGGTCGTACGAACTCCATATTATGTGATTCTTTTTTGTAGTTTTAGCAAATTAAGATATATTCAACTTTATAGTTGTGGAGAAGTTCTAAAAACACCATCTTCATTGCTAAATATGCTTTGGAAGTTGACCCTATCGCAGGCTCTAATTCTCTGTGCAGCCTGTATTGTAGGGCCTATATCTTCCATGTATGATATCCAAATTAAATCAACGAGGACTAAATTGAACTACTTGAAGATATCTACAACTTTGTAGTTATGGGTTTGTCCATTTAAAGCCTTTTTGGGTGCCAAAATTGTGTTGCAAGATGATAGACGGATTCTATCTCGTTTGTTGATGTGACAGATATGAAATCTCCCAAATTCCTTATCTTACCGACTTTCCTCTCTTCGATAATTGTGTGGAAGCATCTGAAAACAAGAGAATAAGTTTTCTTACTCAATTGTGGATCCCATCGTTGATTTCTCCTTAGAAATTGACGTGCACATAGCAATGTCACACGTATGAGAACTTGTTTGAGGGTTTTTCGAACATTTCTAATGTCCCAACGAATATAAAGTGCCATTAAGAATGGAAAGTCAGTGTCTTTATCCTAGAATTGCGAGATGAATTTCAACCAAAAACTTTTGAGAGAGCACACGGAGAACACACACCACACATGCTACACACGTACACATAGGTATACACATCTAGTACACACTAGGAATTTAAGAGAGCATCTAGGACCTCACATAGCACTGATACATGTTCTCTCACTAAATGCATGCTTAAATAAAATTGAAACCATAACATGAAGCACTTAACTGTTCTTGATAGCCTTCAAATTGAGATTCTGCGGCACTGCAATTGGGCCTACTCGACCGGGTTGAGGCCGTTGGGTGATGTAGGCCGTACTTCTTTGGGCCAAATGAGCACTGACGAGGGAGGCTGCCTCGGCCGGGATCGGGTGTAACCTCAAACAGTTCCACCGGCACCACCACAGAGAATCCCGGTGCCTACTACCTTGGTTCTCCTCCTTCCACATGGCCCTTGGGTGAATCACGCGGCCGCAAAGGATCCAGAATATCTCACCCATTTACCCGAAACCGCAGTCAGGGACAAACTGTAGTTAAGAAGCTGCACGCTTCTTTGGTAGAGTTGCAGCCGCAGAGAGAGGGGGAGTCGAAATGGAGCTCTCGGCGTCGCCGGTGACGGAGGGGAGGTGGGCCGACCTCCCCGAGGACATCGCCCTCGCCGTGGCATCCCGCCTTCAGGTGCGCGCCTACACCTCTCTCTCTCTCTCTCTCTCTCAGAAATATATGGTTCGCTCGTTGACTCGACTGGCTCGAACCGTCCGCAGGAGGCCGACGTGTGCGCGCTCGGCGGATGCTCACGATCCTGGGGCCGCGCCTGCGACGCAGACTGCGTGTGGGAGGGCCTCTTCCGCCGCCGCTGGCCGGCCACAGCGGCGGCGGTGGCGGCAGGAGGAGGGGAAAGGGCTTCCGGTGTCCAGGTTGAGTAGAACAAAGTTGTCATGCCTACTTATTTATCCCAACTTAATCTTTGTGCTTAAATTCAAAGTTCTAGGGGGGATTTAAGGTGAATAATAAGTAATAAATTGGATGTAAAAGCTTGGTCTTGTCACTGACTTGTGCTGCTGAAGACATGTTTTCTGATGTTAGATTCTCTACAGAAATTGATGTGAGGTTAATTTCATTCTTCTTTGTCAATTAAGAAACTATTTGTTCATTGGGATACAATAGTAGGACAGCTCATGAGTTCCTTACTGAAACTGTGGACTGTTGTGCTCAACTGCTCACCCTATGATCCGAACAAAAGGGAGAAAAGAAAGATAATAAAAATTCTGTTTACAAGTGTAACATAAAGGCATAATAAAGTGGAACATAAGATATATTTTGAAGTTTTGGTTTGAAACAAGAACACTTAGGTTCGAGATTTCAGGACGTCTCGCTGGATTAGTGAGGAAGATGCCTTAAGTTAGTCCACCGCAAAGTCAGCTTAAGGATAGCAGCTCATCTTGGCAAGGTGAGCTGACATGCTGAAGCATTCCAGCAACATGTTCCCTCAGTATGCATGATGCACTGATTATAAAATATTACCATCTGTTCTTGTTGTCTCGTTCATGATTTTATTATGACAAAATCGTAGTAACTTATTAAGATGTATTTTGCGGAAGCACCAAATTTTTTCGTAACTTTGTAGTTATTTTTAATTCTTGTCCTTTTGGTTGAGACCAATTAACTGTTCAGCATTTGTTTTCATGAATGCATTAGTTTTTAGATTAAGTATGCTGATGTCATGATGACCCTTGATTTTGGTTTCTAGCCCATCTTAAAGCACACAAGAAGCCCATCTTAAAGCTCACCTCTTGTGTGGAACCAATTGGTATTCCAAGCTTCCTTTCCCTCACATTTTGTGAGGTCTCTTTTGCTGGTCTCTTAGCCATAAAAATTCAGAAGACTAATTAGTTTGGTTGAAAGTTTAAGGCCAGCTTAAAATGGACTATACCCCAAAGTTGCAGGACTAGAATGGTACTTCCCTTATTTATAAGGCTATGATGTCTTTAGGGGACATTAGGATGTTTTTAGGGTTAATTTGTTCTTTTTCAAAGTGCGTTGTACAAAATGAAACTGACATCAGAGTTGAAGAACTACTGTATCCTTTTTTCCAGTCTATTTTGTAATCGCATACATGTGCTCCCTGATTTCCCAAAACATGACAGATTAAGCTTACATTTTGGTATAACTTGTGCTGCAGAGATGGAAAGCGCTCTACATTAACCATCACAAAAGAACTGCTGTTGCCATCTCTAGTGTGGTTGAATTTGTGGAGAGAAGCTCACATAATGGGTCACTTGAAGCTGAATATTATCTCAAAGCTATTGCTGATTTGGCCTTGAATGATATAGGTTTTATCGATGTCCAGTTTTTCTTGTTCTCAAGGAATCACAGTGCTATAATAAATCTAATTGGATTGCACTACTCAATTGCATGTTTGCGTATACTGGTGAGTGATGCATTCCTGATTTCCTCGTTGAGCTTCTCTTATGGTTACATGCTCTTCATGTCCCAAGAACTTTACACTAATAGATTTGTAATTTTGTTGCTAAAGAAATATAATGGAGCCATTCCTCATTGCCTTTATTGAAGTAACATACCTTATTACCTTGTATGACAGCTATATCATTCAGATGTCAACAAACTATTTTGGCCCTCAAAATCTTTGTATATTTCCTCCCAGAATTCAACAATAGTTAGATTCAGAGTGCCTCACTATGTTACACTATGATAAAGCTTTATTCTGGAAACTTCTATTTGACTTAAAGCACTTTGTGTGTAGATTAGCAGCCCATGCACACACTAATGAGTAATTAGTAGTCCCTGTACACAGGCATGCCATATTATGTCACATATGACATATAAACATATCTCTGATGCACTTTATATTATATATATGATACATTAATGTGTCCCAACTCCCAATACCTCAAATAGAAAACTCAAAGAAAACAACGGATAATATACAGTTGTCAGCAGCAGAAAGCTTTAAATGGATTGTCAGCAACAGATAGCTTTAAATAGATGAGTTTTCAAATCTTCTAAATGTTTCTTTTGGTGGATAACAGATATTTTGACTCGAATGATCTACACAGGTTTTAATTTGCTCATAAAATGAGGTTTTGATACTCAATGTTAATTTGTTTCAGCCAAATGAAGTCGATAAAGCAGTTCAAGCTCGTCAAGTGGCACAAAGGAAAGTGTGTGTGAGTTTGCTCAAGCTTGGTAGGTGGTTCTATGGTTTTCGGTTGCCTGATGAATATGAGTCTCACAAAATTTCATTGAGCGCGCTCACCATGTCCGAGGGGGCAGAAGTTCTAGCTGTTCTTAACCGTGGTGCTGTTCACGAGGTATTTCGTCTCCAGGTCAGTTTGGTGGACATAGATAAGTGAACTAAAAGTAAGCAAACCATCTGTACCTGGCTTGCTGTGCTTTTTGTAAATATGTTTGCCCTTTGTGTTTTGATGCTGATGTCCTTGTCACCTTGTGGCACTGCTTTGATGTAAAAGGAACCATAGAGATGGATGAAATTATGAAACCATGTAAAGTTGTAAACTATTGGCAGATAGTCTTATATAAATAATAAAGCCTTGTGATGTGTAAATTACTTATAAACATTTTTTGGTGGTAAGTTATGTTTAATATTCGTTATTTTCATTTTCCTATGGTGTTTATAACTGCGTTTCTACTGCATAATATTGGTGCATCAATTTCTGTAACTACAGAACAAGGATAAAAAATTGGCGGTAACCAGCCGTACCAGGCCAAACAAGTAAAAAAAATATCGGTCCAAAAAAGTTCTAAATTTAAATTGATGAGCAGTAATTGTAATTTTGGCGGTAACCGGCTAAAGGAGGTGTTCATATTGGTTGACTGATGGTTTTTGGCTAAAAATGAATAGTAGTGTGTGAGAAACCTGGGTGTGGAATACCCGTAATCATTATATGTGTTCTGTACTAGTCTCATAATCAGTGGCTATTACACATTTACAACATCGAGATTACATCTATATACATCGCATACAATTAATTTATAACAAAAAGGTGATGTATATAAGTGATGCATGGTAAAGTTTACAACATAGAGCTGATTGTCTAAATAAATATCAAAGTCAAGAATAAAGTAAAGTGGAAGACAAGTAAATAAGCAAAAGCATCTAGTGGTATGTCACCATACCCTACAAGCAACCGACTGAGGATTGGGCCCTAGAAAAACCCATCGTCGAATTTCCCAGAGTGGAGCAAAGCACGCATCGTCTGGCACATATCGTTCTTCATTCTCTGATCAACAATAATTTAGGCAAGGCTGAGTACATTGTGTACTCAGCAAAACTTGTAGTGTATCACAATATTATATATATGCTCTATGCTAAGTTACTTTCAGCACGAAGCGAGATTTATTTACAATATCAATAAGTAGTAATTTGTAACGGAATTGTAAAGAGAATTTAACATGTAAGAAAATAATGTTTATGTAACTTTAATAACAATAAATCATATCCATTTGCTGTCACACAATTCCCACTCATAGGCCCGGCACACGATTAGACGTACATACAACCCCATTATGGTTAGTGAAATAGTTTTGAAAAGAAAAACTATACTTATTGTGGCTGCATCTAAGCATCCTCATAATAGCGAGCACAACTATTTAATTAGTTTTTAACACTCTTGAGAGGTTGTACAACTTTACCCACATGGAATAATCAAATCTACTGTCGGCAACTTCACGCTTTCTTTGGCGTGTGACGAGAGTGATTATGATATAGCCTTTAGGTCATCTAGTCCTAACATTACACTAGCTGGAAGGACAAACCCTCACTTGGGCATATCCTTCCCCCAAGTGAGCTGAATGACATACCCTCATTTAGGTGTGCCCTTCCCCGAAGTGAGTATTCATCATTATATTAGTAAACTTTAGTCCCAACACCTTTGTGAAGGGAGCCTATACGAGCAAACCTAGTTGGAATGCTCTCACTTCATCTGTATCGACCAAAATGTAAGGCTAGATCTAGACAACTTAATCAATTAAAGCTAGAGCCCATATAACACATGTGATTGTATTGTTAGACTTAGATGTGCGGCTGTAATGTTCGGTTCTTAATTGACCGAGATGAGAATTTCCCTATATCTATATGTGAGATTCTTTCTCACATTTGATGGTTTATCATATAACTCGCCCGCGTCTAAAAACTATGTTTTTGATTTTATTTTATATCAAATTAACATAGGTTCCTCCTCTTGTCCAGCATTATTGAAACCATCAATGCCCACGCACAAGTTTTTGTTGAAAGTTCGAACTTAGTGAAAACTAGTGCATGGCTAAGCATCTAGACCTCCTCTTGGTGCGGCTTGATTTGGTGGCGGTGGCGAATGACAGCAAGCCTAGGTGGCGACGCATGGCCGAGCAAGGCACAATGACTCTACGGCAAACCAGAACCCAATTCAATGATAGAAGAGTATCTATGGGTGTAGAGCTCACCTAGGGTGACAGTGGTGCTTGAGGCGGTGCGGAGTGGGCTAGCATTGGAGAGGGTGGCGGCGGAGAAGGGGTCGTTGTCGGTAACTCACTAGAGGGAGGGATTGCTTGGCGATGGTCAAGGCGGCCTCAGGGTCTTCGGATGGAGCTCCTGACGCGAGGAATCAGAAGGGTTCGCCACGGTGCTCGAGTTTCGTCAGCGGCGGAGCTTCGGCTGAAGGCGGAGACAAAAAAGGGGCTCAGGGCACTAGGGCTCAATTAAAGAGGAGGGGAGCTGTGCAGGGATGCGACGAAGCTGGTGCACCAATTTATAGGAGGGGAGAAGCTACGCCGTTGGTGATCCATGATGGCATTCTTCGGTCGAGTAGTGATTCAACAGGGAATCCGACGAGGGCGCGATGGTGATTGGCGCAGTGGGTGCAGTCGTGGGCACACGACTCAAGGAAGGGCTGGCAGGCAAAGCATGGCTCAGAGGTGATGGGATGGCATGGTTTGGGCTGAGACGGGATGGAGCGGCGCGACAGAGAAGAAGGGGGCACGACCAAGCATTGGGCGCGCGGTGGTGGTGGCGGAGTAGGGTGATGATGGCTTGGTGTTGGCGCGATGCAAAGCCAAGAATCGTGTGAAGCAAAGGAGGGGCACAGCGCTTGGCCACGTCAACATGGCGCAAGGCAGCATGGGCGCGCACGACGTGTTGTGTGCTGATACAAGCGCGCATGGCGAGGTGAGGGTATGTGCGGAGTGCGTCCAGTGCGTGTCTGGCGTCACGAGCCATATCAGGCCAAACCAAGGGCCAAATGGGCTGGATCCAAGAGAGAAAAGGTAGGGCTGGGCCGAGCAAGCCCAAGGATAGCTTGGTGCTTTGAAGTTCCTTCGGAAATTTTGAAATTCAACTGAGTTTTGATTGAACCGGCTTGAGTTCAAATTTGCATTAAAATTTTAGTTGAACAAACTTCAAAATTGTTGAAAATTTTTGTGGAGGTCCTTGGTGCTGTGCAGATGATTGTATAATTTTATCAGAACTTTTCTAGCTATGGAATTGTAAATTCTGAGAATGTTTCTGTTTGTATTTAAGTACACTTATTTATTTTGAACAAGTCCAAGATCATGCTTAAATATTAATTTTTGCCATGGATTTATTTGTGAGCTTTGGAAAAGATTTCCACCATACATCTTCTCATGCCAATTTTTTATGTTTTTATTTTGAATTCAATTTGAATTGCATTCCAATTCACATTTGATTTTTGAAAATCAAATTTTTCCAAAGATACTCCAGTAAAAAGCCAAGGAAACAAAATGCATTCAAAAAGCTTGAAATTTCTCTTATTTTTGCATGCCCTAGAATTTGGGATGTTACATAGTGGCTGAAAGAAATGCCTTTTAGAACGAGGTACATAGTGGCTGAAAGAAGTGGCTTTTAGGAGTGAACAAGCAGTGGGGAAAATGAGGGTGTAAGTTTAAGTTCTATTAAATTGATTTTGGTGATTAATGACAAATCTAAATGAGAGAGTAACTCGTGTATTGAGTATGATATTGTTTAGTCTCATTTAGATGAAAAGGTGAAAATCATGGTGTATGCATTTGACATCATATTTCTATAACTTGTTGCATTTCTTGAATCTAAAATATAGGTTGAACTTCACCAAAAGTCTAACTTAAATATATACATATGTTTTATTACACATTCTTGCATGCACATATTTAGGGGGAGTTCACTCTATACTTTGAGGTTTCATTAGTATTGATCCTTGTTCTTCATCCACACATATTGATGATCTTTATTTTAAAATGTATCCCTTAAGTATATAAAGCTTGTGTAGTTCATATATACTCATGTTGATTTAAATCTAATCAGTTGCAATCAAGTTGTCATTAATTACTAAAAGGGGAAAGATTATTTGCTTCGAAAGCTTATCCTAGTGTATACAATTGTTATGTACATGATGTGTGCTTGCAAATAAACTTATTATCTTATTATTTGTTGATATTGTCATCAATTACCAAAAATGGAAAGATTGAAGAATCTAGTCCCTCCATTATGAGTTAATGATGAGTTTTGATGATTAATGACAATCGATTTGTGGGACTAATGTTTTTCATGAGTTGGTAAAATAGGTTAGAATCCATGGTAAGGATAACTTGGGAAGGCATCATGATTTGATTATCGTCAAGGTTCAAGAAGAGGATGCATTATGTGTTGATATACATCAAGATCCCGAAGAGGAGATGATTATAAGTTAATCAAGATCCCGAACAGATGTGAAGAGGAGATGATCATGAGTTGATCATCAAGTCAAGAGAAGACACATCTTGTGTTGATGGCAGGCAAGTGAGGGATGCATCATGGTTTGATGCATACCAAGACAATGACTCGAACTTAAAGTAAAAATGTGCATCATCAAACTTTAAAAGGACGCTCAAGGAAAAGATATAACTAGCTAAGGCTAATGATGTATTCCTGGTCTTTTACCGATCTTGTTGTTTGAATGGAAGATCGGACTGCTAGTATAGGATTGCTGTACTATTAAGAGGGGTCTTCTCTAGTACTTTGAGTCTCATCATACGTTGATAGCTCAATCACACTTACTCTAGCTCTCCTTGATATGATGTTATTATTTATGAATGTGTTTTATAAATAATTGTGTCTCATGTATCTCTCCTTGTAGTATGTGACTATGCTTTGCAAATATATTTTGCAAATATTTCAAGTCCATATACCTACTCATTGTTGCATGATCTAAGTTTGCAAATATGTGTTGCAAATTATTAGAGTTGATGCATTTTTCCTTGGCATGGTCTAAGATTACTTGTTGCTACTTCCTTGGACTTTGATCATGGTAATGACTTTTTGGAGTTCTTGTGATTTCTGCATTGATCTAATATGTTTGAGATCATGCAAACAAGTGGGCTGTTTAGCCCTCTGAATAAACTTCCATAGAGTCCAAGATCACTCAATTCCAACATCAAAGTCAAAAGTTATGGCCGTTTTTCCGATTGTCATCTATGCTGAAATTTAGAGCCGGTACTACCGCCCTTATACCTACGGTGTGACCACCCAGGCCGGTACCACCAACCGTTTGCCTATGATACTACGTCCAATATGATTGGTCGGTGCGACCCGGGTCTTCGGTATAACTGAGCTTTATATGGCGGTTGTTTTTATTTTCCAAAGAGCATGTTTTTGAGCTCTTCTCATGACTTTAGGCTAGTATGACCGCACTTTGTGCGACGGTACTACTGCACCTTTTATAACGGCTAGTTTTGAGCATTTAATGTTAAAGTTTATATCCGTTGGTCCTGTAGCACACTAGTACTGCTATGTAAACTGCAGTACTACTACTCCTGCTGATTTCGTCTCCAACAGCTAGTTTTTGTGGTGGGGGTTATAAATTCTCCCTTAGCCAGTTGGGATACAATTCTTTGGCACTATTTTATTCCCTTGAGCTAGTGTGGGCTTCTCTCAATTGTGCATGTGTTGCACCTTGTGAGTAAGGAGAAAGGTCTCTAGTATGTGTTGTATCTATTGGTAGATTGCGTATTCACTTGAGCTTGTGCATGTGTTGTATTTGGTGAGAGTCAAGTAAGGGGCTTGGTTTGTTACTATTGGAGGTTGCTGACTACTAAACGGTGTTTGAGGTATCGTGTCCGGTGATCTCTTCAAAGGAATGTGAAAAGACTCAGCGTGTTGTGAAGGTTGGAGCTCACCTACATAAAGGGAGAAAGAGTTATTACTAGTGAAATTGAGGTGCTTGGCTTCATTTGTGAAGCCAGTCCAATTCATTTGGGCTTACCTCGACTTGGCCTAGTTGCACTTGGTAGATTGTAGTTGTACTGTTTTACAATATGAGGTCATCACAGGATTAAGTCATTAATTTGTCTGGGCTGTTTATACTACAAACCACAATTTCTCGTACGACATCAGCACCAACCACTCTTATCATCTATTAGACAGGTATAGCAAGTTTTTAGGGTTTTGAGAAGCACAAATTAAGTGGTCACAAATTATTAGTCACAAGGAAGTTCCATATGTTAGGCAAAGCATACGGATAGATGGGAGAGATTATTTGGGATACTGGGCATTATTTGACGAGTGATAACATTTAGTGATTTATGATGCAGGTTTTACATGAGATAATTTTAATTGGTCAAACCAACTTGATAAATCGAGATGCACTATTGTCTGAGATCTGCAACTGCAAGATAATTGCACCATTAATTTAATAACTTAATTAACATATGGGTTTGGTCATTTTAACCAATTGTTATTATGGGCATAGTTGATTATTCTGCTTGATTAACAAATTTGCTATTTATAACGAATGGTTGCGATTCATTGGATATGAATTGACAGGGTTCTCTTGATAAAGTTGCACTTTGCATTATTAATTACTCTTGATCATCATTAATGAATTTAAATCTTGAGATAATGATTGGATGATTACTAATTAGGCAAGATTGCATTTTTGCAAGATTCTTTAATTAAGGATGTTATTTGCATAAGAAATGCCATCATTTTATGTACCTTTTTGCAATATTTGCCTTTATGATAAATATTAGCGGTTTACATATATTTCTAAGAATCATTTGATTATGATCAAGGTGGATTTTATTTTTAGTCTCAATATTTAAAGTTTAAATATCATCGATTCTATCAAGAGCAGTGAATCGGTGTGAGGCCGGCTGGAGAGGAGGAAACGCAGGAGAAGAGGGCGACGGCTGGACTTGTGGAAGAGGTAACCTTCCGGCAAGCTCGGGGCATGAAGTTGCAATTGAACCGAAGGGAGAGTGGAAGAGGCTCGGGGAAGCGCCTTGACATGAACGGATTGCGGAGTGGTTCACTTGAGAGGCGGGACGGCGAGGACACAGTGGCGCGCACGAGCACAGCTCGTGCTAGCTTGGCTTGGGGGCGAGAATGGAGGGAGGAGCAATGAGGGAGGTTTGGCCCACCTCTTATAGGCGGGAGGTTGGGAGTTGGCCGTTGGCGCATTGAAGTCGGGTGCGACGAGTTGCTGTTGACGAATAGTGGAGGGTGTCGGCGTCGTACGCGCTCGGGCAGCCGTAGAGTGGCACAGTACACAGAGTAGCTGGTACAGGAGGGCACTGGGAGGCACGGCGTAGCGCAGCCATAGGGGGTGGCACAAGGTGCGTGCGGCGCGCCGGGGTCAGGCCGGTCGGCCTACCTGGTCTTGGCCAGCACAAGAAAGAGAGAGTAGGACAAGGAGGCACTGTCGGGCTCAACTGGAAGAGGGAGAGGAGAAAGGACAGAAAATTTTGGAAATTTGGTTGCTTTGCTAGAGTTCCGAATTCAAGATTTGAATTTGAAATCTTGGTGCAAATATTCGAGCATGAATTCCAAAGTTGCTTTGCTATTAGCATTGTTTGAAAATAATTTTTGTTCAAGACAATTACAAGATTTTGAGATTGAAGCTGAACTCTAATTGGGATTTTAAATTCTTGGTTAAATTAATTGGATGGGACTTTTACTATTAAGTTTGATTTCAATTTCTATTCCTGGTTTTGAAATTTTCAAATTCCATTTTTAAATTTGAATTTTGGATTTGCAAAGGAAATTTGAAATTTCCTCGATGTGATTTTCGCAGTCTTGGTTTTTGATCTTTGATTTTGTTTTCATGGATTAAATTAATTAGCGAAGAGCCAAAACAAGAGCTTAAAAAAGCCAAAATTTCAAAATACACTGAAAAGCGACATAAGATTTTACAATTTTCGTAAATACACTAGTTTCCTTACTTTTGGGATGTTACACATATGGGGTCGATCAGGCCAAATGTCTACCGTACAAAAGATAGCAGTGGAAATCATAAGCAAAATTAGGATCGAGCATCCATAGGCAAGTGACTAGAGGTAAACGTGAGCGACAGATATTATCTAAGATTAGATAATGTATGTGTGTACAATCTCCATCAAAGTCTACTTGACTGGGATCTGAAATTGCAAGAGATGCTCTAATTCCCTTCTTCAGTCCCCCTCCCCATTTGTGCTAGGCGCATCATCATAAATATAATGGTCTTGATTACCTGTTTCTAATTTTAGTAATGCGAGGGTAGCACAATCCACCATGCTCAGCGAGGCAACACACAATATGCAATTAATTATGATGCATGACTTATCAAGGAATGGCTTGGGTTGTTTTATTTGCAAAAATGCCTTTAAATTTACAGTAATTAGAAATTTCCTGAGACTTAGCAGTTTGGACTAAAACATGTTTTCCAGGTGAGTAGAAGAATGTAGTAATAGTACAAATTTCATCCACTATTACATGGTTCCTGCACCGTATGCTAATTTTTCAACGTTACATCCACCTAGTTGCATCACTGGGGTGACACCTAGGGCAACATAAATAAGGGCTTTTTATGGCCCACTACTTTTTCTTTCCCAACCACAAAGTTTTTGAAAAAGAACTACCCCAAGTCCTCATGCCCACCCATGTCTGTGGGCATGCCTTTCTGAATAGTTTTCACTTTGCAGAGATCACACACTTTACCCATAAGAGACAACCAACTTGTTATATTCCACTTGTTTCCATAGACAAGCAGATCAAGATGGTCACCACAAGGGCTTTACCATGCATCTTCCTAGCAAGGTTACGCTCATTAAGGTTTCACCACTGGGGGATTCGACCATCCCTACCAGAAGCCCCTTCTTGCGCCATCATGCTAAAGGGATGAGACCATCCTCTTTGCCCGTGTTCACACCTATGTCGTAACCCACACTAGGTCAATGCATCTTAGCTAGTCAAGTTAGACCCATTATAGACTTGTGGTTGCGCTGTTTTACACTGAGAGGTTGTACAAGATTCAGTCTTTAGAGTTATCTGGACGGTTCTATCACAATCCACATTCTTGTGCATCCACTGCACCATACCCCCGTACCATCCGCCCAGACAATTAAGCAAGTTGGGGTTTTTGAGAACATAAAATACAATTAAGCAAGTTGGGGTTTTTGAGAACATAAAATAATCATGTTACAACATACCAGACACTCCCCCTAATGACTGTCCGAATCAGATTTTCATTTTTTTAAATAATGTCAAGGCAATTTAATGTCCTCATGTTTTTGAGCATAACTAAGTGTGACATGTTAAATATATCGTATATCTAGTATTTCCCTCATTGTATCTTAGGTGACAAGGATTAAGTGTTCGATCAATGCAAGGAATGGGATATAATTGTATTGCAATGTACCATAGGCAAATATCTAAAAATCTTAAAGTGAACATATTTTGCATAGTAAATAGCAGCATGCAATTGGATATCTTGAACAGAAATAATTTGCATAAAATGTAGAATCAACATGATCAAAGTGTTGACTTGCCTTGTTCACAAGCGGCTTGGTCCTACTGGTCTTGACTCGCTCTGGCTTCCTCCTCTTCTCGTGCTTCGTATGCTATTTTATGTGCGCGAAAATTTAGATAAAACTCAGCCAAATTGAATTCAATTCAAATGAGCTCTAAAAATTTCAGTCTCATTAGAAAGTTCTTAAATTTAGATGAATTTAGAAATTTACTTGATCAAAGTTGTACTTAAAATGAATAAATTATGCCTATTTGAAGTTCTAGGTTTGAATTAATTCCCAAAATTAAAAATGGAGAGAGAAATCTCTCACTAACAAGTGGGACCCATGCGAATTTGAATTTTTTTCTATTTTATTTTCTGGAATCGTTACTATGAATGACATGTGGGGCCAAGGGTTTTTAATTTCTTTTTATTTTATTTCTGCATTAGAAAGGCCCATGGTGAGTGATAGGTGGGGCCAGTCACTATATGAACAGTAGACATGGGCCCACATGTCAGCGGCCCATACTATTTAAAGCGGTTTTAATAGGTTTTTAATACAGAGGGCCCACACGTCATTGACTTACACTAATTAGACAAATGAGCCCACATGTCAGAGGGTATTTAGTGCCTAAGCAACATCATTAGTGTTAATTAACTATCAATTTAAATCTAATTACATATGAATAGTACCTCTTCTCTCCTACCGGCAAGAGAGGCGCTCGTCGCCGGCAAAAGAGGCGATGGCCAGACGTGAGCATTCCCAAAATGGATTGCTCATGCCCGCGCACACCCCTAGGCGGAGCATGGCGTCGTGGGACGGTGGCGGGCAAAGGAGGAACACAGTGTGGGCGAAGTATAGGTGGCGAGGAGCTCAGCCAAGGGTGGGGACATGACGGTGGTGCTCCGAGGGAGCTACAACCTAGCAGAATTGGCCTGAGGTGGTCCCAATCGCCAGATCTAGGATTGGCCGGAGTTGGGAGAGACATGGCCGCTAGTGAGCAGTGGGGGCACAGGAGGTCAATTCCTTTGGTGAGTAGTGTAAGGCGATGTCAATGAGAGTTTGCTCATGACTTTATAGGGAGGAGGGGAGCTGGCGACATGGGAGGGGTGGTTTACAGAGGTATGGCGGCAACGTTGGGTGGTGTGCCTTCGGCATGGATACAGGACAAGGTGCGGTGGCCGAAGCTCGACGTCATGACGGGAGACGTGCCACAAGAAATGGTGATGGCAATGAGAGTTTGCTCACGACTTTATAGGGTGGAGGGGAGCTGGTGACGTGGGAGGGGTGGTGATGCGGATACGCATGTTTTACGCTTTTCAGTTAAAAATATTATTTTAGTGGAAAGAATTATTGAGCCGCATTAAATATTATCAGGTGAATTTATTTCTTAATGAATTTCTCTGTATTGATGAGATGCTAATTACCTTACACCAGTTTCTTGTGTGTACTTAGGTATGAGGAGGTAACCGGAGCCAAAGGCAAGGAGAGAGCACAAGGGACAAGTACAGAGAAGAAGGCTTAAGAATCAAGGAAGGAGGGATCAAGAAATTTGGGAGATCCAACTCATGCAATCAAACACCAAAGGAAATCAAGCCCGTCCGCATGAAAAAAAGTCATGGCCAAGTTCGAAGGAGTTGGCCCTTGTGGCAAACAAAAGACATCAAGCCCAAGGCCAATTCGGCCTTGTATCTCGTTTATTTTAGCTAGACATCTGAACCACCTTTTGTATTTGAGTTCGAACACAATTAGCTTAGAGATTAATGAGTCCAGTTAATTAGCTCTTGAGTTGATTCGGCCCATACGTGCACCGTCCAGGTTGGGCGCCAATAAATAGCCGCACCCTCCTCTTGTAACCCTAGACTAGATATGAAACCAGATATGAGATAATAAATTGATTTGTTTGTCTTCTTCATGATGGCCGAATCAGCCATGGGACATTCAAGTGTTTTGCTAATCAAGATTGTTCAACCTTTCCGCTGGGAATTGGGGGCACAATGGGGCTACATTTGGTGGTCGTGGAGTCTGTGTGTGTGTGTGTGTGTGTGTTCTTGTGAATTAAAGAATGTTCATTCTTGTAGTGGCAATGAAGAATCACTACGATTCGAGAGACTACATATGAGTATCTTGATCCTACGTTGAGAAGATCGGGCGAATTTGTATCAGGTGGTTTACAGAGGTATGGTGGCAATGTTGGGTGGCATGGCTACAGGGTAGGAAATGGCGATGGCAATGTCACACGAATGGTAGCCCAGCATTGAATCGATGGCGTGTGTGGGCGAAGGGCATGGGTGACTGTCCAGCGCGGCATGGCACTGTCCTTCAGTCAAGCGGAGGGGAGATGAATGCTTGATTGGCGTGAGAGCGAGGCAGAAGAGAGGGCCAGCACGGGCGTGGCAAGGCATGGCTTGCATGAGGGCGGGACTGGGTGGCGCTGCCGTGGTGCGGGTCATGTGGTGACGCACACTGTAGCACTACGGTGGCAGAAGAGAGGGGAGGGTAGCGAGCTAGGGGAAAGGAGGGATGACGCACGTGCACCAGCCGCTGCGGAGACGAGACGGGGACAGGTGCGCATGCTGCAGCTGATGGAGGTGGTGTGTTGCCAGACCATAGCGGACGTGGGCACGCATAGAGCGAACTGGAACACGCCAGGGCGCACGCTGACACAGCAGCTGCAACCAGGCTGGCTGGGGCCGAGCCAGAGGGCCCAGCGGCTAGGGAAAATTTGGGTTGAGCCCAATGGACCAAGCCCAAATGTTTAGTTTACTATTCACTGAATTCTAAACCATTTTGAATTTATCTTTTGATTCATTTTGCTAATTCAAGGTAGGGCCATTTTACATTAAACTTTGGTTTGAGATAGGATCTTTGCCTTGAACCCTAATTTCCCACCATGCTACTTAAGTTTTTGGGATGGAGATGAGACCAACTTTAATTTGCTTTCCCATAAATCATGTGGATTTTACAACTAATTCTAATTTCGGGATTTACTCTATTTAAATTTTGACTTGCCTATACTTGTAATTTTTTAATTTTATGATCAGTGTTTTATTTTAGATTTTGAGATCCATATTAACTATTTTCTTTCTTTATGGCATTTTTGCTTATATTTTAAATTTGTCAGTACTTCTCAGCTAGCTTTGCTTTATCACGACTTCAACAAAAAATCATTTGCCCTAATTACTGGATCATATTTTCATATTGGTTTTGTAATTTGGATTCAATTCTTATTATTTGCACCTTTTATTTAAGATTTTTATTTCCATAAATTTTTATTTATCGGAACCTCAACCAAAAATCGAAAAAAATCCATCCAGATCCAAATGCAGATAAGTTGCATCCCAAAAAGTTTTAAAAAATTACACACTTTTCAGATCCTTGATTTTTAGGATGTTACAAGCATCAAGTACCATTGTTCAATAATCAATATGTCCATTAATTTCTTTCATTATTGATTTGCATAGGAATCATGTCTGAGCAAGCGCTGACGACCGAGAGCAGGGAGCAGTATGATCCATCAAAGGATCCTAAGCGGAAGGCGGCAAAGTCCAAAGACCCAGCATGGCAATACCATTTGGACTTTGGAACTTTATTGTCGTTAACTCATTATGGAGTGTTGTTTGATTCACTTTTGCTCTATTATGCTTATTTTTTTTTACTACTATTATGTATCATACAAAGTTCATGTTGAGAACAAAAGACCACGTTTGGATGAAAATGCTACTGCTACGAGGAATATGTAGGTAAATAATAAATGGCTTCTTAAATCCATAGTGATTTAATGTATATGTGTTGATGTATATAAATCTGCATGCATATTACAAGGATTTGGTGCTTCTTCAACCAGTGTGGCAACTAGCTCTTGGGTTCTTCATACTTCAAGAATTCAACTATACAAACAATGGGGTAACATGCTTTTAATTTGTTCAAGTCTTGTTTATTTCATGCTCTGTTTAATTTGTTATCATCCAAGGGTGATATGCTGGCAAGTCGACAAGTAGTTGTCGGCAAGTCAGTCCCTTAGTGACTCGACTTACTGGCTTAATAACCTTGCTCTTGTGCTCAATCTATATTCAAATAATTTATATTGATAGAATTAAATTGATTACTTGTCACCCTAGAATTGCAAATCTTAACATAGACATAGGTTATTGGTGTACTTAATATGAAACTAGATGTTTTAGGGCTTCATTGTGCAAAACCGATTTGGCTTACGCTTCCGTATTATAAAATCGGTTTTAGCCAAAGAAAATTTTAAAACCACCTATTCACCTCTCTAGTTGACCTCCTCGACCATGCGTGCGCTAGATGGAAATGATAGGAGTGTGGTACGTGATGCGTCTCCTTGACCATGCGTGCACTAGATGAAAACGAGAGGAGTATGGTGCGTGATGTGTCTGTGACCTTCTGCCTTATCCCCGAAGCGAGACAGTAACGGGAGGAGTGGAGAAGCCGCTTCAGGAAGCCAGGTGTTCATATTAGCTTTTGACTTATTCAAGCAAAAGCTAGAAACAGAAGCCAATATGAACAAGCTCGAAAACCAGCCAAATTTAAATTTTGAGTTTACATTTTGTTTGATGAAATTTGGCTAGTTCAAAACCGGTAACCGGTTGGAAACCCCTACCGGAGGGGTCCAATATTTTTCTCATTTCCGGTTTTTGCATCCTTGCTAAAGAATATATGCTGCGAGCACATATATAACTATAGTAGAGTGGGATTACATGTTGAATACATGAACTATGGGACCTCATAGCAAGATTTTAAAAAATATCAACTCTTAGCTTTCAAGTAGCCAAAGAGTAACAAGAAAACAGTAGGAAGAAGAAAAGGAAGAAACTATGAGACAGACAAACAAAAAAAGGGAGGCAAGTAGTCAAAAACTTCTATGGAGTTGTTGTGGACTTGTGGTTACATGCAAATCTGTATTGTGCTGCACTGCTGCCTTGAGTCATTGACTAGGTTATAGTGCAAATTAAATAGCATCGTGGTCTTTTCTTTCCAAAGGACCTAATCCAAACTGGAGAACACAATGGCCAAAAGTGAAATCAAGCCAGAGAGACTATTTTTTATATATGGCTAACCTGTCGTTGCTGGGAACCCGATTATGTGAAAAATAAATCGGATCATCACTGTAACAATTATTTGCAAGTTCAACCGTTTAATCATTTGACTTAGTTTAAACGGAAAGATTTGGAGCTCATGGGCAGGTTATGGCAAACTGTTTAATCATTTGACTTAGTTTAAATGGAAAGATTTGGAGCTCATGGGCAGGTTATGGGACTGGGATGGTTGGTTAATTCGACGAAAAAGGTAGGAAGTCTTTCACATCTTTCATAGTTCCATGCTTCTGATAATCTTGAACTGGTGTCGTAGAATTGTGCAACGAGTCATTTGCTTGCGATAAAAACCCTCTTTGATCCATGAAGTTCTCTCTCATATTCCGTGGCATTGAGCTATCATCTTATTTTTCTATCTGCATTCTGATGTTGTCAAAGCAGTTTTTACAGTCTTAAGTTATTACACAGCCATGAATTAATTTTTTTATATAAGATTAGTTTATCTCATATTCTCACGACCAGGGTTCCAAATCTCAGAACTGGGGGTTTTCTCGGCCGGCGACCGGTAATGGTAACCGGCATGTCGCTTTTGGCGAGAAGGCTTCCTGGAATTGGGAAGAAGAGAAGATGCAGAAGAAGAAGTCGGTACCAACTGTTATCTCGTTAGGCGAACCGACGATTCCAGTGGTTACCGAAAATCTCAGGAAAAACCCAGATGAAATTTATATTTCAAATTTTGAATTTGGATGGTTTGAAAACTAGTAACCGGTCCGATTACCAGAAAACCCACTTAAAAAACCAGAAAACCAGGAAAAGCTAGAGAACACCTAGCACAAAATATTAAGATTAACATATTTATGCATATTTAGTTCATACAATAAGTAATCTAGCACAAAAAGAGCCTAAAGCAACTTAGAAAGTGTATTTATAACCATCAGGATTTTTGGCCGGTTTTTCCATCCCGGTGGTCAACGGGATTTCCGGTTACCGGCATAACCGCCAGTTGTTGGAACCTTGCTCATGACATTGACAACCCTCCATTAGCTCCCCTGTTTGCAAAGAAAGTCACAACAAGCCGTCTCCACAAGATGTACTATTGTTTAGGAAGTAATTACTGGTAGCACTTAAGAATTCAGATTATGAAAGAAATTGAAGTGTGAATAATATGGGTTGAACAAGAGATTGCTGCACTTAATGAACTAGATGAGAAATGGCTTAGCTGGTTTTTGTATTGTAATGAGTGAGAACTTCATCGATCTCCATTGGATTGCTTTGATCATTAAGCTTGTTGAATCTGTAGCCTCTAGGTGTATACAAAAGAAAAGGAATTCAGAAAGATGACATTCTGTATTAGCCTAGATCCCCTTGTGGAGAGTTTAGATAGGGCTAGAGAGAAGAATAAAGTGCACTGAAGGCTGAGATTCTGCCGAGAAAAAAGAGCCTAAAGAAAGAATGAGAAAACCATGAATTGCAAAACAACATCAGGCTGCGGCTGCTGCTTCTTAAGACGCACAATCACAATATCTGAAATGATAAACGGATAATCAAATAGTTGAATAATGGTTATCCTCAAGACTGCTGAGTAGATTTTTCAGATCTGCCCAGAAGTGTAGGATCTTTGGTCAAATCTTTAGTATTTTCTAACCTTGTTTCTTTAGTGCTTTCCTACTGGAAGTAACACTAGAACCTTGTTTCTTTAGTGCTTTCCTACTGGAAGTAACACTAGGCCACTAAGACGTGTGTCCTTCTGGGGTCACTAAAGAACCACTTAACAACCAGAGAAGAACACTGAATCTGTGTATCGTCTAATTTCATTCTAGCTGTCTTAAAAGATAAGCCAGTTCCTGTGATTCTCTGTTATGATCAGTAAAATCTCAAAGAACAAAAAAGGGGGATGGGGGACAAGTCATACCAACTTAACAAATTTGATAATATGTATTTTTTTCAAAGCTACCAAATCAGACTACAGATGAACAGCCTCATATACTAGGATGAGTATTACAATTCGTAGAAATTATTACTGAACTGAAAATCAGGAACCAATGCCTGGCCTGCTCCCCATAAACATGTGCTCTGTAGTCTGCACATCTTTGATTCTTCGAAGCAGAAAGTTTCTCTCAACTGGAGAGATTTCTTCACCTCAACAGCAAGGGTAGATGGCGACCGATCGACGCCGGGGTGGCGTGCAGAGGAGCATCAGCACCAAGGCGAGGATGGCCGCGACGAGAAGCCCCATGAGGTTGAAGCCTGCCTCTTCCTCTGACTCGTTGCTGCAGCACAGCTTGCCCATGTTAGCTGTAGCAAGAAAAGAGAAAGATGAGTTCCTGGTACTTTGTTGGAGACGAATGGTGGTCAGTAGAGGGCTTCTTGGCAGTGGTATGTGCTCTCTTAAACTTTGGTTATGATCTTCGCTTTAAGGCATTGTATGGCCAGTTGTTGAGGCATCACTATCAGGTCTTCAATGATGACATCCCCCTTTACTCCATCCATCTTCCAAGAAGGAGAGGAGACAGCTCGGCCAATCACACCCACCAAGGCCACTAACACCGCCCTGGGATGAAATTGTTAAGGCTGATCAACTGCTCAGATATATTTGGCAATGTGGTCTTTTCTTTCAGTATGGGATGTTTAAATTGTTCTTTAACCTTGCAGTGTCACAGTTTCTACGGGTGATTTGTCGCAGTCATTCAACGTCGTGGCGTATGAAACCTACAGGAACAATTCTCGATAGTGATACGGATGAAAACTACAGGACCAATGTCATCCTGTAGTCCTGTTTGATGGCTACTTGTCCCAGTGATGGCAGTACTGACGTAAGTAAACATTTGTTGATACCTGCATGCTCTGTGAAACACATCTCCATCAGGATTTGAGGTGGTAGTACAGATTTGGTGGCGCATGTTGTGTGTCGGTGGACTTCTTGTGAGTTGTCTTTGATAATCTGGCACATGTTTGGGAGGAAGATGAAGTGTGAGGCAAGTGGCAATGCGCCTTGTTGCTTGCAGCTTCATCTGACTAGAATACAAGCAAGCCGCAAGTTTCTGCCTACACCGGCTTGCTTTCTGGCTCAGCTAAACAGAGTTCCATTTCAGCTGGACACTGTATTGGATGCTAAAATTGGTTCCATGATAGGAGCAGGCAGTTAGGCCAGTTGAGCTCAACGTTTGCATCCGAAGGGTATGATCTGGAGCTCCATTAGAACCCAGAAGAGAATTAAGAAAAAGGACATTTCTCTTGTCTAGAAATAGTACAGTTTTTGGTTTATTTGTTGCTGATCTTTCAATTAGTACCACCTAATCTATGTGCTGTATGGTAGCAACTAGCATCAAGAAGCATAGAGAGCATGGGGCATTCCTTTAGCAGTTGGCAATGGCATAGCGTAAGTAAATAAGCAATTAAACCAGTCCAGTAGTTCAACTATTCTAAGGTCCTATTGGCCTGTCCGTTTGATACGTAGGAATTGCACTGCATTTTTTTGGCAAGAATATAGGAAAAAAAACTCGGCATTCCAAACATGATATCAGTTGTGAAAAATCCTAAAGCGCCATTCTTAATGGAATTCACTGGATACGATTTTTGTTTTCTTTTTTCCCTTTTCTTAACACGGTTTTTTGTTTTTTTCTTTGTATTATTTGCGAACATATAATAATGCTTTTCATTTTTTATTTTTTAATTGAATATCTTATAAAAAAACTAACAGTCATTATAATACTATTTTAACCAAAAGTCACAGCACTTTAAAACAAGGCCTATGTTATGAGGGTGAAAAAGATAAGAAGGACAGCTCCAATAAAGGCCTCTTTTGGAATACAAGATTTTTTTCTTCGATTTCTAAAAAACAACATTATGGGACTCGTTGGCTTGCAACCTTTGGCTCACGTGTGACATGCCACATCATGCCTAGCAGGGGTGGATCTAGATCTCAGGCTAGGTAGGCTGTAACCCGAGGCATAGGAAAATAGCTAGTGCAAAAATTATTATATGGGCCGGAGAATACACTATTTAGAGGCCTAGCCCGAGGCGTCGCAGCCCAGCCTGAGGCGTTGCAGCCTAGCCTGAGATGACATGAGGTGGCCCAGCCCAACGGGAAATCATTACAACCCAAAGCGGTAATAATTAATCAGCCACTTGTCCACGGTCTAGTCCACCAAGTCACCAACAGACCAACCTTCAGCGCTGGCGATGCGAGCCTGTATAGCCGTCTGCCCGTCTGCTCTAGCCTCCAAGCTCTAGAGTCCAGACCTCAGTAAGCAGCGGCGGCGATGCGACCGGCGCAAGCCGAGCAGCCGACTGTTTACTCTACCGCGCTGCTGCCCTGCCTAGCCCTCGACGGCTCGGTCCTCCCCTCCAGTTGTGCTCCCCTCCACAACTCCAAAATCCAAATCCAATCATCCCCAATCAATAGGTCATAGCTTCACAGATAAAATCCCCCCATTTTTTCCAGATTTTGTGTGTGTTTTGGAATTTGGAGGAATTGTAAGAATTGGTCATTGGTGGGGAGATAGCGAATTGATATTATGGATGGGCCGGATAGCGAATTGGTCATTGGTAGGGACTGGGGGGAGATGGTGAATTGATATTATCATGTTAGGGATTTTGTATGACACATGATAGTTACCAGTATGAGTGTATGAATATATAATCTATATGAGTATGTCATGTTCATTGTTCAAGTGTTCCTGATTAGTGATTACTGAATCTCCTGAGTCCTAAACTCCTGATGGACCATGGTGGACTAGTGTTGGAATTGACAAACTAATTGAATTGAATATATGGTTCAAATTATTGACTAGTGCTAGATCTGAAATTAAAGGGGAGGGAGGGATGTTGTATGAGTATCGAAAATCTGAAATATTGAATTCCATGTGTTTTGTTGTTATCTATTTAGGAATTATCCAATTAGGTATACGGAATGAAGAGGAGAAAGATATTGTCATCTCATGCTAGTTGTAAGTTAGCATTTTATAAATGTAAACTTCATGTTCTTCGTATTTATTCATACACCTGTTTGATTTACTCTCATATGTTGTCTTTGTAGGTTCTAGTTCTTGTCCTACTATTAATGAAGAAGTGGCGGTCTAGGATGAGAGCAAATCTTTGTTATTTAGGTACTCAAATTGTATCTCCACTATGTTACATTATTCATATTTTACCATGTTTTTCTTATTATGTTTTGTGTTAAATCACTGAGCTAAATTTGTATTTGCGACGTACTTCTATTATGCCATGGTGTAGGTCTTAATTCACATTCGTTCTTAAGCTGTTAGCCTGTTACAATTTAGCTCAAGACGCAATGAAATACTAGATCCGCCACTGATGCCTAGCTAGATCAAGCGAGTACAGCTAGTATATATTTTTCTACTTTGCAAGACTAATAACAAGCGAGCTAACCTACTGCATGTGCTTCCTTTCTGCACATGCATTTAAATTCACAAAAATAAATAAATGAAAGAGTACAGCACATACATACTCCTCCCGAAAAAGGCTTCCCTGTCCCCCTGCGTATTCCCGCGATCTCAGCCGTTTGCTACTCATCCGACGATCCAGATCATAAGTTTTTATATTTTCACCATTTACCCATTTTCACCTGAAATGTAAAAATAAAAAATAGGTTAATCCATCATAAATAATAAAAAATACAGAAAAATATTTTTTTCTATATTTTTTATTATTTATTATGGATTAACCTATTTTTTATTTTTACATTTCAGGTGAAAATGGGTAAATGGTGAAAATATAAAAACTTATGATCTGATCGCTTGATGAGTAGCTTAACGTCGAGATCGCGGAATACGCGAGGAGAGAGAAGCGAGGGATAGGAAGCTTCCTTCACTCCTCCCACGAAAAAAGAAAAAGAAGAAGCAATATAATAATAGGCTGGACAAGATACCCATCCTGGCTTGCTGTACCATGGCTCACAGGAGGGTTGGAAGACCAGCGAATGTTTTTTAAAATATAATTTTTATTAATATTAAAAAAAATGTACCATCATTTCAAAAAATTACAGAAATAATTTTATATCGCCATTTGAAATAATGACAGAAACTCTATTGTCAAACGAATGAACGACAAAGTGCCTCGTACATGCCACAAGTTCTCTCACTAATTGAAATGGTGACAGAGTGATCAATCATCAATCGAAATAGCGACAGAGACCCCGCACCCTCTGTCAATTGACTTTGTCGTTATTTCATTTGGTGACAGAATCTTTATCATCAGTTCAATTGGTGATAGCAACCGAAGCCGTGATTTGTATGGTATGTCTTGCCTTCAATGTCTAAGCTCCCAGCGGTTCTTCATCGGGGGTAACTACGCTAGCTTGGTACTATTTCTAGCCCTCTACTTCTCAGTCATCAACCTAGCAGCTAAAAGAGGGTATACTGAGCAATTGCAAGAATGGGGTTCATTGATATTCAAGTCTTTGTCATCATTTCAATTGGCGACAGAGATATGCACGCTGCCACTAGGACTTCACATAGGATTATCGCCAATTGAAATGACGATAAAGATTTGTTGCCATTTGGAACCGACGACAATATATTATTTTTATATTATTTGTAAGTGTTAATATATTTATGTAATATTAATAAAAATATTATTATTTTAAAAAAAATCGAAGACCAGCTGGGCGCCTGCCAGCCTGGGCCTCTCCGAGGCTGCGAGAAGCTGGGCCTCCCTAGGACCGCCGTTCATGCATGACAGCGTGAGCCAAACAGAATAGGCCGGAAAATGCAGAAAGCAGGACAAAGAGAAAAAAATGGTAGTGATGCAAAAAGAGGGCCGTGGCCATCAGAAAGCGGATTCATTTTCTGATAGAAAATGCCACTTTCTCGATTCAAGGCTAAAAGTACGAAAAAGGTTAGTGCATATTATCGCCCGCGCATATGCCTGCCATCACGAGTTACGGCCGGCCGATCCATTAAAGTAGCTGTGGAAACGCGACGTCTTATCATGCTAGCTACCACGTAAACTGAAGCAACACGCCGTGGCTGGATTGACAGGCCTCGGCCCATTAACCGTTCAACTGGAAGCAGCAGGTAGAGAGGTGCGGGCCCGGGAGCTGGCTCTGGTGGCCGAGGCCCATGAAGTGATCGGCAAGAGCGCTCCTGATGTGCACGCACGCGTCGGCGCAACGACGAAAAAACAACGTGGCACGGCTGGCTAAGAGCAACTCCAGCAGCAGGACCCCTATTTGAGCCCTCAAACCTCATATTTAAGGGCTTGAGGTAAAAATAGAGGTTCAGCAAAGCCCCTACTAGAGCCCTCAAATTTGAGAGGCCCCTCAAATCCCCCTTTCAGCCCTCATTTCTGGGGGCTCTAGACCAAGCCCTCAAAATACTGTTGAGTCGTTTTCCCCGCCCGCCTCTTTCCCCTCCCGAGCGCGCGCCTCCTCGCCCCTCCTCCTCCTCCTCCTGCTCGTCCCCGCCCCTGCCCGCTTCGCTCGGGTTCCGCCGCCGCCAGATCCCCCGTGTGCCTCCTCCTCCTCCTCCTCCTCCGCCGCCGCCAGATCCCCAGTGCGCCTCCTCCTCCTCCTCCTCCTCGTCCTCGCCCCCGTCCCGCTTCGATCGGGTTCCGCCGCCGCCAGATCCCCCGTACGCCTCCTCCTCGCCCCTCCTCCTCCTCCTCCTCCTGCTCGTCCCCGCCCCCGTCCCGCTTCGCTCGGGTTCCGCCGCCAGATCCCCCGTGCGCCTCCTCCTCACCCCCTCCTCCTCCTCCTCCTCCTGCTTGTCCCCGCCCCTGTCCCTCTGCTCTCGCTTCCGCCGTCCCGTCCCGCTTCCGTCGCCACTCGCTAGATCCCCCACGTCCCTCCAGCGAGCAAGGTAATTATGGAGTTGTTAATTCAGCTTTTTGTTTGATGCCGCCAAATCTTCATTCAATATTTTGTGTCGTTGTTTCAGTGAGAAAAGTCTCAAACAGAAGTTGGGAGAAGAAGGCTGAGCCGGAGGAGAAGAAACAGAAGTTGGAAGTTGGGAGAAGAAACAGAAGTTGGAAGTTGGGAGAAGAAATTACTTGATGAGTGCGGTAGATGTTCTGGTGGTGTATTCATTGAATTGATGAGTGCGGTAGATGGGTGGAGTAATTTAGAGAATCATATTTGGGCAAGAGTTCATATTTGTCATAGGAAAATTTTGTACATGTCACTGTAAATTGCACAGATCCTGGATATGTCATCTCTTGGTTGGAGACCAATGAAAATGTGGCGCCTAGATGCAGTGGTTTTGCCATTGTATAGAGCTGTTGGATTGCTGCCCTCTTTGGTGATAATGAAGCATGATTAATTTGTTACTTTGCTGAGTGGAAACATTTACTTTGTTGGATTACTTTGCTGTTCTCAAGGCTTCTATGATGCATCAGAGATGAGTGGAAACATTCAACATCTATTGTTTGTTTAGTTTTCAGAACTGAGTAAGTGTATATACCTTCTTCCTAATTGTTGCTCTGTTAGATTTCTTCCTGTCGCAATCTTGGCTGCATGCTAAACTTCATAAATCCATAGCTGAAGCACGAAAAGGCTGCAATATTTGCTAGCACTAGTGATCAGTTAGTTCTTTCTGCACTGATGTTAATTGTTTTGGGATTCTGGACATGTGGAGATATGTCACAAGGAGGTCAGTGGTCAAGGATGATGTCCGAGGAGACTGAGATTGATAATATTGATAGTTCACCAATTGGTACTCAACCAATTTGAATTTGAATTTAAATTTGAATATTCGTATTTGAACTCATAAATTTAAATATTGTCTCTAATTGTGAAATTATAAATATTTTATTCTGTATTGTGCTTTTGTCCCATACATATGCATATATGGTGAAGAAATAGTGGGAATTGAGAAGTACGGGCTCTGTTTTGAGGCCTCCTGCTGGAGTGCAGTCCAGAAAACAGGGCCCTTAAAAGTAGGAGGAGCCCTCAAATGAAAAATAGGGACTCTGTTTTGAGGGTTACTGCTGGAGTTGCTCTAACTAGAGAGCCCCATGTTTAGTATACGGAGTATTCAACAAGTAGAAAAACTTCAAAGGACGGCTAATTCGTGGATAGCTAGCATACGGTTTCTGTTTCTTCCGTTTCCTCTCAACCTAGAAACCAATTATCCTTCCGACTTTTAACTGCATGGAGAAAACTTTCTTCCTGATTCAGAAAACTTTCAACTTCTACAGCTTTCAAATGCTGGGATTGAACTTTGAAAAACCTCCTAATTTGGGGATTTCATCTGTTAACTCGAAAAAACTTTCAAAATTAGGGATTTCAACTTGGAGGTCCACTTTTCAATTCCGAATATTGGGCTCAGTCCGATTTTCATTTCTAAACTATAAAACCGTTCAATTTATAACTTCGAACTCGTCCACTTTACCCTCTTCTACGCTTCCCACCCCGGTCTTTCATGTGACATGGAGGAGGTTTAATTTTGGTGATGTGGTAGCGAGCCCTTCTTCTTCCTCTCCCTTCTTCCTTCTCTCTCTCTACCTCTCTGTCCTAACAAAAAGGAAGATGAACGAAGAGGAAAGGGAAGGGAACAGGTGACGCGGAGTCAACCTGTCGAAGGTCCTTCTTATCTCTCTCTACCTCTGTGTCCTAACAAAAAGGAAGATGAACGAAGAGGGAAGGGAAGGGAGCAGATGGACGCGGAATCAACCTGACGGAAGGTGGCGCACGCGCGTTCGCTATCCAACGCGTGGCCGCGGAATAGGATTCCCGTACTTCATAATATGCACGTCCACCAAGAATGCATCGATCGATCGAGCACATGGATTCCACATAAAACGAACGTCCCGGATAAACAGACGTACGCATGCATGCATGCATGCATGGTCATGGTTGCATCTCATCTCCGCGCTGTTTTGAGTGCGTGCATTGCATGCATCGCATGGCATGGCACACGTCTCTTCGCCTTCGCTTATTTAGTTCGCCGGCGATTCGCTTGGGGCTGCGGCGGCGGCGCCTTTTGGCTTGTCAGCGTTCTTCTTCTCCTCCGACGGATCCGAGACGGTGGCCGCCGCCGCTACCTTGTGCTCGTCGACGGGTTTGGCCTCCACGGATTCTGTGGTGCTCTGCCCAACCGATTCCCCTGCGGCAAATCGCGTACACATAATTACATCTCTTCTTGTGTGTGAGAAATGTTGCGAGATTAATTAGAGATGTTAAATTTTCTTACACAAAAAAAAGATTAAAGATGCTAATTGAACTTACCATCCTCATTTGTGGGAGCAGGAGTCGTCTCCTCCTCCACGGCTTTGGTCTCCTCAACCTTCTCCTCCTCCTTGAGTACTGCTACTTCCTTTGCTTCGTCGACCCTAGCCTCCACCATCACCGCCTCATCTACAGCCATGGTGGACTTGGGCAGCTCCTCCTCCTCCTCCTCCTCCTCCTCCTAGGTGGTTGCTCCGCCTCCGGCACCGGCGCCGCCTTGGTCACCGTGGCAGCGGCAGCAACGTCTTCGGTGGCGACCACCACCTCCTCCTTCTTCTCCTCGACGGCGACGGCGACGAGCTTCTCGGCCGACGTCACCTCAACGCCGGCCTTGGCCTCGCCAGCCGCCGTCCGCTTGACGACGTCCTTGACGACGACGGAGGTATCGTGGGACGACGAGGAGGACGACGACGCGCGGGAGGACCGGTGGCTGGCGGAGACGGTGGACTTCCTGCGGAAGAGCCTGTTGCCGCTGGCGGTAGTGTTGCCGGTGGCCACCTCCTCCTTCGATCCACGGCAACCCATGGCCGGCGCTCGCGCGCGACGCCGACGAAGGAGGAGGATGAGGTGGAGAGAGAAAGCAGGAAGAGAGGAGAGAGAGAGAGAGAGAACGGAGAGGAATCGTAAGGCGAGCTTGAAGGAAGGATCGGAGGCAGGGAGAGGCCGTGGTGGCACGGCCGCTTTTATAGTGCACTACGTGCGCGCATGCAATTGGCGTATGATCTGCATGCGTGGAAATGTCAACCCTCACGCACGGACAAACGGGCACGACAAGCTTTGGAAGGGCATGAACAAACCAGAGGCTGTTCGGGTGCCATATCTACCCTACTCTATAATACATTAAAATTTTCTTTACTAAATCCACCCCCCTCAACCACCCTCACAGTCATGCCAAATCTAAGTCCACCCAGATTTGTGTACCAAAATAATCCAACTTCATACAAATGAATGACCTGGATCTCTCCTCAGGCCTTCTTCTCTTACTCATTGAAGATCCTAAGGCCAAAATCATCTGGATCATGCACATCATTGAACCCAGAAAACCACTTCCGCTCCCCACCCCCTCCCGCACCCTCTCCCCACGTTCACCTGTTGCGCCTCCTCCTCCCCGCCCGCGCCGCCGGCGCCTCCTCCCGCCTCCTCCAATCCCGTCGCTCCTCCTCCTCCTCCCGCCGCCGCCCGCCGCTCGCTCCTCCTCCCTCCGCCGCGCTCCGCCTCGCCTCCTCCCTCCTCCTCGCCGCTCCACCTCGCCTCCTACCCTCCTCCTTTGCCGCTCCGCCCTCACCTCCTCTCCACCCCGCGCCGCCCTCGCATCCTCCTCCGCCGCCTCCTCCCCCGCTCCTTTGCCGCCGCCTCCTCCTCCCCACCCCGCGCTGCGTCTCCCCACGTTCACTCCGTCCTCGCCTCCTCCCCCACAGATCCCCCGCCGAGACGACCTCCGTCCTCGCCTCCTCCCCACAGATCCTCCGCCGCTCTCCTCCTCCCCACAGATCCTCCGCCGAGACCTCCGTCGTCGCCTCCTCCCCACAGAGTCCTCCGCCGCTCCTCCCTCACCGAATCCCGTGCGCCATCCTCGCCTCCTCCCCACAGATCCTCCGCCTCTCTCCTCCTCCCCACAAATCCTCCGCCACTCTCCTCCCCACAGATCCTCCGCCGAGACCTCCGTCGTCGCCTCCTCCCCACGGAGTCCTCCGCCGCTCCTCCCCCACCGAATCCCGTGCGCCAGCGCCGGCGGTTTGGTGAGCGAGCCGCGAAGCTAATGGACGTGCGCTGGGTTAGCGGCCCCACCGCGGCGGCATGGAGGGTCCTCACAGCGGGCCACCAAACCCTAGGAGGCCACCATTAGGGTTAGGGACTCCTCCTCCTCCTCCACCCGCGGCGGCGGCGCGGCCATGGCCCACGGCGGCGGTGGGAGGGCGAAGGTGACGCCGATGCTCAACCTCACCGTGCTCCAGCGCCTCGACCCCGCCGTCGAGGACATCCTCATCACCGCCGCGCACGTCACGCTCTGCGACTTCGACACCGACCTCAACCAGTGGGTAGGTGCTAGGTGCCCGCCCCCGTCCCATCCGGTTGGGTTCGCTTCCATGCCGATTTGGCCTGATTTTTTTTTCAATCTGCAGAGCCGTAAGGACGTGGAGGGGTCACTCTTCGTCGTCAAGAGGTTCGTTCCCGTGCCTAATGCAGTGGATTTGATGCCGTTGTTGCATTTGAATTATGCCAATTTTGTCTTTGGCTTGTCACCCACCCGGTTAAAGTTGTTAGGCATTTGAGTAGGAAGATGAATGTGTGATTGGTGGTTTAGACCCCTAAAATGTAAATCTGACCTATTCGATGGCAACTTTAGTGCAATTGTGCGGTGGATTATCTCTCTGTTATCTAGATGCAGGGCAGCGCGTGTGCTGTTTGCTGTTGTAAATATTGTACTGGTTGTGCTACTTTTGGATGCCTGGGGGTTGTTTGTTTGAGAGACCAAAATTGTACTTTAATGGTTACTGAGTAATGCTAATTTACACCATACAAATTTCCGTATCGTAGAGCATGATAAATTGACTAGAATTAATGAGAGATAAGAGATTAGAAGGGGAGATTGTAACGCTCTTGATTCCCCTCCCTCAAACTGTTCTGTTGATGGAGTGAAATTACATGCTCATCTGTTAGTTTTTTTTAGAGTGGTATGCTAACGCACTGTGTTCTGCAGAATGACTTGGTCCATGGATGCAGAACGACAGATTTTACTCCACAGGATCATTCAAAAGAGTATATGGAAACTACCGTCCAGCAATTGATTAATTTGGCTCAAAACACTTCTGTATGCTATGCTATGCTATGCTATGCTATGCCATAAAGAACTCTTCTATTTTACTTTAATTTCCTCATTTCTATACTCTGGGAGCTGCCTGTACTTGATAATACTTCTTACTTTTATGGAGTCACGAAGTGGCACTGTTGTAGTTACCATTTTTTTTCCTTCAAATTATTGAATGGCTACATATCTGCAGTAGCATAAAAAATCTTTCAGTAGGTCTTATTACTAAGAATATTAAGTTTCTTACATAACAGCAAGCTAAAACTACAGTTTTGAGGACGGTGCTACAATCAAGCTATTTTTTTTCAATACTACAATCAAGCTGAAAATTATGCAGCTATTTCTATAATCACAGGAGCTTTACCATGAATTGCATGCGCTGGACAGGTTTGAGCAGGATTTTCAAAGGAAATTTCATGAAGAGGAGTCTGTGCCAGCAGCTAGACGGGGTACAACCAAACTTATGCCATTTTTTGAAATAATATCAGTAGATGCTAAGATGCATGCACAATGCTTTTGCAGAATCTCACCTGGAAATAATGATTGTCCTATGCAAATAAAAACTTTGGTGAAGAGATCTTAATACAAAGAAATTACTCAAACAAGCATTGTAATTTTCCATTATAAAGGGGAAAATGAAGCTTATGTTGGTTGTGGTGCGCACATTTTTTTTTCTGAATTCTCTTAGTTTAGTAAGAAAATTCATAGAGTAAAACTGTAAAACATTGTATATTCTCTGTTAATGTTTCACCCTAAACCTTTTTCATTCCAAGCGAACCAACTTTTGACAGACACTGTGATAAAATGGACTGGAAAAACAAGCATGACTGCTAGGACTCTTACATAGGAAACAAGGGGGGAGAATCCACTTTTTTTTAGGATGAGCTACAGGAATGGCAATTAACCTTCCAAGATCCAAACCAGTATAGTTGGAGAGATTCTGATAAATACTTTTTTTATAGTAATTCTGAAAAATTCTTAAAATGTATAAATGGATGTAAGCATTTTTGTTGCAGTATATTTTTTTTACAGGGCCTTTTTTGTGGTTGCTATTACTTTTTACACACTGTGTACTGCTAAAACTGCTATGGAGATATTTATTGTATGCGATTTTTGTTCTTTGCAGAGAGTGTCATGATTTTGCATAGTGAACTAAAGCGCCAAAGGAAGCTTGTGAAAAATCTGAAGAAGAAATCCTTGTGGCCTAGAACTTTGGAGGAGGTAATTATCTTCGTCCACATTTGCTTCATTCCTTTATACCATGACTTTGTGGTCGTTAGGTTATGGCTGGTAGCGTTGCCACGCAACTGAGATAATTTTTTTTATGAATATCCTACTCATATTTTTTCCCTCAGGCATTCGAGATTACATTATTACACAATCAAAGTGCATTTGTGGAGTCAAGGTGCTTGCAGATGACCTCATTCCCAATCACACACTTCGGAGCACAATCAGCAATATGTTAGCAACAAGGGCTAGCAGCGTTACAAGTGGTACAGGGAAGCACAAAAGTTCTTCAGGTAGCAACCCTGATCCCAAATCACAGAGCCACACCCCTTCTACTGTCTTGGAAAGGGTCATGAAGCTATCTATGGACCACCTGCTAGCATCAGCTACTCCTGATTATGGCCTACAGGTTGCAACAGAAGATGGTATTGTGAACCAGTCTCAGGAGAATTTGGCAATGGATGTTGATCTCAAGAGCAAAGATAAAGGTAATTCTGCAGGATGGTCAGTAGAAAAGGCTGTACCTAGAAACCGCGGGGGAGAGGAAGGAGGCGACGGCGGGGGCGGCGCCGGTTGGGGGCGGAGGAAGGAGACAGCGCGACCTCCATCTCACCGGTTGGGGGTGGAGGTAGGAGGAGGCGCGGCTGCGGCGGCGGGCGGCTTGGATAGGAAGGGGGCGGAGGAAGGAGGGAACCGGAAGATCCGGGCTGTCCAGATCGAGCTGGACGACCTGTTCCACGTACGAATTCACCACCTCGACAAGATTTAATTTTCTTTTGAGCTATACCTGCAGGTGCAAGATCTAATTTTGGGTGTGGAATTGGGCGTGTTGCACAGTACAAGGATGTGGACGAGGAGTTCTTGCAGAGGGTCACCGAGAACACGAGGCGCTACATCGGCATATTCGCGGAGGCCGTGGACAAGCTCATGCCGGAGCCCACGGAGGCGTTCACTATCGATGAGGACCGGGACATCTTGATGACGCAGCGTGTGGACGAGGGGGCCGATGGCAGCGCTGATGGCACCGACCCTCTCCAGAGGATGCCGCCGGAGATCAAATGGTTCTTGTGAGTATACGCCCCTAAAAACTCCTCATGGCACTTTGTTTCAGGAAAATTTGTTAGCAAAATGGACTGGTGATTGTGATTCACATGGAAGGAAAAGAGTCTCACATGTTCTGAAGTTGAGCAAGCAAATTATTGCTGAATTACAGAATTTAAACAGTTCTTTCAAAGATGCTGCGCGATGTGCGCATAGGTGCTTTAGGCATATCTGGTTTGGTAGACCATGTTAACAATAGTAGCCTTCCCCAGCTGACTGGTTGAAAGAATTCGTACATGTCCTGCAATAGTTTGTGCTTCCATGGATATTGTATAATGCAATGTGATAAGCATTCTGATGTGATCTGGACATTTGCCACCTTATGTTCTTGCTAGAACTTTCTTTGTGCTCTTATATATGCTTTTTCTAATGCTATCCGTTGATTGGGCTGCGTTTATCTTTTATCTAAAAGTGAAGTATTTTTTGACATTGTAGTGAGGTCTACATCAAGGCATTCTCAAAGGTGACTCCACTCACCATCAGGCAAGTGAAGGCATCCAACATCGGGCAGCTTGTGAAAATATCTGGAATTGTGACTCGCTGCTCGGATGTGAAGCCCTTAATGCATGTGGCTGTTTATACATGTGAAGAATGTGGTTTTGAGATATACCACTAACCAGGTATTTTATCTCGTTTTAGGTTCTCATTTCTGATATGACTATTCGTCAACCCTTGTGACAAATCTTCCTAGACTGGTTCAGAACGTAGTACTCTTGAGAATGTTAGACAGCATTCTTCCTAATACATGATAGAATCAAGTGTACTGTTGTGAGTACCGAGCTGCACATTGTGGATTTGTCGTTGCTTGTTTCATGCATATTAGTATATAAATTGAACTTATTGTTGACTTGCTAAGCATTGCACTGTCTGCAATATGAGACGTAAATCTTAATGAATCTGATTGTTCATTTTATTTTTTACAAATTTTATCTTGTTTTGTATTTTACCGTAGCGTTAGCACGGGCACACTACTAGTGATTTGTAGTTTAGCTTTGTAACGGCTGACAACTCATCGACTCTTTGTTGTTGACTGCTTATATTTCTGTTAGGAAACTGGGCCCACGGCCAGAGTCCTAACATATTGGGCACCCCACCGTAGACTATAAATAGGGATCTATACCCCCTCATTATGTACACCAGATGCAATCTAAAGCAATAAAGAAAGACCAGGAGTTCTCTCTACCTCTCTGTGTTCAATCTATTGTTCTGTGATTCTGTGATTTATTCGTTTTTGTTCTAAGCAGAGGAATCGATCGGATGGTCGCGGCGACGGTTCCTCAACACGTTATCAGCACGACTTCGCTCCGGTGAACGAGGTAATCATCGAAGCACAGATTGAATTTTCTAGATCGCTTTTGAATCCGTATTTTGTTTTCGCGTTCTAGATTGAAATTCTACTGTGCAAATCTGTCCTAATCTACCGTGAGCAGACTTGAAGTCGCCGGCACAATGCCAATCGGTAGATTGTGAAATGGGGTAGATGTTGATTGCACTGTAGAACGATGCAAATCCGCCGTAAATCTACCGCGAGCAGATCTGAAATCGCCGGCACAATGTCGATCGGTAGATTGTGAAACGGGGTAGATGTTGATTGCATCGTAGATTGGAAACGAAAATTTTTGCATGAATTTATTTGATTCTGCACGATCATTGCATGAGAAAAAACTGCACGAGAAATTTGCATTGTCTCTGTTCGGTTTCGCATCTGCATGGCATAAACACAGAAATACATAACTTGTTTGTGACTTAGCGGTATGCGGGTCTGACAGATACCCAGCATCTGCATAGCTAATCAAGTTCACATCTTGATTCTTTCTGTAGAACAATTCGAGGTCCTTGCTACCTTGGAGGTACCGAAAAATGTGCTTTATGCCCTGCCAATGCCTTTTGGTGGGCTCTACACTGTACCTTGCTAACAGATTCACTACAAATGCAATGTCCGGTCTAGTGCAGTTTGCTAAGTACATGAGTGCTCCCACTGCACTCAAATATGGGAATTCTGGTCCCAGGACTTCCTCCCCCTCTTCCGGTCCCAGCCGCCGCCGTCGCGCTCGACGCGCGCGCGCGCGCCGCCGCCGTCGCCGCGCCCGCGCGCACCGCGCGCCGCCGTCCTCACGACCCGCCACTTGGCCACCTGTGGCGCGTCGTGGCGCCGCCGACCGTGCGTCGCCGAGTCGATCCTCGCCACCCGCCGCCGGCTTGTCGATTGGAGTGTCGGCGCGGCTGCTGCCGCGCCGCCTCGATACCGCCGCCGCCGCGCGCCGATTCGCGCCGCCGGCGGCGCGCCGCGTCTCTGCGCCCACACGCCGCCGGCTCGGCCCGACCGCCTCACCCGCCCAGGCCGCATCTCAGGCGCCCCCGCCGCCACTAACCGAGCGAGGGGAGGGAACCCTAGAGCCCCCCTACCTCTCTGGTTAAACCGGCCGAACGGGCCTTGTGGGCCGAAAGCAGGGCAAAAGGCGGATGGGTCGTGGGCCGCATGCGGGAGAAAGGGAAATCGGCGGTTGGGCCAGGGAAAGAGAGAGGCCCAGCCGGGAGAGAGAGAAAAAAAGGGGAGCGGTAATGTTTTGCGAAAAAGTCCTCCCATTTTATGTAAATTACCGAAGAGCCCTTAAAATTTTAATTTAAGTCCCAAATTCTTGCAGAAAAGGCCTCGTAGTTCCAAAAATTACGAATAAGCCCTCACATTTACGACTGGGTCCAGAATTTTGCAGAAAACCCCTCTGTAAATAAGAAAATTGCGTAAATTTTTCTCTGAATTGAATAATTTGCGTAAAAACCCCCAGAAATTCCAGAATTCACTGAATTTTTGTATTTTAGCATAAAAGGGGCTCGGGAATCCGAATTTTGCATTATTTTTAGCATTGAAGCTTATTTATTTATGCCATTATTATTCTCTATATTTTCTATATTTATTTACTATTTTGGTAAATTGTAATGGCTGAAACTTGCTTTTAATCACTGAATTTAGCAGTAAAATTATAGAAAATGCACAGAAAATTATGAAACATTATGGGAATCTATTGCACCACTTTATCTACCTGTAGTAAATTTTCCATGCATGTTTACATGCAGTAAACTTATTTTATTTCGTTCATACACATGTAGATGACTGGAATTTCGAACCGGGAGTTCGAGGAGCTGGCCCAAAATGGCCAAAACTATCTGACGGCATCCGATGTCGAGATTGTGCTTGGGGGCCGGAAGCTTGGCGCAGCTATTGGGTTAAGCGGACAGAAAGACGCCCGACCCACACCTGAGGAGAATGATCAGGCACTTCATTTCCTCAGACACCACCTCTGCCCGACTCTCAAGAATGAGTATATGGCGGAAAGAAATGTGCTAGCACTCTGGACCGCACTCAAGAAGCGGTTTGAGAGGCTCAAGTACACCATTCTTCCTCAAGCAAAGCAGGAGTGGATCAGACTGAGGTTTGCCGACTTTAAAACGGTCAGGGAGTACAATTCTGCCTTGCACAAGATTTGTACAAACCTTAAACTCTGTGGCAAGGTGATCACAGATGACTAGAAGATCGAGAAGACTCTGTCCACCTTTCACCCCAATGCTGTACAAACTGCCCGCAACTATCGTCAAGACGGCTACAAGGAGTACGCCGAATTGATTGATATGATGCAGGTGGCAGAGGCTCAGGATGAACTTCTCCGCAAGAATTACGTCTCGCAGCTACCAGGCAGCTCCGCTGGCCGTGAAGCCAACGCTAGCAGCTTCAAAGTGCGAAAGCCCTTGATGAAGAGAAGGGGGAAGAAGGGTAAGTCCATTGCCCAGAAAGGCAAGTCAGATGCTCCAAACGACAAGAAGGCTAAGAAGAGTGGCAAGACCTATGGCCAGCAGAACCAGGGGTGCTACAAATGTGGCAAGTGGGGACATTGGTCGCGGATATGCAAAGAACCGCAACATGTCATTAATGCCCACCAAGCTCAAAAGAAGAATGGCAAAGGGCAACCTGAAGCCCACTTTGCAACCGTTGAGGGGGAGCAGCCTAAGCAGCTGCCGGAGATGATGGAGGTTGAGTCCATCCTGGCAGCAGCACCCCCTTACGACTTAGAGGCAGCCACCACCATGATTTCTCTTGAAGAGAATGTCACTCTTGAGAAGATAGCCGAAGAAGTCGATGATTTTCTAGTTGATTCCGTCTGATGCACAAAATGCATGAGACATTAATTGTCATTTATTTTTGTGTTAAATGGACAAGTTTAGAACTTGCATGGTTGGTGCATTAGGATTTTGCTTTCTCATAATGGTTGGATGATTTTGGAATAAAACATTCATTTATTCAGTTTATATTGGCATTATGTGTTCTGATATTAGCGTATTTTATTTATGTGTTGAATGCCTTCTAATACATGTTAATTAAATACGTTATATTAGAACACGTGTGGCGCCCTATGGAGGAAGTATGTCTTGCCGACAGCGGCACAACGAATACCATCTTAAGAGAGACTAAGTATTTCCAATCGATCCATAAGAACACTGGCAGCCTTACGACAATCATTGAAGAAGCTTTATTGTACCCAGAATCGACTAGAACTCTCCTAAGTTTTAAGGATATTCGCGCCAATGGTTTCCACGTTGAGACTGACGAAGAGTACGGTAAGGAATACCTGCTCATCACAAAGCGCGAAGAGAATGGCAAAAGAATATTTGAAAAACTTCCTTCACTTGAAACTGGGCTATATTATACCACAATTAAAGCGCCTGCAGCGTACACTGTTCTAAAAATAGTGTTTAGAAGCTCTGAACTCTTCTGTCTCTGGCATGACAGATTAGGCCACCCAAGTCTTATGATGATGAGAAACATAATAAATAACTAGCATAGGCATAATATTAATGCGAAGAATTTTTCGAATCATAAAGATTTTGTGTGCCCTGCATGTGCCACCGGGAAACTCATAACTAGACCCTCTACTCTGAAAGTGAAGGATGAAATCCCTGCATTCCTGGAACGCATCCAGGGAGACATATGCGGTCCCATTCAGCCCGTCTCAGGGTCATTTAAGTATTTCATGGTTCTCATTGACGCTTCATCGAAGTGGTCGTACGTGAGTTTATTATCCACAAGAAACCACGTCTTTGCAAAATTGATCTCGCAGATCACTCGCATCAGAAATGTGTTTCCAGATCATCATATCAAGTCCATCAGAATGGACAACGCCGGAGAATTTACTTCGAAGGCATTTGATGATTATTGCATGGCGATGCGAATTGTAGTTGAGCATTCGGTACCGCATGTCCATACCCAGAATGGTTTGGCAGAGGCTTTAATTAAAAGAATTAAATTTATTGCCCGACCCCTCTTGCATAAGACTAATTTGCCAGCTACATGTTGGGGACACGCAATCCTTCATGCAGTGAATCTCATCAACTTTAGACCTTCGGCCTACAACATCCATTCACCTATGCAACTAGCGCAAGGGTCACCACCGAAAATTTCTCATCTTAGGAGGTTTGGATGCAAGGTTTATGTACCGATACCACCTCCGCAGCGTACTGCAATGGGCCCACTCCGCAAGACTGGGATATACGTTGGTTATGAGACTGCATCCATAATCAGGTATTTGGAACCCATGTCGGGAGATTTGCATACTGCCCGCTTCGCTGATTGCATTTTTGATGAGGATAATTTCCCGTCATTAGGGGGAGGAAATCAACCCGTTGATGAAAAATATTGGGAAATTACGTGGGAAGCCACGGGAATTCATGCACATGACCCGCGCACTAGTGAAACTGAAAAAGAGGTCCAGAAGATCATCGACTTGCAAGCATTAGCAAATCAACTGCCCGATCACTTTAGTGATTTGAAGAGCGTGTTTAAGTTGCATGTGCCTGCACGCATTGCACCGGAGAGGGTTGAAATACTAAAGAAAATTGAAGGTATCCCTAATCCCGTCTAGAGGCCTCAGAATAAAAGGACGAGAACTCCGATTCCTCGAGTCCAAAGTAACCGGGGACGCCCAGCGAAAAAGGATAAGAGGGATTTATCACAGCCGATCATTGAAGTCCCCCAGAATGAGAAGGGGAGCCAGTTGAGACCTGGCACAAGTATGACACCTTCAGAAAAGGGCATACCGGATCTGAATATCCCCATCGGCATGAATGTGTGCGCACACATCGGAGTCGAAAAACTAAAGGGACTTGCCACCGCAATTGAAAGAAGCGATGTGCAAGATAAAACTCCAGCAGAAGCAATTGCTCCAGAAGAAGCAACTCATGAAGAAATAGCTATAAATTATGTGCACACGGGAGAGTCCTTAAATAGGACAACAGCTAATATCGATATCTACTTCATAAAGAAAATTGCCACCATCATTGATCTTGATCCCGATCCTGCATCGCTCGCTGAATGTAAGAAAAGATCAGATTGGGAAGATTGGAAGAAGGCAATAGCAACTGAATTGCTATCTCTGAATAAAAGAGAGGTGTTTGGGCCCGTATGTCGTACGCCTCCCCACATACACCCCGTTGGGCACAAGTGGGTATTTGTTCGAAAGAGAAATGAAAGAAATGAAGTAGTGAGATACAAAGTAAGGCTGGTAGCCCAAGGTTTCACTCAACATACAGAGTTGATTATGAAGAAACCTACTCCCACCATGAGTGGAATTACCTTTAGAGACTTGATCTCAATGGCAGTGAACTTGAACTTAGAAATAAAATTGATGGATGTTGTGACAGCATACCTTTACGGTAACTTGGATTCGAAGATTTACATGAAAGTCCCTGACTCCCGAACCAAGACAGAGCAAATAGAAATCATGCAGTGTGAAACTCGAGAAAGTCACCGTATGGATGAAACAACTGGAAGAATGTGGTATAATTGCTTAAGCGACTTTCTCTGCAAGAAAGGCTACACGAACAATGAAGACTGTCCTTGTGTATTTATACGGCGATCCTAGAATGGATTCTGTATAATTTCTGTATATGTAGATGATCTGAATATCATCGGGACAGCCGAAGACATAAAAGAAGCAAGTTCCTACTTGGAGTCAGAATTTGAAATGAAAGATTTGGGCAAGACCAAGTTTTGCTTAGGCCTGCAGCTTGAGCATGTCCCTGAAGGAGTCTTGGTACATCAGTCGACTTACACCCAGAAGGTGCTTGAAAGGTTTGGCTTCGAGAAGGCATTTCCCTCGAAAGTACCGATGATCGGTAGGTCTTTACAGCAAGAACAAGATCCTTTCCGACCTAGGGAAGAGGAGGAGGAAGTCTTGGGACCGGAATTCCCATACTTGAGTGCAGTGGGAGCACTCATGTACTTAGCAAACTGCACTAGACCGAACATTGTATTTGCAGTGAACCTGTTAGCAAGGTACAGTGCAAAGCCCACCAAAAGGCATTGGCAGGGCATAAAAGATATTTTTCGATACCTCCAAGGTAGCAAGGACCTCGGATTGTTCTACAGAAAGAATCAAGATCTGAACTTGATTGGCTATGCAGATGCTGGGTATCTGTCAGACCCGCATACCGCTAAGTCACAAACAGGTTATGTATTTCTGTGTGGTGGAACTGCAATTTCATGGAAATCGTCTAAGCAAAGCTCAGTAGCTACTTGACGAACCACTCGTAAATCATAGCATCAGTATGAAGCCGCACGAGAGTGCGCTTGGCTCCGACGAATGGTTCACCACATCCAGCAGTCATGTGGGATAACATTGTGCAAACCCCCACAATTATCTATGAAGATAATGCAGCTTGCGTTGCACAAGTGCAAACGGGCTATGTGAAGAGTCATCTCACAAAGCATATCAACCTCAAGTTCTTCTATGCACATGAATTGCAAAAGATGGACGAGATTAAAGTACTGCATACTAAGTCATGTGAAAATCTCGCAGATTTATTCACTAAGTCACTCCCCGCATCTAGCTTTGAAAGGTGCGTGCGTGGTATTGGAATGATGAGACTTAGAGAAGTGCAGAATTCAGGCGGAGAATTCTCACAAGCCCGCTAATAAGTCTTGATCATGAAGATTAAGTACCCAAAAAATAAAGTCCTGCAGACCAAATGAATTTGGGTCGTGCATCGCAGCATCACATGTATCATGTACTCTTTCTCCAAAATTTTCCCACTAGGTTTTTATTGAGGTTTGACGAGGCATGAGCATGTTGGGTGAGTGCCCAAGGGGGAGTGTTATGAAACTGGGCCCACGGCCAGAGTCCTGACATATTTGGGCACCCCACCGTAGACTATAAATAGGGACCTATACCCCCTCATTATGTACACCAGATGCAATCTAAAGCAATAAAGAAAGACCAGGAGTTCTCTCTACCTCTCTGTGTTCAATCTATTGTTTAGTGATTCTGTGATTGATTCGTTCTTGTTCTAAGCAGAGGAATCAATCGGACTGGTCGCCAGCGACGGTTCCTCAACAATTTCTTCCCTCAGAAACTCTGTCAGGCCGGCAGGTAAGCCGAATTTCAGTTCAGTTTAATTGTTGCATTAGCCGGCAAGAGACCAGCCAGCCAATTTGAGATACATTAGTTCAGTATCCGTGTTTTGCTACAGTTAAAAAAAGTAAATTATTTAGCATGTAAATTTTTTATGTAATTACAAGAAGATGTGCGTGCGCATAGTTAGTGCGTCCTTATGCACATGTCAAAGAAATACTAAGGCCGAAGATAAATCTGTAACTTTATAAAATTCCTATTGAACGTGCTTATGCATAAAGGTAGACACTAGGATTTAAAGATAGGAACAGAGTCATATGTCTATAGTCTCACCACCCCACCAAGAGGTGATTTCCCTAACATGTCGAATTGGTGTCATCGGGCTTAGGCTGCTCTATGCCCTTGGTCCCGTCTTCGCGCCTGCGCAAGCTACAACCCAGCTAACGTTGTGTCACCATCGGCGTGCTCGGACTATAATGTGCCCTTGGCTTTGTCGCAGCATCTCATCAAGTTTTGTTATTGCCAACATCGTAATTTATATTGTAGTTATTTTTTGTGAGGTAGTTAATTTGTTTGTTGAGAGATTATTTTTATTTTATTTTGTTAGATTTTGTAGAGAGCCAAGAAAGGTCAGGTGGTGGGCGCTCCAAAAGAAAAAGTCCCAACAAAATATATTACCCTAATTAAGGACATATACGGAAATACTGTAACTAATGTTAGAACATGTGTTAGTATTATTAATGACTTTTTTACTACGATAGGGTTACACCAAGGGTCAGCGTTGAGCCCATACATTTTTACCCTAGTGATGGACGAGGTCACACGGGACATACAAGGAGATATCCCTTGGTGTATGCTTTTGGCTGATGATGTGGTGCTAATTGATAATAGTAGAATAGATGTTGATAGGAAGCTCGAGTTGTGGAGGAAGACCTTAGAATTGAAGTGCTTTAGACTTAGTAGAACTAAAACTGAGTATATGAGGTGATATTTCAGTGCTTCCAGGGCAGATGATGGAGATGTTAGATTGAACGGACAAGTAGTGCCTAAGAAGGACATGTTTCATTATTGGGGATCGATGCTACAGTGGGACAGTAAGATTGATGAAAACATGAATCACAGGGTAAGAGCAGGGTGGGTAAAATGGCGCCAAGTATTTAGTGTCCTGTGTGACAAAAAAGTCCCTTAAAAGTTAAAGGATAAGTTCTATAGGACGGCGATCAGACTCGCGATGCTATATAGAGCAGAATGTTGGGCAACTAAAAGATAACATATATAGAAAATGAGTGTAGCGAAGATGAGAATGTTGTAGTGGATCTGTGGTCACACAAGGCAGGATTGCATCCGCAATGATGATATACGTGATAGGGTGGGGGTAGCACCAATTGAAGAGAAGAATGTCCAACATCGCTTGAGATGGTTTGAACAACTCTAACGAAGGCCCCCTGAGACACCGGTACGTAGTGAAATTTTAAGGTGTACTGAAAACGTAAGAAGATGCAGAGGTCGACCAAGACTAACGTACTGGGAAGCAGTTAAAAGAGAATTGAGGGATTAGAATGTATCTAAAAAATTAGCTTTGGATAGGAGTGCATATAAATTAGCGATCCACGTATCGGAACTATAAGAAAGTTAGGGGTAATATTTTAGGCTCTTGGCTCAGATAGTAGGATATACGGCTTATGATTTTAGTATTGTAGCTTTTTATTTCAAGGTTCTCGTCTTTTTGATCTTGAGAAAGCTTCATTTCTATCCTATCTAACTTGTTTGGAACAAAAGGTTTTGTTGTTGTTGTAAAGAGATGGAAGGGAGGTGGGATTACGGGTGAATGAATAGGCCACCACGCTAAATGCTCGTGAGCTGCAGTTGATTAAAAAATCAAACTGCCTTCTTATTTGAATCCACTGCGAGTGAATGTGTTATGCAGAATGTTCATGTAGGCTGTAGGATTCATCTGATTTGTAATTGTACTTATCTGAGTTTTTGGAAAGACACAGCTCAACCATGCTCCTGGCTGTGAGCTCCACGAGCGTCCCGGCCACGTACTGATCCATCCCTCCGTGGCGGGGAGAGAGCAGCAAGGGAGCGAGCAGAAAATTGCAAGTGATACCAGATAGATAGCTAATACTCACTTTAACCGATAGAAAGCTCCGTTTTTACAGCTTGAATGGTGATCCACTGCAAAAAAAAAGAAAAAAGAAAAAGAAAAGAAAAGAAAGAAAAGAAGAAGAAGCAAATGACAGTTTCAACAGGCAACAACAGTTCAGCATTAACACATGGCTGCACGTCTGAATCACCGGTATTTGCATTGCCAATCAAATAGAAACTTTACTGAATCAACGATCGAGGTTGATACTTTAGCCCAAACTATCAAACCTGGCCAAGTTATTCCACTTAGCAGCCACCATAATGGTCACTGATGCAGCCTAATTGGCTTCACCATCCCCGACCGGCACCCAGCGTCAATGAAGATAGGATCACTGGATCAGAGCGGGGCAATGACGACTTGTCTCAAAGAACGATGATGCAAACATACCATATCTTTCCGGCCCCAGCGCCGCCACGCCCAGATTCGAGTCGCCGCACCCCCCAACCCAACATGCAACTTGCATGGATGCTAGACTGGCAACGCGCTCAGTACGGATTAAACCAGGAGAAGCAACCGCCAACCTGAACGCAAAAGATGACGCCGGTGTAGAGGCCGGCTGCACAGTCAGGATGTGGGCCTATCTACACCGCTCTCCCGGCGCCGCTCGCACTCCTCAGGAACCACCCGAACGCGTAGCACCAGTACTCGTCGCCTCGGCGGCCACCACGACGATCATCTCCTTGACAACATTGTGGGCACAGAGAGACAGAGGCACAACCGATTTGGGGAATTGAAAAGAGTAGATGAAGGGAAAAGGGAAGGAAATGCCGACTGAAGGATGGCACATAGTCCATCATGGGGAAATTTGGCAAGAGAAGAAGGCCCACATCCCGGAGCCAAGCACCCTGACATAGGTGGAGGGGCAGATAAACCACTACCTCTAACTTCTCTTTTTAAATAGTAAAGATATTTAAGCAATGATCCTTGAGTGACCTATTTAATTGAAACATTGGGAGAGCGAAGTGAACTTAAGGACCGTTTGAAGCGCAGGAATTTTCAAAGTAGAACCTAAAAGGGTTTATTAAGATCCTGGTTAGCCTCCAGGGAAAACATCTTTCTACAGTAGTTCTATACAATGTAAAATCAAGCTGTTCTATACACTCCAGTGATTAGTACCCTCAAGCTGTATGCAAGGACATATGAACTAATGATGTGACATGATCATCAAGCGACAAGAATTCCTCTCTGATTAAGTACTGCAAGACAACCCGCCTCTCAAGTCTCTCAGCTGCTGTAAGGAAGCTCAGCTACGTCCAGGTGCTTGTCTCCAACACAAACCAATAATCTCATAAGTGCAACAGGTAACCAAGTGACGCGCCGAGAATCGCCATGTAGACAACGAACAGCAACGGGAAACCGGCTTGACTCGGTGAACTGCCCTTCCTTTTCAAGAAAACCTATTCAAGAGCCGCAAACCATTAGAAAACACGAGAACATGATATAATCAATGATATGTTCATGAACAGATAAAAATGTAGGGCGTTTAAATAGCTGATGGCACTGGAACTACTCTCAGCTGCATGCAACTTTTCTTGTAGCATGCTTGTAGTCCAACAATAATAGAGAAACAGTTGCAGATTGGAAGGCAACACAAATTGGGTATGAATATGCGAGCTAACAGCTGAGAAGTGCAAAACTGCTGTGACAGTGCTATACGTCAAGTGTCCACAACTCATGCGAAGTCTCAGCAATATTTAACAGCATAAACAACTTCAAGGGTTGTACTTGTAACATCATAGAGCAGACATGTTTCTAATAAAATGACAACCAGTAAAACATTATGAGAAACCCAATTCAAGGTGAGGCCGCTATGAGAAGAGTCGTATATTTTGAGATGAGTCTCAGCTATGCGGATTCTTTTTTTTTTTTTGACCCCAAACGAGAAAAGAACATCACCTAAGAAGCGGAAATGTACATAGTACCGGTTTATTAAATGTCATGTTGTGTTATTGTTCAAAAGTAGAATAAGAGGCCCTTTACTCTGGATGAAGATGGGCTGATGAACCAAAGCTGTGGTAGCTAGGGGCTATTTGGCGAGCTGGAAGACCGCATGCAGACTTTTTCACGATAGGGACATGGTACTTGGACCCATAGGTATTTGGCATACTTTTTCATCAGTTGGTCGTGACTTAGCTCAAATGGGCAGATGAAAGTATCTGTTAGAAGTATATATCTGTATTAGTCCTTTGTATAGGGTGTTTCCAGCTATTTGTACATGACTATATATTCTAGCCTTTTGGCCTATGGAATACATAGTCGATTCATTCTAACAACATGGTATCAGAGCCATGGTCACTGCTGACCCACCACCCTCAAGCCACTGCTATTCACTGCTGACCCGCCACCCTCAAGCCACTGCTACCGTTGCCATCTGGTTGCAGTCGACGTCTAAGCACCACTGCCTCCACTTAGCCCCCCACCCCCTCTCCCTTCTCTCCGCTTCGCGTTGCCACTGCTTCACAGCTGGACCCTCCTCGCGCTGCCTTCTCCTCGAGGCCGCCACTCGAGAGCTTCCAGCTCGATGTCGTTGTGGCTCAGATCGAGGCCGCCGCCACTGGGATCCAGCCGTCTCTGACGTCGCCCGCCTAGATCCAGCCACTGCCGGTCTCGCCTTGCCTGTATCCAACCGGATCCATGTCACCCCAAGCTCGATCCACACTAGAGGAAGGAGGCGCGGCCCCTGCTCCGACCTCCGCTTGTGCAGTGCTTCCACCGCTCGAATCCGGCTGTCTCCGACCTCTCCCTGGATCCAACCAGATCCGCGTCGCCCCGAGCTCGATCCGCGCGGAGGAAGGAGGCGCAGCCCTTGCTTCGACCACCGCCCCTGCTACCCCAAGCTCCATCCGTCTCAGCCTGAGTTCTGCTTGTGAGCACCGAGCTGATGGCCGCTGCTAGCTCCTCCATCTCCATCTCACTCCCAAAGGTCGTGTTCGATAGGATGAACTTTCGAGAGTGGTCTATACATCTACGGATCTGCCTCAACAGTCAACGCCTCTGGGGTCACCTCACCATCGAGGGGCCTTGTCTGCCTCTCCCGCTCCACCAACTGGGCCAACTATCGGTGTGGGTGCCACTCCGGCTGATCCTGATGTTGTTGCTATATTTGAGGATGTTTTGGAGGTGTACCAGTCTGACCTTCATGCCTATGAGAGGTGGCAGAGTGATGAAGCTCGCCATCCTGATTGGGAGCATGACCGTCGATATCTCTACGGACTTTCCCGAGCTTTTGTCATCACGGTTGATGTGGGAGCATTTTCGGGCATAGTATCAGCCGAGCAGTTGTACACCAGATGTACTCTCTCCAATAGCTTGACACCATTGTTGACGACTTCTATCAGCAGATCACTGGAGTCCGACGCCAGCTTAACTCTTTGAGACCAGATGTCTGTCGGACTTGTCCTTGCTATGTGCAGACCTAGGCTCACGAGGAGACTCACCGTTTCTATGACTTTCTAATGCATCTTCAACAAGAGTTTGAGCCAGTTCATGCTCACCTTCTAGCCCGCTTACCACACCCGTCTCTAGTGGAGGCACTCACTTTCGTTCGTTCTGAGGAGATTCGTTTTCGTGGCATGACTCAGTAGCCATCTTTTGTTGTCCTGGCTACTCGTATGCCCATTGCTCCTACAACTCCTATGACGGTACCATCTACTACTGCTCCTACAGCACTGGTGGGTGCACCAGTGGCTACTGTGAGTACCTCTGCTAGTGGCCTTCACTGCACCTGGTGTCAACACAATGACCACACCTACTAGACCTGCTACTCCAGAAGGCACGCCCAGGGCCAAAAAGGTGGTCGCCCTCAGAGTGACTCCTCAGCCAGGAGGTGCTGGCGCTCCTTGCCAGCCAGACACAGCTCAGCAACTAATCTCTCTCCTTCAGCGTCTAGTCGTCAACCCTACCTAGACTCTTCGGGTGTTGCCAATCTTGCCACTCTGCCTCTAGCCACTCAGTCTCTTACTCTAGGTATATCATATCCATGGATCTTAGGCTCTGGTGTTTTCTTCCACATAACACTAGATTCCACTCACCTCACCTCTTTGAGTCTTTCCATTCTACCTATTTCCATTCAGATTGCAAATGGCACTTCTCTTCTTGTCACTAATCGAAGCACTCTTTCTACTACTAGTTTCCATGTTCCAACAGTCTCTCATATTTCTAGGCTTGCTATGCAGCTTACGTCCGCGGGTCAGATTATTGATCATGATTGTTGTATCATTCTTGAGCTTGACTCATATTGTGTTTAGGACCACCGCACAGGGACTCTGGTTAGTACTGGCCTACGCCTCCTTGATTCTCAGTGTCTTTGGGAGCTCGACTGGTTTCGCCTTCCTTCCACTACCGCTGCCTCCATCAACCAGTCGACCACTACTGCCACTGCCTCCATTGCTACCACTTCCATCAGTTTTGCTCAGTGGCGTCATAGCATAGGTCACCTATGTAGGTCGTGTCTATCTTCTTTAGCTAGTAGTGGTGTTCTTGAGTTTGTTCTTGATGATACTTCTTTATCTTGCATGGGTTGCAAGCTTGGCAAGTAGCTGCAGCTCACTTATGGTTCTAGTGACTCTATTTTCGCTCGTCTTTTTGATTTGATTCACTCTGATGTAGCTCCCTTTGTTTCAAAAGGGGTCATCAATACTATATGATCTCATTCATGACTACACTCGCCATACTTAGATTTATTTCATGTTTTCTCATAGTCAGGTCCTTTCTATTTATTAGTCTTTTGCTATTTTGATTCGTGTTCAGTTTGATTCAGCCATTCGTGTCTTTCGTCCTAATTCTACTAGTGAGTACTTGTCTACTACTTTTCGTCAGTGTCTTTCCATGTCCTAATGCTCATGCTCAGAACAGTGTTTTTGAGCGCAAGCATCGTCACCTTCTTGAAACTGCTCGTGCTCTGATGCTAGCCTCTTCTATTGTACCTCACTTCTGGGTTGAGCTTGTTTCTACCACCCCCTACCTTGCCAACCTACAGCCCTCTACTGCTCTTCAGGGTTCTACTATTAAGTATCTCTACTGTTGGTCTCCTCCATACAATCACCTTCGTACCTTTGGCTGTGCCTGCTTTGGTCTTCTTCCAAGGTTGTCACGGCGCTCCGGCAAGTCGCGGCGAGACCGGGGTGCCTGGACGCCTAGTCGACAAGGCACCCGCCATGGCGACAGTTAGACGATAGTAGTTAGACAACATAATAGCATAAATTATCTAAATAACCATGTTTTAGAAGGTCCAAATCAGAAGAAATTTATTGAGGGAGAGGTCTATTCGTAATTTTTAGGAACTGCGGGGACTAAATCACAAAAGACCAAAAAAATCCTCCGTTCATTTAACCTAACCGCCGCGGTCGTTTCCAACCCAAGCCTGGCATCTCTCTCCCACAAACCCTTGCGCGCCGCCTCCCCTCCCGCCGTCTCGCCTCCACCCTTATCTCCGCCGCCACCTCCCCTACCGCCGCCTCGCCTCCTCTCCATCGCTGCCTCCTCCTCCCCTCCCGCCGCCTCACCTCCTCTCTACCTCCTCCCTTCCCGCCACCTAGCCTCCAGCCTCTCTCCGCCGCCGCTGCCTCCTACCTACGGCTCAGCTCGGGGAGGGCGACGGGAGGAGGCGAGGCAGCAGATCGGTGGGTGGAAGCAGCAGATCGGCGGGAGCAATGGCGGCAGCAAGACGACTACTTGGGGACTTCCGAGTATTTGCTTTTTCGTTTCGCACTTTCGCTATTTCGGCCTTTTAAAGCCCACTCCCCTGCCCTAGGTGGCCGTCTCGATGTCATGCCGACGCCATGGACGCCTAGGCACCGCCTAGCATCGTCTAAGTCTTCACGCACTGGGCAACCATCCCCAGCGTCCTCCTCCGGCCGACTGGACGCCTAGGCAACGCCATGATAATCCACCCCGTGAGCATACGAAGTTGACTGCTCAATCAGTTGAGTATGTTTTTCTTGGCTACAGTGCTGAACACAAGGGTTATCGTGCAATGGCCATGTTGCTTGTCGAATGTGCATTTCGCATGATGTCACCTTCCATGAGTTCGAACCTTACTATCCTTGTGACACACTTCCAGTCTAGACTCTCTTGTTAAGTCGATCTCCTTTCTGACTTCTCCTGATCCTCAGCTCTCTACTCTGCCGGTTTCACCTTTGGCTCCTGCCCCTCCGGCTCTTGTTGCTTCCCCATTGGAGGATCCCACCAGTTCTTTGTTGAGGTCTCTCCCTTTCCTTCCCACTAGACTTGTCGTTCTCGTTCTGATCCTTCTCCGCCAGCTCTATCACCCTTTACCTACTCTTCTGTCCTGGTTAGGTCCTGCTCCAGCATTTCCTCTGAGTTATGCTCTTCATGATCGGAGTGTGATTCCGCGTCCTGATCGCTACGGCTTTGCAGCTTTGCTACTTCTCTTACTGAGCCTACCTCTTATCATGATGTCGCATCTCATCCTAAGTGGCAGCTTGCTATGGCTAAGATTGCAGCTTTGGAGCATACTAGCACTTGGGACCTTATTCCTCTTCCTACTTATGTTACTCTTATCATGTGCAAATAGGTTTATAAGATCAAGACTCGTTTTGATGGTACCATTGAGCGCTACAAGGTATGTCTCGTTGCACGTGGTTTTTAGCAGGAGTATGGGCGTGATTATGAGACTATTACTCCTATTGCTCATATGACTATTGTTAGCACTCCTATTGCCATTGCTTTGTTCGGCAATGGACTATCTCATAGCTTGATGAGTTGATGTTAAGAATGCCTTCTCAATGGCGAACTGTGAGAGGAGGTCTACATGCACACGCCTCTTGTGTATTCTGTATCCGACGGTTAGGTTTGTCACCTTCATCGTTCTCTCTATGGGCTCAAACAAGCCCCTCACGCTTGGTTTAACCATTTTACCTCTGTTGTCATTGCTGCCGACTTCTTTGCCAGTGACCATGACCCTGCTCTGTTTGTTCACACCTCCTCTCATGGTCATTCGCTTCTTCTCTCTATGGATGACATACTCATCACTGGAGATGATCCTCTTAGCTACTTCCTTGGAATTGAGGTCACCACTCTTGATGGCTACTACCTCTCTCAGCAGAAGTATATCCAGGATCTCTTTGATCATACTTGTCTCACTGATCAGTGCATGGTGGGCACTCCTATGGAGCTCCATCTTCGAATTCGGTCCATTGATGGTACTCCTCTTGAGGATCCCACTCGATATCATCATCTTGTTGCGAGTTTGGTTTACCTTACCATTACTCGACTTGACGTCTCTCATATTGTTCACATTCTAAGTTATTTCGTTTCAGCTCCCATATAGATTCACTATAGTCACCTCCTTCGGGTTCTACGATATCTTTGTGGAACTATCATTCGAAGTCTCTTCTTTCCTCGCTTTAGCTCCTTGCAGCTTCAAGCGTATTCTGATGCAACATGGGCTAATAATCATTTTAATCGTCGATCTTTTTAGCCTTCAGCGTCTTCTTTGGTTCTTCCTTGATTACCTGGAAGACTAAAAAGCAGACTGTAGTTTCCTATTCGAATGTTGAGGCTAAGTTGAGGGCTCTTGCGTCGATGACAGTTGAGGTCACTTGACTACAGTGGCTTCTTGAAGACTTTGGTGTTTCAGTGCCTACACCTACTACTTTATTATCTGATAGCATTGGTGCGATCAGCATTGCTTGAAATCCAGTGAAGCATGAGCTCACCAAGCGTATTGGAGTTTATGCTTCCTACATGAGGTCGCAGGTGCAAAAATAAGTTGTCACTCTTTAGTATGTACCTTCAGAGCTTCAACTAGCTGATTTCTTCACAAAGACGTAGACTAGGGTTCAGCATAACATCTATCTCTCCAAAATCAGTGTGGTTGATCCACCATGAGTTTGAGAGCTATGTTAGAAGTATACATCTGTATTAGTCCCTTGTATAGGGTTTTTCCTACTATTTGTTCATGACTATATATTCTAGCCCTTTAGCCTGTTGTACAATGACCATTTATACATGACTATACATTCGATTCATTCTAACAACAGTATCAACCCTTGCCGAAGCCAAAGGTGAGGACATGGAGAACTTAGAGTTGTTCTTCGAAGCTTCAGTTATCGTGAACATCCATAATGGAGAATATGTTCTCACAGAATAGAGTATATCAATGATGCAGCTAAAATCATACCATTTCATGCTGTAACTTATCACGTTCCTTGATGGTAGTTCTGGTCTCTTCCCTCAGTTTTATGATCAAATTTTCAGCCTACAAAAAAGGACAACGCAACAATGTAGCGATTCTGAAAGTGTCCTCAGAATTGATCCAATAATCCCTCAACTCAAACATATTGGTGTTATTTTTTTCTTCTTACCTCTTCTAGTTTGACTTCAAGATTATTAAGTTTTGACTTCAGATTCTGAACATCTTCAGTCACCTGGAACGAGTAATGAATAAAGTTAACCATCGGGCTGCAAAGTAAACGCATCGTAGCTGTTGAAAGCTAACCAAGTGACTGTATTTACTATTTCTAGTCAAGATAAAGATAAAATGTAGTTTGGAGGAAAGAAGTAATCTGTATGTTTTAAGCACACTTTATCTCACTTGATATTTACAATTTTACATAAAAAAAACAAAACTCTGCGTTAATGAAATAATAAAGGTTAAATGCCACAATGAAAATTGTTTTAAAAATAAGCTAACAGAGGAAGCAGGACATGCAAAATACTTGATAGTTGGAAACTTACATGAGATAGATGAAGATTCTCTGCACTGGCAAGTCCATCACTTAAGATGGCAACTTCTTTTGGAGCAGAAGTATCTTTTAGTGGTGGAGGAGATTCTTTTAAGGCCACACTTGTTTCCGTTGAAGAAAAATGAGATTCTATAGAATCAGTAGGAGTTTCTTTCAAATGGAGAGCAGATTCTGTTGAAATAGCTGGAGCTTCTTTTGACAGGATTGGAAAATCTCTCAGAACAGTAGGAGTTTCTTTTTCAGGGAGGGGAAGTTTACTCAGAATTGCTGGAGTTTCTCTTAGAGGAGGAAAGCTTGCTTTCAGAGGATGACGAACTTCATTCACCACATTAGGCACTTCATTCACAATATTCAATGTCTCTTTTGCCACAGGAACCTCAACAGCTGTCTCGGCATTGGGAACACCATTGTCTACTTCATGTTGAGTTGCAGTGACAAGAATAACTCTCAGCTTATTCTCTTCAATATATCTTCCGGGTTCTTTGGAGAACTACAAAGAAGAATTAAGGCAGATTCAAAATAAGGGTGAAAGATGAAAAGAAAACATCACACAAGCCGAACATAAATTGCTGCATACTTACAAAAGCAGGAACAATGCCTTCAACAGATGCACCAGAAGGAACAACTGTGGTCTGCACAAGAAACTTGTCTTTTATCTGCAGATCTGGTGGAGCAGTCCTTTGTGCTTGCATAGTAACTACATATTGGTTAAACAACAATGTTAACAAAACATAAAATCAAAGGAAATACAATTTATGTTGAAAAAACCTAAACAAACTAACATAAGAACAAGAACAATGCATAGATATTTCCTGTTCCTCGAAAGCAAGCTCATCACATCCGTTGGATGAGTACAACAAGTGCCACAGCAGGAGTCAGCTTATCACGAATGAATCACATAAGTGGACTAACGATTTTGGGCTGAAAAAATATACATGACAATTTTGAATAATTATTACATAAATTGATTTCACCAAAGGGGGAGCAAAAATGTATTTTGAAGTACACTCATGTCAACTACAAAAAGGAAATATGTGACTTGCACAACACTCATTACAATCAATTCTGAATTTGCCAAATCACCATTATCATCATCAGCCAGTAGAAGACTGCACGCACCTATAAAATCACATGTTGCCCTTGGAAGAATAACTCCTGTATTCGGTCGAACACAATATCTCTTTGGAGAAGTTGTTTTAACCTGGTCAAAATGCTTGATTAGTACTTCAGTAGTAAATATAAATAATTCTATTTTCATATATCAAGTTATAAACAGAGAGATCGACGATTGCATTTATATGAAATAACTAGGTGTAAAAGCCAGATCACACATGTCCAGCAAATTTAAGGATCAAGTGTTGGCAATACCAGAAAAAACTTTAGTTTACGATGCGAAAACTTGAATGTAAGTTAAAATTGCATACCAACCTTGAATGCAACTTGCTCATCTGTTTTGTTCACTAGATGGACAGAGCATGAACTTTGCTTCTTCACCTCAACTGACACCAAGAAAAAAAAGACAGATGTACATATATATTCAAAATGGTCTAAAGTATGCATTCAGTGGGCTATATCACAATTAGAAAATGTGATCTAGGATAATAAGAAAAACCTAGTTCATATTGACTAACCTCTGATTCTGAAGAGTAACATATTAACAAAACAACATAGCTCTGGTAGACTAAAATGTTATGTGCTGTAACTTGTAAGAATATTCACTGCAACAGTGTTCAATTTACAAATACAGAAATATGGATTGTGCCATTCTTACATCTTTGAACAGGAAGGTAATATTCTGTAATTTAATCAACTCTTTCATAAAGAAGATAGTAGTAATTCATTCACATTTCTCAAGGGTAAACCAAGGCTATTTGAGGACAACTTTTTACATTACAAGTTGTCTAAGAGCTCAACATGACCAAAAATGTACAGTCCAGTTCCTGTTCATTACCAATCCATTCCCTATAATCACTTGTATGTTGCCTCTATGGTTATCTAACATGTATTATCACAATTTAGCTTGAACCAAAAGTCCATTGGTTTTATTTATGCATTCTGGCTTGTACCTAACCCCTTTTATCCTATTGAGTTCGTTTCACAGGGTTGTACTTTCCAAATGTGAGGCTTCTATTTATTGTCCTTAGTCGAGCACATTTCAACCATATTCATAATTCCATATACAAGATAAGACTGCTACCAGCCCTAACCTCCTTCGTTTGTCCTTAGTCAAGCACATTTCAACCATATTCATAATTCCATATACAAGATAAGACTGCTACCAGCCCTAACCTCCTTCGTGACACAGGAAATACAAATAGAAAAATACATAATATGGTACCAACTGGGCCGTACCTCACCCTAAATCATACATGCAACAGATCAATTTGGATAAAGTATCTGATAGTCCCAAGTCTTATACACATGTACGAATTGAATACAAGTCAATTAGGTCCCATCCAACAAAACCACCATTTCTTGTCATGAATGCAGAAGGCATTTACACAGATCATCTAGCACGATCTAACACCATCACCAATACACCCTGTTTTGGCATAAATACGGAAATAAACTAGCTTGGCCATATTTTGTTACTGGTCCCCAGTGCCCAACTAAATGCAATGCAGTTGAACACAGGTCAAGTAGGTTTCCTCCTAACCTCATTCAACGCGTGCAACTACATTGTCCTGTTTCACCACCTCCCTATTCAGCAAGTCTAATGCACACACCAAGCCTATTCAGCAACATTTGCAACACACCATGTACTTCTACTCTTTTTGTCTCATCACAGGAGATGGTAAACAAACAAGCAAGGAATCTAGAAAGACGCCATTGCAAGTTGCAACGAACCCACCAAATGCACAACATATATGGAAATCACATCTGTCACATGCTCGCGCACGGCGCATCAAACTTGAGAACCATTCACGCTACATGAACTACCTCTTCACAAATCACAACCAGCCACCAACACTGCTGCAGTACCACCACCACCGGAAAGACAAAGGGCTCAACCTCCTAAAGTGACAACTTTACGAAGAAAAATACAACCTCGATGAATCCAAACTGTATGTGTCATGTTACAAAAATGTTAATGGCCACAGTAATTCCCTAAAATTTGTTTGCATAAAACTAACGTAATTGCTAGTGATTACTATTTTACTGGACAAACGGGGGGAAAAGAATGCAATATTTAGTCTGGAAAGTATTTCGCGAGTACCAACTGATCCCCCGAAATTTCAGCAATCGTTAACGGTCCAAAAGGAGGTAACAGTACGGTATGGTTTTAAAATTGCAAAACAAAATTTCAAATAAAAACTAACAGATACGGCGTTGCATAACATGGTACAGACAAGCAATTCAAACTACATTCCGATTTTGATTTTAATCAAAGCCCGATTAAACCCTCGCACGGACTCACCCGCTCCTCGAAATCCCAAGCCAACCCAACCGAAAAAAAACGAATGAATTAAACAAATCAGGGAACTACACAACACTAGCTAATGAGCAACCCGCTCACGATCAGAGCACAACACCCCAAGAGCAGAGCAGGGCAGAGCAACGCAAAACGATGGGCTAAGCAATCGGCGTGCCGCAAGCGCAAGCGGCGCAACCGATCCACCGAATTGCGCACCGCGGCGCACACCCAAAGCCATCACACGGCTGCAGTGGGGATCGAGAAGAGCAGCAAAGGGTTTGTCAGGGTACGTACATATGAACTGGAGCTCGCGGGGGTGGATCTCGACGAGGCCGTCCTCGCTTCCCATCGCCGCCTCCCCGACCGCGCGCGAGAGGGGCCGCCGCGACCGCTCCAACCACCCACCCACTGGTGGGGCGCCTGTGCGGTGGCTCGAGGTCGGCGCAAGTATCTGTGCCGTCGCCACCGCGCGCGCGTGTCGCCGTCGGGAGGGGAGAAAGGGAGGTGGGGAAGTGAAGGCAACGGAGGGGGACGCCACTCCGCCTCCAAGTCTCCAACAACAACAACGCGACGGTTTCGACTCGGCGGCCGAAAAGTAGCGGTGCGATTTCCCTGGGGACGTCCAGGCTGGCGACGTGGAGCGGGAGGGGGTTTTGTCGGGCCCCGCTGCACAGAGGGGGGGTGCACTGTTTGCGGGGTAGGTGGTGCTCTGCTGGGATCACCACTGAGGCCCACGTGTCAATAAGTTTATTCCACTGACAGGCCGTGTGGCGAGCCGGTCACGGAAGGTGGTGACGGCGCGCTCCTCAACGTCACGGACGTCCTCGATGGAGATGGCCGGGTAGGGTGCAAACAGGTCGGGTTAATCTGGTATCGAATCTGATTGGTATCAAATCCGAAGAAAAATTTGGGTTAGGATATGGTAACAGCAATATCCGTCCGAATCCGATACGTCTTCAAGTTTGATTTCAGGTTAGTGCTACTATTTGATGTTTCATTTTCTTTTGCAATGGTAAAATAAAATCTTCCACATCAGCTGTTAAGTAGTAACATCAAGTTCTTGATAGTACGTCCTCCTACTCCATTTACTGTACTGCATGTATTCCTTACAAACAATAGGGGTGAAAACGGCTCGGGTTAATCCCGACCGATTCGGCACCGAATCCGATTGGTAAAGAATCCGGAGAAAAAATATGGGTTAGGATATGGTAACAACAATATCCGTCCGAATCCGACCCATTTGCACCCCTGTGGCCGGGAAGCGAAAGTCGATGCGTCACCGATCGTGTTTCATGTGGGAGTGGATGGCCTTCCGCCTCAACAATCTAATCTGCAACACACGAGATATACTTCTGACGAGCGGTCTACTGGAAGCTAAGAGGAAGAAGTGGTGGTCGGGCCCACGCGAATTGGGAGAGGAGGGGATGGGAAGAGAAGTATAAGGCATGATTTAGGATTGGAGGATTCGGTCAAAGGGAAGAAAAATTAGAGATAGTTGCTACCTTACTATTGTGGATCGTGGGATGGAGGGGGAGCTGAATGGAGCAAAGGAGTTGAGTAAGGAACACGAAACTGGGAGCCACCGAGCTAGGGAGATGGGGATGGCGAAGGAAGGAGGCGGCGTAGATCTGAACGGCACGGGGTAGGGGAGGAGGCACAAATGGAGGAGAGGACGGCATCGGTGGTGTGGCGCTTGAGGAAGCGGTGGAGGCAACGCAGATAGAAGCAGGGAGGAGGCGTCATCTCAAGGTGACCCAGGGAGATGAGGGGGATGGTGAAGGAGGAAGGCGATGCAGCCGATTCTGGCTGCCATTCACTAGCAGTGAGATGCAGAGATGGAGACGGTGTGGGATTAGCTGCTGGGAAGGTGGATCTGTGGTGGTGATTCTGGGGTTAGCCGGTTAAGGTAGTCGATTTTTTTCTAGGCTTGGAGGAGAAGCGTGCACATGTACATGGAGTGGTAGGCCCACCTGTCGGCGCAAAACTAATGTGAGAGGAGGTGGAGAGCCAAATGAACTACCACTCTTAGTGGTGGTGAATCATCACCACCAACTACTTTGTAAGTAGTAGAGATATAAAGCTTATAGTTTAAATGGTCTTATTAAGAAATATAATATTTGTATGTAGATTTAATGAGGTGTTTCTTACTATATCCCTATTTATTTTCTCTAAGCCATATGCATAAGGTATTCTTTCTCATTTTTTCAAGACAATTACAAGGTATATCTAAGTTATTTTCACTAATACCGTTCTCAATTTCATCGTCACCTTAATCCTTATACAAAGTCAAAATATATCCTATATTTCTCCATAAGGGAGTATTATTGATGTTTGTCTTACCAAATTTTGGCAACTGACCATATTTGGCTAGCATTTGGTTTTCTATCAAACTTTGATAAGATTATTCTATCTTAGTTCCCTAGTTTATTTTCTTGAAACATCGTGGCCAAATTTTTTCTTGAAATTTTGGCCAGGAGCTCTGACATTCAATATTAGAAAGAATGAGATACACTAGAGCTTGATCCCTAGAAGAGGCTGGTATGCCAATTGTTGGTGTGCGGCACATAAATAAATAATTGAGTGAATGACAATTGTACATGCATATGTTTGGATAGCATTCATTGTACATGCACATATCGAGTGGATAAAGTCTAAAAAACACGAATGGGTCAAATATTGTTACATGCATGTTTGTATAGCATAAAAGAGCGCGCGAATCGTAACGCATGCATCGATCATGTATATCAGCAGTAGGGACTAGGAAGAAGGCAGAATAAGGCGGCTCCTGAAGATCATCGACGAGATCGTGCACCTTTTCGACCCCGTTCGCTATATATCAAACACATGCACAGAGCAATCGTCGTAGTCTGTCCAGTAGACACAGTTGGGCGGCAGCCCGAACCTGCTCGCGGTGCACCACCCTCCAAAGTAGTGCACACCAGAAACGCCCTCCCGCCGCCGCCAAGATCACCGCCAACCCTACGCCACACTCTCCTCGAGAGGTCCCGCTTGTAGACGCCGACGTCGAAGACGATCTCCATGCGCTCGCCGCAGCGGAACACGGCGACCTTGTAGATCTCCCCGTCGCACTCCAGCAGGTAACGCGCGGCGCTGAACACCGTCTTCCTAGGGTTCCTGATCTTGCGGACAGCGACGGCGCTGAACCAGGATTAACAGTTTCGTTTGGGAAAAATTTTGGAGGGTAGCGAAATCACCGAAGTTTCGGCAATTTCGGTTTGGATTTCAGTCATTTGAATTTGAATTTTGATGAAACTTTAGAATTTTGGGGGAAATGTTATAAAAAATGGTAGAGATAAACTAGATATTGGATATAGATGAAAATATAAATGAAACTTTCTGTAATATTTGAAGTTCATCTTAAGATTTGAATTTGAATTCAAATTTTGGTATTACAAAATGATTTCAGAGGGGACTGAAATCACCGAAATTTTCAAAACTTTAATGAAATTTCAACGAAATTGTTAACCCTACACTGAACATGGGCTCCGGCGGAACTCGAGCATGCTGGAGAACCCGACGCTGAAGTAGAACCTGCCGGCTCCGCACGCCGCGATGTCGGCGATCACGAGCTTCTCCATCCCCGGCCCGAATCTCTGGCTCCCGATGTCGTCGCCGTGGCTTGTCCATGGCGTCCACTCTCCTTCGCCACCCATACGGCAGAACCGGATGGTGGTGCTGCGCGCATTTCGACGAGTAGCAGGACGCAGCCAGAGGCGCTGGGCTTGCCGGAGAGCACGCAGCGGCCGTACGGCGGCAGGTCGGACGGTAAAGAGGGCAGCCGTATGCTCTCGAAAGTGTGAGGATTCCACAGGAATGTGGACGGCGTGGTAGAATCGAGGCATTGTATCCTGCCCTGTGGCGTCACCCACATCCTCTTGTTCTTAATCTCGTCGCACGCGTGATACATACGTACTGTCATTGGAGATGCCAATCAGCGTCGGCGACGTGCATCCGCTCGCGCGCCATGAGCACGACGGACGGGCAACGGCACTGGCGCCGATGAAGTTGACGATGCTGCCGCCATTCTTGATCTCGCTAGACGAGGCTATGGACGTCGCGATCGAGTCAATCGATTCTGTGGCTGCAGCGTAGGACGTGTGAGCCTTAAATAGATCGGTCAGGATGGGCAGGAATCCGATAACTTCACCTTGTTCGGGTCGGTTTCGATGAAAGCATGCATACGTGCAAAGTCCGAATCGGAAACACGAACCCGTAGTTGAGGAGGATATGGACAGCTCCGATGTGATGTCGCCAGCGGCAAAACGTGCCTACGTACGAACGTGACGGTACGCGCGTTCATACGCGGGCACTGTGGTTGGCGTCCGTTACATTCACTGCCACAAAACATGCTATACAAGACGTCTCATCACAAACAGTTCATGTGAAATCGCCTGTATCATAATTATCATAGACAATTTTACAAAGCGTGATCGTCTTTGTTACTAACGATGGCTAGAACCATCTGTGATACGGAATTATCACAGACGGTCCTTGTTAATAACCATATATGATAGTCACAGACGATTATTAAAAAGAACCGTCTGTAATGTATCGTGCTTTGTCTCCCCAATATGTCTCTGATCGCTTCGTCTCCTTGATGCGTCACTAATTGTTTTGGCTCCCCGATGCATCTCTTCGTCTCACACACCGAATTTATAAAAATGATCATCTACCATGTAACGAAGATGAATCCACACATAGCTGACAGACATATCTACTCTCGAGCACAAATAAATGGCTCCGGCAACCTCTTCTGATGTGCTAGTGTTGTCCCGATATGTCGATGAGAAGGATAATTTCGATTGGCGATGATCAACTCTCACGATCCAGGCCTCTATCCACGTCGTCTCTGCCAGGCCGCCATCTACCATGCCGAGGTCCACCGCGTCGAGTCATGCTCCGCCGCCAGCCTCCATCCGCACCTCAAGATGGTTGGATCCGGTGACAACGCTATAGCGTGGATCACCGGCAACAATGGCTCCCTCTGGTGGCAGCGCAGATCACCGGCAGCGTCACTCAAGGATGGGAGGGTGGAGCCGATGATGAGGAAGAAGAGAGAGATGGGAGAGAGATGCGGTGAGGAGAAAGATGGGGTGATCTCAGCCGTTGGATTTTGAATTAGAGGGTGGTTTCTAAGTTTCCACCCAATTTTAGGTTTCCACTACATGTTTTCCCTTCTTATTATGTAGACATGTACACCCCTAGCGTATGAGATTAATTACCATGCTTTCAACGCAAAATGATTTATCTTGCAAAATGAATAATTTGACTAAAACTCGTAACATTATAAAATCAGGTTTTACTAGTTTTTATTTAGGGTTCCAACCTAAATCCTAGGCCTTGGTGGCGGCAGATGCTTTGCTGCTCAGAGCAGCGATGTGACAGTGGCCACATGGTGGCGCAACGCAGGAAGCGACGGTGACAATGTTGCATAGCGAGTCGTTGGGATGGTAGACGCGGTTGATCGAGGTGGCATGGTGTGGTCAGCACATCAGTGAGCGACAGCCAACGCAGTGCGGTGCGATGGTGTAGGGTCGAGGCAGCGGCATGCCGGTGTGACGCGATAGGCGTGGCGGTGACAAATCTAATGAAGGTGTCTCGAGGCGGCGTGGTAGGCGCGAAGGCGATGGACTCCAAAACAACCTCCCGAGACAGCGTGGTAGACACGGTGACGACGTAGTGGCAAGCTCCAAGGGCTATGACAATGATTACGATCCCATTGGCACGGTCAACGATACCAATGTTAATGGTGGCGATGCGGTATGCGTGGCCAGCAAAGACGCGGACGGTGTCGACAGCGGCATCACAAATATCCTCCAGTGACCATTAATAAAAAAATGTTGAAAGTGAAGCCTAATTTTAAAGTTTAGATTTGATAGTTGACTTAGAGATATTGCCCTTATTTTGTTAGACACTAATTTTAAAGTCATAGATTGATAGTTCGATTCGGTCATAGATTGATAGTTCGATTCGAGATATTTCATTTTAAAGAAACGATTAAAAAGATAAGTAACTTCACCTATAATTCAAAAGTTGATAGTCTCCGAATTTTTTAGATGGGCCTACCTCCCGATCGTCTCTCTCACGTAGGGGCGAGAGATCTCATAATCAATTGCGCTAATCTACTATATTATTAAAAAAGGTTAAAAGAGCTTCCATGTCTACACTAATATAAAAGGCACTTGTTCAATATTGACCTGTAGATAGAAAGAAAATGTCTGGCTGATTCGGATAATCTTAGCCATCCATCTCATCAATTGGAAGGCTGACATTTGAAGTTAGACCTCTGCCCAAAAATTGTACCATTTAATTGCTACTCTTTTCGTCCCACAATATAAATTCTATTCTCGAGAAGCATTGTTCCATAGTATAAGTCTATTGTGTAGAACAAAAGTGTAGTTATTGCAATATTCCATTGTACACCCCTCTTTTAATATTGAAAAAGTGGAAAGATAGTTATAGTATGTTATTTAATAGGAGCATTTATGGCAAATAACATTGTTTTTTAGATTTAGTATCTTTTTGTTGTTTGTGCGTATGGTAAATTTGGACGGATAGAGTATATCAATTTCAATTAAAAGATAATTGCAGGACGGAGGGACCATGCAGCGATCGAACTTGCTCAGCGGTGTCACACCCAATGCCTCACACTCACTGAGCACTTCCGGATCCCCGTGTGCTGTGAGCTAGACGGACTGACGGAGTACCTCCACAAGCTATTTATCCGTTTTATTCGACATCGTCAACTTTCAAGTGACCATTTGCTTGGTTTCTAACCAGATGGTCACCCTGCATACATACAATGGATCGACAGGATCGCAACTCGCCAGATCTAGCTGACTCTCACCGTACATCAGAGTTGTTAATACCATTTTGATACTAGCCGATATGACTGATATATACCTTACTGTCCGATATATAGTAGACATATGTTTCATATCGATCTTAATACTGGCTCGATACCGGTCAATAGCAGTTATACCGACGGAATTGATAATATTATATATTAAATTTAATAGTATTATTATGTATTTAAAATAATATTATATGTGATATTTTGTGTGTACAATTAAATAAATATATACTTGTATTATTATATTAAATTCAAAAATGAAACGTCGGTATAGACCGAGGCGTCATTCTAAGAACCAAATTAATGTAGCCTCCGATACAATATTGACAAGTGCGGTATATGTTGTAAGTGCCAAGGGCATAATGGTAATTTTTCATTTGATAAAGGAAAAAAAGGAGAAGAAAAGGGGCCCACCTGTCGGTGGGCCAAAGGAAAACAAAAGGGGAGGAGGCCGATTCCTCCCCGTGACCTAGAACGAGCGGGGTCTCTCGAAGGGGCGACGGCGGCGGCGGTCCAGGGGAGGCTGCGCGGCGAAGGCGGCGGGCTCGGCGGGTCGGTTGGCGGCCCGTTCTCCCGTGCGGCTCGTTCTCCCGTGTGACTCCTCCCGTGTGGCTCGCATTTCCCTCTCCCGTGAGTTGCGCCGCTCCTCTTCTTCCCGGAAGACCCGGTCCTCAGATCCGGATGAGAGGTGAGGCTGCGGTGGTGGTGCGTGAGACCTGGTCCCGGCCGTTGGTGGCGCCGTCGAGTGCTAATCCCCTCCCCTCTCTCTTGGCTATATATTGTCGCCGGTTCTTTGGTTGGGGAACGAAGGACAGTGAGCTTATTTCTCCCTTTTCTCTGAGTTTTGGCTTGTGGTGCTTGATTACTTTGATCCCCTGGTGCTCTCCGGTGAGGTGCTTGGCCGGCTCCTCCCTGTGCCTGTGCGGCAATCCTCTACCTCGACTCGCCGGCGTAAGCTGTACATCGGCGATTGGGCTTTGTATCTCTGTGCCTACTGCTCTTCCACGGTGGTGTGAGGGCAATAGGTTTTCTGGGACAACGCGCAAGCGTGCCTAGCCCCTGTTCTTCTGGTGATTTTGAATATCACCGGTCTTGTGAGTGATTCTGTGATTTTTGTATGCAATCTATGTGAGCTGTGCTAGTTTGTTGATTCTCTATATACTTCATCTGGCACTGGGAGACATAGATTACTTGTGGGATAGATTGTAGCTCGATGATGATAAAAGTCATATACTGAGATTGGTTTAATCAGTTTTTGAGCTTTAGTTGTTGTCAAATCTGTTATTACAATCAACTTTAAACCCTGGAAGACAATCTCTAGACATTAATATATTGTTCTTGTGCTTTTCGGCTCATGCTGTTTTCAGATTGTAGCATGTTAATATACTGATCTGTTAAGGTTTAATTCTGATAAGTTAAAGGCTAATTCGTTGAGCAAAAATTAACTTGTGTGGTATTACTCTATTGTATACTGCTGTCTGAATATACGCATGCTACATATGTTATGATCTTGAGATTGTATAGTTTATATCTAGAGCTCAAAAGACTGAATTATCTATTTGGCATAACCAATCAAGGAAGAGTATATGATTTAGTAGCGGGACGTCCAAGTTTAATCTTGTGCAACCCTACATTTTGAGAGCACAAACAATCAATTAATCTTGATTTAATTGATAGTCTTTGTCGTAGGGGTGGCCCCCGCCTAATCCCAGCAGGCCTGGTAGGAAGGTTATAAGGCCCAGAATAGGCCATGTGTAATGACATAACTGCCCCAGAGGGGATAACCAGATGTAAGGGTATAACTGTAAAAGCACTCCTCATGTGCATATATATATGAGCACAAGCCATGGGGAGAGGAGAGGCTATTACACACAACTTCATTACTCTCCACTACCATCTCTATCTCTGTTTGGTCTGTAGCCACAACAGTTGGCGTTCGAAGGGTAGCGGACGGAGCGCGCGCGTCTACTCCGGTTAGGCGCCAGCTTCGCTGCCACCCGTTCGAAGGGTAGGGGACGGAGCGCGCGTGTCCACTCCAAGTAGGCGTCAGCTTCGCTGCCACCCGTTCGAAGGGTAGGGGACGGAACGCGCACGTCCACTTTGGCAGAGGCGCCAGCCTCCGCCAAGACCATCCCGAGCTTCCGGCTCCCGGCCACAAGCCCGAGACATTCACGAGCGCGAGGGACGGAGGGGGCCAAAGGACTCGGCGACATGGCTTCGGCCCTGTGAAGCCCTTCACCATGAGAGGCTCCTGTCGTAGGGGTGGCCCCCGCCTAATCCCAGCAGGCCTGGTAGGAAGGTTATAAGGCCCAGAATAGGCCATGTGTAATGACATAACTGCCCCAGAGGGGATAACCAGATGTAAGGGTATAACTGTAAAAGCACTCCTCATGTGCATATATATATGAGCACAAGCCATGGGGAGAGGAGAGGCTATTACACACAACTTCATTACTCTCCACTACCATCTCTCTCTCTGTTTGGTCTGTAGCCACAACAGTCTTGATTAGCACATGCTTTATCCTTTGTCATACATATTCATGTTTAGAGTAGCATTGTCTCTATTATTGAATATGTGGTACATCATGAATGAAATGTCCAATTCATATGATTACATACTTGTTATGTCCTGTATATATGAATCGATGTCCTTGATGAGCTTATATGATTATATTGGAATTATATTTATATCTTTGCTTATACCGCAAATATTACAACAATCCAGAAAACCTATTCATAAAGAAATGGCTTCCTCATCTGATGTCGTAAAACCTGAAGTTTTTGACGGAGTCATTTTCAAGTGCTAGCAGGCGAGAGCAAAACTTTGGCTGAGTGATCTTAAGCTCTTCTGGGTCATTTCAAATCCACCGGCGTTTCCGCTGGCGATCCCTGAAACGATGAAATGGGAAGAAGCTAATAACGCAGCCTTAGCCCGTTTGCTGGCCATCCTGTCTAATCGTTTGTTTGACGTCTATGTCAACTTCACGAATGCCAAGCAACTTTGGGATGAGCTCGATGAAAAATACTCCGAAGGAGATAATGGAAATGAGTCCTTTATTACAGCCAATTACTTGAACTACAAGATGGTTGAGGGGCGGTCGGTGATGGAGCAGCTCCACGAGCTTCAACTCCATATACGTGACTTAAGTCAGTACAACTGCATCCTGCCAGAGATGTTCCAAGTGAATGTTATTCTGGCTAAGTTACCGCCTTCGTGGCGTGACTTTGTGACCGCTCGTAGACATATAAAGAAGTGCTTGATGCTCAATGAGATGTCAGCTGCTATCAATGTTGAAGAGCGTGCTAGAGCCGGTGACAGCATGGGAAAGGCTCAAGTTCAAGCTCATCAGGTGGAGGTTAAAAGAACTGGAGGTCCTGGGAAACCCAAATTCAAGCCCCAATCAAGCTCCAACCAAAAGAAAATGAAGAAGAAAAAGGATGACATCGTCTGCATTGTTTGCGGTGAGGCTGGCCACAAGGCCAATCATTGCCGCAATCGGAAAGGCAGAGGTCCATCTCCGGGTCAGCACAAGAGCCGCAAGGCTGAGGCTAATGTCGTGCTGGCTAACACCAGCTCAGAAGAGTACATACCTATGGCCTTTATGGCAAATCCATCTATTGATTAGTGGATTGATATAGGTGCTACTAGACATATATGTGCTGATCGATCGTGTTTCTCTTCATTTCAGGGTGAAGGTGGTGGATCCGTCCTAATGGGCAACGGAGCGCGCGCGATGCGACGGGATTGGACAGGTTTGCCTGAAGCTCACTTCGGGCAAAACACTCATCCTCAAGGACGTGTTGTATGTGCCTGCAATGACTCGCAATCTTCTTAGCAGGTCAATGTTATGTAGGCAAGGAATAAAGCTTGTGTGTGAATCAAATAAGGTCATTTTGACCAAGTTTGGTAATTTTGTGGGCAAAGGCTATGATAGCGGAGGCATGTTCCGCTTATCCATTCTTGATTTGAATAATGTAAGCGTTATAATGTTTCCCATTGCAATAAAGTTCATGATATTTGGCATTCACGGTTGTGTCATGTTAATTTTGAAGCCATTATGCGGTTAAGCAAGATGAGTTTAATTCCAAGCTATAATTATGAGAAGGGTTCAAAGTGCGAAGTGTGTGCAACCTAAGCAGCCCCGAAAACCTTTTCATAGCATTGAAGGGTGAAGCACTTCTCTACTTGAACTAATCCATTCTGATCTTTGCAAGATGAATTGAATATTAACTAAAGGTGGCAAACGATACTTCTTAACTTTCATAGATGATGCGACTAAGTATTATTATATTTATCTACTTAAGTTGAAAGATGAAGCACTTGAATATTTTAAAATCTACAAAGCTGAAATTGAAAATCAACTAGAAAAGAAAATCAAACGGTTAAGATCGGACCGAGGTGGTGAATACGTCTCACATGAGTTCTCCCAATTCTGTGAACAAAGTGGAATAATTCATGAAGTTACTCCACCATACTCACCCCAATCTAATGGAATAGTCGAGAGAAAGAATCAAACTCTTTGCGACTTGGTTAACGCCATGCTTCAGAGTTCAGGTATGCCGGACTATTGGTGGGGTGAGGCAGTTCTCACAGCAAATTATATTATGAATAGGGTTCCACCTCGCAATCAGGAGGAAACACCTTATGAAGGATGGAAGGGGAGAAAACCCAACTTATCCTATCTTCGAACGTGGGGATGCCTTGCAAAAGTGCATGTGCCGTTGCCGAAGAAAAGGAAGCTTGGTCCTAAGACCGTTGATTGTGTCTTTCTAGGATATGCTACAAATAGCACAGCTTATAGATTTCTAGTGGTCAAATCCGAAGTAAGTGACATCACTACAAATATAGTGATGGAATCTCGTGATGCGACATTCTTTGAGCATGTATTTCCTATGAGACCGAATGAAGGTAGTGACCATATCGGTATAGATGATCTCTCTATTCTTCCTAGTGTGGACAACACCACTCCAGAGCTGGAGTTGAGGAGAAGTAAGAGACAGAGGATCGAGAAGTCGCTTGGCGATGATTTTGTCACCTACGTCGTGGATGATGAACCACGAACTCTTTCAGAGACGTACGCATCTCCGAATGTGGATTACTGGAAGGAGGCAGTCCGTAGCGAGATGGATTCCATCATGTCTAACGGAACTTGGGAAATTACAGATCTCCCACCTGGTTGTAAGACAATAGGTTGCAAGTGGATCTTTAAAAGAAAGCGTAGACCTGATGGTACTATTGAGAAGTACAAGGCCCGTTTAGTGGCTAAGGGTTTCACGTAAAAAGAAGGAGAAGACTATTTTGATACATACTCTCCTGTGGCTCGTTTACCCACAATTCGAGTGCTTTTAGCGCTAGCCGCTGCATACAAACTCCTAGTACATCAAATGGATGTAAAGACTGCTTTCCTAAACGGAGAGTTGGATGAGGAGATTTATATGCAACAGCCTGAAGGATTGTGGTTGAAGGGAAAGAAAATAAAGTATGTCGATTGATTAAATCTTTGTATGGTCTAAAGCAAACTCCTAAGCAATGGCATGAGAAATTCGATAGTACAATAACGTCGGCCGGCTTTTGTGTAAATGAAGTCGATAAATGTGTCTACTATCGGTTTAGTGGAGGCAAAGGTGTCATTCTATGTCTTTACGTAGATGACATATTGCTATTTGGGACCAACATAGATGTAATCAATAATACAAAGTTTTTCCTTTCCCAGAATTTTGATATGAAAGATCTGGGTGAAGCTGATGTTATCTTAAACATTAAGCTTATAAAGGGTGAGAATGGGATTACTCTTTCGCAATCCCATTATGTGAATAAAGTCCTAACTGATTTGGGTTTATGGATTGTAAGCTGCCACTACACCCTATGATCCAAATGCAAAGCTACATAAGAACACCGGACATGGGAAGGATCAACTTAAATATTCTCAAATCATAGGATCCTGATGTACCTAACTAGTGCAACGAGGCGGACATCTCTTATGTTGTGGCGATTGAGTCGTTACACGCCCAATCCAGAGATGATCATTGGATAGCACTAGAAAGAGTACTAAGATATTTGAATGGAACCTCTAATTTGGGAATACATTACTCGGTCATCCGCGATCTGAAGGATTCAAAGATGCTAACTAGATCGGTGACTTTCGGATGACATGAAGGCTACAGTGGTTATGTATTCATTCTAGCGGTGGGGCCGTGTCACTAAGTCCTCTAAAGACTATTCTTACACGGTCCACCATGGAGGCTGAATTGGTAGCTCTTGATTCAGCGGCTGTAGAGGCAGAATGGATTCGAGAACTCCTTTATGACCTACCTGTGCTGGAAAAGCCTATTCCAGCCATATTGACCTACTGCGATAACCAAACCGTTTTGGTTAAGGCGAAGAGTAGGAAGGACAATATGAAATCCTCAAAACACATAAAGAGGCGACATAAGTCGGTAAGGCATGCCAGAGAGACGGGTGTTATTACCGTAGAATACATCTAGTCTGAAAGGAACTTGGCAGATCCTTTCACTAAAGGATTGGCGCGAAAGGCCATCCAAGCAGCGTCACTGGGAATGGGGCTTATACCCGTATAAAGACTCACATTGGTGGTAACCTATCCTAGGAGATCGGAGATCCCGTGAACTAGGCTCTAGGACAACAAAACTGTGTGGGATTAGAGAGCACATCTAAAGGGTCCCATTAGCTGCAGTGCTCAATCTGTATGAGAGGTTGAGCAATAGCTCTTAATGAATTCGATGTCTTTATGACTTCGGGAGTCGTCCTACAGGATTCCCTGGAGAATTCACCTACGTAAGTACGATCGTGAGGTCACGATCAAAGAAAGTTAGGGGTATACTTTCTTAAAGTACTTATGAGTAAGATATGGGGACATGACCGTAACGTCCCAACCCGAGAGGGAAAGGGCAAGCCACCCTGTACAGAATGTGATATGGGCGAAAACTCTCACACCAAGGCATTGGATCAAGGCGCAGTCCTCCTTTGTTTGTGCAGAGTCGTAGTCCTTATTGCTAGGCTTTGGGTACAAACCCGAAAGGTACCCATAGTTGAAAAGCTGTATATTGAACAAGACTTTGAGCACCAGTTATCAATTGAAAAATTGGTGGGGACTGTTGTAAGTGCCAAGGGCATAATGGTAATTTCCCATTTGATAAAGGAAAAAAAGGAGAAGAAAAGGGGCCCACTTGTCGGTGGGCCGAAGGGAAACAAAAGGGGAGGAGGCCGATTCCTCCCCGTGACCTAGAGCGAGCGGGGTCTCTGGAAGGGGCGACGGCAGTGGCGGTCCAAGGGAGGCTGCGCGGTGAAGGCGGCAGGCTCGGCGGGTCAGTTGGCGGCCTGTTGTCCCGTGCGGCTCGCATTTCCCTCTCCCGTGGGTTGCGCTGCTCCTCTTCTTCCCGAAAGACCCGGTCCTCAGATCCGGATGAGAGGTGAGGCTGCGGTGGTGGTGCGTGAGACCCGGTCCCGGCCGTTGGTGGCGCCGCCGAGTGCTAATCCCCTCCCCTCTCTCTTGGCTATATATTGCGGCCGGTTCTTTGGTTGGGGAAAGAAGGACAGTGAGCTTATTTCTCCCTTTTCTCTGAGTTTTGGCTTGTGGTGCTTGATTACTTTGATACCCTGGTGCTCTCCGGTGAGGTGCTTGGCCGGCTCCTCCCTGTGCCTGTGCGGCAATCCTCTACCCCGACTCGCCGGCGTAAGCTGTACATCGGCGATTGGGCTTTGTATCTCCGTGCCTGCTGCTCTTCCACGGTGGTGTGAGGGCAATAGGTTTTCTGGGACAGCGCGCAAGCGTGCTTAGCCCCTGTTCTTCTGGTGATTTCGAATATCACCGGTCTTGTGAGTGATTCTGTGATTTTTGTATGCAATCTGTGTGAGCTGTGCTAGTTTGTTAATTCTCTATATACTTCATCTGGCACTGGGAGACATAGATTGCTTATGGGATAGATTGTAGCTCGATGATGATAAAAGTCATATACTGAGATTGGTTTAATCAGTTTTTGAGCTCTAGTTGTTGTCAAATCTGTTATTACAATCAACTTTAAACCCTGGAAGACAATCTCTAGACATTAATATATTGTTCTTGTGCTTTTCGGCTCATGCTGTTTTCAGATTGTAGCATGTTAATATACTGATATGTTAAGGTTTAATTCTGATAAGTTAAAGGCTAATTCGTTGAGCAAAAATTAACTTGTGTGGTATTACTCTATTGTATACTGATGTCTGAATATACGCATGCTGCATATGTTATGATCTTGAGATTGTATAGTTTATATCTAGAGCTCAAAAGACTGAATTATATGTTTGGCATAACCAATCAAGGAAGAGTATATGATTTAGTAGCGGGACGACTAAGTTTAATCTTGTGCAACCCTACATTTTGAGAGCACAAACAATCAATTAATCTTGATTTAATTGATAGTCTTGATTAGCACATGCTTTATACTTTGTCATACTAATTCATGTTTAGAGTAGCATTGTCTCTATTATTGAATATGTAGTATATCATGAATGAAATGTTCAATTCATATGATTACATACTTGTTATGTCCTGTATATATGAATTGATGTCCTTAATGTGCTTATATAATTATATTGAAATTATATTTATATCTTTACTTATACCACAAATATTACAACAGTATATGTATCCTACACTACTCGACCACAGGATTCGTTGGGATCAATCAGTCCGTACCTTACATTTCTCCCATCCACATTTCGGAAGCCTCAAGTCATGAAGCATTTTTGTAAGCGCACCAATGCGTTGCTCGTCAACTCGTCATCACTGAGCTACTATTAATCCATCTCAGCCAAAAAAAAAAAAACAAAGACTATCATAACCATCGATCCCAAGGTACAAATTCCTTAGAACCACTACTGCCTAGCTACCCTGCATACATACAGTGGATCGACAGGATGGCAACTCCGAGGTTCTAGTTGACTCACACTATACATCAGAGTGGTCATTACTGTTTTGGTACCAGCCGGTGTGGCTACTATATACCATACTATTATCTAAACTGATATAAAGTAAGCACATATTCTATACCCGTCTTAATACTGATCAATACTGGTTCGATATCGGTCAATACCGGCTATATCAACTTTGATACCGGTCATACCGATGGAATTGATAATACGATCAATTGAACTATATAATATATTTGATTGTACTGGTATACATTTAAAATAATATTACAAATAATATTTAGTATGCATATAATTAAATAAATATATACTTATAAATATATATAATCATATGCCGTATAGATTAGGATATACCATTCTAAAAACGAAATCGGTGTGGTTTTGGATATGGTATCGACAAGTATGCTATCCTCCACTACTCGACCATGGGATTCATTAGGATCGACCAGTCGGTACCTTACATTTCTCCATCCACATTTCGGAAGCCTCAAGTTATCAACCATTTTTGTTAGCGCACCAATGCGTTGCTCGTCAACTCTTCTCATCACTGAGCTACTATTAATCTATATCTCGGCCAAAAAACCAAAGACTACCATGACCATCGATCCCAAGGTAAAAAAAATCCTTATAACCACTACTGCCTAGCTAGTAGCTACCCTGCATACATACAATGGATCGACAGGATCGCAACTCCCGAGGTTCTAGTTGACTCACACTGTATATCAAAGTTGTCAATACCCTTTCGGTACCGTCCAGTATGGCTGATGTATATATCATACCATCATCTAAAACGGTACACAATACTACAATAGACATATGTTCCATACCGGTTTTAATACCAATCAATACTAGCCCAATACCGATCAATACCAATCATATCGTTTTGATACCGGCTATACCGATGGAATTAATAATACCATCTATCAAACTATATATTATATTTACTAGAACTACTATGTATTTAAATAATATTATAAGTTATATTTGGTGTGCATATAATTAAACAAATATATACTTATAAATATATATAATCGTATTATTATATTAAATTCAAAACAGTATGCCGGTATAGACCAGGATATACTAATCAAAGCCAGTTTTGGCATGGTTTCGCACCGTATTTACAAAAATGGTAGTATGCGAGATGTATTGACAAAAATATCATTTTTGCCATCGGCGGACCGGGCGGTAGCGCCCGTGAGGTGACGTGTGGTGATGTCGCCGGCGGCAAGCGCCTGTCGCCCAGGGGCTGAGCGGTAGGCGGCCTGTCGCCTAGGGTGTAGGCGGCAGGCAAGCTTGTCGCCTAGCCCGTAGGTGGCAGGTAATTAGGCCAACTAATTAGCTGGTCTAATTACCTGCCTAATTTTTTTTTCGGTTTAGTGTTTGTTTGAATTTTTAAATATATCAAATGAGCTCAAAAAATTATAAAAAAAATTATATACATCTTTTTGACACAACATTACTCATAATGTAATTTTTGGGGAATTTTATCCATGGCAAATGTTGCTCACAAATTCATAAATTTTTGAGAATTTTACGAGTTTTTACATATAGCAAACGAGCTCTAAAAATTAAGAAATTTTATGTGAAACCTCCTGATATAGTAATAGTTATTATATAATTTATTGGGAATTTTATATGCTCCGAATTAGCCACGTTTATTTAGATTAACTTTTAACATGAATTTAACAAATATTAGTGCAAAGAACTGTTGGCTATGTGAAGCCTGTCGCTAGCCCCCTAGACGGTAGGTAATTAGGCTGGCTAATTAGTTGGCCTAATTATCTGCCTAATTTTTTTTATTTAGTGTTTGTTTGAATTTTTAAATATATCAAATGAGCTCAAAAATTACAAAAATTTATTTGCAGACTCCCGACACAATGTTCCTCGCAGTGTAATTTTTAGAGAATTTTATCTATGGCAAATGTTGCTAAAAAATTCATACAATTTCTATAATTTTACGAGTTTTTATATATAGCAAACAAGCTTCAAAAATTACGAAATTTTATGTGAAACCTCCTGATGCAGTAGTAGTTATTATGTAATTTTTTGGTAATTTTATGTGGTCTGAATTAGCTAAGTTTGTTTGGATTAACTTAACCATGAATGTAACGATCATAACGCTTGTTTTGAAGTGCCATGTGTCGGGCAATCGTGGTATATATTATTACGGCTATCTGGTTTGCACAATTGTCACTCTCTCTATGTGTGCCCCTCTTGCGTGCTCTCTCGTTCGCATTAATATCATTATTTAAGTGTCGTCCCCCTCGTCCGCTCCTTCGTTTGCACATTTGTCATTCTTACGATGCGTCCCCCCTCACCCGAAGCACTGGTAGTGATAATGGTTTCTTTCGCTCGGGCATAAATATGCACCTCTGGCGAGTGCATAGCTCATTAGATCGAGATGGCAGTGTCCCAGTTGCTCATCGCAGAAGGTCATTGTCACGGTCATTGCTCATTAGTTCGAGAAGGCAGTGTGTAGCTCAAAATTGGCAGTGCTGATTTCTTCTCCGAAAAGACAGCTAATTTTTTATCGTATTCTTTCAACGTTATTCCCGTAATCGTAGTCAATTAGTGTTATTTAGTTAGTCGTAATTAATATAGTTTTTATTACGAAGTAAGTATGTCGTAGTAATTTAGACATAGTTTGTACTATTGTTGTGTACACACGGTACCCATAATTTGTTAGTTCGGGGTAAGTAATGAGTTAGTGGTAAGGACGACAGTAATGAATGGCTCGTCTTTTTTCAGATGAGTAATCAAATTATTGGTAAGTAGTGAAGTATTCATGCACACATGTAATCACTGACTTGTAGTATGCTGCTGTCATTACGAATATTCGTAGTAATTTTTCATTTGTCTTATTTGTTGCAAGGTACTATCAAAACTAATAGTGCGTACCTAAATATTAGGCTAAGGCAGCGCGTAAGTCATTGAGGACATGACAGTGCTGATTAGTTCCGCCGAAAGACAGGTAATTTTTTATAGCATGCTTTCGACATTATTCATGTAGTCATATTTACTATTATTTAGTTAGTCATAATTAATGTAAATTGTATTATAAAGTAATTATTAATATTCACACTAATATTTCGTCTGTCGTATGTACTGGTAGGTATGGCTCTACTAGAGCTTCTGGAACACGCGTGCAATAAGAAACACCGTTGCTACGCATGGATGACGGGTGACACGGCTAGCCCTTCGCCATTTAGGCTGCAGGGGGGAGGGATCCGTGGCCGTTGGACGAGCGCTACATCCCAACCCTGCGGGCCACGGGCTTGTTGCCCTTGCGAGGCTGGTCTCCACCAGGCTTGAGTTCACCATCGACGGCAGCCTGCTCGCGGCATTGGTGGACAGGTGGAGGCCTGAGACGCACACATTTCACTTTTCATTGGGGTGAGATGATGGTCACACTGAAGGACATCACGTTCTTGACGGGTCTCCCTCTCGGAGGCGACACACTTGTTCCAGCCCCTGCACCAACCGACTAGAAGGAGAGGCTGGCGGACCGGTTCAGCCAGCCTATCCTGAAGAGTGTACATGGCATCTCCCGCACGTAGCTTAATAATTTCAGTGTGTGCCCGCAGGTTGCACCACCGGAGGTCGTCAGGACGCACCTCATCGCGTTCCTTATCCAGCTCTTTAGTTGGAGCATGTTTCCAGCCACACACATCGATATGTGCAACACCGGATTCATTGGCCTCGCAGAGTCTTTGGTGGACGTAGAGTTTGGCGCAATGCCTCGGTACAGCTGGGGATCAGCGGTTCTGTGCGCCACATATTGGGGGGTTATGTGACGCTTGCCAGTGCACCACTGGTGATACCCCCACTCTGGCCATCTGCTACGTGCTCCTGTAGCTGTGGAGTTGGGAGCACTTCCCTGTCGTACGTCCGACGATCGTGAAGCTAGTGTACCCGTTCGGCGAGTTTGCCAATGACTTGATAGACGGGCCCACTATGGGCATGCGATGGACTGCTGCCCGTCTGTGGTGGGTGAAGGGCAAACTGTCGAGGTGCTACTTGCTATGGCACAATAAGTTTGAGTCGTTGCACGACAATGACATCATATGGACTCCCTGGACGGTAGATATCATGCTTCGTGTTTCGCCGCACGGGCTGTCCCTGCATTGCCTAGAGGATGGGGAGCTTTCGATGATGACACGCATCTGGTGTTCTCATACATGGTGGAGGCTTACGCGCCACAACGCGTGATACGACAGTTGGGTTTGCACCAGGGCGTGCCCCCTCTGGATGGCAGGTTCCTACCGCATGCCGTGCACCGGTGAGTCAAAACTCTATCCGACTATTGTGTACACTTTCATATGTCTTGCTATGTAACGTCGATGCATCTGGAAATACTGTCAATCGAGGACTGGTCGCCATGGTACGAACTGGCGGCCAATGTAGCAATAATGGACGACGGCATGGGCGGAAAGGGCACACATCGATGTCATCATGGAGCAGTGTCCGTATGACGTCCAGACGTATGATGTGTACATGGCATGGTACGTACCACGGTTACGCAGCAAACTGACCATTCCTCCACCAGATCGCCCTGAGCACATTATGCACGAGGAACGTCTGGACCGCTCCATCGATCCCCACAGCGCTTCGTGGTGGCATGACAGCGTAGGACAATTCAAATATCTTATCGTTCCATTCAATAAATTCGTACTGCTCGTTACTAAACTTATTTCATATGTCACTTCAATTGGAGTGGGCACAGCGCATCGCATGCGTGTCAGAGGCCACCTTCAGTAGTCCAAAGATGCTACTGGCTCTGCAGGAGACTATGGAGTTCATCCTAAAGCAGGCCAAAAAATAGTGCACAACCTTACCTGCGGCCATTCCTCGTATCACAGTGAGCACATGAGCCACCTAGTGGGGTCACCATGCTCACTCGCCAAGTTATCGTGACCTAGCGAGTCTGGCTGGCCATCGCAATCTACTGAGCCTGCATAGCGTCGTAGTACTAGCCACCGATCATCCGTGTGCCGTACTGACGAGAAGGTAACTTACGTACGAACCTACATGTTTTTTTCCTATTTTGCCTTGCATTCCACTAACATCATGGCGTTCTCCCACCGCAGGTCTGTCGTTGAGATGCATCCCTTTTGCCGTCCGCACCACCTACATAGATTACCACTTCCCGTCGTTCATCTTCGCTGTACATTCAGGAGATATGAGATTCGTATTGTACATGCAAAATATTTGTTGTGAATAATATCATTTTGTCTTGCAGCCTCCAATTCAACATGGGGGGTGACGACAAGTCCACTAATGACGACACGGGCCTCTCAGATGCTTCTAGAGAGCAGTACACGGCGCCAGGGTTTGTAGCATATGCAGGGCAAGGCTCAGCGTTCTCAGTATACCCAGGGTTTGGACACTTCGGTGGGCAGAGCTCCTCCGGCTTCGCTGCCACATCGTACGGTCAGGTGAGAGCTCATTCACACCGCAAGGGGGATTTCTAGAGTCCTTCCTACACGATATTATTGCGGGTGGTTCGCCATTCAGCACATCTCAGCTGGAGGACTTCGACCCTTACTGAACCTAGCGTACTGTACCTCAGCCTACTGGACCACCACCGGCCACTGAGTAGACAGAACGGTCTTCATACCTCCTCCGACCTGATACGCAACCTCCGGACCGACTGATGTACTCAACAGGACATGCTCATGCACAACGGAAGACAAAACCATGTACGGGCAGGCAAGTGCAGCAAGAATATAGTAGTGGCTCAGAAGAGTAAGCCATATCGCATCCTGTGATGTATTTTTTTGTAGTATTATAATTACTTTTAATTATACAAATTCATAAAGTATCAAATTATAAAAAAACGTGAAATATTTGTTAAATTCATGGTTAAGTAATCCGAACAAACGTGGCTAATTCAAACTGCATAAAATTCTAAAAAAATTTCATAATAACTATTACTGCATCGGAAGGTTGCATATAAAACTTTGTAATTTTTCGAGCTCGTTTGCTATATGTAAAAACTCGTAAATATATCAAAATTGTTTAAATTTTTTAGCAAAATTCGCCGTGGATAAAATTTTCCAAAAATTACACTACAAGAAATATTATGTCAGAATGCTGTACATAAATTTTTGTAATTTTTTGAGCTCATTTGATATATTTAAAAATTCAAACAAACACTGAACCGGAAAAAATTAGGCAGGTAATTAGGTCGGCCTAATTACCTACCTTCTGGGGCAAGCCTGCCGCCTGCACCCTGGGCGACAGGCCGCCTGCCGCCCAGCCCCCGAGCGACAGGCGCTTGCCACCGGACGACAACGCCACGCGTCTCATTGCGGGTGCTGCCGCCCGGCCCGCCGACGGCCAAAATAACATTTTTGTCAATACGTCTCGTATACTATTTTTTTATAAATACAGTGCGAAACAGTACTAAAACTGGCTTTGATTCTAAGAACCAAACATGTGTGGTCTTCAGTATGGTATTAATAAGTATACTGTATACTCCTCCACTACTCGAGCATAGGATTCATTAGGATCAACCAGTCCGTGACCTACATTTCTCCCGTCCACATTTCGGAAGCCTCAAGTCATGAACCATTTTTGTTAGCGCACCCATTGCGTTGCTCGTCAACTCTTCTGATCACTGAGCTACCATTAATCTATCTCAGCCAAAAAAACAAAGACTATCATAACCATCGATCCCAAGGTACAAAATCCTTGAAACCACTACTGCCTAGCTACTGTCTCCAACTCTCCATCCATTCTTGATCATCTCTTCAGATCTTCACTAAAACCCAATCGATTCTTTCGAGCACACCATGTCGCAGCCCAAGCTTGTCCCTGTGCATCTCTACCTCCTCCCCCTAGCCATCTCACTGCTACTGACAGGGCCGTCTCCAGGAATTGGAGGCCCGTGAGCGAAATGCAATTGGGGCCCTAAAATATATAATGCAACTGCAACGTACGTAAGAGCTCACCTCAAGTTTGTCGATCGGCGCTCTGCGTCACCCGGCCGCTGGTCGCGGGCCGTGCCGTGTCACGCGTCTCCGTGGGGCGGAGAATCACAAGGACGACCGACGAGGTGACGCAGTTCGCAGTTCGCAGCGCGCGGCGCACGACGGGCGACGGAGTCTTCGGCGTCGAAGCGATCGCTGAGCTGTGCGCGGCGCTTGATTGCCCCGGCGTATGGGCTGAGGATTGAGAAATCTAACCTACTATGGGCCTTCATCGTAGACTTTTGGGGGCCCTTCAGTTTTGGGGGCCTGAGCGGTCGCTCACTCCGCTCTTGGCCTTCGACGGGCCTGGCTACTGATACTATCGCCAGCACGTCACTGCAGAGCGCAGGGCGGGAGCAGTGACCACAAGCCGCTCGTCTCCCCCCTCGGCAAGGACCTGGCCACCTCCCTCTACACCATCTCCATCAAGGACGGCGCGCCCCTCGTCGTCGACCTCGCCGGCCCGCTCGTCTGGTCGACGTGCGCGTCCGGCCACCCCACGTTCCCCTGCAGCTCCGGCGAGTGCGCCGCCACCAACGGGGACAGCCCGGCGCCGAGCTGCGGCCACGCGGACGGTGGCAGCGGCCAGGAGGGTAAGACGCGGTACTGCACCTGCACCACGTATCCGTGCAACCCGGTCACCGGCCGGTGCGCGGCGGGGGACCTGACGAGCTTTGCGATGTCGGCCAACGCCACGGACGGCCGCAACCCGCTGTACCCGGTGTCGTTCTCCGCCGTGGGTTCGTGCGCGCCGGACGGCCTGCTGCAATCGCTCCCGGCGGGCGCCGCCGGCGTCGCGGGGCTGTCTCGCGGGCCGCTGTCCCTGCCGTCGCAGCTCGCGGAGCGGGGCGGGCTAGGGAGCAGCAGGTTCGCGCTGTGCCTGCCGGGCGTGGCCGTGTTCGGGAACACCACGCTCTACCTCATGTACTACCCCGTCGAGCTCACGTCCACCATCGCGTCCACGCCGCTCGCCAGGAACCCCAGGAACGGCGGCGCGTACTACATCCCCGTCGAGGCCATCTCCGTGTTCTGGGACGTGGAGACCCCGGTGTCCCTACCGCCGCGGGCGCTCGAGCTAGACGCCGCCACCGGCCGCGGCGGCGTCGCGCTGAGCACCGTGGCGCGGTACACGGCCCTGCGCGCCGACGTGTACCGCCCCTTCATCCAGGCGTTCGACACGGCCATCAGCAGGTACGAACGTACGTACATGGTGCACTGACTGGTGTGTTCTGATGTGTGTCGTACGTGACAGGCCGGGGTACGTGGTGAAGGTGGCGGCGGTGAGGCCGTTCGAGCTGTGCTACGACACGTTCTCGCTGCGGCGGCTGAAGCGGACGGGGTGGGACGTGCCGACCATCCGGCTGGAGCTGGCCGCGGGGGCCACGAGGAACTGGACGATCAACAACGGCAACTCCATGCTGCAGGTAGGCGACCGCACGGTGTGCCTCGCGTTCGTCGAGATGGGCGCGGATGCCGGCGCCGCAGTGCCGGGCATGGCAACGGAAGACGCGCCGGCGGTGGTGATCGGCGGGTACCAGCTGGAGGACAACCTGCTAGTGTTCGACGCGGACAAGGAGGAGCTGCGGTTCAGCGGGCTGCTCTGGGGCTCTGGCGCGACCTGTGGTGGCTTCAACTTCACCGTGGCTCAGTAGGCGGTAGTAGCAAGGCATGCGGCGATCTGGTGGTGTATGTGTTGACTTCGTAGTTGTCAATTCTATTCTTAAGGCCATTTCAGTTTGCCTCTTACCATAAAATATGCTGATACCGATCCATTCCAATGAACCGTTTTATATTTTAAAGTTTTAATATAATAATATATATTTATTTATAAGTATATATATATAATTACTACCCTGTTACTCGAAGTTGAACTGCATAGCTGCGTGATACAAGCGTTTTCCCCTGACGGGGCCTACGGGTGACATAATAAGAGGGTCAACCGTCAACATCGACGTGACGGCTACCTCAGTTCCCATTGCATCCAACTCGGCTTCTTTTCTCACTGCCCATCTGTGTGTTGCTCACAGGCATAGATGGACTCCACGGCAACTTAACTGGCACGAGCCATTGGCTTAGCTGGACTGGAGGCTTCCAAAGCATTCATTTCCGTAACAACTCAAACTGCCAAATACCCAGGCACGGCCTTGTACCAGAATGAATAACACGGATCAAAATGCTTGGTATTGGCTGGTATTGAGATTGAGACGAAATCAAAGTTGATGTGTGTCGTTTGAAGTGTCGGTATGATATGTTCGGGCCATTCCAACCGGTAGTGAAATGAAATTGATAATATTGGTTGACTTTCTTTCTGTTAGGGCAGTGGATTAGCGCACGCGGGCCTTGCGTAATAAGACGACGGCAGTATAACGTGATGAAGTCGTAGTGTAATTTGAAGGCACCACATAAATGGAGTTTTCTATGCGTCCTACGCCATGTTCATTTCGGTTTAAGATTCTGACTTCTGCATTATTTTTTTACTATTTATAAATTTTATCTTTTTCTGTTTTTTCGGTTTTTTGAGCTTTTTATCATTTCTTTTTTTTCCGTATTTGTTTGAATTATACGAGATAGACTAACATATTTTTTCTATTTTTAAATTTTTTAAATTTAATTATGCTAAATAAGCCACCATCGATTACAATGCAAAATAAGTCAACTACAGTAAAAATAAACTATAAGCCAGGCTTATTCACCATCAGCTACGTTTGCTATTTTTAATGGCAGCAAGTACTAGCTAGGAGACTTGGGTGGACAAAGGCCCGGTTGTTTTGGAATTTTGGATGTTAACTTTAAAAAAGTCAAACAGGTTCTCTGAACTGTTTTTTAAATTTAAAACTATATGTAACAATTGCGTTGACATTTAGTCATCCACTGTTATATTAAAATAATATAGACAAAAATCATTACCTATAGTCTAAAAAAATAGGACCTAAGACAAATAAAACAGAAACGAGAGTACAACCTATATGTTTCGCAATGCTAGTCTAAACTCGATATACACGGCAAAAAATTCAGTAGGGCCCATCAATGCCCTACCTTAGATTTGTGCCACGTGGCCTCCCAAATCGTAAAGGTATTTTCCTTCATGCCGCCTCCACTATGGTCAAGCAGTAAACATCTCTCTCTCGGCTCTGCTTGTACTCTCCCTCCCTCTCCCAACTCCCATCACCCACCGAAATTTGGACATATACGGTACTGTACACCATCGAAATTCCAAAAATAGCTCTCAAACCAATGCTTTTCTGTTTCTAGCCCCCTCCCGACCGCACGACTCACCGAAAAGTGACGTGTGGCAATCGTGCGGCCGGGAAGCGCATGACACCGGAATCGTGCGGTCCCCAACCGCACGACTCATCAGTAGGCGCTGATCGTGCGGTCGGAGACCGCACGGCCACTGTAGCATCGAGTGGTGCAGTGCCCGACCGCACGACTTGGTGTGTACTGTTTAGGGTTAGGGTTTATCGATTAGATGCTTTCTGTTTGCACAAAATGTGGTATAAATTTTGTATTTTTGTTTTGATAAGACTATCTTTAGTTGCGCAAATTTTTCTAATTATAAATATTACACATATTTACATGTAATTTATTTTGTTTGGAGTCTGCAGCAATTTTATAATATAGAAGAGGAGATGCAAAAAATTATGAAATATATTTTGAAAATTCGTTATGCATTGCAAATGATACATGTAGGAAAATTTTTTTAGATTATTACATTTCAAAATATTTTCGTACGTTCTTAACGGTACGATCGCCGTGCCTTGTTATAGTGCGGTTAATTTTCGGAAGAATTTTGTAGGGACGATTGAGCCCTAAATAACTCGTACGTACCAAGGTAAATTATACTGTGGTGTAATGGTTGATCCGTTTGTGTTTTTTTGCACATTATGAACGGTAAAAATATGTTCGATTCGCAAAAACATTTTGCAATCATGGTACGTTGTTGTAGTGCAAGAAATTTTGTGAAAACTTTTATGAGCATGACTAGGATAGGAACGATTGGTCAGTAGGAAGGAAAGTGATATGGAGCACGCGAAGAATTGAATACAAAAAGAGGACGACATTTTATGTTGGTAGTTAAAATAGATTTCATAATAAACTTGAGAATAACACGACGCACAGGATTTGGTTACAACAAACAGAAGTAGCCGTGCGATACATATGTGCCTTCTTGGCATGGAAATAAATTAGATATTAAGGCGAGTAGTGCGGAATGGCCCAACCTACTGCGTAGACCGGGGCCATTTTCCCTTCCTTGCAAGCTCGGCATTGAAATCCTCATATTCCTCTTTGGCCTTGGTCGCTATTTCTTTTTTTTCTCGCGCTCCCTCTCGCGAGCCTCGCGCTGCCTATGTGTGCATGCCTCAAGATGAGCTTCTGTCTCCTGACGTATACGCTCGGTTTGCTCGTCTTGGCGACGCTTCTCCTCACGGATCTCGCATGCCCATTTATCATTCCACTCCTCAAAGTCCAGAGTCCATTGGTCATATACGTGGATCTCTAGGTCGATCCACTTGCGGTAGGCACATAGTGGCTTCGGGGACTGTGGGCAGACGAGAGAGTTTGTTATTACGTACTATTGGTTAGAAATAGTGGGGGAACACATTGTAAGTAGTCGTTACCGGCTGCCGATAGCTGATTGTGTCGAAACGACGGTCAGGATAGTCAGAGGAGTAGTTCGCACAACCCCAATAACGCATGCCTAGGCTGAGGCGGTGCTTAGACTTGAAAAATATGCACGGGTCTCTGCACCAGCAGAGGGGCAGCATCTCGCCCTCAGGGGGGTGTTGTGGCGAACATTCAATTGGAACATTTAGTATGGACATGCTACTACGGGGGGCGTCGTTACGGGGGTGTGACCTCGTGGCACGCTCTACTTGTTTGGCCCTGGCCGCAGCAGCCCTTGCTTGTTCCTCGCGAGCCACAGCAGACCTTGTTATGTTGCGGGTCTCCTCCCATTGCTTCATTATTTTGTCCCATTGCTTCTTCTACATCTTGTTCATCCCGACGTGGAGAAGGAAGGTATGATGTAGTATTAGGTTGTGTAGTATTCTCTCGCAGATGCATTCCACCTCGTTTTATAAGCCAAAGGGTAGGCATGATGTGATTTATTTTTGGTCCTTGCGTCATTTTTACATATTTTTACCCATCATTTTACCCTCATATTTTTCACATTTTGGGACCATTTATCATCATTTGCATTATTTTCTATATTTAATTGCTCGAAATGGACCATTTTACATTTTTTGGTACTTTTCCGCAGGTCGGCGCGATCTAGGCGCAGAAACAACAAATCTGGACTGCTTTGTACAGTTGTACGCGTCGTCACAAACGCGTGGGATCAAACCACGCTGAAAACGGAGCTCCGGAGGACCAAAACAGAAGAAATCAAATGGGAGAAGGACTGAATCGCAAACCCTAGATTCTCCGAGGACTAATCTGCAAAATACCAAAATTCCCAATTCCATCAAAAGCTAGCGCCGCCGCCTGTGATTCCCTGGAGCCCGGCATTTTGCTTCTCTGCCCTAGCCCCCCCGTTTGCTTCGCCTCCCCTTCCTTCAGCTCCGGCGCCAGCGAGGCCGGGCCATCTCGCCGGTGGCCTCCCCCTCTATCGCGCCTCCTCTCACCGCCGCCATCACCTCCTCTCTTGGCCGCCTCTCTTCCGCTGCTCCCCACCGCTCCTTCTCTTATCCGCGCCACCGCTTCCGCCTCTCCCCGCTGCTCCTCCCTCGGCCGCTCTCCTTTCCGGCCGCCTCCTGCGCCTCCTCCCTTCTCTGCTCTCCTCCACCAGCCGCCGCCTTGTTGCATCACCGCATCGCCCCTAGATTTCTCCCTTCTCAGCCTTGCGTCACCGCCCTCAACCGCGCGCCGCCGCACCTTCCATCCGAGCCACCATCCCTCTTCTCCAATCGCCCCACTCCACCGCTTCTCCACTTCAACGCCTCCCCTTTCGCGCCGCCTTCTCCCGTGCGCCGCCACCTCTTCGGCCTCTTCATTCCACCGCCTGCTCTCCCTCCGATCTTCCACCACCGGCAGCCAATCGCCCCACTCCACCGAGTCCGACAACACCCCCTCTTCGGCTCCACTCCACTGCGGCTTCGCCATCTACTCCTTCACCGACGACCTCGCCACCGTGCGCCGCCCCTACGCCATCACTGCCGATCTTCATCGCCACCAACCTCGGCGACCGCGACTCCGACCTCTCCTCTGCGTCCCCTTCAGCGCCCCGGCCGCCATCTCTCCACCGACGGCTTCTCCCTCATCTTCTCCAACCCCGATGGCATCTCCACCGACCACCTTCCTCTGCTCTGCTTCCTCTACTACTACTCTTCTCGGTTAAGTTTCAATTCCTCTCCCTTCCCCTCTCTGCTGTTCTCAATTAGCATTCAAATAAATTGCTGTGAATTCCCTGTTAATTGATGCTTTATGAACTGAGCTTGTTATATTGTGATATGTGCTCTGTGTGTATGTGAAATGAGCTGTGGATGTTAACTTGTGATATGTGATGGTGATATTTGATCTGTGCAATGACTTGTGATGTTTATGTAATCTGTTAATGCTGTTGGAAGTTGTTTAGCAATTGTAGTATTGATCATCGTGATCATTGGGCGATGACTATAATGTTAGCTGAGAATTGTTCCCTGTCTTGCTTTATGGTTATGTGTTAGTTTGATTAGCTTCATTGTGCTGTTAGTGTATTTGTGTTTAGTGATCAGTTGTTAGTTTCTATGTTGTTTGTGTGCGCGAACTAGCTAGCCGGTGGCGCTTTCTCCCCTCGTCTTGTCTTGACCTCCCTTGCTTCTAGACTCTCTCTTTTCTTCTCCGCGGTATGTCGATAGTTAGGTCGAGCGTTCGTAGTTTTGTGTTTGTTATGTTGTCGTGTCTTTGTTGTCGTCTAGTTAGTCGTCGACCGTCTTCTCTCTCTTTCTCTCTCGACTACCTCCACGCTTCTAGACTCCTCGGTGCTTCTCGACCTACCTCTTTACGTCTCGCGGTCGGTAGTTACTTAGATCGTTGGTCGTAGTCGTGTCGCTCGTAGTCGCGTTGTAGTTCGTGTGTGTGTTTGTTCGGTCGTATGACGTCCATTCGCATCGTTCGTCATTCCGCTGCTTTCGTTTGTTTAGTTCGTTCATTTGGTTGATTAGGTAGACGTTGTAGGTTTAGTTTTTCCCTCCGTTTTGTTTGACCTAGCTTTAGCCGAGCACCGGTAGCCTCAGTCTAGTCCCTGTGGAGAACACGACACTCGCCGTTATTTCAGTGGTAACCCGTGCACTTGCGGGTGTGCTATTTTCGCACGATCATATGTACCTTTCTTTTGTGCTCACTCCACCGGACACCGATATGGGTCAACTCAGCACCTCTTCATCGGCACCCACGGTGATTTGTCCAAAATGCAACATGGTTGTTAGACGTAAGACCTCACACACGGCCGCGAATCCTGGGCGGCACTACTACAAATGCCCCTTTCACTCGGTGAGTAAGATTGTTTTAGGTTCGTTCAAATCGTGCATATATGTTACACAATCTTCTTCTCATGAAATCGCAGGAAGCCCTCGGTGGTTGCCGATTCTGGGTGTGGGAGGATGAAATGGGCACTAGGATCGACATTGTTCGGCATGAGAGAGTTGTCGTGAGGGGTAGCGACCCCATCAAGATGCGGCATCGTTTCGATAGACTAGAGTGGAAGATAAATTTAATATTGTGTGCTATTTTCTTTCTTGTGTTTATTGTTATCGTGAAGGTGTAGTGCTAGAGGTTGTTCTCGTCTATGTTGGTAATGTTTTATGCTATGTTGTATGTTGTGTTTGTTGTTATCGTGTCTTCTCCCGCTGGAGGGTTGATTTACGTATGTGTCATGCAAGCTGTGAGCTACAGTGCCCACATGCGTACGTACTTGTCATATTAGAATGATGCCTTAACTGTAGTTAAAATAATTTCAGAAGCACATTACAGCATGAACATTGTTATTATCATAAATGATTACAAGAAACCATGCGACGTTACAACAGCTGAATTATAAAAACTCATTGTGCACCTCGTCGTCGCCTCCTCGGACGGCGTATGTGATCCTCCGAGAAGGTGGGCTTGCTAGGGGAGTGTGGTGCATCTCGAAGGTTGTACTGCGAGGCCTGCGTCGGAGGCGTTGGTGCATACAACTCCGTCGGAGGCGAATGGCCAAAAATAAAGCTCAGCCATTCGGTCGAGGAGGGGTCTACGTCCTGCTCAGATGGTACAGCTGAATTAGGCCATGGGCAGCGCTGTTTATAATGAGTAGTAATATCATAAGGCATTTACCTGGTAAGTCTAAAACGCAGATGACCCACCGTGAACTTCGTGGCCCTGTTGCTCCGTGACTTTCTTAATTTTTTTTGCAATGCGATGAGATGGTATTGAAATACACATGCTTTGTTTACTACGTTAGTACATACCGGTGCATGCGGTTGTCCGAATGACGATGACGTAGGGAAATCACGCATGTATACCTGCGCTGTGTATCCTTGGTAGGTATGCCTGAACCAGTCGTGCGCTCCTGTAGGCTGGACTGAACGCCATGCGCGAACGTGGGCAATGTCACCTCCGGTTGCTGCTGCGAGTCAGGGTCACTGTCTGCAGAGAGCTCCTGTCGCCCTGGAGACAATATTCGGTCCTCCGCCGCCCTCTGTGATGACGATGGCTGTAGCAAGGTGCTATCCTGTCGCAAATGCTGCAAGAAAAAGCTGTGGTGAGAGATAAATGGCAATGAGTGGATGAACAAACAATTGACAAATGTCGTACCGCTGGTCCAAAGCGTATGGAGGACGAGCGAGCGCAACTGGGATGACCGCCGGACTGCGATTGACATGCTGACAGTGGTGCTGATGGTAGTGGTGCTGCCTGCTGTCCTCTGTGGACGCGTCGTGCATGTACATCATCCCTATGCCGATTACAGCTGATGGTCCTGATCGCATACCTTGCGTCATCGTAGATGTTACACATCGAAGTTAGCAGCCGATCAATAGAGTTGGCCCTCCCACACTGGAGAGCTTGAGCAGCCTCGTCGTGGATACGATGCAGGCGCTCATACTGCAGGTAAACAAAGAATGAGTTAAAACGTGTTGCCGCACAGGGTACACTGAGAGTAGTCTCATACTGTCTCGTCGTGCCGTGCTGCTCGATGATGGTCCAGCCCTGCCCGTACGGTAGCCTCGTGCGTGACCTCTGCAGGATGGTGTGGGGCAGACCCAGTAAGCCTGCTGCGGGTGCGTGGAATGTACCACTCTAGGTACGTATTGTACGTGTCGAGGTCGTACAGCCGACTCTCGTCCACAACCTCCGTGCTCGTCGAGTCACGCCACAGGTCTGTCCACGGCCGCTGTGTGCCCCTCTAGTCGTCATTCCGACGCCCTCTTCTTGTTTGCTTGCAAGTTAGTAGACACATTACATAATTAGTACTAACGACACATTAGTAGATTACATACAGTTACCGTGCAATGACTTACTCGTGGGCCTTCGCTGCTAGTGGCCGTCCTGGGAGGGGTGGCTTGTGCTGGTAGAGGCCAAACTGCCTCATGACTCTTTGCGGGTTGTACGGCTTGACGAAGTGGGAGAAGACGAGGTGGCAGGTCGTCGACTAGTACGTATGGTCTTGGTGGCACTGAGATGACAACCCGTGGGGGGCTGTGTTCTGAATGAACTATGGAGTCTATAGCCACCAGACTATCTCGCCCTCATGAAGAGTCTCGAACTAGTTATGGAACTCTGGGTATACACGCCTTGGTCTCTCCCTGGCCCACCGCAGCTGACCATGTGTCCAACACGTCCTCATTGTCGGCCCATGAATGGGGTCATCGCCATCATCCTGATCGTAGAACACCAGGCTGAACTCGTAAGGGTGCACAGCACTCCCAAAGTAAGGCCTCCCAACAGGGAAGTGCTCCCAAGACCACAACTGTAGGAGGACGTAGCACACTGCCAATACCGGCTCGCTGGCTGCAGTACGCTGCAAGGCATCACACAAGCCTCGGTACATGGCGCTAAGGACTGTAGATCCCCAGCTGTATTGCGGCACCTGGCCGGGCCAGGCATCTACCAAGGACTCCGCAAGGTGTATGTAGGTAGGATGAACGGAGTCTCCAATGGTGGTAGAAAACAAGACCTACCCGAACAAAAACAGGAGGTATGCGATGAGGTTCATCCGCACCACCTCCTGAGGAGCGTGCACGGGGCAGGTCATGAACTGTCGTAGCCACGAATGTGGCACACCAGACACGTTGTCTAAGATCGGGTGACCGAACCCAGGGCGGAGCCAGGAATTGAGCATAAGAGGGGTTGAAGGTCTAAGCCGACAATAATGATAGACGGAAATATAACATGGCAATATGTTTGTGTGTCTATTTTAAAAAACAATATGTCCAAGTTTCAAACACAGGAAAGTGTATTTGGCCAACACAACAATATATTGCATATATGTAAACTTCAATTTATATGTACGGCATAATGTCGTCATATAAACCAGTAACTTACTACTTGCCCTAGTTGCTTCTTCGCTTGACTGCCTCACCACGGCGACAAGTCGCTACATTGTACCTTACCTTGATTCTAGTTGATGTGATACCGCAAATGAGACAGACAAGGAGGAAAGTATAGAAGAACGCTAGAAGTTCAGACACCATGCTTCCCTTCAATTAGTGATGCTATATATCTCCAATTTAAAATAAAATACAAAAATTTAGAGCCTCAAACTCTACTAGGCATTTGGGCTTGAACGTTAGTTAGTGCTGACCAAATACTATTTAGGATGCCCAATGTGCATGATACTTTAGCTGCATAAAGAAGTACTAAAGCCATTAGTACATACCGGATCCTCAACACTTGTTGATCGATGGGGTGCAGGCCTGCCGGCCCCCTTCCCTCCGCCCGACCGAACCGGACACCCGGGGACCTTCGGTTGCCACCTTGGGGTGGCACTTTCTGCTGCACCACGGAGGGGTAGACACATCGACATGGATACATCATGAAGAGTAACGATCATCTCGCCCCACCGAAGTGGAAGGTGTGAGTTTCCAGTCTCCAACGATCGACGAGTGCGGACAGCAACGCCGCATCGAACTGTAACGCATGCGGCACATCCAGCACGCGAGCAATGGGCAAAAGGCCGGTGTCTCGCAGCAGTGGGATGTACCGATGGTCTGGAGGCCAGTGCTCTCGGGGGCTCCTAAGAATCAAACTCGGAGGGCCGGCACCAGATGACCATGCCACGCATCGGTGCTGGTTATCCCAACGGGGGTCTAGCAACTCGTACACCATCTCCTGCCGATGAATGAAAACAAGTCAGTACGCAGTGACAAGAGAATATGCAACAGACGTAATTTGAAGCGAATGACAATAAAGTGTCAACAAATGACAACATAATATGCAACAAACATAATTTGCAGTGAATGACAATAAAGTGTGCAACAGATGTCAACATAATATGTAACAAATATAATTTGCAGCGAATGACAACAAATGACAACGAAATGTCGAATAAGTCACAACATAACTTCCAACAAATGACTCAAACAAAATGTACACGCAAATATTTCCGTAAGATACATTCAACAGAGGATAAAGATTGCGAGATCATGTGCTCGCATACACAAGATGAGCACAACAAAGGCCCTCACTACTTAAAAGCACGAAACCAACAGTCAGCAATGAAAAACTATGTGCTTCGTACTATGGAGCGTTACTTGGTATCGGCCTGTTTGGGCAATGGCTAAAGAAATGGCCAACCGTCTTGCATAGTTTGCACTTCGAGCGCCAAACCCGATCCCCACGCTGGCTATCATCCATGTCATTACGGATGCAATGGCTATGTCGTCGCCCACGGCCAACGTGCTTCAGTGCATCGTTCGGCACCCACTTCACCTGCCCTGGCCACAGGTCCCTGTAGTGCATGTCCACCCCATAGGAATGGAACTCCGTACTCCATGTTTCAAACAGGTGCTTTGGGCGCTTGGTGCCATACCGCGCATGTCGCATACACATGGGAGTATGGCTTGTGTAGAAGTTGCGGCTTGTTGCAGGTGCAAGATGCTTTCTCATCAATCGTGCATACCTGCTTACGATCCCCTCTAGTCTGACCCATCATGTACTTCTGTCTGAGGCGGACCTCGAACTTCCTCTGTAAGCCATCCATGGTATGAGCAATATGCGAACGAGTCTTCTCCATCTTCTTGTCCATGTAGGCCTACGCTATCTCAGAGAAATCTTTGCCTTCGTCCAAGTGCTTCTTCGCCATCATGGCTCTATTGACAAAGTATCTAACTGAACGGTTCTAACTCTCTTCCACAATTGCCATGATAGGTAGGGATCTCACGCCCTTTAGAACACCATTGTACACTTCAGACATGTTTGTTGTCATGATTCTATACCTTGCTCCGCCGATGTCATGTAGTAGAGACCGCATCTCCATTCTCCAAGTCAGGTGCATTGGATGAACCCATTGTGTGAACTCCCCAACTCTCGTGGAGCCTCCCTCCACGGCCCCAGCTTCAGCCTGCTCGAGACGCTGTACATGCTTGCTAGTCTCCTGATCAAGCTGCCTCCATAAGGCCTCGAACTTCCTCTTCTGGTTCTGCATACAAAGCTTTTTGAAAATCTTCATTAGGTCCTTGCTATGGAAACTTCTGTGGAAGTTCGCCGCAAGATGCGTCATGCACCACCGGTTCTTCATGTCATTCCACTGGAAGGGGATCGTGTCCCGTTCTGCATCGTTCGCATTGCAGACAGCAAGCCTGCATTGCAGTCCGAGATGACACACACTTCGGGCCGATCTTGTACTACAGCCTGCTTCACATTTGCAAGAAACCACAGCCAGCTATCCGTATTCTCATTCTCCACAATTGCAAATGCCACTAGGAGTAACTGATCATTTGCGTCAGCTGCAACCGCGGTCAGGATAGTACCCTTGTATTTGCCAAATAGGAATGTGCCATCCATCGTTAGCACTGGACGGCACCATTTGAACCTTTCTATTGCCTGACGGAAGGCCCAGAACACTCTGTCAAGAACAAAATAATTCGACCCTTGCGTACCATGAACCCGCTCCTGCCTGTTAATGTATGTGCCTAGGTTTGCTTTTGCAATTTGATGTAGCATTCTTGAGACCAGATCATATGCCTCCTCATACGTCCTGAACATACACTGCAGGACCTTCTGTTTCGCCTGTCACACCTTCTTGTAGCTGACATCGAACCCTACTGTATTCGCTACATCCGCCATGAGAAGCTTCAGAGAAATGGACACATTTGCCACCACAAGATGGCTTATCACCTCCGCAACATACGACGACGTCATGTTGCGGTGCCTATATAGCGGCGCCGCAAGCTCACAAGTGTGATCCTTCAGCACAGTTATCCAGAAGTCCATGGCAGCGCCCCTGAATCGCTACACACGGACCTTGCCAGGACAGGAACCGTCGACACACTTCACAATGTAGGTGTCAGGGTTGGACTCGTGCACCCGATATGTTCGGCTGATGTTGACGGCGTATGTGGCAATAGCTTGCTGCGCATCACTCTTGTTACGGAAGCACTGCCCTAAAAGGAGTGTGCCCTCATTGAATCCCCACTCTGCCTCCTCCGCCCGTGGCAGAACTAGGGATTCCGTTGCGATGTCATCCAATTTGGACGTCACATATGCACCGTCCGTGGTTACAACACCACCTAACACACCTCCCGCTGTAGGTTCCCCTTCTTCGTCCTCTCCTAAACTGGCTGTTTCCACATCCTCCTCCTCCTCGCTTTGCACTTCTTCCACCTAGTCTGCAAGGTACTCGTGACAATCAACACGGGCGGCCCACCACCTCTCTACACCTTCATTCGCCTAAAAATTCTCCACGCACCTTCGCAGGTTTCCATCTCCCATTGACTTACGGACTCCTTCTCCTTCACCAGTATCTTCATGACTGCTGGAGAGTAATGCATGCTCTACATCTCCGCCAGTGCCACCCATGGCGGATGATTCTGTCCTCTCTATGAAGTGAACATACACCATTGGCCTGGCATAAATCGCTGCAGCAGGGTTGCACACGACCTCCATGTAGTTGGCCCATGAAGCGTCACTGGTCACCTTATAAGTTGCCACACTGTCTCCCCTGCAGCACCTACAACTGCGGCATGCACTGCCTCGATCCGTAATTTGTTCCTTGCGGTGTCCTGATTGAATGCGGAACGCACGCATCTCCGTAGCTCGAGCGTGCTCATGGTGTTCGGGATTGGGTGCCCCGATCACGGTCCGGTCACAATTAGAGAAGTTCGCCTGTATGGCCCGTCGCGTACGAGACTACTTTCGTAGAACATGAACAAGTCTTGGATGTCACCCATGGCGTACCTAACATAAGTCCATACCGAACCCTCTAAGTATATATAACATGCAACAAGTGTACCATCATACAGTACCTACCACCTACCACATACAAGCGTAATATTTTCATCTTAATTTCGTTGTTCTACCTATCCCATACAAATATGAATTGTACTTTTTTATTTGTAAATCTAATTTTTACTTCATTTACGGAGTGTGCTCACAAATTCCTATATAAATCAAATTAGTAATGTAATGTACTTTTTTCCAATTCTCTAATTTACGGATCTTACTTCCAATTTTTGTCAAAAATAAATTACAATTTTTGCAAATTTCTCTCCTAATTTATATTATTATTCTTCTATTTAATTCACCAATTCAACTACTCATTTTTCATCATTTTTAATTTATGAATTCTTATGTAAATGAAATAACTAATTTTTCCTAACCTTTCATTTATGGAAGCAAGCTCTCAAACATGCACATCAAGATCGATATGTACGCCATCTTTGTTACTCAATTCAGTGATTTTGGCTACAAGAATTAGCAAACATGAATACAAAAAGTTGTTACGTATAAGGATAGAATGCAACAAGAACAATGGGGGACTAGAGAAGTTTGTAGGGGCATCAGAGACATGAGACATCAACTTTTTCCTCCTTCGATTACAACACTCCAATTCACAACTCCAGGCTTCACAGCACTGAGTAAATTGAGGAAAAATATGCCACTTCAAAGGCTTCTATCCTGTAATTAGTACATGTATTTAATAAATAAATCTTAATAGAAAATTTGAGAAAACAAAAACACAGATTTGTATTTGAAACCATTGTGCATCATAGAAGTGAATAACTAACAGTAGCTATGCAAGTGGCCTTTCGGACTAGCAGTGTGCTTGACAATGACATCGTTCAAATGTAGTTACAATCGAGTTCATAATTTTTTAACATTACAGTTCACAACAGCAGTACAAAAATTCTTCACATAAAATATAAAATATAATACACTACGATTACAAACATTTTACCAAAAAATACAATATACTACAACTACAAACAACTACAAATATTTTACATTACAGTTCACAACAGCAGTACAAAATTTCTTCACATAAAATATAAAATACAATACAGTACAACTACAAACATTTTATCAAAAAATGACATGTAGCAACTTCGTAAAGAACATTTACGCTAATTACATGCTAATCAGTACGATAAGATTATAGACGTATGCAGATGATATTTACCTTTTCTTGAAGCTCACGACGCGATCTACAACTTTCACACTTGTCAAAACTTTTGATTCCAAACAAAAATGACTCAAAATCTTGTGCTCGTACTCCTTTCTTCCTTCACTTCCCTCCCTCTCTTGCTCTGCAGTTTTGCTGCTCTGGCTAACTTTCTACCGTGCAAACCCTCAAATGCAGCTGCCTGAACTGTTTTATGCCGCACTCAGCTCACTCGTTTGGTGGGGAACGACCAAACCATACGCGAAGAGTTGGCGCGTGTGCATGCCATGCAATACAAAAATGAAAGAGCAGGCAGAGGCGCATGGTAGCACGCTAAAAACCAGCCAAAGCCACGGACGGAGGGAATCGCGCGACGCTTTCGGCGGTTCAATGCGACGTGTCACGTACCGGAGGAATCATGCGTGCCGGATCGCACCATTTGCATCGCTCACGCGTGATCGTGCGGTCGGGGACCACACGACTCGGATGAGCGATGATCGTGCGGTCCCGACCGCACGATCACGCCGTGAACGATGGTCGTCGCGTCGGTACACCACGATTTGCCATGTGTCACTCTCCGATAAATCGTGCGGTTAAGAGGGGGCTAGAAACAAAAATGCTCATGTTTAGGGACTATATCTGAAAGTTTGATGCTTTACAGTGTCAATTGTGTCCAAACTGACCGCACGATCACGCTATGAACAGTGGTCGTGCGGTCTGGTACCGCACGATTTGCCTTGTGTCACTCTCCGATAAATCGTGCGGTTGAGATGGGGCTAGAAACAAAAATGCTCATATTTAGAGACTATATCTGAAATTTGATGCTCTACAGTGTCAATTGTGTCCAAAATTCTCACCTGCCGGCGAGGCCAAGGCCACCGAGCGCAAGGCCACCAGATCTGCCGCGCCTTGCAGGTTACAACGACCACACCCCCACCGTTGACCTCGTCCCCGACGCGGCGGTGGCTTCCGTAAGTGGAGGTGGAAAAGCAATATGGAGCCGTGACCAACAGAGTTCTCTACGGTTGTGCGCGTGACCTCACGCATCGAGACCATGCAGTCCGGTCAATGAACGCGGTCTTGCACCTGGATGGCTTTTCCTTATGCCAAACGGCAACATCGGCCAATGGGCTACAAAGAGAACACGGGTGGAAGTAGCACCGAGGGCCACGCGGGAAGTGCCACATCAGCAACGTCATCCGCTACTTGGGAGGTGGCGCACACACCCAATGGTTGGGAGGCCACATCAGAAAGAAAGAAGCAAACGCCCTGTCCTTATGCAAAGCACGCGTACAGCCCTGCTTATTTCGATTTCTCTCTTAGAGTTTTGACTTTTAATTTCTAGTTTCTTAATTTTATTCTTTTCTAATTTTTTGAGTTTTATAGATCTTTTGCCTTTTTCTTGTATTTTTTGTATTGTTGGTGATGACTAACCTGTTATTTATTTTAAAATAATTTAATTACATTAAAAAGTCGTCAACATCTACAATGCAAAATAATTTAGCTTCTGATTCTAAATAATAAAAAATAAATTATAAGTAAAAAAACCAAATGAACATGGCCTAACCGAAATGGCTTATTAAGCGTCACACCGGCGATAGCACCACCGCACCATGGTTGAACTTGCAGAATTCGGAAAGCAAAGCAACTCCTGGGAAAGGGTTCGGGGGCCCGGTCGCGCTGACCGTTGACCGCGACCCCTGATCCCGTACGGCTCGATCGATGGGAGTCGACGTCGGAACGCGCACCGCAGATGCGGGGGCCACGTTTTCCCTGGCCCCACGAGCGTGGCAACTCAAATCAAACACAACCGCGTATCCAATTCCAACCTAGGGGAGTATTGCGCCTAGTGCTTTCCAAGATATTGCCATTGGCCGTTCCAAGAACCTCCGGGAGTAACGGGACCAAAATTTCCGATAAACGAGTCAGATGCCAACCAAACTTGAAAATTCAAGTATCGATTATTGGATCAGATATTCCTGTGATAGGGTGACAAAGGGCGGAGTCATGATTTAGGTATACAAGGAGCCGATGGCAAATAGACAATAATACAAAAGAAAAAAAATATATATAACATCACAATTACTCCAGCCTCTAATATAGCATAGACAACAAAACATAATGTAGGTTCGGTTGATTTGAAAGAAAATTACATACTTATTTGCTTATATTTAGCTCAACGTCTAATTTCTCACTATGGTAGAGCGGATCTAGGATTTTATCACGCTCCGAGCTAGAGAGCATCAGATGTCACTATTATCTAAACTAGAAGGGAAAGTTGCATATTTAGCTTACTTGAATTTACTCGGACTTTGCATTGATAAATATAGCATAGATATTTTGTCTTGACTAGTATCACATAATCTAAAGCAGTACTCCTAATCTCGTGTAGTTGGATTGGTTTCATATCACTTTTGTTCCTAACGATGGTCCATCCGTTTCTCTTATGTGTGCTGTGCATACAAGGGGGCTAAGGTATCCTCTGGATATATAGGATGTACCGCACCTTCAAGACCTGTTTGGAAAACTTAAAATCTCTCAGCCTACATACGTGGATGGGCTAAGATTTGAGGCTTCCTAACCAAGGCCTCAAAGTTCAAATCCCTCCCCCCGAACCTGAATCAATGTGACCTGTGGGCAACACTGCCGATCGTATGTTTATGAGTGATGGCAACTCGTGATCAAGTTATGATGGTAAATATAGCTAGACGGATGATATTAGTTTCGCCTGTCGTCTCACTACTACGTAAAACGTATTCGGACGGTTTAGAACGTCATCACGATGCGATTTTGTGAGCCGTCAATTTATGGGTCGATGTGATACGAGGTCATCACAGACGGTTTTCGAACCGTCTATGGTGCAAATATCACAGACGGTTCATCGGTAAGAACCGTTTATGATACTCGTTTTTTTGACACTAACAACACAGACGATCTCCAAATTAAAACTGTATGCCATAGTGTACGTCACAGACGGTTTTGTCAAACCGTCTATGATTTGGCGTCTACTAATAGTATTTCTATAGTAGTGTCCCTTTCAATTTTTTTGAGCTTCTCATCCCTTCTAGGGGTGCAAACGGAGCGAATACAGACAAATATTGCTTATCTCGTATCCTTTTTCATATTTTTGTCGAGTCGGATACGGATAGTACCGGATCTGAATACGAATGTGGATATTCTCAGTCACGAATACGAAGCGAATACATGCCGCTTCGAATACAGTTAGTTTCGGTCACAAATATTTAATCGGATAATGCGCAAAAGCAAATTTCACATAGTGACAGAGACAAGTTAATCAACTAGTAAATTCTAGCTAGCAAAGTAGCAAGTCAATGGTAGAGGCTAGTTAAATAAGTAGTAGCTAACTAGCTACATGCCACATGGTTCAAAAGTACGAATTGCCCATAGCTAAGTAGTTAAGTACATCACTAGTTCATTTAACTTCATTATATTTAGCAAATGATTCCATAAGACCTTCGTATTCGGTATCCGAAGAGATCAGGTATCCGACTCCGTTTTCGTATATGGTAACTATCCGGAAAATACCCGAATAATTTCGTATCTGTCAGATAATGCTTTTTCCGAATCCGTTTTCATATCCGACAAAAAATATTCGACTCCGTTTCCGTACCTGACAAAACGTTCAGATATTCGAAAATTTACTTTGAATTATATCCGAATTAAAACGGACGTCCCTTCCATTTTGATTAACTAAACAGTAGCGATGACTTTCCCAACATGGAAACACGCGTTGGTTTTTATATGGAATTTCTTGGTACGCGCGTAGAGATTACCCGTCAAAAAAAAATTTCCGTACGTGTTCCGGCGTTTGTACAGACCTCTTCCTCAGCGTAATCCCAAAAAGGAAGATTTCCTTAGAAAGTCCTGAGGCACTGACCAGCGGGCCCGTTTGACCTCGCGTGCTCCGCACCCTATAAATACCCCTCACCTGGTGTCCCCGAAGACCAGTAGAGCGATCATTTGACCGCAAATTGTATCTCAAACTAGACTCGTAACGTTGGGACTTGGGAAGAGAAATAGAGAGAGGAGTCGACACTCGAGAGGGAGAGGGGGATCGGAGATGGGAGGATGCTTTTCCGGCGACGTGCGCGGCGGCATGGAGGCCGTGGGCGGCGGCGGAGTTGCGAGGGGCCCCGGGACGGCCGGAGAGGCGGCGGCGGCGCAGGGCGGGCCGAACGAGGCGGTGGACTTCTTCTTCCAGACGCGCGGCCTCCGCGGCCTCTACACGCCCCTCGAGGTACGGTCGTCCCGCGGGAAACCCTAGCTCCCAGCGCTCGCTAGTCGTGGACGCTCCCGTTGATGAATTGCTCGCGTTTGAAGTGGGATTTCGGGGAATTGGGGCCGTCGCGATCGGTTTCGGCAACGTGGAGTGAGTTTTGGGATATGAGTATTGGATCCTCATTGTATATTTTCGGTAGAATTATGCTTCTTTTTTTCATGAGATGCATGCGTGCAAATATGTTTTTATTTAGGATTTCCATTTTACAGAAAGGCACGCGGTTTCTCATTTACCCGCTTGTGCAGGAACTAGATCATACTCAAGTAGTAATACTTTTCAGTTTCTCTATACGGTTCCTCAAATGGAGATCACGTTCTATTTTGATGGGTTGGTCTCGAATAGAATATCGTTTTGATTTCGATAATAAATTGACGCTGGGGCCTTTTTCTGGAAGTTGATTAGGAAAGATCGAATACGTTTTAGGTTGGAGTGGGCGGTGGATGTCGATCTTTTTCTTTAAAACGAAACCATGTTAGAGGTGGCAGATACTCGACGTGTGCAGAGGGTGGTCGGCACTAACCGGTGATCGTTTGACCCGATGACTTGTTACATGTGCGTGCACTTTCTCGTGCTGCCCGGAGGATAAAATTTACACCTTACATACCGAACGATTAGTTAATTTTACACTAGTTTTTATAGGATTTTACTCGATCCCTTTAAATAAAAAGTCGTTCAAACATTATACTGTGTTTTTGGAATATCGAAAAAGAATAGTATATGCTTGCAGTGATTTGTATGCCCACCTACATGGAGATATTTATGTTCATGCATTATCTTTCTTAGTTATCCTATCCACTCCTCACCCATGCCTTGCTCCCACTGCCCCACATCCACTGTGGCCTGTGCATGCTGTGTGACAATGGATAAAAGAGCTGTGCGGTTGTTTCTTATTTGAGAGTTGCTTTGCTAGAATTGTTTCTTCGTGATTTTAATGCATGTCAAAGGATAGTATAGTATATGCTTGAAGAGTTGGAGAATTGTGTGAATTTGAAGTTCTATCTGTGCCAGCCAGCGATACTGTAGCACCAAGCATGCCAACATGTTCTCAACTAGTGGATTGTGGATGTCAATCTGATCTCCTGCGCTGACATGTTGCATTATTCCTCTAATGCAGCTATCTTTTTCTGCATCGAAGTTGAGGAATATGGATGCTCTTTCCAAGGTACAAATCGCCATTATATTTTTCCAAGCATTTCAATCTCTACCTGTTTCTATTTTAGTAGTGCAACTTAGTGTGTCGATTTTATTGGTCCAGACTCCAGAACCTTAGCATAACTTAGAAAATTAAACTATGTTGAATCTTAAATAGGTGTTGCCGACTTTTGCAATGTTGGGTATTATTTGCAAACAATGGTAAGTTTGAAACAAAGCGAATGATAAGTTAATGTGTGTAAAGCTATCCAATTTTATGCTTCTGTATTAAGGTGCCGTTTGTATACCCTTTAATTGTACTGTTGTCGTCTTTTTTAGAACCCAAAAAGTGCATAGAGGAACAGTGATTAACTTTTCAAATTGTCCTTGACTTCGCCTTGCAGTTTTATGATCATAGTTGTGATACAAGGGCAATAAACAAGGGCTTTCTAGTTTAACCTTCTAAGTTCTATGTAATAAAAGAGAAACATTTCCAGTGTAACAACTATTTGTTGCAGGCAAATATTAAATTTTAACAAAAAAAAAAAAAAGGCTTGCATTGTCAATAGCTGAAACGCCAAGGCACCAACCCAGAAAGCAACATGCTACATTGTCAATAGTTCATCTTCAAATAGTCAAATTTCCATGAAAGCTGCTATATTTCAATCTCTGATATTTATGTTTGCCCACTGAAGATCATTGCATTGCCACTATATTTATATTCAGTAATTATGTTGAAATATGCTGTGGCTTTGCACCAGCTACAATACAAACATGCAGGTAATTCCACTTTCAAGTTTTCATTGTAGTGTCAAAAATCTGTTACAGCATATATGTGTAACCAAAAACTGTGGTGCTTAATTCTTCTTGTGTATTTTCCCCAACTTTAACTATTGTCTGCATACTTGCCGTAGAGTGACCCAATGCTAGTGCTCTACACAAAAATGGACGGAAGGCTAGAAGAGATTGGCCGTACTGAAGTGATGTTGAATTCACTGGAACCCTCATGGATCACAAAAGCCACAATAAATTACCAATTTGAGATTGTGCAGCCACTCGTGTAAGTCATTAAGATAAAAATATACATATCACTTGTAGAAAGCTCCTACTTATGACTCCTTTTTTTGGGCTAATGGTAGTTTCAGGATATATGACATTGACACAAGGTACCATAATACACCAGTGAAGGTATATTCTGTGCCCTTAATTCTCCCCTATTCAATTTGAATACTTTTTTTTTTGTGTAGCCATGCTTGAAATGGAGCCACAGTTTTTTGTTATTTTATTCCACCAGAATGTTAAACATGCTAGTCTAGATGCCTAGGTAGTGGTAAAGAAATCCAGTAGACCGTTTCTTATAAAAAAATCCCTACATGAAGATTCACCTTTACCCAACCAACAGTTAGCCCTCCTAAACTAATAGATTGAGTAAATAGGGGTTAAACATAATAACCAGATTACATATTATATTATATACGTGTTTGGGGCCTCATGCTTTTAGGAATTCTCCCACACCCAACTGAGCATGCTAGCTGTTGTTTGGCAGTCGATTATTTCTACCCTGCATAATGAAACATCTCATCAAAAGAGAAAATGTCCCAAGCTGTACATAAACAGTACACACACATGGTTAATATGTGCTCGAAACAAGCTGGGTTACGTAGTGACTGTGGAATTGTCTCCATTGTTAATATTTGCTCAAAACAAGCTGGGTGATGAGCTGGCTGTAGAATTGTCTCAATTGTTTTGTTTTGCAGAAGAATTTAGCAAGTGATAAGACAGGCCTTATCTTTTACCTCATTCATAGATAGGCCTTATCTTTTACCTCATTCACTTACACGCGTTATTAGTAAGACACTAAGACAGTAACAGTATAGCCTGCTTAGAATTTCTAGTCTGTAACTTTTAGATGCGACTTCTGAAGCCTGCATTTGTTGTTTTATGCAGACGTTGAACTTGTCTCATCAAGATTTTCTAGGGGAAGCGTGCTGCAATTTATCAGAGGTTGTACAACATCCACAAAAAATAACTAGTTGCAGTATACAATTTCTCTGAACAAATGCAAATGAAGAAGAGAAACATGAATGTCTTCTCTTGATATTTATTTTGCTCTCCTTTGCTCTTTTCACAGATTGTCACAAAGTTCAACCATAGCCTCACATTGAACCTCCGAAGTGGTGGACATGCCCTTCTGGGAACAGTGACAGTACATGCTGAAGAAAGTGCTTCCTCAAGGATGGCAGTTGAGATGACATTCCATTGCCTGAACTTGGAAAACAAGGATGTGTTTTCCAAAAGTGTATGAATAACTTCCTTGGCTGGTAAAGTAGAATGTTATAAGTTGGCCAATTAGTTGCAGTTCTCAAAAATTTTATTTGATTTTGATTATGCAGGATCCCTTCTTGAGAATATCAAGACTGGTAGAAACTGCTGGTCCCATTCCTATATGTAAAACAGAAGTGGTCAATGACAACTTACACCCTGTTTGGAGGCCCATAACGCTAACATTACAACAGTTTGGTAGCAAGGCAAGTAAATATTCCTGAGTACAGGAACATTTTGTTTTAGCATTGCTTAGAACATGTGTAATTCAAGGTTGATCTGATTTTTTTAATCTGTTATTTTATTTCAGGATAACCCACTGCTAGTTGAGTGTTTTGATTTTGATTCCAGTGGTGACCATGAAATTATTGGGTAGGTTGTCTAAGGAAGTGTTTTGTTATATCTTTTTTTCCATTAGTTCGGAGTTTAATTATGCCCTTGCTTGTTTGACAAATAGGGCCTTCCAGACAACTATCGGTCAGCTTGAAAATCTATATAATTCAAAGTCTGGAGCAAATTTTTACAGCCATAAGGGGCAAAAAAAGGTTTGGTTTTTTCTTATATGATGCAATCTAATGAACAAAAAGTCACTCCATCTAACCTTTCATGCTGTATCCAATCTGTGTTTCAGTTGAAAGGACAGTTGTTCGTGGATAATTTCCAGGAAAAAGTACAACATACTTTCTTGGACTATATTTCCAGTGGTTTTGAGCTCAATTTTATGGTGGCTGTAGATTTTACTGGTTAGTTCTAATTGTGAGCTTAAATTATAGCTGTATGTCAATCATATCTGTTTTACATCCGTCCTTTATTTCCTTATGTGTTTCCAGCTTCAAATGGCGACCCCCGTGCACCACAGTCTTTGCACTACATTGACCCCTCTGGCAGACCGAACTCATACCAGCAGGTCAGCGGTCGTCTAATCTGCTAAATTATGTTTGAAACCAAAAAAAGCATGCTTATTGAACCATTTAACCTACCAGGCAATTCTAGGGGCTGGCGAAGTTCTGCAGTTTTATGACAATGATAGGCGATTCCCTGCATGGGGTTTTGGAGCAAAGACACTACAAGGATATATATCTCACTGTTTTAACTTGAATGCAACTACCAATGACTGTGAGGTGAGATTCATGTCTGATGAGTTATTGTTTATTTTTTGACCATGTTTAATAAATCTTCATGTGAATATTTTGGGTGGGTTCTTTTGGGCTATAACTTATGGCTTTTAGTTTAAGTTTTTGAATTCTGGCTGTTCGAGAGAGAGTACAGAGAGAGAAATACTCGTGTGTGATTTTGGTCGATATAGATAAAGTCGGGACAGTGTTTACTACAATCAACTTATAGATCCTACTTTAAAAAGATACTTCATTTGAAAGTTAGTTACTGTAGAAAGCTAAGCTATAAACCTAAAAGAACACACCCTTTGTCCTCCCCCTTAACAATGGCATACTCATCAAAAGACATTTGTCACAGGCTAACAGCGGTCATGCGCCAAAATGTGCATGAAATTCTTGTGAAAAGAAAATACCATGCAACATTGGTACCAACATTAACTATCTCCTATAAGGCAACTTCTGAATATTCGTGTACCCTAAGTCCCTAACCATTGAACTTTCCACATACCTGCTTGATTTTTTTTATTAGTAGTGTTAATATTTAATAGAACAAGTAGAGCTTCCAACACAAGAATGTAGTGCTTTAAGCCCAATTGTGTTCTGCTGCAAATAGCCTCCTGTGTTTGGCCTTTCCTACAATGTTTTTTGTGTAGATATTGCTGATTCAGGATTTCATATACCTGCAGATATTTTCCCTGTCCCATTCACCTTCATAATTACTACACATATTTACTCTTTACATGTGTGTGTTTAAAAAGTGTAAAGATTTGGGGCCTGTTGATTCAATGGCATCACTCTTGTAATAACACCGTGTCACCTATTAGCACGACTATGGTGCTACAAATCGTGTGTGGTATTGTTGAATTCTTGCTGCATGTTGCCAAAAAAATGGGGCAAAATATAGATGGCATTTGTATTGCTCAGACTGATGTTATGAATTTTCTAATTAAACAATTGATAGCATTTATATTTCTTAGACCATCGTTGATGTTATTATTTTTTTATTTCTGTCACAGGTCGTTGGAGTTGAAGGCATCATGTCAGCATACTCCGCTACTCTTTACAGTGTTTCCCTTGCTGGGCCAACCATGTTCGGGCCCGTGATCAACAAAGCTGCAGAAATTGCCAGCAATTCCCTGCAATATGGAAACAATAAATATTTTGTCTTGCTCATTATCACGGTATGTAACCAGGTTTCCCCATGTGACCTCTGTTCAGAAAATTCACTTGAGTATTTCTGCAGGATGGAGTTCTCACTGACGCTCAAGAAACAAAAGATTCTATTGTGAGGGCATCAGATTTGCCATTGTCAATTCTCATTGTGGGCGTAGGAAATGCTAATTTTGAACAAATGGAGGTAAAACATTTATTTTCTTCATATATGATAAAGAGTCCCTTCTTGACAAGAAAATTATTCTGAATATTTGCGTGCCAACACTAATCCTGAATATGTGCGTGTGTTGTGTACGCTGTAAGTCTGCCTATCTGGGTATTTGTCAGTAGTTTTAGTCCGGCAGTTTGTCGCACCATGATGCTGCACTTTTTCTAATTGCATCTGCAGTACCTTGTGTCCAGAAAGCCTGTCTACCTATGGCATACTTTGTTTTCTCTGATAAACAAAGGCTGTTGGATTGGAAGACGCAGTTCTGTGATGTTATTTTCCACTCCCAACATAAAGCACCACCGATGTCTAACTGAAAGTTCTCTTTGGCAGATCCTAGACGCGGACAGCGGCAAGCGGCTGGAGAGCTCGACTGGCAGGATTGCGACACGCGACATCGTCCAGTTTGTCCCCATGAGGGAAGTCCAAGGTCAGCCAGCACCGATCCGCACCCGTTACCATCAACCAACTCCAGCTGTGGTACCCCCCCTGAAACATCTCTGTAAATCTCATCACTGACATTTATCGCCTCCCGTGCAGGCGGCCAGATCTCGGTCGTCCAGTCCCTGCTGGAGGAGCTGCCGGGGCAGTTCCTGGCGTACATGCGCAGCCGGGACATCAAGCCGCTAGCTGCTCCGGAGCACGCTTCGGCGCCCGTCTACCCCCCTCCCCAGTGAAAGAAAGAACCCTGCCACCACTCCACATGAGCTGGTCCAACCAGCTAGCAAATGTAGATTCTGCATCTGTCTGCCTCTCCATACACCTAGCAAATGTAGATACACCTTCGTTTTAGGCCTATCTGGGCTGCATCTGCATTCAATACAGACAGTCGCATCTGCGGCACCCAGATCCAGCACTTGGTACCAGAACGTTTACTGCTGCTTCCGCCGAGACCCAGGTCGTCGAGTACGTCAATTCGCTGTAAATACCACATGCCATTGATAGATTAGATTGTACTGCAGGTTGCAAAAATGACCATGGTTTCTGTTTCCTTGTTTAGGCTATATTATATTGTTTTGACTTTTAACTAAAATAACATTGCTGTTATCTTTTATGACGTACTCAATTAAAAGAAAATAAAGAGAAATAATAAAGAAACACTGTTGTATCTTTATAGATAATATATAAAAATAAAAATTATATTAAAAAATAATACGTTTTAAACGGCTTTTCGCGTATGAAAATCACAAGCCAACGCTGTCTCGAACAAGCGGCTTGTTCGGCTCCAGACTCCAGAGGGAATTGATAGATTAGGGCCCTGTTTGGATACGCTTATCTGAGAATCGATTTTAATTTGATCAAGATTTTCGATAAGTCACGATCTGAAGAATCTGCGATCCGAATAATCTGAATAATCTGATGGGGCTTGCGGTGCAGAGATTTTGAATTCTCGGTGCAAATGCTGATTTTCCCACCGCGGCGGTTGAAAGAATCGAAAAATAATCAAAGCGTTTGGGTGGGATTCTCGCTAATTCTACCCAGAATCGGATTTTAAGCGTATCCAAACAGGGCCTAGATTATTAAACGGCTTTTGGCATATGAAAATCACAGGCCAACGCTGTCTCGAACAAGCGGCTTGTTCGGCTCCAGGCTCCAGAGGGAATTGATAGAATAGATTAGGTTGCACTCCTTGTTAAGTGCTGCTAAAAAAGATGTACTTAGCCGGTGGTGGTTATGAGTTGACCGCGGCCAGTGGCGCTCCGTGATGGTCCACCGGCACGGGGCATGTGCCTGCACTGGACGCCAGCCTAGAGTTCGTGGGCATGTTACTCCGGAGCAATTAGTGATGAGGGAGCGAGACAGCGAGTGAGCTGCGTTGAGTGGCATGCTCCCTCCGTCCCTCACCCTGCCTCTCTCGCATCCCTGCTCCTCCCGGAACAACTGGACTACGCTGGAGCGCCTTTTGTTTTTGCCAGCGTTTACGTATCCCCCGCTTGAGATTCGTCGCTTTGGGCTCTTGCTTAAAGACAGGATTGTTTCTTTCTGGGCGTCTTCTCTAGTTCGGTTGTCGGGTAGCTCGTTGTGCCGTGTGGCGAGCTGTTTACGTGTATAGTACTATTGCAATATTTTTTTAATTTTAGTCCTCTAACATCTATTTTTGTAAAAATAAACCCCTATCTAAATTTAGAAGGTGCGGTAAATGGCATGTGTCATCGGCCACGCACCCCTAGCTTGCCAGGAGGCGAGCCGAGTGGCAAGTCGAGCTGGCACAGAAGGACAAGCGGCAGCACGGCAATAGGCCCGCCCAGGCTCGACAGCTGGGTGGGCAACAAGCGGGCAGTGGCACGCGGGTAAGAGGCTGGTAAAAAAGCGTATGGACGTAATTAGGTGAATTTCTGTGGAAGGCTGTAAAAAACACATGCTTTTTGTACTAACAAATTTCATTTATGATTGCTACAACGGGTACAAAGCATTAACGAGTACACAATTAAATTTGACTTGTTAGGACTGAAAAGCTGGCACCGAATGTAGTAGCAGGTCAAGGGTTGTTTGCTGTCTGCTTCCTCTAGCGACGAAGTTGGTCCTAAGGGAAGGTCAGTCTATCGGGAGAGAATTGTACGTCGCGCAAGTCATATTACGATGGTGACTGAGTGGGAGCAAGTGTATCGTACAATCAACTGGGCCCAATCTCTTGTGCGCTGAACATCTGCTGCACCTAGTCCTCCACTAATTGCTAACATTCTATGGAGGGAAACATGTTTCGTTAGGCCGACATAAGATAGAACTAAAATGAAACCCATGATTGTAAACACCGGTGTCACGTTGCGCGGATGATGAATCTCCCGGGTACTACGGTCCATGGTAGTCAGCTGCATTGAAGTTAGATGCCACGTAGTTGGTGGACTGTGTAGTTGTTGTATGTTTGATCATACCATTTGTCACGCTGCTGGAGATGCGGGTGGTCCGTGGGTGTGTACATGCCGTACTGTACCTCACAGTCTCAGACAGGGGAGTCAATATCAGTGCTTGCAGTGTCCTGTGTTTCAGGCTATCTCCATGACAAGGACAGAAGTAGAGTGCTCCCTCACCCTCGTTCCCCTGGCGAGGATGGTCTGGGCTCAGGCTGCCTCCACGACGAAGACAGGAGTAGAGTAGTGTTGGCGCGAACGTCCTGCATGAATATAACAAGTATGAAAAGCAACAAAAATAAGGTATCTTGCTGATTACAGTAGATTATAAAATCATCAAATCTGAGCAGTGCGCTGCATGGACTGTGAGTGGCAGAGACTAGGAGGTGCGCTGACGAGGTAAGATGTGCGGATGAAGCTACCGACAGATGATGTAGCGGCCAGTTGACCCAAGGATAAACATATTGCTAGTACGCCTGCAGCTGATGGCCCTAGTGCTTGTTTGGTGTCCTCATACATGTTGTGGACAGACCCTAGCAATCATTTGAACATGCTTGACCGTCCGTAGCATAGTGCGACTCCACTCTCAAATGCGATACAGTGCAGCTGGTTGATCTGCAATGACAGGCAAAACATGTTTGGTGTGTATGCTCTAATAGTAGGATACAAATACAAACTTCAAGTGTTCTACCATTTTGTCCTATCGTGTTGCACGGTGTCAGTCCGGACCGAGTGCCAGCCTGTCGACATGCAAGGCCTGCATAGGGAGATGCATAAGTCTGCAATGGTTTCGCGGCAAGTACCATCTAAGTACAAGCGGTACGTGTCTGGGTTATACGACCATCGCTCTTGCTCAACCCCTGTCCTCACCAACTGCTCCCAAGCGTTCATCCATGAGGCCTGTGTCGCCCTCCACTCATTGCTCTTTCATCTCTTACCTCATTCGTAGGATTCTCACTCTTTGCCTTTTTTGAGATATGGTTTTTAAAACTTAATTTGACTTCTTATCCCCATAATGTCCATGGATATCTCGAGTGTTCCATAATCAAAATGAAGATTGGCATGGAATTCTTTGAGGTTTGCTGTGAATTCTGGATCAAGGAAGCACCTAACATTTCAAGACAAGATTGAAGATTATCGTGAAGATTAGGAGCCATGTAACATCCCAAAAATCCTAATTCTGAAAAAAAATTTAATTTAAAATTAATTATTTTAAAGTATTTGGATTTTATTTGGCTTTTGTTTGGTTTTCTGAATTTTTCTGGAGTTTAAAACCTATTTTTAAAATCTAAAAAGTATTTTAAAGTATAAAAATTAAATACCAACATTAGCTGGAAATAATTTTATTAAGACCAAAATACCTCCAGGAGTTTCTGTGAATTTTTCTGGAATTTTTGGAGGTATTTTCATATTTTTCTGAGGCTTAATTAATTAACTGAGCATTTATGAAAATCTTAAAAACAGAAATAAAAATTTAAATCTCCCCTCCTCCCTCTGGCTGCCACGTGGGCGGCGGATGCCGGCCGCGTCACCCACTTCACCCCGCCTTCCCCTCCTCTCGAACCGCCACCTGGCTGGCCCGATGCACGCCGCCCGCGCTGGCCCATCCCACCGTCCGCACCCCGCTCCTTCTCTCCTCTCGCTGCCCCGCGGTCCGCCGTCGGCCGCTTTGCACCCGCTCTGCTGCCGCCGGGCCCGCTTGTCGAGCCCTTCTTCCCCTCGCGCGCCTCCTTCCTTCTTCTCCTCCCTCTTTCCTTCTTTACGCGGCCGTGAGCCCGTGGAATCGGCCATTACTCGCCGCTCCTCTCCGGTTTGGAAACCGCCACGACCGAATCCCCCTTATGCCGCGCCCCCTTTCCTTTCACACCCCGTCCTCCCCTAATTCCGCCCGTAATCACAGCTCGCCGCGCCATCTCCGGCGACAAATCGCCACCGGCCCGTTGTCCTCCGCCTCCTATAAATACCCCCACCGGCCTCACCTCTCTCCGCACCACCTCCCCCTCCACTTCCCTCTCTCTCCCGTGCGCTCCACCACCCCCGCGTCGTGCGCACACACCTCCACCGCTGTCTTGGACTCTGGCGAGGAATCGCCGCCTGCTCAGGCAACGCCTCGCCTCTCCGCCGCCTCCAACGTCCTCCCTGTGCGCCGGCGACCACCCTCAACCCCTCGGCCGAGCCTCCCCGCCGCCGGAGCACCGTCGCACCGAAGCACCCGAGCCCGCTCCGCCGCTTCCTCGCCGCCGGCCGCCTCCGCTCGTCGCCAAACCTCACCGAACCCGCCTTCGGCATCTCCTGCTGCCGGGACTGCGTTTTGGACTCCCGAACCACTCGGCCACCTACGCCGCCGCCGCCGTCGCCTCGTGCATGCGCGAACCCCACCGGCAGATACCTCAAAAGGTATAACTGCCCTATAAGGGTAAGAAACACCCGAACGACCTACTAGCTAGCAGCGTTATCTCTTCCCCCCTTGGCTCCCTCGGCGCGCGTTCGAGCCCCCGGCTCCGCACACTGAGGTTGAGCCATTTCTTTTAATTCCGCTCTGACAGTCGGGCCCCACCCATCAGCGGCCGCCCGTTTGCGCTGGCCACTGGCGTTTGGGCCCCACTTGTCTGCGCTCCCCACTGACACTTGGGCCCAGAGCCCGATGGGCCCCACCTGTCAGTGAAATTGAATCTATGTGCACATAGTTAAATCTATGTGCATCGCTATTTACGTAAATTCTTAATTTTGTCTTAGCAAGATAGTTACTCCAATTATTGTTATGCCCTCAATTGAAATTGAATGCCATGTACCTTTGTAACCTTAGGATTTTCTTTGTCTCAATGTTGGGATTATTATTAAATCTTTGATAATTATTACAGCGGTAGTAAAATGCTTAGTCATGCTATTTAACCTTGGAATGGGAAATCTTATTTCATTTAACTAGTATTTGAATTTAGAAGTTTGTGGCAATTGGAGTTGTCACGGATCTTTTAAAAATAAAATAAAATGTGAAAGTAGGTTTAGACTGGGGCGGATGGTTGGTTGGGATTGGTGCGGAAAGCACGAGATTTTGTAAAGTGTATGTTCCATCCTAGTCAATTAAGGACCGACGCTTGTGATTGTCCAGACTGAGCATTACCGTGTAACCCCAAGTCTATATGGGTACGACCTACCTGATTAACTTACGATAGTCTAGTTTAGGTGCCACCAATGGAACGTGGGTGCCAGGGATTTACTGGTTATTCACAGTGAGGGACAGGGATGTACTGTACTCATACGGTGCAAGAGGGGACTTCGGACTGGGTGGATGGAACCCTTCTGCAGTGAAACCTCAGCGGGTGGTGTCTAGCTAGACTAGAGTGAGGGAAAGGCTTTGTGATATTTTATCTGTGTCTCATGCCAAAGGAAGCGTGTTGAGTGTTAAGATAATCTATCTCTTGGGGATAAAGTTGTACAACCTCTGCAGAGTGTCAAACTATTCGAATAGTCATGCCCACGGTCAAGGGCGGGCAAGGAATGCATTCACATGGTAGACTTTTTGGTTTTGGTTTTAAAATCAAAGTTTTGGTATTCCGAGAGTGGAGGGAACTCTCGGAAGGGTATCCTGGCGGTTGGAGCCAGAGAGGGTGGGTGTAACCCGCAGTTTTAAACTTTATTGGTTATGTAGTGTTGGTGGATGGAACCTTCACCATAAAAAGTTTATTAATTTCAGTTAAACAATTTACCTTGTTAAATTAATGCCTTCAAAAATATTTAGTAGTAATTGAAATAAAATCTTGCTTTGTGCAAAAGAACCATATAACCCTCCTTTGTTAAGCCTTGCATCTACTGCATTTTCTCAAGACTTGCGGAGTACTTTTTGTACTCACATGATGCACTTAAAATCAACTCAGAGGAATATGAAGCTCAAGAGGGAGACTACGACTACTTCGCTTGCAGATTCGATGAAGGTTTCCCGGAGTACTAGGTCGTGCTTCCCCAGTCAATTGCTTGTGGCATATTGATGGGTCTATGCTGAAATTATTTCTGCTTCCGCTGTGTTTTCTGAGTGTGCGAGGTCTTGAAACCTCAGTTGTAATAATGGGACCTTTCGGTCAGTACTCTCTATTATTGTAATAAAGCCTTGTTGGTTATGTAATCATTTACATTTAGCTGTGTGCACTAGCTTTGATGCGGGACTAGTCTTTGTAATACACAGAGGGTCGAGGTTCGGAAATCCGGGTCCCGGCGAGAGATGGTATCGAGCCAATTTGGTATGAGGACGAGACCTAGATTAGAATGGTAAAACCTTAAGGACTTATATTTATAAAAAGAGTACATTAAAAATATAAGCTTCTTTGCTTCTACTCTTTCCTTACTTAGTATCCCATTCTTGTCCTTAAAATTCACTTGTTAAAACTTTTACTAATCTTTTCTATTATTTCAACTTTGTAGATGGCTGGTTCATCCTCTGCTAAATCGTGGGACTATTACTCGCATGGCGAGAATGCTGGAGCAGCTTATGCAATGTCTCGAGTATCGCCAGCCACCTATCTTTAGGGGGCGGAAGACTCGGATCCTGGATCGGGACTCTTGGTCGATGGAGGTATTCCTGTATGCACGGGATGAGGAATTCAACTCCCACACATACCCTATCGAGCATCCCGGACTCATTATTACGATGCTATCGGGACGCTTCGCCTCGCCATAGTGACTTGTGTCATCTTCACAAGGAAGCGTGTATCAGTCACCCTTTTGTTTCTTCATCACCCCTCGAGCAGGACAGAGGTACCCGGTTCCCTTTGATATTCCAGCTGATGATCCTCGACTGTCGCACCAGGTGCAGCTCACTCAGGCGATGGCAGTCACCTACGCTAGAGCTTTGGAGGAGATTGGACAGCTTCGGATGCTTCTCACTTCCAGCTACCAGCACTCCGACACTCTCCGTGCCTAGCTTCGCCAGAGTCAGGCAGCTGAGTTCGAGCTGGGACGTCTCCGAGCTACAGCTAACTACACGCCGTCTTCACCTGTACCAGCCGTCGTCCCCAACAACCAGGCGCCGACTCGACATCTGGGACTCCGCACCAGGCTCACAGCACGCAAGAGTGTGCAACGTCCGAGTCCTCTACCCGACATCGACATCGACGAACCCAGCAAAAGACACAGACTTTCCCGTTCCCGCTCTTGTTCCCAGTCGACTGCCTCCAGTCGTAACCGTTCCCGTCCTCGCACCTCCGCCGCGTGTGATTGTTCGCAGCACCACGTGAACGAGCGCGAGGAGGACCCGGAGGAGGATCCCGAGGAGCGCATCTTCCTGGAGGATTAGTAGTAGGTTGAGTCAGTAGTACCCAAATAAATGTCCACGTCTTTAGAACGTTTCATATTATGTGTTGGTGTGCTAGATGGACTGTACCAAGCCTTTGTGCACTTGTGGTACAGCCATTCTTAAAACTATTTTGATTTCAATATAAGTTTCCTCTAAGTTGTTGCTTGCTTATTTCTTGTGTGTTGGGTTGAGATGTTGTTAGTTTCCCCTAATCTCTTACCTATGCTAGTTCCCCCTTACCTTTTGCTAACCTTGGAAACCGCTTCAGATGGTTAACACAAGAAGTAACCCTGGCAGCAGCCGTAATGCCAATGCCCAGCTAGACAACGACATGCCACCACCACCTGCTCAAGCGCCTAACTTGGAGCAGATGATGGCTATGCAATTGCAACTACTCCAAGCCCTTGCTCAGAACCAGGTGCAACAAGCCCCACAGGCACCAAACCAAGCACCCCAGTCTAAGTTGGGAGAATTTATGAGGACAAGACCTCCTACTTTTGCTGGTTCAGTGGATCCATTGGAGGCCGATGATTGGATCAAGGATGTGGAGAAGAAGTTGATCTTAGCTCAGTGTAATGATCACGAAAAGGTGTTGTATGCTGCCCACCAACTTAAAGGAATTGCTGCTAATTGGTGGGAAAATTACTGTGCCACCCATCAAGATGTACAAGCCATCACATGGGCTGAATTCGTTGAGGCTTTCCGCACTGCACATATTCCTATGGGCATAATGGAAATGAAGAAAAGGGAGTTTTACAAACTGCAGCAAGGAAACCTTAGCGTTTCGGAGTACCTGAATAGGTTCACCCAACTGTCCAGATATGCACCGGAGGATGTTGCATCGGTGTCAACGAAGATTTGGAGGTTCATGCAGGGACTTGATCCCAACCTCAAGGTGCAGTTGGTGTCCAATGATTACCCAACGTTCCAACACATGGTGAACAAGGCTCTTATTCAAGAAGATGCTCAACGTCAATTGTATGAGACTCGGAAGAGGAAGTTTCAAGCTCAGCAGGGAGCAAGCAGTTCTCGTTTTCGTCCTAATCCACCCCAGTTCAACAGGCCCTCAGAACCAAGTGTGCCAAGGACACCATTTGCAGGACCCCGCCCAAATCCGCAAGCACCTCGGGCAAGCAGTGGTGGCCAACCACCACAGAACAGGACTTCAGCGGCAGGAGTGCAGTGTTTTAACTGCAAGAACATGGGACATTATGCCGACAACTGTCCCCAGAAGCGCCCAGCTGTGACCCCTGTTCGATTCAACCTAGGGACTACACCAGCGCGAGCTCCAACTGCGGGTCAAGGTCGTGGGGCACCCCAAACTCCAAGGACTCCACAGGCAATCAGCAGAGGACATCTTAATCATGTCACCGCGGAGGCAGCTCAGGATGCACGGCGTAGTTCGGTAAGTTTCTTGTCAACTCGATACCTGCATCAGCATTATTTGATTCTGGAGCTTCGCATTCTTTTGTGTCAAAAGATTTTGTTGAAAGATATAATTGGGATGTGCGTTTGCTGAAGAACCCTATGCTAGTCCAATCACCTGGAAAGGAAATGAGGACTAACACAGTTTGCCCTAGCGCAACTATAGATATAAATGGAGTAAAGTTCTTAGCGAATCTTATTATAATAGATTCCAAGAGCCTAGATGTAATACTTGGTATGGATTGGTTAACCAAGTATAAAGGGCAGATAGATTGTGTTGATCGTGCTGTTACTCTTACCAATTCTGAAGTGATTCAAGTAAGGTATAAGTCAAATGCACCTACTCAGAAAAGATGTGGGTTAAATAGTCTGAAGGGAATAGCTTTGGAAACGGTGCCTATAGTAAGTGAATACCCAGATGTATTTCTTGAAGATTTACCAGGAATGCCGCCAGACAGAGAAATTGAGTTTGTTATCAACCTGGTACCTGGTACGGCTCCAATTTCCAAGAGACCTTATCGTATGCCCGCAAATGACTTGGCAGAAGTTAAGAAGCAAATTCAGGAACTGCAAGAAAAAGGTTTTGTAAGACCAAGTACTTCACCCTGGGGAGCACCGGTACTGCTAGTGAAGAAGAAGGATGGAAGTCTTCGTATGTGTGTGGATTATCGATCCTTGAATGATGTGACCATTAAGAATAAATACCCTTTGCCCCGAATAGATGATTTGTTTGATCAGTTGAAAGGTTCATGTGTCTTCTCCAAGATTGATCTTCGATCAGGTTATCATCAACTGAAGATAAGACCAGAAGACATACCAAAGACAGCATTTACTACTCGTTATGGATTATATGAGTATACAGTGATGTCTTTTGGCCTAACAAATGCACCCGCATATTTTATGAATTTGATGAATAAAGTGTTTATGGAATATTTGGATAAGTTTGTGGTAGTGTTCATTGATGACATTTTGATATACTCCCGGAATGAGGAAGAGCATGCAGAACATTTGAGGATAGTTTTGGAAAAGCTCAGAGAACACAGGTTATATGCCAAGTTTAGCAAGTGTGAGTTCTGGTTTAAGAAAGTAGCCTTCCTGGGTCATGTGATTTCTGCAGGTGGAGTGTCCGTAGACCCCGACAAAGTAAATGATGTGCTCAATTGGACACAACCAAAGTCAGTATCCAAGATCAGAAGCTTTTTGGGATTGGCCAGTTATTATCGTCACTTTATTGAAGGTTTCTCCAAGCTTGCAAGACCTCTCACACAGTTGCTAAAGAAGGAAAAGAAGTTTGAATGGAGTAAATCGTGTGAGGATAGTTTTCAAGAGCTGAAGAAGAGGTTAACGTTTGCACCAGTGTTAACACTTTCGGATATTAGAAAGGATTTTGAAGTCTTCTGTGATGCATCAAGGCAAGGACTAGGCTGTGTTCTGACGCAAGAAGGAAAGGTAGTGGCCTATGCTTCAAGACAATTGTGACCCCATGAGGGGAATTATCCAACCCATGATTTAGAGCTTGCTGCCGTCGTGCATGCTCTAAAAATATGGAGGCATTATTTGATCGGTAATCGCTGTGAGATCTATACGGATCACAAAAGTTTGAAGTATATATTTACCCAACCCGATCTCAATATGAGGCAAAGGAGATGGCTTGAGTTAATAAAAAGATTATGATGTTGGAATACATTATCATCCAGGAAAGGCCAATGTAGTAGCTGATGCCTTGAGCAGAAATAGTTACTGTACTAAACTGTTGATTAAAGAAAGTAGGCCTGCACTTCAAGAAGAATTCCAACGGCTCAATTTGGAAGTAGTAGAGGAAGGATTCCTAGCTACTTTGGAGGTTCAACCAACTCTAGAGGACCAGATCAAGGCAGCTCAAAAAGAGGATAAGTATGTCCAGGAAATTAAAAAAAACATGAAGAAAGGGAAAGCACCAGGATTTTCAGAAGATGAAGAAGGTATCATTTGGTTTAGAAAAAGAATTATTGTACCTGAAAAGAAATAAATAAAGGAGTTAATACTGAAGGAAGCTCGTGAATCTAGATATTCAATTCACCCTAGAAGTACAAAGATGTACCAAGATCTCAAAGAAAGGTATTGGTGGTCAAGTATGAAAAGAGAGATTGCCGAGTACGTAGCTCTGTGTGATGTGTGCCAACGGATTAAAGCTGAACATCAGAGACCTGCCGGACTTTTGCAAACTTTGCAGATACCTGAGTGGAAATGGGAAGAGATTGGTATGGATTTTATAACCGGATTGCCAAGAGCAAAATCAGGGCATGATTCAATTTGGGTTATTGTGGATCGTCTAACAAAAGTCGCACATTTCATTCCAGTAAAGACAACCTATTCAGGGGATAGACTCGCAGAGTTGTATATGTTAAGAATCGTGTGTTTGCAAGGAGTTCCAAAGAAGATTATGTCAGATCGAGGATCTCAATTCACCTCAAGATTTTGGCAGAAGCTGCATGGACTTTTGGGCACAAATCTAAATTTCAGCACAGCATATCATCCACAGACAGATGGTCAAACAGAAAGAGTAAATCAAATTTTGGAAGACATGTTGAGAGCTTGTGTCCTAGCGAACAAGACTAATTGGGATCAAAGTTTGCCTATGCGAGTTTTCCTATAACAACGATTATCAATCCACTTACAAATGTCTCCGTTTGAAGCTTTGTATGGCAGAAAATGCAGGACACCGTTGTATTGGAAAGAAACAGGAGAAGGACAAGTATTTGGACCAGATGTGTTGAAGCAAGCAGAGGAACAAGTTCGTTTGATCCAAGACAGATTAAAAATAGCTCAAACCAGATAGAAAAGCTATGCGGACAATTGTCGAAGAGCGTTAGAGTTTGTACCTGGAGATCATGTTTATCTGAAAGTTTCGCCTCTCAAGGGAATGCGACGTTTTGGAGTTAGTGGAAAGCTTGCCCCTAGATTCATTGGACCATTTCCTGTTACCGCAAAAAGGGGAGAAGTTGCTTACCAGTTGAAGCTTCCACCTCAGTTGTCAAAGGTGCACGATGTCTTCCATGTGTCCGAGCTAAGGAAGTGCCTCAGAGTACTAGAAGAATAGATGCCTCTAGATGAAGTGAACTTGAAGGAGGACTTAACCTATCCAGAGTATCCCGTCAAAATATTGGATGAAGCAGAACGTCGTACGCGAAACAAGGTCATCAAATTCTGTAAATTGCAGTGGAGCAACCATTCCGAGTCAGAAGCACTTGGCAGCGTGAAGAAGATTTGAGAGCAGAGTTCCCTAGCCTTTTTCCCCGTCCGTCCGAATCTTGGGGTCGAGATTCTTTCTAAGGGGGGTATGTTTGTAACATCCCAAAAATCCTAATTCTGAAAAAAAAACTTAATTTAAAATTAATTATTTTAAAGTATTTGGATTTTATTTGGCTTTTGTTTGGTTTTCTGAATTTTTCTGGAGTTTAAAACCTATTTTTAAAATCTAAAAAGTATTTTAAAGTATGAAAATTAAATACCAACAATAGCTAAAAATTATTTTATTAAGACAAAAATATTTCCAAGAGCTTCTGTGAATTTTTCTGAAATTTTTCGAGGTATTTTCATATTTTTCTGAGGCTTAATTAATTTATTGAGCATTTCTGAAAATCTTAAAAACAGAAATAAAAATTTAAATCTCCCCTCCTCCCTCTGGCCGCCACGTGGACGACCAGATGCCGGCCGCGTCACCCGCTTCACCCCGCTTTCTCCTCTCGGCCGCCACTGGCCGCCTGATGTGCTCACGCCGCCGCGGCAGCCCATCCCGCCGTCCGCACCCCGCTCCCTCTCCTCTCACTGCCTCGCGGGCCCCGCCCGTCAGCCGCCTACGCCCCGCTCCCGTTGCCGCCCGTGCCCGCTTGTCAGGCCCTTCTTCCCCCTCCCGCACCTCCTTCCTTCTTCTCCCTCCCTCTTTCCTTCTTTACTCTGGCCGACCGAGCCCACGTGGAATCCGGCCATTACTCGCCGCTCCTCTCCGGTTTGGAAACCGCCACGACCGAATCCCCCTTATGCCGCGCCCCCTTTCCTTTCACGCCCCGTCCTCCCCTAATTCCGCCCGTAATCACAGCTCACCGCGCCATCTCCGGCGACAAATCGCCACCGGCCCGTTGTCCTCCGCCTCCTATAAATACCCCCACCGGCCTTACCTCTCTCCGCACCACCTCCCCCTCCACTTCCCTCTCTCTCCCGTGCGCTCCACCACCCCCGCGTCGTGCGCACTCACCTCCGCCGCTGTCTTGGACTCTGGCGAGGAATCGCCGCCGGCCGCCGTCCGCTTGTCGCCAAACCTCACCGAACCCGCCTTCGGCATCTCCTCCGCACCGGGACAGCGTTTTGGACTACCCCGTGTAAGATCGAGGAAGCCGACTAGAGGGGGGGTGAATAGGAGGTTATAAAATTTTCGTCTAATTCTAATTAGCAATTTTAAACTTGAAGGAGTAATAGAGCAAGATAACACTAACACTAGCACAAGTAATTGACTAAGAGCAATAATGAGCAGTGAGAACAACAATTGCTACTCTAACTAAGCAAGCAATCAAATGATATAAATAAAGAGCGTTGCTTGGAAGAATATGATCACAAGAGAGCAAACCACAATTTTGACACGATTACTTTTTACCGTGGTGATCGGAGACTTGCTTGTCTCCCTAGTCCACGTTGAGGTAAGCGAACGAATCGGACCGGCTCCACGAATGAGCCTAAGCACCTCGATCACTATTGGATGCCCTTTCCTCTCCGGTAGGCGAGCTCCAAGCCTTCACAATCTTCCGGCCTTCTCACAATCTTCTTGAGAAGATCACCGAACTCCGCTAAGCCGTCTAGGTGCCAAGCACCAAGAGAATAGACCATCGCGGCTTGATCTCACTCAAGTGCTCAATGGATCAACTAGAATGCAATGCACTTGAATTTTGGGTCAACTACCTCAAATGAATGCACAAGGGAGTGAATGAGGTGTGAGAGGTTGCTCTAGGCTCAAATGTATTCAATGGATGTTCAACAACACGTCCTAGTTACGGTGGGGGTGTATTTATACCTCACCCACCTCAAATAGCCGTTGCAATAAACAATCTGAAGAAATCGGAAATCCGTACTACCGCAGCAAAACCGCGGTACTACGGACCCTAGTGACCGGTCGAACGGCTATGTCGAGAGTCGGTAACCGTTGGTCAATGAGTGCGGTACTACCGCCGTTAAAACCGCGGTACTTCGACGTCCGAAGTTCCGCCCCAAGCCCGTGCCGATCTCAACGAGACTAAGTCTTATACTCGGCTCTCTGAAAAAACGTTCGCTCGGTGTCGGAACTTCCGCATGCGGTAGTTCCGCGTAAAACCGCGGTACTTCCGTTTCCGAGGCTAAGTTAAAGTCCGGCGCTCTCAAAAACGTTCCGCTCGAGTGCGGTACTTACGGCGATCCGTAGTTCCGCAGAGTCAAACCGCGGTACTACCGCTTTCGAGAGACTAAGTCTTAGTCCGGCGCTCTCTGGAAAAACGTTCGCTCGGCGCCGGTACTACGGACTGCGGTAGTTCCGCCAAAACACGCGGAACTACGGATTTTCCGACAATGCACAGATTTGATTTGATTTTAATTTCTAAGTGCATGCATGATCCTAAATTGATCCAAAAGGCACATTTGAATATGATCAAGCAATCACCATGATCCTCTTAATAGTACAGGCGTCTATCCTATAATCCGGTCTTCCACTAACTCCAAGACCGGTAAAACAAAATAGATACCTAAACTATTTACCTTGTCGCCTAGAGATCTTGAATCTTCATGGGATATTTTGTGAGCCTCTTTCTTTGCTATTTGAACATATCCTTTCAAACACTTAATACACACATTAGTCCCATACTCACATAAATTCATTAATTACCAAAACTAACATTTTAGGGGCCTAGATGCTTTCAATCTCCCTTTTTGGTAATTGATGACAACAAGAGCAATTTATGAGAAGAATTTAAGATTTGGATATACTTCTAATTTGCAAGATGTATATCACAAGGACTTTGAAATTTTAGCAATTTTAGAACATGGGAATTTTTGCATTTTAGGAACTAATAAGAAATAGCTCCCCTAAACATGTGCATTAAATTTTGCAGAATTTATTAGACATGATTTCATCATAGCACATTTACCAAAATTCAAAGATACATAATAGACAAGTAAATAGGCATTGCATTAAGGACAAGACATAGTTCATTACAAAGCATTAGAAATTAAGATACTAAATGACCACGAGTTTAAGCAACACATTAGGCATTACATGGTTCATTTCACCATAGTTTATTACAAGGCTAATAGATAGGCTAAAAGACTTAAACTTCTTCTCCTCCTTGCTTCATTTTCTCCCCTTTGGCATCGAGTACCAAAAAGAGGAGCTAGTCTGAGCTGCACTGGGAGAAGGAGGACCACGGCGCGAGTACGACGTCCATAACGAATCGAGAAGGCGGATGAACTGCACTCTCAAGGCGGACACACGATCACCAAGGGAGGACACGGTGGTGATCAAGACATCTGGCGCTCCTCAAGGCGAAGAATGGCGGAGTAGATCCGAAAGCGACACATCGCCCTCGCCACGGGAGGAGCAGTGCTGCTGAGGTCGAGGCCGAGGCCGAGGCCGAGCACGGTGCAACAGGAGCAGGAACAGGGGCCTCTGCGCGAGGCTTGTATGGCTTGTGCGGGGTGCAGAGTGCTCCTCGGTACCCAGTCTTCCTAATGATTAAGGCCATAATGAATGGTGCATAGTTGATCCTTTTCTGCTTGTCATTCTTATTGGCGTCAATCCCCCTGATGATAAGATCCACCACATCAAACTTTTGGCCGCGCATAATGTAATCAATAACATTCCACGCATGGCCACGAATAGCATCATAGTTCCCACTCTTGGGAAAAATGGTGTGGTTGATGATCCTGTTGACAAGGCTGGGAATAGGGAGTAAGCCACCTGTCGTCCCCAAAGATTGTTCAGCTGAATGGTCATAATACTCTGAATATGCAGCAATAGGAAGAGCTCGCTTCTTGAACACCTTCTCATATGAACTGGTCTCTGTCCCAAGTGCTAGCTCAAACTCGTGCTCGTGCACTCAATAAAGCGGGTCCTGTCATCCAACTCGAGTCTCAAAGTTTGGAGAGATGTGCAGGGTAGCATAGAACTGCCTGATCATGTTGTCCATGTAATTGCATTTGAATGCAACGAGTTGATGAATATCGGCTCGCTGGAAGAGCTGATAAGCACCACTGAACTTGTCGATCTGCGACAAGTGATCCCGATCCACATACTTATGGGCGCAAATTTGCGAGCGGGACTATACATCTCTCGGTACACCTTCTCTTGAAACTTGGAATGAAACTCGGGATTCATTGAGTTTCGAGGGCGTACATACTGATTTCTGCGACGAAGAATGGCATAATCTTCATTTGTGATTTTGTCGAGGTCCACTTCGTGGTCTGCAGTTACCTCAGGCATCTCTTCATCTGGGACTGCATATTCCTCGCTCTCATGCGAGGCCTCGGTTCGCTCTCATGCGAGTCCTCTGAGTCACTCGTGGTCGGGCGGGACCTTTGCCCTTGTGCGCCACTGACCGAGATGCGGGAGTCGAGGAGGATTGACCAGCATTGCCCCATAAGTCTTGTGGGAGGCGTTCTTCATCCTCGGCATCTTCAATGACATAGAAGGATAATCAAGGTATGAAGTAGAATAAGCAAGAGTAGGTTTTAAATTGAAAGCAATGAATTCTTGCTGTTCGAAACACGGAAGTACCGCGGCAAAGTGCGGTACTTCCGGAAATCCGTAGTTCCGCATTAAACATGCGGTACTACCGGACCCGAAGTTCGGCCAATTCGACCGTAGTTCGGTTTTTACGACATTTCTAGGCAAGACAAAAGTTGAATCTTTTGGGTTATTTCTTGATTGAATCAATGCATGTTTGTAAAAACATTCCAATACCCTAAATAACTATTTTGCCCAAGAAAATTTCAGCAAAAAAATCATCATATTTCAATTTTAATCTAAACTCCACCTAGGGTTCTAAGAACATGGTAAAAAGTGGATTTTGATCCGATTTACCTTGTGAAGTCGAAGGAGGAGAACCACAGGAGTCAAGGAATCACCTAAAACGAAGAACTCTCCTCAGATTCAAAGATCGGGAGAGGAGGAAGGTTCTTGGGAGAGAGAGAGGTTGGAGGAGAGGAAGAGGAGAGGAAAGGGAGGCTGCAGTTTGGGAGGAGTAAAGATGAGAGAGAGAGAGAGGTTACAGGGATAAGGAGTAACGGTTGGAGGGGTTTGCGATTTTGGAAACCGCACTGAATCCCGCAGAATGCGGTAGTACCGCGCGTAACACGCCGGTAGTACCGTGGTCACAGAAATTCCGGAAGTTCCGCGGATTACACTGCGGTAGTTCCGGTTTTTCTGTCGGGTGCGGAAGTACCGCACAATGAACTGCGGTAGTTCCGGATTTTCTGGAACTTTTCAGAATTTTAGATTTAGAACTTGAAATTTTGCAAATGATCCCTAGTTTTGCATCCAACTAAAGTCATTCAGGATCATTATGCATCAATTTAGCTAATGCTATATTTTGAAGCTAATTTTTATGAATTTAAACAAATTTTTGACCAAAAATAGGGAAAAACCAACAAAAATCCATATGAGCACAACAATTGAGCAGAATTGGATGAAATGAGATTTCAAGCTACATTTGAGTAGTCTATGACATTTAATTCATTCCTCAATTTGCAAAAGCGGCTTTCATCTAATGGTTTGGTGAAAATGTCCGCTAGTTGATTTTCAGTTCGGATGTGGCTAATCTCAATATCTCCCTTGCTCACATGATCTCTCAAGAAATGGTGGCGTATATCTATATGCTTGGTTCTTGAGTGTTGAACGGGATTATTGGATATCTTGATAGCACTATCATTATCACACAAAAGAGGCATCTTATCAAAATTGATTCCATAATCCAACAATGTTTGCCTCATCCAAAGTAATCGAGCACAACAACTTCTGCTGAAATATATTCGGCCAGCGGTTGAAAGAGCTACGAATTTTGTTTCTTGGATGACCAACACACTAGTGATCTTCCTAGAAATTGGCAACTACCGAGGTGCTTTTTCTATCCACTTTGCATCCCGCATAATCAGAATCCGAATATCCAATTAATTCAAATTTTGCACCTTTGGGATACCAAAGCCCTATGCTTGAGGAATGCTTTAAATATCTTAGAATCCTCTTTACGGCCACTAAATGGCACTCTTTTGGAGAAGCTTGAAAACGTGCACACATGCATACACTAAACATAATGTCGGGCCTAGATGCGGTAAGATAAAGCAAACTACCAATCATGGATCTATAAAGCTTTAAATCTACCGACTTACCTTCTTCGTTGAGGTCTAGATGCCCGTTTGTTGCCATGGGTGTTTTGATGGGTTTTGCTTCTTCCATTCCGAATCTTTTGAGTAGATCCTTCACATACTTTGTTTGGCTTATAAACGTCCCATCTTTAAGTTGTTTGATTTGAAGTCCAAGGAAGTAGCTTAGCTCACCAATCATCGACATCTCGAATTCCCTAGACATCATCTCACCAAATTCTTTGCAAAAGTCTTGATTAGTAGAACCAAATATAATATCATCAACATATATTTGACATACAAAGAAATCATCTCCAATAATTTTTGTGAATAGAGTTGTATCTACTTTACCAATTTTAAAGCCTTTTGATACTAGAAAGTTACGTAGGCGCTCATACCAAGCTCTAGGAGCTTGCTTTAACCCATATAGTGCCTTTGACAATCTATACATATGATTAGAGTATTTAGCATCTTCAAATCCCGGGGGTTGTTCCACATATACTAATTCGGAAATTGTACCATTAAGAAATGCACTTTTGACATCCATTTGAAACAATTTAATGTCAAAGCATGATGCAAAAGCAAGCAAGATTCTAATTGATTCAAGTCTAGCAACGGGCGCAAAAGTCTCATCATAATCTAAGCCCTCGACTTGAGTATAACCTTGAGCTACTAACCTTGCTTTATTTCTTACCACAATTCCGTTCTCATCTTGTTTGTTCGGAAGACCCATTTTGTGCCAATGACGTTGTGCTCCTTGGGTCTCTCCACCAAAGTCCAAACATCGTTTTGGGCAAAGTTATTCATCTCTTCATGCATAGCATTTATCCAATCCGGTCATCTAATGCTTCTTCTACACGCTTAGGTTCAAGTGAAGATACAAAAGAATAGTGTTCACAAAATGAAGCTACTCTAGAGCGAGTTTGAACACCCTTACTTACGTCACCCAATATTTGGTCAATTGGATGATCCTTGGCTATTGCATTGTGAATCTTGAACATATTTTGCGATTGATCCTTTTCTTCATCTTCAATAACTTGAACATCGTTCATTGTGGAAGAAGAGGGTGGTTCCACTTGTCTGGATGAGCTTGGTGATGTTGGATCCTCTTTTGGCTTGATGTCTCCGATTTGCATGTTCTCCATTGCCTTGCGAAGACTTTCATCTCCTACATCATCCAAGTTCTCATGCTCTTCTTGAGAGCCGTTAGTTTCATCAAATTGAACATCACATGATTCTTCCACTAAACCGAATTTTTATTATAGACCCTATAGGCTTTACTATTTGAGGAATACCCTAAAAGGAAACCTTCATCACATCGACTTTGAAATTTTGAGAGCCGAACACCTTTTCTTAGAATATAGCATTTGCAACCAAATACTCTAAAATAAGAGATGTTCGGTCTCCTTCCAACAAGAAGCTCATAGGAAGTCTTTTTCAAGAGTCGATGTAAGTAGAGGCGATTTATGGCATGACATGCGGTGTTAATAGCTTCCGCCCAAAACTTGTCGGAAGTGTCATATTCATCAAGCATTGTCCTAGCCATTTCAATTAATGTTCGATTTTTCCTCTCTACAACTCCATTTTGCTCCGGAGTGTAGGTTGTGGAAAGTTCGTGCTTTATTCCAAGTTCATCACAAAAGTCTTCAACTTTTGTGTTTTTGAACTCGGAACCATTGTCACTCCTAATTTTCTTTATTTTAAAATCAAATTCATTTTGAGCCCTTTTTGAAAAACTTTTGAAAATCCGGAGGTTTCACTTTTGTCATTTAGGAAGAAAACCCATGTATATCTAGAGTAATCATCCACAATGACTAAACAATAGCTATTTCTCCAATGCTCTTATAGGTTGTTGGCGAACAAATCCATATGTAAGAGCGCTAATGGCCTAGAGGTTGACATGATACTTTTGGAAGGATGAGAATTAGCGACTTGTTTTCCGGCTTGACAAGCACTACAAAGTCGATTTTTCTCAAACTTTACATCCTTCAAGCCAACCACTAAGTCATGCTTAAAAAGCTTTTTAAGTTGAATCATTCCCACATGACCTAACCTTCTATGCCACAACCAACCTAAGGAAGTTTTTGCAATTAAACAAGTTTTCAAACAAGACTCATTTGAGGAAAAATCTACCAAATAGAGATTCCCAAATCTAAAGCCTTTGAATACTAGTTCATTATTATTATCTTTTGAGATTACAACATTTTCTTTTGAGAATGTGCATGTTAAGCCTAGATCACATATTTGAGCAACGGATAGTAAGTTGAAATTTAATGATTCAACTAAAGATACATTAGAAATTGAAAGGTCGTTTGAGATAGCGATTTTACCCAATCCTAATACCTTTCCTTTGCTATTGTCTCCAAATGTGATTTTGTCATTGCTTCCATTCTCAAATGTGGTGAACATCTTCCGGTCTCCGGTCATATGTTGAGTGCAACCGCTATCCAACACCCAATGCCTTCCACCGGTTTTGTAGTTCACCTACAAAAGAAGATCAAGTTCTTTTAGGTACCCAAATTTGTTTGGGTCCTTGGAGGTTAGTGACCAAGGTCTTGGGTACCCAAATGGATTTCCTTTTAGCACCCAAAATTGAGGTGCCAATGAAATGAGCAATAACATTTCCATTTTTGGATTTTCTAAGCATATAACATGAATCATATAAACCAATGGAATGCATGTTATTCTTAGAGCAATCACTTGGCATATGTCCAATACACGGCATTTTGTGCAATACTTACCATTTTCCTTTACAAACCTTGGAGGCTTGTATACCGGCTTTTACCCTTTTGGGGACATATCCAAGTCCTCTTTGTTAAAAGAGCATCTTTGATCGCTTAGTAACTTATCAAGGGTTTCCTTTCCCTTGTAAGCCCTCTCTAAACTTTTGTTTAGTTTTAGCACTTGTTCTTTTAAATTTTTGTTCTCATTTGCAATGATATCATCATGAACAAGATTTGAAACATTTCTAGAATCTACACTTGATGAACAAGGTATGGCAAGTAGATCATCACAACAAGTAGATATACTAGACTTTGAAATTTCTATACTAGACATTTCATTCAAGATATTGCAAGTAACTCCAATGCTAGTACTAGATTTGTGATTTTCTTGAAGAAGCAAATCATGAGCTTCCTTTAGCTCCTCATAAGAGTCTTTGAGAGAGGTGTGTTCTCTCTTAAGACCTTAAACTTTGATTTTTCTTTTCCAAGAAATTCATTCAATTCAATTAGCATATTCATCAAGTCATCATATGAAGGCTCATCATCATCAAGCAAGTTTACCTTTTCTCCTTTAGCCATAAGGCATGTAGGAGTGGAGAATAGTGATGGAGCCTCCTTGATTGCAATGCCCACAAGCCCTTTCTTCTTGGGAGATTCGTCCTCGCTGAGTCGGAGTCCGAATACTCCTCTTGAGTTCCACTCACCAATATGGGCTTCATTCTTGCCATCCTTGTGAAGTTTCTTGAAAAGCTTCTTCTTGCCGTTGTAGTTCTTCTTCTTTGATGACTTCTCCTTGTCATCCTTCTTTGTTGGACATTGAGATGCAATGTGCCCTTCTCATCACATTCATAGCAACGAATGTTGCTAAACTTCTTGTTGGAGGAAGAGTGCCATTTCTTGGTCTTCTCATGGCTTGTACTCGAAATGGGCGTCTTCTCATGAACTTCTTCATTCTTCTAACTAGAAGCGCAAATTCTTCTTGAGTCCTCCTCATCATCTTCTTCTGATTCTTCACTCATTACCGCTTTAGCTTTGAAAGCGGTGATCTTCTTATTCTTGGAAGAGGATTGCTCCAAGAGCTCTTCCTTGTCTTTCTTGTATAGCTCGTTGGTGATGAGGTTGCCCAACAATTGCGTTGGTGTCATTCTTGCCAACTCCGGTGAGTTGAGGAAGAGAGTCACCAACACTTCATATTTCTCGGCAAGGCCCTAAGCATCTTTCGAACAATATCAAGATCGGAAAGATTAGTTCCAAGGCCCTTAAGCTCATTCACAATGTTGTTGAGCCTTGAGTACATCTCATTAATGTCTTCATGGGGCAACATTGTGAATGTCTCATATTTGATCCTAAGCGATGCAATTTGGCCTCCTTGACCGTGGATGTCCCTTCGTGTATTTCCGAAAGGGTAGTCCAAATAGCATGAGCCGTCTCAAGATTGCTCACCCTATTGAACTCATCCGCGTTCAAGGCTCCAAATAGAGCATTCATAGCTTGGCGTCTAAATGAGCATTACGCCTGCCTTGATCCGTTGGGTGATCCGGATCAAGAGCCATAACGTAACCTCATTTACGACTTTCCAAATTTGAGGACTCATGGCCTTTAAATAAATAGACATTCTAATCTTCCAATAAGCATAATTTGAGCCATCAAATAGAGGTGCCTTTCCTATTGCTATACCCTCACTAGCCATCCTTTTCTCTCTAGACGGTTAAGTCTAAATTTGAGAGACCAAGCTCTGATACCACTTGTAAGATCGAGGAAGCCGACTAGAGGGGGGGTGAATAGGAGGTTATAAAATTTTCGTCTAATTCTAATTAGCAATTTTAAACTTGAAGGAGTAATAGAGCAAGATAACACTAACACTAGCACAAGTAATTGACTAAGAGCAATAATGAACGGTAGAGAACAACAATTGCTACTCTAACTAAGCAAGCAATCAAATGATATAAATAAAGAGCGTTGCTTGGAAGAATATGATCACAAGAGAGCAAACCACAATTTTGACACGATTACTTTTTACCGTGGTGATCGGAGACTTGCCGGTCTCCCCTAGTCCACGTTGAGGTAAGCCCGAACGAATCGGACCGGCTCCACGAATGAGCCTAAGCACCTCGATCACTATTGGATGCCCTTTCCCTCTCCGGGTAGGCGAGCTCCAAGCCTTCACAATCTTCCGGGCCTTCTCACAATCTTCTTGAGAAGATCACCAAACTCCGCTAAGCCGTCTAGGTGCCGGCAAGCACCAAGAGAATAGACCATCTGCGCTTGATCTCACTCAAGTGCTCAATGGATCAACTAGAATGCAATGCACTTGAATTTTGGGTCAACTACCTCAAATGAATGCACAAGGGAGTGAATGAGGTGTGAGAGGTTGCTCTAGGCTCAAATGTATTCAATGGATGTTCAACAACACGTCCTAGTTCTGGTGGGGGTGTATTTATACCCTCACCCACCTCAAATAGCCGTTGCAATAAACAATCCTGAAGAAATCAGGAAATCCGGTACTACCGCAGGCAAAACCGCGGTACTACGGACCTAGTGACCGGCCGAACGGCTATGTCGAGAGTCGGCAACCGTTGGTCAATGAGTGCGGTACTACCGCCGTTAAAACCGCGGTACTTCGGACGTCCGGAAGTTCCGCCCCAAGCCCGTGACTTCCGATCTCAACGAGACTAAGTCTTATACTCGGCGCTCTCGAAAAAAACGTTCGCTCGGGTGTCCGAACTTCCGCACATGCGGTAGTTCGCAGTAAAACCGCGGTACTTCCGCTTCCGAGAGGCTAAGTTAAAGTCCGGCGCTCTCAAAAACGTTCCGCCGAGTGCGGTACTGATTGGCGATCCGTAGTTCCGCAGTCAAACCGCGGTACTACCGCTTTCCGAGACTAAGTCTTAGTCCGGCGCTCTCTGGAAAAAGCGTTCGCTCGGGCGCCGGTACTCTCGGACTGCGGTAGTTCCGCCAAAACACGCCGGAACTACGGATTTTCGACAATGCACGATTTGATTTGATTTTAATTTCTAAGTGCATGCATGATCCTAAATTGATCCAAAAGGCACATTTGAATATGATCAAGCAATCACCATGATCCTCTTAATAGTACGGCGTCTATCCTATAATCCGGTCTTCCACCTAACTCCAAGACCGGTAAAACAAAATAGATACCTAAACTATTTACCTTGTCGCCCTAGAGATCTTGAATCTTCATGGGATATTTTGTGAGCCTCTTTCTTTGCTATTTGAACATATCCTTTCAAACACTTAATACACACATTAGTCCCATACTCACATAAATTCATTAATTACCAAAACTAACATTTTTAGGGGCCTAGATGCTTTCACCCCGAACCACTCCGGCCACCCCTCGCCGCCGGCACCGTTGCCTCCGTCCGCTTCTGCCCGAACCCCACCGGCAGATACCTCAAAAGGTATAACTGCCCTAGAAGGGTAAGAAACACACGAGCGACCTACTGGCTAGCAGCGTTATCTCTTCCCCTTGGCTCCTCGTGCTGTTCGAGCCCCCCACCGCACGCACGAGGTTGAGCCATTTCTTTTAATTTCGCCCACGCGCGTCGGCCGCCTGTCTCCACAAGCATCGGCGTCTGGGCTCCACCTGTCCGCGCTCCCCACTGACACTTGGGCCCAGAGCCTAATGGGTCCCACCTGTCAGTGACCAACAGCCTGTAAGGCCATTGACAGAGGGGTCCCACATGTCAGAGACAGAGCGCAGTGGGCTCACTGTCATGGGGGTCCCACCTGTCATAGACTCAGAGAAAGAAAAAGATTAAAATGTAAATTCTTCAGTGGGCCCCACCTGTCAGAAATTTAATAATTTCTGGATTTATTTAAACTGAGATCTTTAAATAAGCATATCTTATTCATTTTAACTCTAATTTGAGCCGTTTAAAATTTTAAATTCTTCTAAAATCATAAACTATCCAAATATGCCCTCTATTTGAATTTTTGAATTTTATTTGAATTTTGTTTGTATTTATTTGTTTTGTTTGCTTCGTCTTTTCTTTGTCTCAATATTGGGATTATTATTAAATCTTTGATAATTATTAGAGCGGTAGTAAAATGCTTAGTCATGCTATTTAACCTTGGAATGGGAAATCTTATTTCACTTAACTAGTATTTGTATTTAGAAGTTTGTGGCAATTGGAGTTGTCACGGATCTTTTAAAAATAAAATAAAATGTGAAAGTAGGTTTAGATTGGGGCGGATGGTTGGTTGGGATTGGTGCGGAAAGCACGAGATCTTGTAAAGTGTATGTTCTGTCCTAGTCAATTAAGGACCGACGCTTGTGATTGTCCAGACTGAGCATTACCGTGCAACCCCAAGTCTATATGGGTACAACCTAGCTGATTAACTTACGATAGTCTAGTTTAGGTGCCACCAATGGAACATGAGTGCCAGGGATTTACTGGTTATTCACAGTGAGGGACAATGATGTACTGTACTCATACGGCGCAAGAGGGGGCTTCGGACTGGGTGGATGGAACCCTTCTGCGGTGAAACCTCAGCGGGTGGTGTCTAGCTAGACTAGAGTGAGGGAAAGGCTTTGTGATATTTTATCTGTGTCTCATGCCAAAGGAAGCGTGTTGACTGTTAAGATAATCTATCTCTTGGGGATAAAGTTGTACAACCTCTGCAGAGTGTCAAACTATTCGAGTAGTCATGCCCACGGTCAAGGGCGGGCAAGGAATGCATTCACATGGTAGACTTTTTGGTTTTGGTTTTAAAATCAAAGTTTTGGTATTCTGAGAGTGGAGGGAACTCTCGGAAGGGTATCCTGGCGGTTGGAGCCAGAGAGGGTGGGTGTAACTCGCAGTTTTAAACTTTATTGGTTATGTAGTGTTGGTGGATGGAACCTTCACTATAAAAAGTTTATTAATTTCAGTTAAACAATTTACCTTGTTAAATTAATGCCTTCGAAAATATTTAGTAGTAATTGAAATAAAATCTTGCTTTGTGCAAAAGAACCATATAACCCTCATTTGTTAAGCCTTGCATCTACTGCATTTTCCCAAGACTTGCGGAGTGCTTTTTGTACTCACATGCTGCACTTAAAATCAACTCAGAGGAATACGAAGCTCAAGAGGGAGACTACGACTACTTCGCTTGCGGATTCGAGGAAGGTTTCCCGGAGTACTAGGTCGCGCTTCCCTAGTCAATTGTCTGTGGCGTATTGATGGGTCTACGCTGAAATTATTTCTGCTTCTGCTGTGTTTTCTGAGTGTGCGAGGTCTTGAAACCTCAGTTGTAATAATGGGACCTTTCGGTCAGTACTCTCTATTATTGTAATAAAGCCTTGTTGGTTATGTAATCATTTCTATTTAACTGTGTGCACTAGCTTTGATCTAGGACTAGTGCTGTAATACACAGAGGGTCCGGGTTTGGAAATCCGGGGTCCCGACAAGCCATCAGATCAGAACCTTGTTATAGTTATAGTATCATGTAGATGGATTTGCTTTTTCTTTGCCATTGTTTGTGATGTGAGCTACATTTTTGCTTTTAACATTATGATACAGTTATGTCAAAAATCTTTATTTGTGGAGTTTGTTGCTTCGTTTATTAGCCCTTCGGCTAAGTGAGTGTTTTAGTTTAGGATTGCCATTAGAGAATTCCCCTTAGATGATTTTTACCTCTTATCTTTGCTTTTCCCTCTTTCCTTGGTAACCTTGGTGTCATCACTAGCATATGGTTGACACACGGAAGTTAGCTGGTACCAGTCAATTACCTTCAGATCCTGACAGCCGTAGAGCTAATGCACAGCCGAGGAACAATGCTTCAATTCCACCATCTCCAATGCCAACACCAAACCTAGAATAGATAATTGTAATGCAGCTGCAACTTCTTCAAACTCTTATTCAGAATCAAGTCAACCAAGTTCAACAAGCTCAAGTCCATGCATCACAGTCCAAACTTGGGAAATTCATGAGAACCAGACTGCCTTCCTTTGCCAGTCCAGTGGATCCATTAAAAGCTGATGATTGGCTCACGAATATTGAGAAGAAGTTGATTTTAGCTCAGTGCAATGACCATGAGAAAGTGTTGTACGCCACTCATCAACTAAAAGGAAGTGCTGCTAGGTGGTGCGACAATTACTGTGCTACTCACCAGGATGTGCAGTCCGTCACTTGGGCTGAATTCGTTGAAGCTTTCCGTACCGCACACATTCCAATAGGAATGGTGGAGATGAAGAAGAGAGAATTCCATAAGCTGCAACAAGGCCATCTCAGCGTGCTAGTGTATTTGACTAAATTCACACAACTATCCCAGTATGCACCTCAAGATGTTACAACTGATGGAGCAAAGATTTGGCGCTTCACGGAAGGACTTGACCCCAACATCAAAGAACTATATTGTCAAAGGAATTCCCAACTTTCCAGCACATAGTGAACAAGGCCCTTGCTCAAGAAGATGCTCAGAGTTAGCTTCATGGAGGAGGGAAATGGTTCAACAAGGAACTCAATTGCACTAGTCACAAAAAGCCAGAATCCACACGTGCCAGCCAGAATATGTACCACAATAGGTAGATTCCAAGACTCTAGCTCCAATGCATCACCAAGATATTTCGAGACCCCACCCTATCAACGCTAGCAATGAGCCACACAGGAGTGTAAACCCTGCAGCTTCACTTACTTGCTTCAGGTGTAAGGGGCTAGGTCATTTCACTCGCAAGTGTCCACAGAAGCGTAAAGCAATCGCGCCAATATGTTCAACCTTGGAAGTACCCCTACCAAGACTCTAGGAGAAAGTCATGGAGCATCATTAGCTCAAGGCAACAAATATCTCAGAGTGTTTCAAGAGGAAGCCTGAACAATGTCATCTCCAACGCCGCACCTGGTAACCTATTCCTTTAGTAAGCCAGAATCTTGGGGTCAAGATTCCGTTTAAAGGGGGAGGTTTATAACATCCTAATTTTCAGAGCCTTTTTGAAGCTTTTAAAATAAAATTCACCATTTTGATTTTTCTAGATTAATTAAATCTTAAATGGAATTTTTATAAATTAAAAGGATTTAATATGACTAAAATATACTTTAACATTTGTTGGAAGTATTTTATTTGAGTTCCCTAAGTCTTAAGGATTTTTTGGAATTTTATTTGATTTTCTTGATTTATTTGCTATTTTCTATAGCTCAAATGAATTTAGTTGAATTTTTGAAAAAAAATCCCTAAAACCCTAAAAGGCCAAGTCGGCCGAAGCCCACTAGCCAGCTCGACCAAGCCCAGTCCAGCCTGGTCAGGCCGCCTACCCTACCTATGAGTGACACGTGTCGCCCATCAGACGGCCATCATCCACCTCATCCGCGCTGTTCGCATCAGCCAATCCAACGGTCGTCAGCCGCCATTTTCCATCAATTGGATTGAGCCACATGTCAAGCATCCAGAGGTGTGCACACTGTTCATTAGTGCTGTCTGTCGTAGCCGTTCGATCCTTCGTGTTGCCATGTGTCGACTATTCGAGGTGTCGGATACTATTCATCTTCCTTCTGAGAGCTCACATACTATATTGTATTTATTGTATTTACTTCAAATTGTTACTTTCCGCAAAATAACCTTTCAGTCATCCATTGGTAAACCTTGTATATTATATTGCATTTTTGTTATAAACGACTTGCTGAGTACTCTATGTACTCATGGCTATATCCATATTTGCTTAGTTGAAGGAGAAAAATCATATCAGCAGGAGGTACCTGAAGGAGGATACTTCAACGACCCCACGGATCAGGATTTCGATCCCCAATCGATTACCTGTGGATATGTTCAATGGCTACTATGCTTATTTCTGTTTTTCTGATGCAAGTTTCTTAAGCCATTCAGGTTGTTATTTAAAAGCTTGGCCATCAGATCGCAACTCTGATAATTAATAATATTTGAGTCTTTTCTTAGTAAATTATGATATGGTCGATATTTCATCTATGTTTACACTGTGTGCACTAGTGTGATCCTGGACTAGTGCAGAATACACAGGAGAGTCTGGATTTACATATTCGGGTCTCGACAATTTGAGTGCCTTATCGATTGGGCTATGACTTGCACCCTTGTCATGGATTGGATTACCCATAACTACAATTGACAAATCATATTTCATGCTGCCAATATAAAGTATACAAATTGTTGTAGATTCAAGTATCAGAATTTTATACTTTTCTAATTTAGTTTACCATTTATCTATAAAGAATATCAACATTTGCATGCTTGGAGACGTTTTTTGATGCAATCATGAATAGTGTGAATATACAAAAGTGAATTGATCATATAAACGAACATAAATTCTAACAAACTCAGGATGCATTGTTTGTACACCACATGTTTTGCATTTTGCTCCACCATATCGCTTGCTTTTCACTCTTAAGACAACGGTCGGTCTCTCTATGCTATAAAGTGAAGCAAAGTGCATGGCGCTGAAAGTGAAGAAAGCTCAATAAACACACATGAACACGTTGTAGGGCATAGCATAAATGAGACCGCCGCAGATTGGCAAATAGACAGAAAATGCTCAGTGACACAGTGCACAATGACCTAGAATGGTCATGGGTTAGAAATTAAAAGGAGATTTCATAGTCTTGAATATCCCGGGTTACGACAAGATACTTTGGATGGACTGGATGTCTAAGTTGGGACCCATGAAGGAGGTTGGTAGTGGTCTCCTGGTATTTTTTTAAATGCCTGCCTTTTCCAATGATGGTGGAACTAGATCCAACACTTTCAGGATATCTCCCCATGCTGCACTCAGCATGTGCAACCATTTGAGCTAACCTAACCTATCTTTAGCACGGTATTGAATCCGTGAGGCTAGGTGAAGAAAATTCTGATATAGGTGGATTACCTTTTTATGAAGGATAAGTCTCTGGGACTGACTCAACTAAATGTATAGCGTCAAGATAAGAAGCATGGAGTCAAAGATGTACCTTAGTATGGAGAAGCATGTGCCCATCACTCCTACAATGGCACCAAAGATGAAATATAGAGTACCAATATCCTTGTCGTTAGTGGAGAAGAGCCATCGGACCAGATTTGTCATTTTATTTTCGTTTTGAAAACTTTCAAACCTTATCAAAGAGGGGCATGGATTGTTCATTGGGTTCGACTTGTTGTTCGAAAAAATAGAAAGTTGTCTCTCGTATGTTATTGTAAGGTGATTCATTCATAATATTTCTTATGTGCGGTTTCAAGATGCTCAAAAAGTAGATTTTGTAATCGGATTTTGAGCTCCATTATGTGTACTTCATCAATTTAGGAATTATGGACTTGGCGGTAGTGGTCAATACTAACTGCACTGTCTAAATGCTCCCTAACCAAGTTAGCGTACTTGCCAGGGTTGAGTTGAAGGGGCAGCCCGTGCGCTAATTGGGCTTCAAGCTTGGCTATGCGCAAAAAAGCTCGCTTTATACCGAGGCCTATTCTATCATAAACTGTTCTAGAATGTTATTTGTTTCATAGGAAGATTCCAAAAGCACATTGATGCCAAAATAATCTTCGGAACCGGTGGAGAGGCCGCGCGATTCTTCTTGGTTATCTTTACGTGTCCTCCATAAAGATCTGGGAACTGGCCAAAATCTTTGCATGTGTTAGATTTGTGCTGTTTAATTGCTCGATGCAATTTTTTGCATTATGTGTGTGGTTTTTGACAATTTTAAGATTGATAATATTTATAACAAACATATTAGAATAAATTATATAAATTAAAAATCTTAAAAAGTACTATTGATAGAAAATTTATATGTATATTTATGTGTTAATCTAGGTACTTCATACATTTTGAAATAAAAGTGGATCTAGAAAAAGCCATGCATCAAAGTATATTTGTGTGAAGTTGCCATTTCTTTTATTAGTTTCCCTCCACTACGTACCAGGGACGTTGTTAATCGAAACAAAGGGAACATATGAAGCTTGTCACATCCATCAGTACATCCATAAAGGCACTCTCAATGCTCTTACATCAGCAATGCCCATAGCATACCAACTCAACAAAAGTTTGATGTAAAAGGGGAATTAAGGAAGAGAGAGATGAGAGCAATGTCTTGTGTAAGACATAGATGTTTTGAGAGGACCAAGAAGCATGGAAAAAGGATGACACTGTGTTGGGGTATTCAGATTTCCATACCACGCGTTTTCCTTTCACTCGCTGTGAAGCCGACGCTGTAGAGACATTGCAGAGCACCGGCGAAGCAGACCTGTGCTTTACACTGTGTTGGGCTATGAAGCTGACGCTATAGAGTGTTGGTGAGCAGACCCTCAAGCTCACCTCACCAGTGGTCTTTGACACCTCCAACAAGCCGATGGTCTCTGACATCTCCAAACAACGCCACCGTCCTCCCTCATGGTAACCTTACGCACATCCCTTCCTTCCCACTTTCCTTTGTCAACTCTCCCTTCCAGCTTCCTCTGCCACCACCTTTCCTCCCATCCTCCGTCTCTGCTAGTTTCCCTCCCTACTTCATCAACCCCTGCCCTCCTGAAAGCATCTAGGACCCTAAAAATGGTTTTGGTAATTAATGAATTTATGTGAATATGGGACTAACGTGTTTAATGAGTGTTTAAAGGTCAAGTCCTTAAGTGGTTGACAAGATGCAAGCTAAGGATCAATGCCAAGACTAAAAGAGGTGGAGCGGAACTACCGGCCGTTGGCCGGCGGTAGTTTCGCTCGCCCTGATTTTTTTGGAATTTATTCCAAACGGCTAGTTTTGGTTGGTGGAGGGTATAAATACCCGTATCACTGCTCAAGGACAGAAGTTAGAGACTCCATTGAACATTCTTGAGCATAGAGCATTCACTCCACACCTCCTTTTCACTTTGAGCATTCATTTGAGGTGGTTGAGCAAAAAGTGCATTGTATTCATTAGTTTGATCCTTGGCACTTGTTTGCATTCAAGTGAAGCCCTGGTTTATTACTCTTGGTGTTTGCCGTGCACCTGGACGATTGGGCGGAGTTTGATCGGTGATTTTCTCAAAGGAGTTTGTGAGAAGACCCGGTGTTCGTGTGAAGGTTGGAGTTCACCTACCCGTAGCGGGGAAGAGCTATTTCTAGTGGACTCGAGGTGTTTTGGCTTAATTTGTGGAGCCGATCCGATTTGTTCGGGCTAACCTCAACGTGGATTAGGGGAAACCGGTAAGTTTTTGAACACCACGATAAAACATCGGTTGTGTACATTTCTCTCTCATTTTCTTCTAGCTCTTATTTAGTATTATTGTGATCATTTGCTTGATATAGAGCTAGTGTTGATTCTCTACTTGACTAGAATTGTGTAGGTTTAAGTACTTCACAGTTTGCTAAATTGAAATTGTAGAGAATTAATTTGGAAGAAAAGAAAATTTAAAAAAAACCTCCTATTCACCCCCTCTAGTCGGTTATCCTTGATCCTACAAGTGGTATCAGAATTAGGTCTCTCATTATTAGACTTAACCGTTTAGAGAGAAAAGGATGGCTAACGAGGGGTTTGCTATAGGAAAGGCACCTTTCTTCGATGGATCAAATTATGCATATTGGAAAATTAGAATGTCTATTTTATCTTAAGGCCATGAGTCCAAATATTTGGAAAATCGTAAATGAGAGTTACGTCATGCCTCTTGATCCATTGCACCTCATGGAACAAGACGGGTGTAACGCTCAATTAGATGCCCAAGCCATGAATGCTTTATTTGGGGCTTTAAACGCGGATGAGTTCAATAGGGTGAGCAACCTAGAAATGACTCATGCTATTTGGACAACCCTTTTTGAAATTCATGAAGGGACGTCCACGGTTAAAGAAGCCAAATTGCATAGGCTTCGGATCAAATATGAGACATTCACAATGTTGCCACATGAGGATATTAATGAGATGTACACTCGACCCAACAACATTATGAATGAACTCAAAGGCCTTGGCACTAACCTTTCCAACATTGACGTTGTAAGGAAAATGCTTAGGGCTTTGCTGGAAAAAATACGAGATGTTGGTGACACTCTTCCTCAACTCACCGGAGTTGACAAGAATGACACCGACGCAACTCTTGGGCAACCTCATCACAAATGAGTTGTACAAGAAGGACAAGGAGGAGCTTTTGGAGCAATCCACCTCCAAAGGGAAGAAGATTATTGCCTTCAAAGCTAAGGCGGTGGTAAGTGAGGAATCCGAAGACGATGAGGAGAATTCCGAAGAGGAGTTGGCCCTTCTAGCAAGAAGGATGAACAAGTTCATGAGGAGGCGCTCAAACCGAAGCGCAAGTCATGAAAAGGCAAAGAAGGGGCACTCCTACTCCAACAAGTACTATAGCAACATCCGTTGCTATGAATATGACGAGAAGAGGCATATTGCTTCTCAATGCCCTACCAAGAAGGATGACAAGGAGAAGTCATCAAAGAAGAAGAGCTACAACGGTAAGAAGAAGCTTTTCAAGAAGCTTCACAAGGATGGCAAGAATAAAGCCAACATTGGTGAGTGGGATTCCGAGAAGGAGTACTCTGACTCTGACTCAAGCGAAGATGAGTCTCCCAAGAAAAAGGGGCTTGTCGGGATCGCCATCAAGGAGCCTCCATCGCTCTTCACTACTCCAACTTTCCTCATGGCAAAAGGAGAGAAGGTAAAAATGTTTGATGATGATGAACCTTCATATGATAATCTCATGGACATGCTTATTGAATTAAATAAATTTCTTGGTAAAGAAAAATCAAAATTTAAGGTTTTGAAGAGAGAATGCATATCTCTACAAGAATCTTATGAGGAGCTAAAGAAAGCTCATTGTTGTAGGGGTAGCCCCCACCTAAGCCCAGCCGGCTTGTTAGAAGATTGTAAGGCCTAAAATAGGACATGTATAATGGTGTAAATACCCCTGAGAGGGATACTTGAGTGTAAGGGTATAATTGTAATGCACTCCCCACGTGGATACACACACACACACGATACAGGCCATGGGGGAAAACCGTAAGCATTGCTCACCTAACTCTCCACTACCATACCTCTCTCTTTGTTTGGTCTGTAACCACAACACTCATGATTTACTTATTCAAGAAAATCAAAAGAAATCTTGCACTAGCATTGGCATCTCTTGTGATATTCAAAATGAAATGCCAAGTGTAGAAGTATCTAGATCTAGCATATCCACTTCATGTGATGATCTACTTGCTATGCCATGCTCTTCAAATATTGATTCCAAAAATGCATTAGCTTTTGCTCATGATGATATGCTTGTTAATGAAAATAAGAATTTAAAGGAATAAGTATTAAAATTAAATAAGAGTTTAGAAAGCTCATTCAACAAGGAAGGTCTTGGGTACATTCCCAAGAGAGGTAAGAAACCGGCATACAAGCCCACAAGGTTTGTAAAGGAAAATGGTAAGTATTGCACAAAATGCCGGGAAATAGGATATGAACAATAAAACTGTCCTAAAAGTAAAATCCAATCCATTGGTTTATATGACTCATGTTACATGCTTAAAAAAAATCTAAAAATGGAAATGTTATTGCTTATTTTATTGGCACCTCGATTTTGGGTGCTAAAAAGAAAGCCATTTGATGCCCAAATCCTTGGTTACTAACCTTCAAGGACCCAAACAAATTTGAGTATCTAAAAGAACTTGATTTTCTTTTGTACGTGAACTACAAAACCAGTGGAAGGCATCGAGTGCTTGATAGTGGGTGCACTCAACACATGACCGGAGACCGAAAGATGTTCACCATATTTCAAAGTGGGAGCAATGAGAAAATCACATTTGGTGACAATAGCAAAGGAAAGGTACTTGAATTGGGTAAACTTGCTATCTCAAATGACATTCCCAATTCAAATGTATCTCTACTAGAAACAATAAATTTTAATTTGCTATCCGTTGCTCAATTATGTGATTTAGGCTTAACTTGCTCCTTTTCTAAAGAAAATGTAATTATTTCAAAAGAAAATGGAAATGAACTTGTTTTCAAAGGTTTTAGATTTGGAAATCTTTATTTAGTAGATTTCTCTTCAAATGAATCTTGCTTGAAAACTTTTTTAATAGCAAAAACATCTTTGGGATGGTTATGTCACAGAAGGCTAGGTTATGTGGGCATGGTTCAACTCAAAAAACTTTTCAAACATAACTTAGTTGTTGGCTTGAAAGATGTGAAGTTTGAGAGAAATAGACTTTGTAGTGCTTGCCAAGCCGGAAAGCAAGTTGCAAACTCTCATTCTTCCAAAAGTATCATGTCAACATCTGGGCCATTAGAGCTCTTACATATGAATTTGTTTAGGCCAACAACCTATAAGAGCATCGGAGAAAATAGCTATTGTTTAGTCATTGTAGATGATTACTCTAGATATACATGGGTATTCTTTTTAAATGACAAAAGCGAAACCTCCGGTATTTTCAAAAGTTTTGCAAAAAGGGCCCAAGATGAATTTGATTTTAAAATAAAGAAAATTAGGAGTGACAATGGTTCTGAGTTCAAAAATACCAAAATTGAAGATTTTTGTGATGAACTTGGAATAAAACATGAACTTTCCACAACCTACACTCCGGAGCAAAATGGAGTTGTAGAAAGAAAAAATCGAACATTAGTTGAAATGGCTAGGACAATGCTTGATGAATATAATACTTCTGATAAATTTTGGGCGGAAGCTATTAACACCGTTTGTCATACCATAAATCGCCTTTGTTTGCATCGTCTTTTGAAAAGGACTTCCTATGAGCTTCTCATTGGAAGAAGGCAGAATATATGCTACTTTAGAATATTTGGTTGCAAATGATATATCTTAAGAAAGGGTGTTCGGCTCTCTAAATTTCAAAGTCGATGTGATGAAGGATTTTTATTAGGATATTTTTCAAATAGGAAGGCATATAGAGTTTTTAATAAAAATTCGGGATTAGTAGAAGAATCTTGTGATGTTCAATTTAATGAGACTAATGGCTCTCAAGAAGAGCAAGAAAATTTGGATGATGTAGGAGAAGAAGGACTACGCAAGGCTATGAAAAATATGCAAATTGGTGACATCAAGCCAAAAGAAGACCCAACATCACATAGCTTATCAAGACAAGTGGAACCACCCACCTCTTCTACAACAAGCAATGTTCTAGTCATAGAAGATGAAGAAAAGGATCAACAACCAAACACATTCAAGATCCACAATGCAATCGCCAAGGATCATCCAATAGATCAAATATTGGGTGACGTGAGTAAGGGTGTTCAAACTCGCTCTAGAGTAGCTTCATTTTGTGAATATTATTCTTTTGTCTTCACTTGAACCTAAGCGTGTAGATGAAGCTCTAGATGACCTAGATTGGGTTAATGCCATGCATGAAGAGTTGAACAACTTCGCTCAAAATAAAGTTTGGACTTTGGTGGAAAGACCCAAGGAGCACAATGTAATTAGTACAAAATGGGTCTTTCGGAATAAACAAGATGAAAATGGAGTAGTGGTAAGAAACAAAGCAATGTTAGTTGCTCAAGGTTATACTCAAGTCGAGAGTTTAGATTATGATGAGACATTTACACCCGTTGCTAAACTTGAGTCGTTAAAAGTGCCTTTTTAAATGGAACTATCTCCGAACTTGTATTTGTTGAACAACCTTCGGGGTTCGAAGATCCTAAATACCCTAATCATGTTTATAAACTTTCAAAGGCGCTATATGGTTTAAAATAAGCTCCTAGAGCATGGTATGAGCGACTTAGAAATTTTCTTGTTTCAAAATGATTTAAAATTGAAAAAGTAGATACAACTCTATTCACAAAAATCATTGGTGATGATTTCTTTGTATGCCAAATTTATGTTGATGACATTATATTAATCAAGATTTTTGCAAAGAATTTGGAGAAATGATGTCTAGGGAATTTGAGATGTTTATGATAGGTGAATTGAGCTATTTCCTTGGACTTAAAATCAAGCAACTCAAATATGGGACATTCATAAGCCAAACAAAGTACGTCAAAGACCTCGTCAAAGACACATCAAGACACTAATGGAAACAAACGGGCATCTAGACCTCGATGAGGGAGGTAAGTCGGTAGATACAAAACTTTATAGATCTATGATTGGTAGTTTGCTTTATCTTTCCGCATCTAAGCTCAATATCATGTTTAGTATGTGCATGTGTGCTCGCTTTCAAGCTTCTCCAAAGGAGAGTCATTTCAAAGCCACAAAAAGGATTTTGAGATATCTAAAATATTCCTATAACATAGGGCTTTGGTATCCTAAAGGTGCTAAATTTGAATTAATTGGATATTCAAATTCCGATTATGCGGGTTATAAAGTGGATAGAAAAAGCACCTCAGGAAGTTGTCAATTTTTAGGAAGATTCTTAGTGTCTTGGTCCTCCAAGAAATAAAATTCCGTAGCACTATCAACCGCCGAAGTCGAATTTGTTTCCGCCGGAAGTTGTTGTGTTCAATCACTATGGATGAGGCAAACTTTGATGGATTATGGAATTAATTTTGATAAAATATCTTTTTTATGTGACAATGATAGTGTAGTCAAAATATCCAATAATCCAGTCCAACACTCAAGAACCAAGCATATAGATATTCGCCACCATTTTTTGAGGGACCATGTAGGCAAAGGAGATATTTGCATTAGCCACATCCGGACCGAAGACCAATTAGCGGATATCTTCACCAAACCCTTAGATGAAAGCCGATTTTGCAAATTAAGGAATGAATTGAATGTCATAGATTATTCCAACATTGCATAAATTTACGGCACATTTAAATGTATGCTCACTTGAAGTAGCTTGAGAGTTGTTGTGCAAAAAAACTTTTATGCAAAAGAAGTTTTTATTTTAATCAAAAGCAAAAACTATTTAAAGATATTATTTTGGTATACCTAATGCATAATGATCCTTAATTATTTTAGTTGAGTGCAAAAACTAGGGATCATTTGCATCTAATCTCATTCCAATCCATTTCCTTCAAGTTCCAGGATAATCGGAACTACCGCTGTTGTCCTTGTGGTACTTCCGTTGGCCGGAACTACCGGCTGTGCAAGTGGTACTTCCGCTAAGCGAAACTACCGGTCGTCACTACGATACTTCCGCTTCTGCCTTAAGGAAGGAGTAACTGCCCGAGCGCAAGGGGTTACATGTGGTACCCCCCGTGCACTTCCGGTCCTTCCATTGCTTATTCCACCCGAGCCCGTACTGTCCTCTCTCTCCTCTCCTTCCTCTCCAAAAACCGCCATCTCAAATCTCCAAATCGATCGGGATTTTTCGCTGTTCTTTGAGATTCCTCTCTCCCCAAGGGTTCAACTCCTCTGATCCTCAAGGTATTCCAGATAAAATCACTCTCTTTGGTCTCTTTTTGATCCCTAAGGTCAAATTTAGGTTTGAACAAAATGCGAATGATTTTGTGCGATTAATCTGGGGCAAATGAGTAGTTTTGGTGTCTAATGGTGTTTGCACACACATTCCATGGATTCAATCCAAGAAAACACCAAAATCATATGCACATTATATAGCCCTAGAATCGGTCAGGGAGAGCGGAACTACCGCTTGACAGGCGCGGTTCTACCGCAGTGCGGTACTACCGGCCCCTGAACGGCAGTACTTCCAATTTTCCTGACAGAACAGCAACTTCACTCCATTCTTTTTCAATCTTCATTGACCTATTCTCCCTTGGCTCTAATCCCGTTCCTACTTGATCCTTAAGATGCCTAGGACAAGGAATGCGGGCCAGAGAATGTACTCTTCTTCTGCCACATCTGGAGATTCATCGGGTGCTCCAGCCCTTCCACCTGTAGCACCGACCACCTCAGAGGCAGCTCAGAAGGCTGCACAGGACAAGGGCAAGGGTCCTGCCCCTGACTCAGACTCAGAGACAGAGTCTGAGCAACCGGCCAGCTCTCCCATGGAGGAGTCCGAGGAGGACTTGGCAGATAGGGAGGATCCTTAGATTGACCTAAGGAAGATCTCAGCTGACGAGTATGCTAGGCTGAGACATAGAAACCAATTCGATCTCCCCTGCAACTCCATCAACCCAAAATTTCATACCAAGTTCCAGGAGCAGATCTATGAGCAGCTGTATGGGAAGCCACGTCTATTTGCTGATCATAAGTACGTTGATTGGGATCACCTGGACTCGATCGACAAATATGATGGAACTTATAGACTATTTCAGAGGGCTGGTGTAACATCCCGAAAATTTGAAATTTGAAAATGTGAAGCTTTTAAATTATTTGACAATATGTTCTCTTAAAAATTTGAATTTCCTTTGGTGTTTCCCTAAATTTGGGTTAAGGTTACAAACATTGAAGACATTCCTGGAAAATAAAAACAACATTAAGCCATACCGAAAATATGGGAGTAAAAGAAATTTATAATTTAAAATTCTAAGCTAAAAATACAATCCATCATAAGGAGGGAGAATTCTAAATTAAAGTGTAAAAAAATTCATATTGAAAATAATAGTATATAAGGGCAACAAAAATAAATGTGTAAATTATATGAAAATATGTATACAAAAAGGCCTAGACAGTTGAACAAAGATATAAAAATGAAAATATACAAAAATAGAGAGAAAGAATATATATATATGTATATATATACTTGTATATGTATATATGCATACAATGAATAAGCAATGAATAAATTAAAAAAAGGGAAAAGGAGGTCAGGTCGGCCGAAACGGCCCGGCCCAACCTCCCCTCTCCCCGCTACCTTCCCCGCACGGCCGAAGCGGCCCAACCCGCCTCCACCCGCGCATCCCCTCTTTGTGACGCTGCGCCGTGGGCCTGCTCCCACTCCCGCCTCCTCTCTCTGGCCAGCGGACCCGATCCAGCTGCGCCTCTCTTCTTCCTCTCCCCCCCGTGCGCCCAGACCCCCCCCATTTCCTCCGCTCTGCTCCGGTCAAAAGCCGAGCGACATGGCCCCGCTCCGCCCAGCCTCATCACGCGCACTACGCCATCATCACGCCCGAATCCCGCTGCCATATCTCCGTCGCCCGCTGTCACCGCTGACACCGCCGCCTGCCTCACCGCCCGACATCGCCGCCTGTCCCAGACGTGCGCCCACGACCTCGCCTGTGGCCAGCCTCGACCGCTCGGCTATAAGAGCCGCCGAAGACTCCCACGAACTCCCCAAACCCCACACTCCCTTCCCCTCCAAGCAATCGGGTTCTAGTGCCCTCTCCTTCGCCGGTGCCACCCTTCTTCCCTGCGGCCAGTCGACGAGCTCACCGGTGAATCGCGCCAAGCTAGCCCAATTCCTTACACCCGAACCTTCCTCAGCACCAGGTGAACTCGTCCTTACCCTCCTCGGAGCTCCACCGTGCCCGTAGTTCGCCGGCGTCAAGCCCACACCAAGCCCGCCGCCGCCGCACGCTGCCGACTCCTCTCCGGCACTCCCCGTCCCTCGCCGACCCCACCATCGGCATCCTCGCCATCCCGACATTCCATTTTGGTCGCCACCACTCACCCTCCAGCAGCCCTTCATCGGCAAACCCACCGCCCGGCGTTCCCCTATTTGGCCCCCTCTGCAGGCCAGTTCAATTGGTTTAATCGCCCCATAAGGTCAGGAAACACCTTGGGTCCGACTGGCTATTGGCGCTATCTCTTTCCCCAACTCCTCGGCCTGCTGCTCGAGCCCCGCTCAGCAGTCGCCGAGGTCGAGTTTCTTTATTTTTCGACACTTGAGTGGGCCCCACTGCCGCTGGTCGCAGCCCGAGCGCCCACCGACACAGGTCCCACCTGTCATAGACACAGCGCGTAAAAGATAAAAGAAAAAGAATAAATTAAAAATAGGAAGTGGGACCCACCTGTCATATTTCTAATAATTTCTGGATTTAACAAAACTGACAACTTTAAATGGGTATAACTTCTTCATTTTGACTCCAATTGAATGAAACAAATTTCTAAATTCATTTAAATTCAAAAGCTATCCAATGGAACTGAAACCATGATTTTTAGAGATCATATGAAAGTTTGGTGAAAATTTTGGACAATTTGGGAATAACCTAGAGAATGTAGTAAATTTAATTAGGAGGTAAAATAAGGTTACTTAATATTTAATATCTGGTTAATTACTAAATGAACAACTAATATAGCCTAAATAGTTAATTGAGGTCTAATTATCAAATAAAGGCATGAATAAAATATGATTTAGCTTAAAGTCCACAGTTAATAAATATCTTAATTAAAGACACTTTCAAGATTACGATTCAGGGAAAATGAATAATACGTCTAGTGCTAAATAAGGGTACATAAAAATATCGTACTACAAAACACTATAAACGTGGACTCTAAAGAACAATTCGATAAGCTAAAAATTCTATATATCGCGTATATACTCTGAATATTAGCACTCGACAAAATAATACCCAGCTAAACCCGTACACCAATTCATAGGTCTAACCTAACTCATGGAACATCCTGGATAAATATAAGAATAATAAGAGGGATTCTTAATAAAAAGATCAAGTCAATGTATTCTACCACCGGCCTTGCCTCAAATCACCCGAATCACCCATTAACTCGAAATAAAACTAAATTAAGTTTATTCGAATTTAATTGGATCTTTTGGGTTATTTGCTTTTATTTGGATTCAGTCGTTTGTCGCGTTATTAGAAACTGGAGTCCTGAAGATTCCACGGATCAAGCGCGGTCAGAGCAAAGAGAAGATAAAGAATAGAAGCTCAAGAAAACGTATCGTGTGAGCTCAAATCCGCGTAAACCGCGCCAGGCGAGTCAATACTTTGATCATGTTGAACCTACATTTTGTACAAATTACTTTGGTTTAAATTATCAAATTGCATGCTGTTATTTTATATGCAAATAAATGTCTAATTTAAGATTCTAGTTATATGCCCATTGTTTGCCTTGAAAAATATTACACCTCCTTTGAAATACTTGAATATGTGAACCTTGTCGCCGTAGCAAAATTATAATAGTAACCTTTCGAAAATAAGTCCCTAATTATACGCTATGCTTAGCACTGCATAGATACTCGGGGGCGCTGAAATGCCCCAAGCATCGTTACCATTTTTAATCATGAGAAACTGGTTTGGATAGTCATGGTGGGAATGACTGGTATATTTTGACATGATTGTTTTATACTCCCAAAAATCCCAATTGCTTAAATATCTGAGCGGATGGTTTCGGGGCTGGTATGTGGTGCAGTGGAAGCACAAATTATGGAGTGTGGTAGAACCGCTCAGGTAATTCTAAGGACCGAATCTTGTCATAAAATCCTATGTAAAACCGTACAACCACAAGTCTGTAAAATACAACTTGGCTAAGTAGTTTTATCGAAACTCCCGGAAACATCTCACCGGTAGTAGATAGGTGTGGATAATGCAAGGGCAAGGGGAGGCCTAAAGGGACACCGAGTAGAGGGTGAAGTTTCCTAGTCGTGCTAGCGTTGAGGGGAGTGGAGCCCGAATAGCGCTAGCAGCCGTGGGGAACATCCCGTGCAACGTATGGAACCCACCGCAAGTGGGAACGACCCATAGGGTGAGATGGCAAAAGGAGCTAGATATTCTGAACAGTCACTGCGATAGTCTACTCAACCACATGACTAAGGAATCATGTGGGGCAACGAGTTGATTGTCTCTTGTTATGAAAGTGCACAAACTCTGCAGAGTCAAAACTATTCGAATAGCCATGCCCACAGTCAAGGGCGGACATGGGAACTTAACCAGATATAGTTTTATTTCAAAAACTTTGTGGGTGGGAATGGAAAAGTGGAGGGCAGTGGAAAGCCCTGATTTGTGTTGCCCTAGGTGTCGTCCCAGTGATAATGTAAGCGGCTATAACGCTGAAGGTCTAGCATATGGTGCAGAGACCATTTTAACGGTGGATGGAATCTGGATCGCTATTATTATTGCATTCTCTTACGCATTATGTTTTTGGTCAAAGCTGCTAGGTATCAAGAAATTTTTATGTATTACATTTATAAATAATGATAATACTTCTCACAAAATAAAATGTCAGGAAGAATAAATAGAGTCGTAAGAAAAGAAGATGGATGTTTGTGGTAAACACATAAAGTTGTCGGTGGATTTATGTTGATCATAAAAAGGAAACGATAGTGTGGATTCTGAGAGAAATAAGTTAGCAGAGTCTAAATGAATAGATAGGCTAGATAGATGATTTGAATGATTTTTGGAGAATTAGGGAGTGCAAAGGTATTTGCTGGATTACGACACTGATAACTAATATAAATTCTTGGGAGATATTGACGATAATGGGATTAATAGGATTTGATCGATTACTAGATGAGACAATTGAATTTTTGGGAGTTTGGAGATATGATAATTGGAGTACAAACTTGATCAATAATGTTTTTGGTGCATTAAGTAGATGATGATACTCGCTGTTTGGAGTCTAGACAACAACCAATAAAGAAAGTGTATCTTCGGTGGATAAGTCAATTATGGCAATTGCTGTGTGGAGTTTAGGTAGCAATAATTACACTATGTTTAATTAATAATAATGCTACTAAAAGCAATTTCTGGCAAGTAAAGTAAACCCGAGCCTCTCCTTTGATAAGTCATGCATGCTATTTATTTGCATCCTGTGTATTGGCTCGCAGAGCACGGTGGTTTGTACTTACACTCGCTTTCATAATAAATCCAGAATCAGGAACCAGATCACTTCGTTTCAACAACACGAAATGACATGATGGCAGAGAAGATGAAGACGTCAAGGGCTAGGTTGCGAACCTCCAGTTGGCTACCTGTGGGCATGTCCTGAAGATCCCACCTGTGTGCTTCGTTCTTCCGCTACTACATTTTAATGATATCGGCCTAATCGGCCCATGAGTAAGTCTACTATTACATTTACGCCTCCGCATGATATGTATTTTGATATTCGAATCAGAATCGCGAGCACTATCTACTGATCCAGGGAATAGTGCGGTGGAATCACAGAGAAATCCGGATTGTAAAATCTGGGTCCTTACAGCTGGGTTGCATCAGTTGGTGGCACTCAAGTCAGATTATACTGAGGACATTATCAGGCAATTTTATGCTACCGTGTACATATCCCCTGATTTCTAGCAGCTGACTTGGATGACGGTCTGCCAGAAGCTTGAGGCCAACAGACATGACTTTGAGCTAGCACTGATGGCAGTGTCTAGTGCTTTTGAGAAGGTATATGACAAGCCCGCTCTTGAGCTTCCGGCCATTACTGCATATTATGATCATTCCCAGAAGTTCATCCCAGGAAAGCTGGTAGGCCTCCTCCCCATCCCAAGCTTGGTCAACAGGATCATTAACCACACTATCCTTCCCAAGAGTGGGAACTTTGATGCTATTCACGGCCATGCATGAAACCTTATAGACTATATCATGGAGGGCCGCAGATTTGATGTGGTAGATCTGATCATCAGGGAGATTGCCTCCTCCAAAAATGATAGGATCAAGTGGATCAACTATGCACCCTACATAATGGCCCAGAACAAGAGGAAGACTGAGTTTAGGGGTGGATTGGGAGAAGTGCACAAACCTTACAAGCCCAGGCCAGAACCTCCTATTCCCACATCTGCTCGCTCTCAGCAGTCAGATCCAGCAGCAGCAGGATCTTCAGCAGCAGGAGCAGCGACAGCAGCACAGCCCGAGGAGGTAGGCCAGACTTCACTCTCCCAGATCTACTCGGCCATCCTTCAGCTTTGCAACTCCCAGGCTGAGGGTTTCACCTCCCTGACCTCCAGGATGGACTCTTTAGATGGGAGGTTGGCTTCTCTAGATGGGCGAGTTGCAACCATCGAGCAGTCCCTGTCTCAGTCTCCTTCGCCTCTATTACACATTCATCATCTACTCCAAGTGTGCATGACAAAGCTAGTGATGAAGCTGCGAAAGGTCCTATGACAAGAGCAAGAGCTAAACTACTTCAACAACAGGTGCTTTTGTTTCTTAGAGAGTCTTCTATTATGTTAGATGAGAATAGCATACTACCTAATGAAAATATGTTGTGCCTTCTCAGATTTGAAGCAACGGAAGATTAAGTGGAAAAGGTCCAACCGACCACGAGTCAAGAGAATGAGAGTCCATGCGAGCAAGGAAAGATATATGCGTCCAAGAAAGTCTCAACCAAGTAGCCATCAAATCAATGGAAGGCCACGTGATCACAAATCTCATGGTGTGCGCAAGACGTGGCCTACGTGCCCAAAAGCTGACCGAATCCACCTCAAATCTTGGTTTTGTAATAGGATAGGGGCTTAACCCGAAATTGAAGGAAACAAACTTGCTAAATTTTAGGAATTAGATTAGGAAACCTTGACCGAATTAGAGATTGATTCGGCCAAGCTTTCCATGCGTGAGTTCGGGGGAACCACTATAAAACCCCTTGTATCTCCTTTTGTTTGAGACAGACCACGTTTGAGAAAAATCGATCTACTAAAGTTTTCGAATTTAGCATTGCTGCCAAAATTCCTTAGGGAATTAGGAGTGTCTTCTTCAATCAAGATCGTTCATCCTTTCCGCTGGGAATTGGGTGCACGATAGATCTTCGCTTGGTGGTCGGTGAAATCAACACGAGCGTGTTTTGGCAGATTAAAGAGTGTTCGTCCCTTGCACTGACATTTCATGATAGCCACCAAATCTGATTTGAGAGCGATAAGAGGTGATTCCACTTTGGAGCATTTGATATTGTTGTATAAAGATGTCTTTCTTTCTACTAATGACTTAACCTCTCTTCCTAGCATGGTTTCTCAAGTGTTACAGGATTATGAGGATGTTTTTCCGGAGGAGGTGCCTGCTGGTCTACCACCCATTCGAGACATTGAACATCAAATTGACTTGGTACCAGGAGCTCCACTTCCCAACCGGCCGCCGTATCGCACAAACCCGGAGAAGACAAAAGAAATTCAGTGGCAAGTGCAAGCGCTCATGGAAAAAGGGTATGTACACGAAAGTCTTAGTCCTTACGCCGTTCCTGTCATTCTTGTTCCTAAGAAAGATGGTACATGGAGAATGGAGTAAAGTCCATACCGGTCCTTAAACTTTTTATGCTGTGTCATCCCGGTCCATAGACTTTCAAAGTGTGTCATCCGGTGCCTAAACACTCTTTGGGTCTCAAAATTAGCCCATGACGGGTCTTGGCTACATGTCATCCCTGGTCCTTAAACTTTTTATTCTGTGTCATCCCGGTCCATGGTTGTTACCACAGTAATGGCACACTTTGAAAGTCTATGGACCGAGATGACACACTTTGAAAGTCTATGGACCGGGATGACACAGCATAAAAAGTTTAAGGACCGGTAATGGACTTTACTCTGGAGAATGTGTGTAGACTGTAGAGCTATCAACAATATTACCATTCGTTATCGTCATCCTATTCCTAGGTTAGATGATATGATTGATGAATTGAGTGGCTCTACTATCTTTTCTAAGATTGATTTACGTAGTGGATACATCAAATTCAAATGAAACATGGTGATGAGTGGAAAATAGCTTTTAAAATAAAATTTGGATTGTATGAATGGTTAGTGATGCCTTTTGGTTTATCTAATGCTCCTAGTACATTCATGCGATTAATGAACCATGTTTTGAGACACTTCATTGGAAAATTTGTGGTAGTCTATTTTGATGACATTTTGATATATAGCAGCACATTGGAAGAACATGTTGAACACGTTAGACAAGTGCTACAAGTGCTAAGAACCGAACAATTGTATGCTAATCTTGATAAGTGTACCTTTTGCACAAACAAAGTGGTGTTCTTAGGCTATGTTTTTTCAGCTCAGGGAATTGAAATAGATGAATCTAAAATTGAAGCTATTCGAAATTGGCCTACTCCTGTCAATGTTAGTCAAATTCGTAGCTTTCATGGACTTGCTAGTTTTTATCGCCGCTTTGTGAAAGATTTCAGCACCATTGCTGCCCCATTAAATGAATTAACAAAAAGGAGTCACTTTTGAGTGGAGAGAAAAACAAGACAAAGCTTTTTGCTGAATTGAAGAAATATTTGACTGAAGCATCATTGCTTGTTTTACCTAATTTCACTGAAACTTGAGATTGAATGTGATGCTAGTGGAATAGGTATTGGTGGTGTTTTGATGCAAGAAAGAAAACCTGTTGCATATTTCAGTGAGAAACTTCATGGTGCACAATTGAATTATCCTGTTTATGACAAAGAATTGTATGCTCTTGTGCGCATATTAGAGACTTGGCAACATTATCTTTGGCCTAAAGAATTTGTCATTCATTCTGATCATGAAGCTTTAAAATATTTGAAAGGTTAAGCTAAACTAAACCGTAGACATGCTAAGTGGGTCGAATTCATTGAGACTTTTCCATACGTTGTTAAATACAAGAAAGGCAAGGAAAATGTGGTAGCTGATGCATTGTCTAGAAAACATGTGCTTTTCACTCAATTGGAAGTAAAGGTTACAGGGCTAAAAAGTTTAAAAGATTTATATGCTTCAGATCATGACTTTTCAGCACCATATTCTAATTGCAAAGATGGGCAAGGGTGGGATAAGTTTCATGTTCATGATGGTTTTCTCTTTCGCATGAACAAACTATATGTTCCAGATTCTTTTATGCATTTGCTACTATTGCAGGAGTCTCATGCAGGAGGATTGATGGGTCACTTTGAAAGAGAGAAGACGTACATGATGTGGTGAACCGTACACTCTCAATGCTACTGCGGACAGTGATAAAAAAGAATTTAAAAGAGTGGGAAGATTTCCTACCACATGTTGAGTTTGCATATAATCAGGCGGTGCATTCTACAACTCAATTGTGTCCATTTGAGGTGGTGTATGGTTTCAAACCGATCACGCCACTTGACTTGATGCCACTTCCAATATAAGAACGTACAAATATGGATGCTTCTAAGCGTGCT